>NW_004624739.1:21691835-21799997 GCF_000247695.1 Heterocephalus glaber | reverse complement strand
AAGATCCCAATGATGAATGTAACTGTATTTTATACCGAAAATGTACCAATAAAGTTAATGGGGAAAAAAAAATCTTTTGCTTCTCAAATTCTTTTACTCAATCCACATCTATTCAATACCTACTATGTGTCGGGGTCAGAGCTAAGGAATGCTGGTGGGTGAAAGACTTGAGCACAATTACACATAGTATTTGTTTTCCCTGTGTTAGGACTGGCAAAAATCAGTGTTTGATGGTACCAGGAGCTGCTGGGGATGGGGAAAGGTCTGTTGAAACCCTGTGGTAGGAAAATCAACTCTTGCAACACCTCAACCATACAGCAAGTTATTTTCTGAGTGGCACTGATGTCCCATGGTCTCATGTGGGAGACCAGGCCAAAGGGACTCTTAGAGAAATTCCTTTTGGGGCAAAAGAAACACCATAGGGGCCAGGGATTTCTTCAGTGGGTCTGGTGCCTCCTTCGAAAGCTCAAGGTTCCGAGTTCGATCCCCGGTACAAAAAAAAAGAAACATCATAGGACACTAAACAGTTGCAGAACTGGAAGCATCATTTTAAAGGCTCTTTTTGCCTCGCCAAAAACAAGGTGTCTCATAATCATGCTAGAACCTGCAGATGACCAACTACTTGCCTTAAAACCTTCCCTAAAAATTTGCTTCACAAACTCTTAAAGAACACTTTCTGGTTTTTCTAAGTTTTTGCAGAACAGATTAGAGGGAAGGCCAGGGCTGTGCGTGGGTGAGGACAGAGACAGGAAATCTGAGGAACAGAGCAAAAGAGGAGGGGATTGTAAGAAGCAGAAAGCACCAAGGGTAAAAGGAGCGTAGGACATTCCCGAGTTCATGACATAATTTGCAGAGTTACGTGTGGGTTTTATGGGAGCGATGACAGCTCTCAGTGGAGCAATCAGTTGCTAGAGGAGTCAATAAGTGTCCGGGGAGTTGCAAAGCCAAGCCAGGAAAGGGATTCCGTGAGCACCAGCGGTCTCTGTCTTCCCTGCCTTTATGGCATCATCCTAGCTGCCTCCTTTCTGGAAGTTTTCTAAGAACAGGAATCCTGCCCAGAGTTCCAGAGGCTACAGACTGTAAGGACTCAACTGCACTATCTGGAACAGCACAAATAAAGAACACACATAAAGACACCAAGCAGAACATGTTCCTTCGGCCCAAAATTGCATTCCTTCCTGCAGACTACTGCGGTGTTGAGAAATCATCTTGTAAGAGGTCAAGTTTTGAGCCCATGAAGCTTGCTCAAAGAATTCAGTGTGTTCTCCCGGGGAAGATTTGAGACTACAAGGAAACATCTGTGGCGTCTCTCGGCAGTCACTTGCACTATCTTTACCAGATGTTCTGACTGTGATCCAGTGACACAGACCAAGATCCTCTTGGACTCAAAGTTGGTTAATTAAACTCCTACACAACTTGAACATCCTGCCAAATATTTGCTATGATAATTTTTGGTAGAGCTTCATGTTCTATCTACTCCAAGGTTACTAGCATATTTAAGTAGTAAATAATGATTATGCATAGTATTTGTTTTCCACGTGCTGGGACTGGCAAAAATCACAGTGTTTGATGGTATAGCAGGTGCTGCTGGGGATGGGGGAAATGTCTGTTGTAACATTTTGGTGGGAAAATCAACTGGTTTAGTCCATCTGGAACAATCTGACATTCCCTGTTAAAATTTTAAAAATGCATCTACTTTGACTAACACGTTCCATCACTGTAACCCGGTCTAAAGAAATATCTACAAATATTCATCAAGAGATATCTCCAAGGATATTCATTTTTAGAAGGCAAAACAAATAATCAAATAAATCATAGCACTTTCTCATGAGAATACCAAAAATCTACCAAAAGGAGAGGTAGATGAGTACATACTAATAAGAAAAAGGTTCTACCGATGAAAAAGATCAAGTTTCAGAATAGAATATACATATTTCTTTTTAAGAACATAGGGGAAAAGTTAAGTCAAAAAATCACAGCTTTTTTCTTTGAATGTGTCTGTTTAAAAAAAACTCTTTCCCGGTACTAGAGATCAAACCAAGGTGTATTCTACCACTGAGCTACATCCTCAGCCCTTTCTATTTATTTGTGTTAAGTTGCCCAGACAGGTCTCGAACTTTCCATCTTCTTGCGTCAGGCTTCCTCTGTGTGCACCACTACCTGACCAGGAATTGTACACTTTTCCAGGATGAAATGTTAATTTCTAACAGGTGTACTGAACTCTTATTATTCAGTTCTAGGGAGCTGCAAGAAGCCGCTAGCAGTGGCACTCCTAAGTAGTGCCTGGAAGACTTTCAGGGAAAACAGGAAAAGAAACACTTTCACTATTCACTTTATACCTGGCCTGAATTATTTGAACTTTTTTTTCAACTCTAACTTAAAAATACTGGGAAAAAAGTACAAAAACAATAGTACTAAAGAAAAAAAATCAAGAAGTATAAGCATATTAGAATGTTTCAAAGGCAATTCTTGGAATAAAAAATAACTTTGAACAACTTATAATAGCTAAATCTTGGAAGCAGTCTATATGTCCATCAACAGACAAATGGATAAAGAAAAGTGGTATTTATATATTTATACACAATGTAGTACTACTCTGCTAGGAAAGAATTGGACTCATTTGCAGGAAAATGGATGCACCATGAAAATATTAAGCAAAATAAATCAGATACACAAGCTTAAATACCATATGATTTCTCATATGAGAAATCCAAAATATAAATAAATAGCAAAAAAAAAAGATAGCTCAAAGAAAAGAGGGAGCTAGAGCTACTAAAACTGGGAAGGGGGCCAGGGATTTAGCTCAGTGGTTTCGCCCCCTGCTGCGCAAGGGCAAGGACCCGAGTTCGATCCCCGGTACCAAAAAAAAATTGGGAAGGAGGCAAAGATGTGGCGAGGGGGTGAGGAGTGGGACAGGAAGGGGACCTAAAAAGAATTAAAATGCTCATGTACATGTACCAAATACCCATCACAGAAGTAGTCATCATTTTTCATAAACATGAACTAATAAAAAATATTTCTCAAAAAACCAAAACCACGAAAAAAACCAAAAACACCGAGGCCACAGGTACAAATGATTATCGATCTGGTATTCGGCCCAAAGATGAAGAAATTTCACATACTTCCTAGGAGACCTCAGAACCCCAGCCTTCCAGAGTCAGTGGCTGTCCTGGGTGAGCAGTCTAAGGGTGTGGTGCAGCTCTGCTCACCTGTTATTCAGTGCTCCCCCAACGTCACAGTCACAAGGTCGACAGCCGTCCAAATCGTTGCTCAAGCCCCAGTGCTGCGGCTGCAGGACAAAGGATTAAACCAAAATGTAAAGGTGGGTTTCTGTAATTACACAAGAGACTCAGCAGGGAACAAGTCACAGCATGTCTTGGGTGCTCCATCAGATGCTTATTTTCATGGCGAAAGCAAAAAGCCCACAAACTGAAGGAATACTCTGAAATAAAGAAACCCGAGCTGCAGGTCACTGGAGTCAGAGGTTACAGGCAACCTCAGCCAGGTCCCAGACTAGTTTTGTCAGGCTCCAAACAATTAATATGAGCAAGCAGCACTGACACCAGTTTTCTTCATTCAAAGTACTCTAAAAGAGCTACGGCAAATATTTGGCAGGCCTTTCACTTTCCCTGAGTTCAATCTGTCGTGAATCCATGAGGAAGCCATTTGAGGATTCATCTATGTGGAAATGGAGCCTAAGGGCCAGGGATGTAGCTCAGTGGTGCCATGCCTTCCTTGCAAGTGCAAGGTTCTGAGTTCGATCCCCGGTACTGGAAATGGGGCCTAAAGCTAGGCCTCTTCTCACACCTGAAAGGTGAGATCACTGAGGCTTGGGAACACGAGAGATAGAAATAAGAAATGGGACAGCATCGAAATAGAGATGATCTCTGCATCTTGACAATGTTCAGATGAAAGTAGGTTCACCGATTTAAATCAGACTTCCCAAAATCTATTTAAGAATCTATCAGGGGAGGGCCGGAGATTTAGCTCAGTGGTTCCGGCACCTGCCTCGCAAGCGCAAGGTCCTGAGTTTGATCCCCGGTACCAAAAAAAAAGAAAAGAAAAGAATCTGTCAGGATTATATACAGTTAGTGGTCCTAAACATAACTTGAGGCCAGTGGATCCTCCAAGTTATAAAAGCAATGTAAGAATGTCATAGAAAATCCAGAATTTAAATGTTCCTCATAAGTATTCCACTGAGGTAGAGCACTTGCCTAGTGTATGTGAGGCCCTGGCTTAATCTCCAGTGCTGCAATGATCAAATAATAATATTACAATTACTTTACAATCGTGACACTGAACTTTTTGGTATATTTCCTGTCAGATTTTGTTTTTCTTGATGATTTTTTTCCTACACAATCAAAATATTATTCATACTCTGTGAGCTTTAAAAAACATTATTTAATGACATAAGCATTTCCTCATGTTATTGTCATTTTTTTATGGCAACAAAACATCACATTGTATGGAAGTCCCCAGATTTATTTAACTATTTTCCCACTGTTGTTTTCAAGTCTTCTGCCATGATGAATAAAAAGACTCAATGAGCCTTCTGGTGAATACAACTTTGTCCAATCTTCTGATTATTTCATGAGGATAGATTCCCAGAAGTGGGATTCCTGGGTCAAGGGTTAAGTACATTTCCAAGGCTACTGAGCCTATCTGCAAAATGCTTCTCAGAGTATGACCCCAACTGCATTTCTATTAGCAGCAAACAAGTGTTAGCACCTCATTATGTAGTAAGCATTCTCTCCTTGTAGTAAACATTCTCATTTTTTCAAAACTTCTGTGAATTTGTCGATAAAAATGGTATTTTGCTGTGGGTTTCTTCCACAATTCTAATAGTGTATATCTAGTCAAATCATTCACTAGTAATTCCTATTTTGTGAATTTCCTATTTGTGTCTGTTACTAACACGTAAGAGCGAGGGTAGAATCCAGGATGGTGATGTGTTTCCTCTTGAAACACGTCATAGTCACAAGCTACTCATGATTTACCTACCAGACACTGGTCACAATGCTGTCCTGTCACCAGACGCTTACAGTAGCAAGAACCAGTCCCAGAATCACAAGGATTCCCGCCAGGAATCGTTCCCAGAGGACTGCACGCACAAGCTGTATTAAAGACAAAAGGAAACACAGAACCACAAACTGAGTGAGTCCAAAGTGGCGGGATTACAAAGCAAAGTAGGAGTTACGCACACAGAAGAATTCGCAGACTTTCTACCGAACAGACTTACATTTACAACCAAGGGGATCTTCAGCATTTAAGTCATAAAAGCCCTCTTTGCAAACATCACAATGTTCTCCTTCCACGTGTAATTTACACCGACACTGACCAGCAATGAGACCGGTAGAAAAATCAGTGTAACTGTCACAGATCCCCCCATTCTGAGAACCAGCCGGATCACACGTACATCCTAAGAACAACAAAAAGCACCAGGTTAAAATCAGCAGGGAACAAGATAAGATCTTTGTATAAATATATATGCTTCCTGCCATCCTCCCAATCTACAAAAATAGGCTGGAGAAGGTTCCACTACCAAGTCTGACCCACTCCAGGCTCCTGGATAACAATTAACTGACGATGTTGGGTTGCTGCTCAGACGTGGAGCTCTGATAGAGGACAGATATGTGCAAAGCAAGGGAAGCAGGTCCCAGGTGACGCTCCCCAACATACGTTCACAGATGTTAGGGGCCCGGATGTCCCTCTCTGGGTGCTGGTAGTAAAATGGTTTGCACTGCTCGCAGCTGCGGCCCATGGTGTTGTGCTGACAGCCGTCGCACACTCCCCCGGTGACGTTTCCAGTGGCCAGATACACCGCCATGTCAAAGTGGCAAGCACTGGAGTGTTCGTTGCAGCTGCACTCTGTGAGACAAGAACGCCATCAGGAACAGCCTCAGACATCGGCCGGCCCAGGGAGGAGGGCTGCGCAGGAACGGGGGCTCACGTAGTACAGGAGGGAGCAGGTTCAGGCAGAGGAGCCGTCAGCAACCAGGCACTCATGGTGGGAAAGGCCACATCGCCATGACACCGGTTTCAACCCTCAAGCAGGCTGGAAACCTTAAACATGTGAACTCCATGAAATAGGCACCATCATCTGGGAAAGGCACGTGCAAGTATCGCATTGTCTCTCTGTGTGAGAAACTGAAAGGGTAAATAAGGACCAAAATGTGGAACAGGTAATGTGAAGTAGAATAAACTGTTCAAAAGGAAAGGGAAACTGAGACGAGGGGAGGGGAAAAAGAAGGAAAAGGAAAAACACCGGAAAGGAAGAAAAAAAATGGAAGCAATGCTTTTGTAAATAAAGGGGGGGGGTTGGGAGGAAAGGGGGAATCATGTACAGGTACAAATTCCCTTTGAAGGATGTGATCGTTATGTATGCTTAAATTGTACCAATAAAATTAATTTTTTTTAAAAAGGAAGATGAGCTATCACTACCAGAAAGCCTTGGGGAAAGGAGGAAATGTAAGATGAGGAGGAAAGATCAGGAGGAAGGCTGCCTTCAGGCCCACTAAGGGTGGGATGGAAGTGCCATCCATTACTCCCAAGGCCATCCTGGGCCAGGGCCTGCTAGGAAAGCCTGTGTGAGCTTCCTGCCTGGAAGAACACGGGGTGAAGGATGGATCCCCCATTCCCGCCTCCGTACTAGGCCAGCCCCTTTGGGCTGCATGCAGCCAGCCTCCTTAGGTGCAGCATTTCTCTCCTCTGGCCTCTTTGGTTAAATCCAGCTTTAATCATCTCACCTGCAAACCCAACAATGCACACGGATTCCTCCTGCTCACCCACAGTGATCATAACTCAGCCTGGCCCTCGAGGATCTCTGTGCTTCCCAACCCACCTCCTCTGTCCCCCTGCAGCAGGACACCTGCGGAGGGATGAAGTCTTATCCACTGACGACCCCCAGAGCCTAGCTCTCCTCTCCTCCCTCCGAGCCTTGGGGACTCCGTGGGCCAGATGGGCCCCGCCTGCTAGCAAAGCCTCCACCACTCCAGCTCTCACTGCCCTCTGAAGTTCCCAGACGGTCCCCCGCAGGGACACTGTGTCCAAATCAGTGAGTTGGGGGTGGAGGGGGTGCAGGAGGTGCTTCCAGCTACTGCACTGAGTGAGGCTGGGATGGGAGGACAGATGGATGGATGGACGGACGGACGAGTGCAGAGACCACAGCCAGGCGGGCAGGGACACCAGGCTGAAAACCCCACTCCACATCTCTTACACCTGAGCTACCCACCAGGTGGTATGCTTCTCTCACCGTCCCTCACTGTCATCTTGTCTTAAAGATCTAACATCAAGGACAACATCTCGGTCTTCCTGGGTCAGGGCTGAACACACAGGTGCTGCTCAGTTCATAGTGACTGGTATCAATTTAGCTGGGTGCACACTGTTGGTTTCCTAGGGGCTTGCAGGGGAAGCCAAGGGAAGGGAACAATTCTGCTTCCCTCTGCAAAACGGGACGTCATCCAAGTACCACGGAGTAGAAAACGGATCCTAGCTGATTCCAAATGTCCCTTCTGGTGAGACTTACTTTTACAGGCATTGCTGTTGCGACCCTCAGCAGGCCTCCAAGGTAAATCGTGGTAGAAGTCCATGCACAGCTCACAGTTCAAGCCCTTGGTGTTATGCCGGCACATGCAGTGCCCGTGAACCTAGAAAGTTGGGAAAGAGGGAAAGAGAGAGGGTGACTGAGACCCACAGCCAGGCTTCTTCCACAGCCAACAGAAAACTCAAACCCTTATCCAGACTAATCTCTAGTGAGGGTCTGTCTTTATTTTCTTCCTCCCACTGCAAGTTCTATCCATTTACTGATGGCTATAACCATCCACTACAATCTGCTACAATCATTCCCATTACTTAACAGATGTTCAATAAATATTTTATTGAGTATCTGTGAAAAAAACCCAGATGAGCAAAATCAGGAATTTAAGAATTTTTTAAAAAACAAGTAACATAAGAATTTAAAAAAAAAATCTATAGTGATAGAAATGTGCAAAAGCTACGATGCACACTAAATGTGTACATACCACCTGGAAACCAACTTGTATCACCACAAGTTTTACCACTAGGCCAGGTTTAAGTTTATTTTTTGCTTTAGGTACAGGAGTTTACAATTTTTTTCCCAACCAAAATAAAACTCTGAAACTCAACCATTTACATTTTTTCCCCTTTGAGTAAGGAAACAGGATATCTCAGAAAAAAATACAAATTAATTTGCTCTATGAAAAGCTCAAGATGCCTGTTCCAAACTGTCTCACCGCAAGGCACATAAACGATAGTTATTTCTGCCCACCAAAAATGCATATACTCGGGCACTTTACCTTAACACTAATTTCGATAGAATGGAATTCGGGAACAGGACCAACGGGTCCCTCCTGGACTCGTCTTAACAGGAGTGCAGTTAGGCAAAGATTAAAATCCTCTCGTTATTAGGTGGTTTTACAAAACTGAATGTAAACTCTAAAGCTCATACCACAGGACTCTCTAGTGTTGGAATCAACAGGACAACACACCATGACAACACGCCAGTTACATGACATTAGCTACTCAGATTTGTTACACTTGAAAGTAAACAGACTCTACCTAGCAGCTTCTGAAAGATACACGACGAGATTATAGAGACAGGTCCCTCCCTCGGGCTCTTTGCATACCCAAGAGGTTTATACACAGACTCCTAACTGGAGTAAAGGGAAGGCAGTTTTAGAAGGGCCGAACACACGTAATCCTGCAGATTTCTGACACACTAATAATCTTTGAGAAGAGAGAGAGCAAGTACAGACACACCCTTCATCAAGGGAGGCTGGAAGTGGTGGAAAGGACCTAGGGAAGGGGCAGGGACGCTCTTCAGGTTACTCAAACCCTATTCTCTTATGTCCAAGACTGTCTGGTTAGGGAGCTGCATCCCATCAGGCACGAAAATTCCACGGGTCTACAAGAATTCTTACACGCTACTTTACTAGGTAAGAACACCCTAACCCTCTCTACCCATCTGGCAAATCATCCAGTTCCCAAATTTCAACACATACATAATTTGCAGGCACAATATAAAAGTGGACAAGGAAAGAGATTAGAAAAGAGAAAGAAAGCAAACTCCATTTGCTGTCTACGTGAAATCCCATGAGTCGGGGTTAAAATTTCCAGTTTCTTTGGGCTGGAATCAATTTGTACATTCTAGCATAAAGACCAAATGCTTGCGGTTTTTAATCTTCCCTAATGTAAAGGCAGACTCAATTGTTATTTAGACAACTTTTTAATCCTTGGAGACTTCAAAATACCTACTTTAGCAACAGCCTACAGCAATGAATTCCAAAAATTAATTCAGGGTCTATGAAATGAGCAGTCTGTACAATCTTATAGTCCAAGAGAAAATTAAATTCAACAAGAAAATTAGCAACCAACCACTAACATGGTGCAAGGAGCTAAATATAAGTGGAAAACTAAAACCTCTGAAACACCTGAGACGCTTTTTTTGCTGGTAGAATCGCCCATACAAAGGAGAAAGCCGCAGAAAGCTTACCATTCCTTCCACCTCTTCATTGAAGCCATCCACAGGGGCACACTCGCTGGCGTGGCCATAGCAGAAGCAGTTCCCTCGAACCACCATATCGTAAACTGCGTAATAGTACTTCTCTCTGATTTCCATTCTGGAGTCCAAAAGGTTATCTCCCAACGTATGCAGCTTCACAAACTTGATTCTCAAGTTGGTGATTTTTAACAGGTCTGCAAAGGTCACCAAGTTTTCAAGCAACATTTTAGCCTACAATGTTTTTGTCCTAGTTGTACATTTCCAATTTATCCACATAACACAGAGACCTAAAATGAAGGGCCTTAGTACTACACTAAGATGTCAGGGCAAATTACTTTTTTCCTAAATAAAAGTTACCTACAAATCAATTTCTCTTATTTCCTCTTTCATCCTAGATGAACAGAAGCTGGTCTATCAGTTAACTGTCCAGTTCCTACTGGATAAAGCAAGTGCTAATTGACCTTCTCCACCGATGTTTTCATTAATTACTGTTTATCAAAGGGATCCCAGAGATCGGTGAGTCCAGCTGCCCTCTCGCTGAGCTCTGTAGGTTAAAAGTGCTCTTCAGCTTTATTTTTATGTATGCCAATGGATTCTTACAATTTACAATACAGGACACAAGAGTAGTGCCCAGTGCATTGGATACTTTCAAAGCCCAAATGCAATTTTAAATACGCATAAAATATGCATGGCTTACAAAGAAGACTATAGAAATGACTGGGGGTGGAAAGGCAAAGTCCATGCATTAAACTTAGGCTCTTTGTAGAATCAACAAGGCAACAGAGAAGCCACGTTCTGACTGGGCTGAATGGTAGTCACGAACGCCAACACTTCCTCCTGTGAAACGTCCCCACATAAAGTGAGCACAAGCCTACTGACAAGATGCCGAACAGACGTGAAGGGCGGCTAGAGTATTTAGAAACCCTTGAACTGATCTTTGTGGAAGCCCTCAGAAGAGCAAATACACTCCCCACTCTCTCCTACCATATTTAACAGCCAAGCCTCATACCAACTGCTTTTCTGAGAGGCAAATTACTTTTGAAGTGAGTCTCAGGGGTTTTAACAATAGAGACAACTAAAGAAATATTGTTCCCTTGATTACAAAGTAAACCAAAAACATGATCTGCTAACATGGATCTTTCTAATAGAGAAATGGGGTTTCTGATGCCACTGAACAACAAAAGGAAAGGGAATGAAAGTTGTAACAGGAACACAATCCTCAAGTCCCACGAGCTTCACCGACAAGGGAGCAGATGAGTCCTTTTAGAGACTCAGGAGGGGTTTGTGCTGGGGCCCATGTGGCTGTTTATCCCAACCAGATCTTGGGACACGGAAGGACCAGCCACAGCTCACTCTGAAATTGCCAGAGAGCGGCACATGTCATTAAATATTTGTTTTACAATAGAAAAACAGAGTAAATTACAGAACAGAGACAGTCTGAGTCACATGTAAAATTAATTTAAGCGGGAAAGCAGCACTTTTCTGGCAATATTCCCTGGACTTCTTCTACCCCTATTCTTCCATGCTTCAACCCTAGAAGTTCCAGGAGGTCTTGGTTTAAAATTGGGCCAAGCACAGCTGGGAAAGATCAGCAAGCATCAGCCCCACCTATACTCAACTGACTGCACCTTCCCAGCAAGGGAGGCCACTTCCTTCTCTCCCCCATGGTACACAGGACCAGCTCTCTGAAGACCTAGCCTACAGCTGTGGCACCAGTATTACCAGCTTAGCTTCCACTGACTGAACACTTTCTGTATGTCAGGCATTTGGTTGTCTTTTTATGTGTGTGTGGCACTGAAGATTGAACCCAGGGCCTTAGCACCGAGCTATATCCCTAGCCCTTCTTCATTTTTTAAAAAGTTGAGACCAAGTCTTGCTAAGTTGCCCAGGCTGGGCTAGAACTTGCAATTCTCTTGCCTCAGTTCTCTAGAGTTCAGGGATTGGTGTGTACATCATGCCCAAATTGGCTGTCAGTTTTGTACATCAAATAATTTTCCCTTCATAACAACCCTAAGGTCAATATTACTATCTATCTCCACCTCAAGATGAAAAAATAACGTCTGCCGCCCCCAGAGAATCTCAAGTAAATTAGTTGTTCCAGGTCACATAGCTACAATGTGATGGAAATGGGATTTCAATTCAGTTCTGACTCCAAAGCCCACTATCAATTACTGCATACTCTGCTGGCCCAGAAGATCGAAATGCAGTCCTGGAACAGCACCAACATATTTTCTGATTGTTGGAAAGAGCTCTGAATCGAGGATGACAGCACACGGGCCAAGGACTATCTGCCATTTAATAGCCACATCACATGCTATCTCTCTGAAACCCAGTTTATTCACCTACTGATGGAAATTAACCTAATCTTACTGAGTATATGGAGCATGGCTGACACTTCTGGTTTTTCTCAGTGTGCTTTCTTTCACAAGAGCCCTTGCTGAGAGTTTAGAAGAGCATATGGCACCCTAGCCAGAGATGTTGCCTTGTGTCTCCTGTCATGTAGCCATGTGGCTCATTGTGGTCAGTGAGCCTGAGAAGAAGCAATATGGACAACTTCCATGTTCTATCTTTGCTTGCCCTCCACAGACTGGGATGAAGACACAGGGATGGTGACTGAACTCTGTTCATGTGGCTAACTCTACCCATGTGGACAAGATAGGTGGCCCTTTAGTGTTACCGGATTCTTCTGAGGACAAAAAGGACGCTCAGTTAAATATGAATTGCAGATAAACTATAATTTTTTGTATGTCTCAAACATCGCATGGAACATATATTAGTCACAAATATTATGTAGGATACAGTCATACTAAAATCTTCGACTCAAATTTAACTGGGTGTCACTTGAGAATTTTATCTGGCAACTGGCTACATTTCTTCTCCGGCAATCCCTCTGGCTGACTGCATAAAAGAGAGAGAAACTACTTTACTGGAGCATTGTTTTATGTTTTTGATTTTGCTTGCAGTGTTGGAGATTGGAGCCAGGGCCCCATGCATCTTAGGCAAGCTCTTTTCACTAAGCTAAATCCCCAGCCCTGAGCAAATGTATTTTGGGGACACTTAGTTACAATAGCTTATTCTATGTAAATATAATGAGCAATAAAATAAATAAAGTAGGATGACCAATATAATTTGAGTGCTTAAGACATCTATCTTTTACTCTTATTAAAAGGTGTTCTTCATCAGTGAAAATATTACTGGTAATTTCAAGAGCTTCTGGTAATATACTGCAGAAGGAGGAAGAAAATGTCAGTAGAGTTAGCACAGAATATCTAGATTTTGGGTAGTAGTGCTCTGGGTAATGCTTAAATCCATGAATGTTGTTTCCTATGCAAGTTTTTATTTCAAAACAAACTTACTCTGTATCCTTGGGCTGTAAGGATCTTCTATTTTAAAAGCGGGATCTAAAGCACGAAATATGACCTAAAAAATACATGTAAGAGTGGTTGGTATTTTTATAATGATCAAAAGGCAGACTTACCAGCAGGAAGTCAAACAAAGAAGCCAACCCACTTCTCCTTCCGTTGAGGGCTCAATGTCGGAGTATCGGGAGTCACAGATGATCTCGTCGACTCTCTTCATGGGGCCGGTGGAGATGCCGGGGAAAGAGCTCTCGCAGTCATAGGCGAAGTATCTGTACACACCCCAGGTTCTCCCAAAGTCAGACGACCGCTCGATCAGCATCGCAGCTGGACGGAATGACTAAAAGCAGGGACCAAAAGTCTCGTTTGATGGTTTTTATCAATTTGTATTTTTTTTTAAATCACAGATAAAAATGTCATTCACTGTGTGCCACAAGCCTTGACCGCATGTGGCTGGTATTTCGAGCTGTGGCTGGATTTTAAATACTTCAAGCTGTTCCATGGAGCCTCTTTCTGCAAGGAAAGTTGTCTACTCTAACTTTTGTACTTTTTCCCATCCTACTAAATTAGCAGGCTATTTCTCTTTAGGAGCTGACTATAAACAGCCCCTAACAGCAAACAAACTGTGGTATGCTTAGCCACCCAGCCCGTAATGTGAGTGCCTTTTGGTGCTCATTCTTTCCTTTCTTTGCATAATTACTCAGTGCCGTGGGTCTGCCTACCCTGACAGCCGCCTGACAGCTGTACATCTGCTACACATAGTCCAACCCGGTACTGATAGGGGCATCAAAAGTTTACAGTACAATGTGGCAAACACCATGGCAGAGTAACCCGGAGTGTGATCTGAGAAAGCAAGGAGTAACTCAACAAACTGGGGAAGTGGGCGATTCCTCTGCTAGGTATGTTCCCAAAATACTGAGAACAGGGACTCAAGACATTTGTACGTGACTGTGCAGCAGCACCATTCACACCAGCCAAAAGGTAGAAACAAGCCATCAATAGCCTGAGGGGTAAACAAAATGTGGTGGGTACACACAAGGGAAATTATTCAGCCAGGAAAAGGAAAGAAATTCTGAAACTTGGTACAACATGGATGAACCTTGAAAACATCATACTAAGTGAAACGTATCACAGAAAATTTCAAGTATTACTGTGTATGTCTCTGTTGATGTGAAATATCTAGGATAGTTCAGCACTATCCAGAACAGCAGAGACAGAAAGTAGATTGGAGGTTACCCAAGGAAGAGGGAAAGGGCAATAGAGAATTAATGTGGAATGACTACAGAATTTCTGTTTGGGATGCTGAATAAGTTCTGGGAGTTGAGAGTAGTGATGGTTGCACAATACTGTTAACAGATCCAACACCCCTGAATTGTACACCTAAAAATGGTTAAGGTGGCAAACTTTAGGATATGTGTATTTTACCACCAAAAAAGAAAAGAAAGAATGAACAAACAAGCCAGGAAATGTGTCACAGGATGGCTGGCTCCTTGAAAGGTGTTTTCCAGGCAGGCACAAAGGTGGGGGAAGGTGGCAGAAGACACTGCTGGAGCACAGTGGGACCATACTTGTGCGCCATGCTAAGGGCCTGCTTTATCTTTTTTTTTTTGGTACCGGAGATTGAACTCGGGTCTTTGCGCTTGCGCAGCAGGCGGCAAAACCACTGAGCTAAATCCCCGGCCCTTGCTTTATCTTTTTTACAATGAAAGTGGAACACAGAGATTTAAGTGGACAGGATAAAACAATTAGATTACATTTTAGGAAGATAACTCCTACGGCAGAATTACTGAACAGGGGAAAAACAAAAGACAGGGAAACTAAGTGAAAGAGAAAAGATAAAGGTTTTATTTTAACTCAAAGAGTTACAACACAGATTGAGAGACAGGAAGGAAACTGACTCTGAAAATGCAGTGACAGTAGCATATACTGAATTGCGCTTGCTGATCGATTAGACCTCAATGAAAACTGAGGGACGGGAAAGAAACTCAAGGCACCCGAGCTTGGGTAGCTGGATGGATGTGCTGCCAATGACAAAGACAGAGGAGGCATTTGGTTTGGGGCTGGTCACATGTGTCTGTTACATGTGAGGTGTGCAGACAGCGGCCTGGCACTCAGCTGTGAGAATCGAGCTGGAAACATGGACTTGGGAGTCACCGTATATGTGTAGCAGTTGAAACCTCCATGTATATAATGTCTTCAGGAAAAGCAGCAAAGGGCAAAATAAAGAGAGTCAAGCTCAGCATTCCAGAACAATGCATCAGTGAGAGATGAGTCCTTCCCAATTCTGCGGCTGGAGTTCTACCTCCATACTTCAGAATGTGGAGGCATGTGGAGACAGGCAGGAGAGGGTAATTAAGGCAGAAGGCGGTCATTAGGGTGGGCTCTAAGCCAACATGACCGATGGCCTTTAAAAATGAGGCAATTAGCACGCACATGCGCAGTGGAGAGACCGGGAAAGTCGGCAGTAGATAGCCATTCCATGCCAAGGAGGAAACTGACCCTGCCCACACCGTGTTCTCAGGATGCTAACGGCTAAGACCAGGACAGAATAACTGATATTTCAGCCATTGGGTCTGTGGTACTTTGTCATGATAGCCCAAGGAAATGATTACACCCTCAAAATCCAATGGTCTTCCAGATGAGGAAATTGAGGCTGAGACACTGAGTTCATAACTATAGTCAGAGCTTAGATTCAAACCCAGGCTGAACTCAACCAAAACTGTTTTGCTCCTCCTCTGGCTAATGGCACAGCGGAAAAGTGAAAGGTGGGTGTCAGAGTGGAAAGAGAAAAAAGAATGCTCAAAACCAAAACGGGATGAAGATTTAGGACGGGGTGTCGGACAGGGTCGAGTAGAAATAAGACAAGGACAGAATGAACACTAAAAACAGGCAAAGAGGCAAATGGACACTGCTATGGCATTCAGGGCAGCCGAAGTCAGATTGCCATGGAGGAAAATCAGAGGAAAGTTAAGCCAGCCTAGAAAATAACCTAAATAAAGATAGCTACTTCTGAATTAAAACCAGTGCCCTCATTAAGAGAGTCAAGAGTAGGAAAGCAAGAGATTACATTTTGACAAATGCCTTAAGTTACCTTATATGTTATTAAACTGGAGAGAGCAGTACCAGACTAAGAACTTCGAGTAAGACAGGAGAAATCCCAGCGACTGACAGAAACTCACATGCCAAAGAGGCGTGGCACACCCAGCGGGACCAGGCTCCCGGCTGGCAAGACTTGGACCCGGAGGGACTCCTGGCCTGATGTCTCTGTGTCAGAGGGGAGTGGAGAGGAGACACTGAAGCAGCCCTGGCTGCGCTTCTGTCTTCCTCCCTTCTGGAAAATTGTAAGACTCAAAGGGCCATTGACGAGTCATCCGATTTCCTGTGGAGTTAAGAAGTTGCTGCAAACTGAACAACACACTTCACCTAAAGGAGAGAAGCCTTTCCCTGCTCTGTTTCAGCAGCAAGCTTGTCGGGCGTCCTGTTATTGCACCATGCCCTCCAAATATGTAACAGACAAAAGAGTTTGGAAACATATGCAAAGTGAGTTTTGACAGCCTGAGAAAACCCCATCCCCGTGGCAGGCAGCCATCCCTCATGGCCGACATGGGAGAGAGAATGAATGTGCTCTTCACCTCCCCCCCAGGCTCAGTTCCCTTCTGGTCTTCACCAGTGCAATGGTTTCGCCATCTTCCTAGTTACTGAGCTTAGACTCATGGTGTTTTTCAGTGCATCCGTTTCCTTCCACTGCTCTGCCACTAAAATGTTCCCCATTTCGCAGGCCAACCTTGGATTCTAAAGCATCCAAGTGACTGCTGTTAGGAAACAGGGGCTCCTCCTCCCAGCAAGGGCTCTCAAAGGCAGCAGTAACTGAGGGTTTCAGAGGGCGGCTGCAAGAGGGAACAAGAGATAGCAGAAAGCTTTCCATGTATAGCTTGAGCCTCCCTCTTCCAGAAATCTGAAATGTCCAAAATCCCAAACTTCTTGAATGCTGATCTCATACTCAAGAAGTTTGGATTTTGGAGCATTTTGGATTTCCAGATTAGAGGTGTTCAACTGATAGATTCCAGAATCCGAAGAATGCCAAAAATCTGACTCATTTCCGGTCCTAAGCATTTTGGAGAAGGGACCCCCAACCTGCAATACTGCCAGGACTCAGCTCACAGCCAAGGGCTCCTCCTACGTGAGAATCCAGAAGCACAGCACCTTTGTCCTAACACCAGCCCTTCCCCAAAGGCTGCACTCACTCAGGTCTTACCTCTGGCCATCCCAGTCCCTGCTTCCTACTTCCTCTCAAGTTCAGTGGACCCTCGAGTTACAACCAGCCTGATATATGAAAAACTTGGGTTATGACCAGAACTTTCGTTTATGACCAAAATCTTGAGTTATGACCGAAATGCCTGGGCACTTGTGTTTCCAGATACAGATTTAACCCTTAGAGAGTTCTGGAAGGAACATTACGACATCCTTTCTTGTGTGGGGTTAATTGAGGAATCCTGGGCCAATGTCTCTTTACTGAGATCTTCCTGTAAACAGGAGAGACTTTGAAGGCTGTGTGGAGGAGCCTGAGCCTTCACTAACCAACTTGAGTTACAACCAGCCCTTGTGAACGAACTGAGTTCGCAAGTCAAGGGTCCACTGTACCTCTCTGAAACAGACTGCATTCCTCGTCAATGCTCACACCCTCAGAAGGAGCCAAGGTTCTTCCCACAGGAATCTGCTTCCCCTTCCTCCCCTCAGCACCCTGAGCCCCAGGAAAATCCGAAGAGCGCTTGCTGAACGAACCATGCCCGGCTGACCCCCGCCACCAGTGCTTTGTCTGGGACCATTTCCTCAGCCAACAGTAGCTTCTCTTCCATCTCCTCCTGATGAATCCTGCTCACCCCTCTCAGACAAGATCAAGCACAGCCTTTTGCTCTCCTCAGGAAGCTTTCTCCTCTATCCAGGCAAAATGTATACTGCCTCCTCCATGCTAAAGTACAGCACTGACAGAAACTATCAAGTTCCCCTTGCACGCTGGGGCCACAGTTCACCCCCGTGCCTAGGGCAGGGGACTGTGTCACCGGAGCCTACTCCTCTCCCCATTTTACCACCAGGGCAGCTGAGGCTCAGGCCACACACCTGAGGGACAGAACTGGGACCCACATCCAGGTCTGCTGGACCCCATACACGGAGGTTCCCTCTGGACTTAGGACCCAAAGGCCATCTGCTCTTTTAAACTGAAGTCTGACAACTTGAACCCATCACTCACATCTCAGTTCAACCACTGCCTCCCGTTGGACCTTCTGTGCTTACGTGCAACATTTCATCTTTGGCCCACTGTTTTCCCTGGAATGAGCACTCAGCTATGGAACATGCGCTCAGAGGACTTTGGAACACAGACAAACTTGCAGCTGTCCACGTGTGTGTGAACAGTGCTTTTTCTGAAGTAAAAGGGGAGACCGCAAATAAGGATGGCTGTGAATGTGTTCAGGTGTCACATAACATCAGCCACATGTGGCTCCATTTCCATCTAATGACCAGGTTGAGTGAGTGTGGCCAATGGAAGCACCAGGCTGGTGACAAGGAGCACTGATGAGTTTCGCAGTGAAAGTCCTCCAGTACACTCCGTATCAGATGTCAGCAGCTACAACAGTAGTCCTGGGAACCTGAGGGCCCCAGTCCCTCCCAGTCACCCTCTGACTCCCACACCCTCTCGGGCTTCCATAGCAGACACAAGCGAGACCTTCATGGCTCCTCGCCCACAGGGTAAACCTATCCTCAGCACCTTTTTCTCATCTGAGAGCGTTTGGATGAGGCCCCCAACTCAAATGAAAACTATTCCAAAGCAATTTTAATCTGGGAAGCAATAAGCAAATTATGGGTTTTATGTGAGCCAACATGTACTTTAAGCCATGTGAAGTCTATCATCTCCGAGCAGCTGCTTAAGAAGAAACAAAGGGACTTTGTACAGACATTCCCTAGTCCTGGAGTCATTTTACATCTTGAAAAGAGAAATGATGAGAAAAATCTGCATTGAAGAAGGCACTCACATTTCTCAAGGAACTATAAAACTCTTCCCACAAATTGTGCAAAGCCTTGAAAACTAAAGAAAATATGCTTCCTTTTCTTTTACCGAACAACATTAAAACACCAACATACAGGATTAGAGATTTATTCTCCAGATGTTTTATTGTGGTTTGGGAGTGAGTCAACACTGCCTCTCTCCAGGGGGAAATAAACAGATAGCTAATTAAAAGTTCATAGTGAAATTACCTTAGAGAAGAGGCCCACTTTACTCATGGCCATGAAAACAGAGGGTTTGTTAAAGGTAGTTATTCATGCCCATGTTTTAAAAGCTGCTCAATTATGGCAACAATATTTAACTTCCCATTTAGGCTACCTCACACGAGACATTCGTTTTGAAAGGGAAATTGCCCAGTTTCCCCCCCGTGTCATTGGTGAGAAAGTCAGGATTTCTTACCTTAAAAGTCATTATGAGATGAGTAAAATGGAATTCTGCTTCCAAATCCAGTTGGATAGTTACATTTTCCACACCTACAGATTTTTTTTAAATAAAGAGGGAAACAGTAAGGTAAACAGCACCATCTGTGAACAGCTGTGATTAACTTATCTTTACACTCCTCACAGAAATCCTCTTTGCATTCTTTCTTAAACTGAGGTTGAAGATTATTAACAATAACCCTTTGTTCTTACTTAGGTGGTGAAGTACAAGGCAGAATGATCCTTTGGTTTTCCACAGATCATTCTGGAGTTCAACTTACTGAATCTGCTCACTGGATCAAGACATCTGGCAGGAATACCCTTGGAGGCGGTCAAAAAAGACAACTCTCACTTAGGGAGATGTGAAACATGTCCCAACCTTCCAAGCTGAGGGACTTTCAAAAGGGAAGGAGGGGCACTTCCTGTGCCAGGAGGGGGTCAGCTTGCTGTGTGAAGCCCCAGGAGTCAGTCTTCCTCCAGTAGAAACACAAATACTCCTTTTTCTCTATGCGCGCAGCAAAGAAAATAAATAAGAGTCTACCACATATGTTATACACCAACTTAGAAAAACCTATCCCTGATGAGACATCTTGGGATGCATTTCCACAACCGAAAAACAATGTCAGAGAGACAAAGAACCAGGCAAATAAACAAACTGGTGCAGAACAAATACCAACATCTTCCCTTTCAGGGGAAAGCCTGAACAAACACAGGAGTCTTTACTCGGTGCCCTGCGGGTCAGCAGGCCCCACTTGAGCACATTAAAAACCCCACTGGAATTTCAGGGCTAGGAAGCCCCTCCTCCATCCCTAGGGCCCAGCCTGCCTCCTGGGTCAAGGAGACTCTGCCACATTCCCAAGCCTGGAGGAAACCTTTGGGGTCCATCTTCCAAAGTAAAAGAACTCTTAAATGCGGGGAGACAGGAATATGTCAGAATGAATCATGTCACAGGGCTGGTGTGTTTTCAGGAAATCAGTAGGACCTTTTGAAATAAAACTCTTCTGCTGGAAAACTGCCAAGCCAATTGAGGGAAAAAAGTGGTCACTGGGACGGATATGAGCAAGTTGGAATGTTAAAGAAAAACACTACAATCATTCTAACAAACCTTATCTAACTTATTAAAAAGAAACGTATTACAAAATGATTCTAGACATTTATTTTTTGAGTGAAATGTTAGCTAAATAACTATACATCTCTCTTCTTCCAGGCCTTTAAAAACTCATGATATTTGTTCACAATTAAGAGAGAACAAAATAATGTAAAGTATAAAGCAAGACTTAGTACCATTCTCGTAACATAAGAACATATGCTGCAATGTATAACCCCAAAGCACATTCCATTTAGATTCAAGGCCTGATAAAGCACAGACGCTACAATGGCTTGAGGTGTTTTTTTTTTCTTTTTTAAATATGGGAACAAAAGTCTATGGAACAGAGAAGAGAAATGAAGGTCATTCTTCTACTGCATATTTGCGATCTCGGAACAGATCATCTAGGAAGGGTCCATTAAAAATACCTGAACAGGGCCAGGGATATAGCTCAGCACACAGCGCCTGCCTGGCAAGCACAGGGTCCTGAGTTTGATTCCGGGTATCCAAAAATATATATATATCTGTACATTCTAAGCCTGTCTCTGGGCCCAACTACTGAGTTTTAAGGGCCACCTATATAAGCACAACCTGTGAAAAACACACAAAAGGTAGATAAAGTCAGATTCATTGGGAAAGTCTTTAATTGTGAGCTATTAGATGACAGAGAGATGACAGGGGACAGTAACAATCAGTTTGACTTCGAATGGCCCAGTTCCATCTGTCCAACCTAATCTAACCCCCGTGACTGAATTTATAAAACCTTTCTGGCATTTGGATTCTCTTGTTCCAACAATTCAAAGATGCAGAAACCGATTAACTGAAAAAGCTTCCTCTACAATTATATTACATGAAAAGCTGGGCCGGGGATTTAGCTCAGCGGTTTCGCTGCCTGCTGTGCAAGCGCAAGGACCCAAGTTCAATCCCCACTACCAAAAAAAAAAAAAGAAAAAGAAAAGCTATCTTACTATCTATAGACTAAATCGGGCAGTCGGGCAGTCTTCTCCTAATGTCCAGGCATCTTTCTGACTTCCTGTTTCCCTGGAGGAATGTGGGTGGTCAGGGAATGCTCGCCTGGTGCCTGTACACAATGAGCCCTGTGCTATTTCAGAAATCCTCTGTGACTCAGATTTACAGAAACTTCTTTCACATTGAACTACCAACCAAAATATTTTCCTATAAGAATTATTAATTCTGGGAGAACGAATCTCAATGGTGCATGCTTTCTGAGGATCTCTCCTCATCAAGTTTATAACCAATGGATACCCACACCTGACCAATACCTAACCAACTGCCCCAGGAATTGTATTCTAGAAAACTTTTGCAAGGTAAACAGCCAGTGACAAGGGAGATTCTCTTCACAGACTAGTAAGTGATTGCCTGCCTCTCAAACTCAAGAATAGGGCATATAACCGACCTGGTTGTATCCAGGCCTTTTTTGGCCAGGCTGAGGTTCACTTCGAAGGTCCTTTTCCATATGAGTATATCTGTTTTAATATTTATAAAAGAGTACTACTTTGCTATAAAGGAGGATATATTTAGCTCATTTATAGGAAAATGGATGCACCTTGAGACCGTAATGTTAAGTGAAATAAATCAGACACACAAGCTTACATATCACATGGTTTCTCTAAGAAACCCAAAATATAAACTAAAGAGCAAAATAAAAGGCAGACAATAGGAAATGGAGATATATTTTCTGCAAAAGGGAAAGGGACCAACAGATGGAGGAGCGGGGAAGAGAGTGTAAGGGAAGGGGATGAAAAAGGAATTAAGATGTGTGGTGTATATGTAACCACTCCCCACAATGAATGCATGCATTAGGTACTGCACACATGTACTAATGAGGTGGGGTTTTTTGGTACTGGGGATTGAACTCAGGACTTTGCACTTGCGAGGCACTGAACTAAATCCCTGGCCCTATGAGTTTTAAAAAACATTGAATGGTATACTGCTAATTAACACACACAATTCTGCTCTCTAAATTTCAACATTTAACAATGTGAAACTCATAGGACCTGTTTAATAGCAATAGTAATACCACAGCTGATGAATTTACTAAGCCAAAACTCAAATGGCAAAGAATGGAAACAAAGTTGGAGTTACACAATCATTAGAAAAACTGCTTAACTTGTGTTCACAGCCACCCTGACAGACTGAAAAATCCCTTTGGCGTCCTCTTCCCATAGTACAGTGGACCCTTGACTTATGAACCCAGTTTGTTCATGAGGGCTGGTTGTAACTCGGGTTGGTCAGTTGAAGGCCCAGGCTCCTCTCCACAGCCTTCACAGTCTCTCTCCTGTGTACAGGCAGATCTCAGTGTCCTTACAGAGAAACTGGCCCAGGATTTCTCAGTTATCCCCACACAGGAAAAGATGTTGTAATGTTACTCCCAGAACTTTTTAGGGGTTAAATCTGTATCCAAGACCATATGGAAGTACAAGAAGCCACCATTTGGGTCGCAACTCAAGACTTTGTTCATAAGTTAAAACTAAAATTCCGGTCGTAACCCACGTTGTTTGTATATCAGGCCAGTCGAAACTGAAGGTCCACTGTACTGTTATTGCTACTATGAAATTTTCTATAATTGGAAGGAAGGTGGGGAGGGGCTGAGATTTTTGTCTTTCCCCTCCGGGTGGATAAAAATGAAAGCTGCTCTGCTCTGTGGAAGAACAAGGGCATGAAATCTACAGGGTCTTCCCACGCCTTCCCCTAACTGCCCCAGCACAAACCCCCTCCCCTCCCCAAAGGGCCACTTAGGATGAGGACTACAGGAAAGTCCTTTATCTGGCATGTAAGATTATTTTCTTATAGGGTATTTGCTTCAGGAAGAAGGACCACGTTTTCACAAGACAAGTTAGTACTCCAGGCAGTACAGCTGTCAGAGGCCATAATTACAGGACACAGAATCCACTCATAATGGCAAACACCCAGGACCTGGGGAGCCCCATGCAGGTTACTAACCGCACTCCATGGAACTCATTCCCACACCAACCACATACCACTTTCCGACTGCCACCAAATCTTAAGGCGGTTCGGAGCAAATGTAGTGACCACATTTTCAATGAGATGGCTGTCAGGATTGAGGGTCTCATGGTAAGGATCTTGGGAATTGCATATGAAGCATTTTTTGTCCTCCTGAAAACAAGTTAAGTTTCATGAGTCTAAGAAGCAATCTCATTAAAAATCCATCAAGCCCACAAAAATCAAATCATTAGCTTCAAGAAACGTACATGTGCAAAAATTACTTGAATGATTTACATCACATTTTTCACTTTCAATTTATTGAGTCTAAAATACTCCTAAAAATAATTTCCTTCTTTCTTGCAAATTCAAGGTCAAAAGTAAAAAGGCATTGTTTCCATAAGCCACTAATTTAATCAAAATCAAATTTCTAGGCTTAAACCTTAATCTCAATAAATAGCTGGAGAGGCTCACTCTAAAGTAAACTGCAGTAGTAGTATTAGAGGGTTTCTGCTGACATAAAGCAAACTGAAAATAAAAGGAAAAAGGACAATTCATTTGACCTGATTTTCTAAAACCTGAACGAGGCAGAGACCAAGTATTAGGCAGAAGTATTTAGAGAGGCTTTGAGATCTACAGAATGAGGTATTTTAGTTTCTACTTTGCCCAAGCAGCAATTGGCAGTGGTAACAGACAGGATACCTTGCAAATTGCCCAGAATATCTGGAGAAGGAGTACTGGGCTGTCCTGCATTTGGGTACCACTATAAACTGGGGTCAATTCAGGGAACCCTAAAATGGACATGAACTAGAGCAAAGATGGGGGTTTAATTTTAGAGTAACTTTGAATTTCTCTCATTTTCTTTCTTCCTAGAGGGCATTTTAGCCACCTGGGCATTTTAGATTTTACCTAAAGTGTTGTGTTAACATTTATTTTAGAGGCCAAGACATCCTAGCAGTGAATTACCAGGTTCTGAGATCAGCTTTGAATGAGAATTAGACTGTTTGTCTTAAAAGCAAATAGGGTCAGAAGGGTTCTCTATTCTCTTTGTACTACATCATGGTGAATCATAAGCACCACCTTAATAGTTCCCTTTTCCCTGGGGAGTTTGGCTCTGTACCTATGTTTTCTGGAATGCAGATGATTTTCTAAGTCCAAAAATGATAGTAACACTGAAGTATGTGGAGAACCAAATAGATCTTGCAAACAGAATGTGTTCAAGGGTGACATTCCTGTAAGGCCCAAAGTGACTGACTATACGTTTACATTTGTATTTATTTTCTCCAAAAGATTTGGAGACTAGCAAAATGTAATAACCAAACTAGATAAATAAATACCAGAAGTCAAGGATGCAAAGAGATAAGGAACAAAGCTAAACATCTGAGAAAAATACATGCCTGCTTCTTTTCTCTAGGCCTTGGTATCTGAAAAGCACTGTACAAGTTCACGGCTAATCATATAAACCAGAGTCTGGTTCTACTCGCTTTGAAGACAAGTGGTCTAATTCTCATTCAAAGCTGATCTCAGAACCTGGTGATTCACTGACAGGATGTCCTGGGCTCTAAAATAAATGTTAGCCCAACACTTTAGGTAAAATCTAAATGCTAATATTAGAAAAGGTAACATCAGCTGCCTTCATTAACTTATAGTCAAGGAAACTACTACTAAAGAACAATTACCAGAACTGGGGGGAAAAAAGTTTAATTATAGCCTCCCCTCTAATTGGGAGGAAGCAGTCTAGACATCTCTGTTTAAAGCTGCAAGCCAATGAGTGGAATCCACTCTACCACATTCCTTCAGTTTAATTTATCAGGTCTCCAGAACAGGCTGCTTTGGAAAAGTGGTCCGTTTTAAAGCAAACCACAGGACACTCTGTCCTCCTGCTGTAGGGCAGGTATACATGTGAGTGGTGTGACCAGGCTCTGAGCAATTAGCTTGGAACCTGCCCTGCCCTGCCCATTGGACCAACACTTTTTGATTTTGTTAGAGACCAGAAGTATCAGCCTTTTTTTTTTAATCAAGAAAAAGGATTCAGATTCTGGATAGTTGATACTTTATATCTTCTTTTATGTTTGTCCTGACTTTGTATAAATAAAGAGGTGAAATCTAAAATCTGGGTCCACTTTTGGAAAACACCCTGAAATTTTGTTTCGGTCTTCTACTATCTCGGTACCATGGCAACCAGGGTATTTCTGCAAAAAAGGAAGCATCTAGTCCTGATATCTAATGGAGGTAAATGGGCACAGCACCAAGCCAGGAGAGAAAAATAGGTTCAGTGATTGGAATCATACTGCAAGGCTCATGCTTGGGGCACCTTTTTACTGGGGTGAAAAATGTGGAAAAACTCAGGATCAGTATTCAGTGTATAAAGAAAAGGATAAGCCATCTTAAATACACACTTCCAAAGAGAAATTCGTTAAGAATCAGGACTTTCAGCGCCTCTGGACCAGGGCTAGGGATTGGGCAGAAGCAAGGTCTGTCTGCAACCCTGTCTCTCCTACTGATCGTGGCAGCGACAGGAAATGTTTGACAGATACAACCCTGCAAACTGAGATGGGGGACGGGGGGAGCTACCAGCCTAATCCCTGGGCTCCCCGGCTGGCCTGGCCGAGCTTTCTCTGGATGGCTGGCAGGAGCGGAGCTCCCCGCCTCCCCGGGCCTGCCCCTCTGGTCTGGACCGGCAGGGACGCATGCGCCCAGCGCCAGGCAGTCTGCCCTCACCTGCAGGTGGCTGACGATACAGTAGGGCTCGGGCTGGTGCAATCCGCAGGTCGAGGTCACCGACAGCTTCTGAGCTCGGCCAATGAGAAGGTCGCCTGTGGCTGGGTAGCAGCTGCCTTCGGCGCAGCCATAGCTGAACTCGGGTTCCTGAGCGTCCTGAGCGTGCACTCCGGGTCCGCACAGGGCTGCTGGAGGGGCGAGGGGCAAGGTTGGGGGAGGCAAGCAGAAGACAGACCCGAGCGAGAGGAATAAACAAGAAACGGACTCAGGAGAAACTTTAATACACAGAAACACAGAAAAGACACAATGGAAAGAGAAGTGAAGAGGTGGGAAGGCGAGGACGCAGAGGTGGCCGAAGGAAACCCAAGCTCATCATCAGGTTTGTCATCAGGTTTGCCAGCAGTCAGCACAGCGCATCACTGAGAAAACCTAGGGGATGCTCACACCCATCCCGATCCGCCCAAGGGAACAGTCGCCCACAAAGGTGGACGTGCTGCTCACCACTTTGAGGTACGCGGACCAGGGCACAGGGAGGCTCGGCGCCCCACGCTACCCACCCACGCGTGCGCCCGCGCCAGAGCCAGCGGGCATCCTCGGTGTGCGTGCCAGTGGAAATCCGCGAGCTTGAGGAGCGAGAGCGTGCGCGTGTGCACGCGCCAGGGTCACCCAGGATTTCGAGGAGGCGCCCCGGCTTATGATAACTGCTACCTCCCCAGCAAGGGGCGGCCGGTCAGCGCCTGCAGCTCTGGGGTGACTCCAATGCTTCCCATTCCAGAAATGCACCCCAGCCAGCGGTTCCTGGTGCCACCCGGAGACAAACGGCGGTGGTTAATTAAAACCACATGGCTCCAATCTGTTCCCAGGACGAAGCCTGCGCTCGACCGGGGCACTTTCCCGGGCAGTGGGTTCTTAGGGGACCCTCAACGGCGAGCCTCGCCACTTGGGGAGCCGTCTTCTATGATGGGCAAACTCGGCGTGAAGTGGCCGGAGCTCAGCCCGGAGCGAGCTCGGCGCGCACACCCAGGGATGCGGTCCGCTCGCGCGTCTCCAGCCACCACGGAGGCCGGGGCGGTGGCGTTAGTCCCAGGGGTGTCCTTTCCAACCAGTCCCTCTCCTGGTCCCCAGGCTCTCTCCAAAGCGGGACACATGGGGCTTCGGGGTTTTATTCCCCAGCGCCCAAGCACACACCTTCCCCCACCGCCACCTCGGCATTACCTAGGACACCGAAGATCAGCACCTGGAGCCGCCCCATGGCCAGTCCCGCAGCCCAGGGACGCACCCAAGTCGCCGAGCCGCCTGCCTTTTCTTCGCGTCTTCCTTTCTGCAGAGGTGGAGGAGAAAAGGCAAATGTTCAGAGAGAGAGCAGAGGGGCCCTTCCATTTCCTGCCGCTCCCGCGGAAGCGAGGGCCGGGCCGGGCCGGGCCGGGGAAGGGGGAAAATCGCACAGCCACTTTGTTCTCACCCGGCGCCGCGAGCGCTTGCTCCGCTCCTAGCAGCCCAGAGCCCAAAGAAGGGAATTAGAAAGTTTAGCCTTGGGAGGAACCGAGGGAGGCGCCTCTGCTCATGCGCACACCGAGAGCAGGGGGCGGGCAGCCGGGAGGAGGGCCGGGTGGGGGTGGGGGGTGAGGTCCACCCCCTCAGCCCCCACCCCCACTCTTTTGTTTTAAGGCAGCGCTTGCGAATGCGGCTGGATTTGGCCTGGTGTGGCCGGGCCGCCCCTGGGTGCGAGTCCGAGCCCTGCGCCCAAGGCAGGATGCGCCCGGGCAGACCCCCAAGGTGGGTGTTCCGCCGGGGAGCCCCAGGACTGGTGGGGACCTACCACAGATGCGAACATTTACATTTGTAAGAAGTGAGTCACCGAAAGGTGCCTGGGGCTACAAACTCACCTAGCACCGGGGAAGGCGGGTCAACCCTTTTGAAAAGAAGGTGGACCAGTCGGGTTTGTTCTAAAGAGCGTGAACTCCCCCTACCCACTCCCTGCCCCCACTATAAAGCTGGGGCTCGGGTTGGGGCGACACCTACAACTCTTGCCAGGAGGGGTCCCTGCTGTTCGGTGCGCGTTCCTTACCTCTCTCTCCCAGGACGCGCCTCAGGCTCTGCCTCCCAGGTGGTCGGAGCTCGGAATTAGCCATCTAAATCGGGGTTTTCTTTTAAACTCACTTCTTTCCTGAATCCAGACAAGGGCTTGAAGTGACGTAATTCCGCAGATGACTCTGTCTTTGAGGACTCTGCCCATCTAGCACGGAAAGGTTCAGACAGCGACCAAGCTGGAGATCTTTCAAGGGACGCACTTCTCCGTAATGTGCACAAAACACAGTCTGAAGGCGTCTAGCGGGGAACCCGCACGTGCAGACTGGAGGTGCGGAGAGGGCCCTAACCGAGGGTGTCTAACAGCACTGTGCGGGGCTGGGTGGGTTAAACGGGGGTAGGAAAGGAAAAGAGTCTGGGATCGCCCCCTACACCACCCTGCCTGTGAATGGGCCCAGTCTGCTACCCTTAGCAATGGACGGAGCCAAAGCTGGAGCTTTCTTTAGTCCTGCTGTAGACAAACGTGCTGGGAGAGAGGGAATTTTGATTTCTAGTCATCTCAGGGAGAAGGGATCATCGAGGGGCTAGTTGGTCAGTTTTTAACTCAGCTGCAATAAAATAGGGGCCAGGGAAGCTTAATCATTAGAGCACAGAGTAAGCTGCAGAGTAAGTTTATAAACATCCCCTAGTCGAGGGAGGCATTAATTATAAACCAGATCAGCACTTGGCCTTGCTGCAGCCGGGAACATCTTGCCTCTTGGGCCCAAGAATCCCGGAAAAAAGCCTCCTTGCTGTGAGGGTCTGCAGAGATCAGGAGGAAAATGTTAAAAGGCAAACCCCTTTTCTGCTTGTTCAGCTTCAATACCCTGGACCAAAGTTTCACATTACAGTTTCCATCCACACAGGCGGCAAGCACTGCTCTGCTTTTTCTCCACCTGACCCTGAGCCCTCTCTTCCTGGCCACCCGGCCTTGATCAGGGCCCACTTCCATGCCAAGTTCGAATCCCCTTCCACACCCTTCAAAACATGCTGGTCTTCTGATCGCCTCACTCTCGTCAGTAAATGTAACAGGGAGGAAATGGGAGGATTTGTGCACAGATGGAGTTGGGCGTGGTGGAGAACACCTGTCATCCTAGCACTCTGGGAGGCTTGAGCCCAGCCTGGGCAATGTAGTGACTTAGTGAGACCCTGTCTCAAAATGCAAAAAGGGCTGGGGAGATGGCTCAGTGGGAGGCCCCCAAGTTCAATGCCCAGTACGCTCAAGAAAGAAAGGGAAGTTTGTGGTGTGCACAGGGGATGGCATGGTGGTATTGCTCTCTGACTGGTCCACCCACCTGCAATCCCACCTTCACCTTTCTTGCTTTTCTTCCAAAAGTGTGCAGTCCTCAGTCTTCTAAGATCAGGGCTGTAGTGCACAAACGTGCTCAACTTCCTTCCCCCCTGAGGAAACACAAGCCCACCTTTACCCTGCGCACTCTTGGTCCTTCCTCCCTTTCACGGCACAGCCTGGCTCCTCCCAGAAACGCGGGACCCTCCTTCCTGCCAGTGCCGCTGTGTCTCCGCCATTGTTCGAGGTAACCACCCCATCCCTGAATTGGACTGCAGCACATTTCCCCACTGTGGTCTGGTTTGATCTCTTTGTGCCTTGTGCTCCTGGGATCACTTCGTCCTTCTGCAGACATTCTCTGGACACGACTCCCATTTTACCTCAGACTGTGGCTCCTCTGGTTCCATTTCTCGTTGTTCTCGGATCCCTTAAATACTGGTGCTTGCAGAGGTTGTCTCTTTCCCACCTTTTTTTGTTTTTATTTTTCTCAGACAGGGTCTCACTATGTAGTTGAGGGTGATCTTGAACTATGTAGCTCAGGCTGGCCTTGAACTCATGGTGATCCTCCTGCCACAGCCTCACGAGTGGTGGGATTACAGGCAGGTGCCACCATTCCCAGCTCTTTCCCACCTTTGTACAAGCTTATCCACATGTAGGACCTCCATCAACTCACCTAGCACCCCGCCTGCTACATCCGCCTTTACTGTGCTCGGCATTGGCCTCCAGTTTGTAGCAGGCTATCGCTTATCTCCGCTTTGATGACACCTAAGTACATGGAGTTCGTGCAGAGCTGAGCTCTGCTTTCTGCCCAGCCGTCCAAGACCAAAGTGAGCTGAGCTCTTCTGTTCAGTCACTGCCATCTGGGGCTACCCCTTAACTCCAGACAGAAACCTGGGGGCCAAGACTAGCCACGTGATCAGCTGGGCACAAATGTGGAGTCTTGAATTATTAATGGAATGAAGACAGAGCCTTAAACTTAGCTCAGGACTCTCCCAAGTGCCTCTGTACAAATCACACGCTCAAGAAGGGATCCGTACACTCACCTTCTACTCCTGCTGTTCCCTCGCTCCAGCCTCGCCCCTCTGCCCCCTCTGCTGCAGCCCCATCTGAAGGCGTTCAGGGCATGGGCTTGACTGTTATTCTCTCATTTGCGCCTTGTCTATATTTTATGACTTTCTTCTCTGCTACATGGGCCCTCTGTGACCTTGTCGGGTTTGTGAACTGCCACACATCTTTGTAGGCTCCACTTAAAACATGGCTTTTCTCTGGTGTGAGAAAATGAAAGTGTAAATAGGGATCAAAATGGATAATGGATAATGTGAAATAGGAAGAAAAGGTCCAAAGGGGAAGGGGAAGTAGGAGGGGTAGGTGAAAGGAAAGGAGGGAATGGAATTAATATGAGAAAATGAAAAAATGGAAACAAAATCTTTGTAAATGGGGTGGAGGGGTTGAAGGGAGGGCAGGGGAATGGGGAAAAAAGAATAGAGATACATCATTGTAAAGGTACAAACTCCCAACGATGAACGTCAGCATATTGTGTACTTAAAATGTACCAGGTAAAATTAATGAAAAAAAAAAAAAAAAGAAACATGGCTTTTCATGTGAGCCTCTCCTCCAGCACCTTGGAAAAGCCTGATACAGTGTATGTGACATAACACTCTATTTATGTCCTTAGCTCCACCAGGAGACAGTGAGACAAGTACTGTATTATGTGAATTCATGTTGCATCAGCATCGCCTAACATACGACGAGGCACATTATAGGTGCTCAATAAATATTTCCCAAATTGTAGTAAATCAAGGCTACTTTCTGTGTCTTAAAATTTAACTCTTAAATGTCTTTCTTTTTTAATTAAATGCCTACTTTCTAGCTTAAATATAAATTTCTTTCTAGTCAAAGAGAAAAAGAAATATCACCATTTTAAGAATACTTCCAAATTTCACACCTGAACCAATCCATCTTGTCTTTATATTTCACATGACTTCCTTGGATTTCTGAAGATCTTTAGGAAGATAGCTGGGCATGGTGGTACATACCTGTATGCCAGCACTCTGGGAGGCTGAGGCAGGAAGATGGAAAAGTTTGAGCCCAGCTTGGGCATTAGCAAAAGGGGGCTAGGGATGTAGTTCAGTGCTAAGGCCCTGGGTTCAATTTCCAGTACCACCAAAATAAAAATAGTAAAAACAAACCCACAGCAACAAAAAATACATTTAGGAGGAATGAGTCTCTTGTCAAGCCTGCCCAGGCCTCACTGTGCCTGACCACACCTGTCCCATCCCCTGTCCCTCATTTTTGTGAACCTGGCACTTTCTGCTTCCACACAAGGCCATCTTTTCTAGAGACATCTGTGGTAGTCTGAGTGGCAGATGGGATTGCAAAGTGTTGGTTGTTGTGTCTCAGAGAACATGGGCCTGCTATCTCCGAGGCATTTCTTATTTTCATTTGGAAAAAACCCTACCAAGAACTACTTTAAGGTCACCTTCATTTTCCATCTTAAACGCCCATGTATGTGTCTCGTTTTAAATTCTGATTGACATCGAAACAATAAGGACGTAATATCTTAGACTTTGGTTTTTTAGCTCCTAAAACCTGGCTATTTTTATAAACTCATACATACTCATGAAAAGTATTCGATTTCTGCGGTTTTGAAAATTAGATTGAGATGTACTTTGTGATTCAGAATTGATTTTCCACGCACAAATAAAAACTTCCTTAGGTTTTCACATGCCCACTTTCTTGCTAATAAGCATTTCTTTCTAGTTAAAGAGGAAAAGAAATAAAACCTCCACACTTACTTTTAGGAATACTTCCAAACTTCTCTATGAACAAATATTCTTGTGAAATATTCTCGTGTATTAAGTTTCATACAGTTTCCTTGATTTCTGGAGCTGTTACAAGTTCAGGAGGAAAAAGTTCCATGACCTGTGAAACTCGGGACAAATGTCACACAGAGTACTTTCATACATACTACAGTAACTTCGAGTTTTGTGTTAAATGTCCTTGCCCCTAGGAACCCTTTGAGGTCAAGGACTATATTTTGTTAAACTTTATATTTCCATAAAGTAGCAGAATTTCTAGTTTAATATTACTAGCATATATACATTCATTACCTACCTGTAGACAAGTAAAATTGAATAACCCTTTTAAAAATCACTGTTAAAAGGATCACACAGGTTATTTTCCTCATTTACAATATGGAAATCATTGGGCCTGAGCCATTCAGGGCTTGTGGCATTTTAAGTCTTGGACGAGGAGAGACCGCTGCCGGGGCTTGCCCTGTGTCCCTTCTCCTCCCGAGAGCATCCCTTGGCTTTTCCTTGAGGGACAGTTCTACTCGTACTTTCAGCCCAATGGGAGCTGAGCCCTCCATGAGCTCCCGACTTCTCTTTCTTTTTTAAATTTTTTTAAATTTTTTATTTCAATTTTTTTGGTACCAGGGATCGAACTCGGCAGGCGGTGAAACCACTGAGCTAAATCCCGGGCCCTCCAGCTTCTCTTTCTAGTGATTGGTTTGGGGACGGATATGAAACTGAAACTTCCCCATTAGGGTGATTCTGGGATTTTTGTGGGAATTCTGGGGGGAAAAAAATCTCTCTTCCCCTGCACTTGAAGGTCTATGGCTGTTGCTCATATAACAGGAGGCTGCTTGGGACTGAAGCCAACAAAAAAGAAAGAACAATGGATCCTTGAGGACCACCTTGATGTGTCTCAGTCCAGCCATGCTTGAAGCCAGAATGTGACCTTGGCCGATAAAGGTTTTCTGGATATGCAACAGGAAAGATATAAGCCTTTGTCATTTTTAGTTTATGATTTGAGAGGCTTTAAACAAACACAAAAAAAACCCCTGCTACATAACATAGTTCACAGTGCTGGCAGATCTTTATCAGCACAGTCTTAAAAAATGATCACCTCTATTAAGTATCTCAGAAGAGGTGTCGCACACGAGAGGGCCCAGGCCTGTGCCTGAAAGCTTTGAGTGGCACCATGGAGGCCTAACAAGGCCTCATGGAAGCTCTCGGGCTTTTTGCAGGACGGTCCTCCCTTCGAACTTCACTTCCCAAGCGGAGAGAGGGGACAGCAGGCTCCTCATCTGTGCCCACGAACTCCCAGCCCCCTCTCAGCTGCTGGTCTGTATTTGTATTTACCAGGAATGCCACAGAAACACTCTCGACGGGGCCGCCTTACTCCCCTGGCTCTTTAAAAAACTAGTAGAGGGGGAGCTGACATCTCAGGTAGGGCCAGAGAGCTGTTGAAAGGCTCTTTTAAGGAAAATGTTTTCAGGTTAATGGCAGGGTTAACTTCAATGTAGTCAGTTAAACAACACAAATACTAATCAACAACCCGAGCCTAATTTTTCTGACAACTCACACCTTTACTCATGAGTGAATTATCCTATGTATGTGAAAAACACTTATGTCAGGGCTGGGGATTTAGTTCAGTGGCACCAAACCTGCCTCGCGAGGGCAAGGTCCTAAGTTTTATCCCCAGTACTGGAAAGAAAAAAAAAAAAAATCCAACAACAAAAGTAAAACAAAACAAAACACCCATGTCAGATTCAGAAGGCAGCTAGCCCTCAGTGGATGATACTAAGTTTTAGGGAAAAAACACTCTTAATTAAAACTCAGTTGGTCCCTTAAAATAATCCACTTAAAATATTATTTTAAAGATTTTGAAAATTTTTACCTCAGGTAATGGTGCTTACTTTCTTCAAGCTTTGTAAGGATGCTAAGGTTTACTAAAAGCCACAGGAAAAAATAAGACTTTCTTTTGTTTTCAATATTTCAAGCATTTTGTTTGTCTATTACAGTGGATTCAACCGAGTACCTTTGCACTGAGCTATATCCCCAGCCCATTTTTTAATTTTTTGAGACAGGGTCTTACTAAATTGCTAAGTTCCCCAGGCTGGCCTCAAACTAGCATGCAGGCCTCCTGTCTCAACCTCCCAGAGTGCTGGGATTATAGGTGTGCACCACCATGTCTAGCTATATTCCAAATTTTTAAGGCTTCCTTTACTCTGCTTTTATACCCAGAGTCTATTATTCTCTATTTAAAAGGTCAAGGTCAGGTTTTCTACCAAGCAAGGATTTAGAAAATGCACATGGAGTGAAAAGTGCTTCTTATTGAACCAGTATTTTAAACCTATTAAGGCTCAGGCCCGTCTTTGTACCAGAGGCACAAAGTAATAGGTTTGTAGCAAGAATGGATTAGACTATCTTGCAGTTCTGGGTTGTTAATTATTACCTAGGGTGATCTAGGAAACTGGGTTTAATTAGCAAGTTAAACACTGCCACTGTTCTAATTCCCAGTCCGGCATCTGTACCCTGGGAAAACAGGATCTGCTCTCTGAGCGCGTTGCAGAAGCGTTGGAAATGCCAGCCAAAGCTGTCTCCTCCCTGCAAAGGCCGAAATCTTGCCTCCTGGTTCCCAACCACAGTGCCCTTGGCCTTCTAGATGAATTCTCTCTGCAACTGCAGTTCATCTGAAACAAAAGGCCTGTTCCTCAGGAAAGAGCATTTATTTCATCACAGCTGCTGCGCTTGCTGCTGCCGAGGCCATTTGTCACATTTATGAAGGCCAGGGGCACCCTCTCCAATCATGTGTTTGTGGTCTTCAGCATGGTTAATGAAGTGCCAATATTAGTATACCTTCTGGGGAGGATTTGGGACTAGATGATTCCTCAGTGGTCCTGTTTGGAAATCAGGAGACACAGGGCTGACAGTCCAGCCATCTACCAAGAGGACTAATCTAATCCAGGTGGTGATAGTAACCACTGTTCACTTTGGAGCCCTGCCTACCTCTTAACTAGCACCTTACCCTGGATCGGCAACATAGCTTGCATTCTTTAGCCAGCATTTCTCAGGACACCAGCAATGTGCCAGCCACCACTCTGCACAGAGGATAGATCCTTCATTTAAGGAACACCGGGGTGGTTTTAAATAATATGCTATTATGCTACTGGTAAAATAAACAAGAGTTAACAAGGTGATGGAAAAACTCTTGGTCAGAGTTGGGGATCTAACATGCTAGGCAAGTGCTTTACTGTTGAGTTATACTCCAGCCCCTAAAACATAATTTTCTATTTCTATAAAGAAACACACATTTATATAAACAGAAGTAATGACAGTTCTCGAAGGAGGCATGATAAGCAAAGGTAGGTACTTTAGGCACTTTTTTTTTTTTTTTGGTACCAGGGATTGAACACATTTATATAAACAGAAGTAATGACAGTTCTCGAAGGAGGCATGATAAGCAAAGGTAGGTACTTTAGGCACTTTTTTTTTTTTTATTGGTACCAGGGATTGAACCCAGGACCTTCTGCTTGAGAGGCAGGCGGCGGAACCACTGAGCTAAATCTCCAGCCCAAAGGTAGGTACTTTAGGGAGAAGATATAGGGATTGTGGCTGGGGTCAGAGTTAGAGGGGATTCTTGCTTTATTTATATGTTTTGTAAACAAACACTATATTTATACTGGTATAATTAAAAAGAAAAATTCTAAGCAAAAAAATCTGGTTTAGAGTACAAATGTTTGTTATGTTTTGAAGAGTGGGCTATAAAAGTTGACTAAGTCTGTATTCTTTCCTTGAAATCAAAATTCAGAGGCCTATGGAATTGAGTCACCAGCCACCAAAGGATTTACTGAACAACATGACAAACTCTTACACGGGGGCCATGGAACGTCTGCCTCAGTTTCCTTACCTGGAAGGCAGGTACAAAGCAGTTTCCTTATCTGGGAGGCAGGTGCTGCGGCCATCTACAGCCTCCATGGTATCTGGCCCCATGGATCTCACTGTGGTCTCTGCATTCCCAACCTTTCAGACCCCGCCCCCAGCTCTAGCCTCAACATGCTCACCATTTGCAAAGCTCAAACCCTGGGTTTGGCTCCCACAGGTCCTTCTGTCTGGGACGATGCCTCCTTCTCCTCTGCCAAGCTCACTTCCCTGTACAGCCCAGTTCTGATGGCTCTGCACGCATAGAGCCTTTTCACCCTGAGGCCCATGTACAATACTTGGACATGTGCCAAACACAGAGGGGCTTTCTAGATTGTTCGGAACACAGATGCCATGAAGCAGGCGCACCAGCACCACAAAGAGCACACTGTAGGTATGCCGTATCTGCAAGTAAATGCCAGTGTACAAACACGGTTTTCTCATGTGCCACATGGAAAGTGTCTTGAGAGCATTGTGATGTCCCCATGCTGACTCGGAGCGACCATCTGGCAGGTGCTCATCAGGAGCCAGGCATAAACGTCTGGGGCTGAGCTCACTGATTCCGGGCAGAAACCATTCACAGATGATTCTCTGGCCAGAATGAGTCATGGCAATACACAATAGTGCCATAAAAAGCATACAGCACCTTTCACTGCATGCAGTGAGAAATACAGGAAAAAAGAGCAACTTGCTGTGATTTAGACACAAGAAGTGTTAATACATAAAGGAGTAATTCACAATACACTTGTTCAGTGGCTATTCTGCTCTGAAAGGAGAGAATATAATCTACATGAAGATACCAGGAAGTGACACAATCAAGTTGGAAGCTCAAGTGGTGACAACACAATGGTAAGTCATTGTCCCCAAGTCTTAGTTGCCTCAGCTGTAAGGAGGTTCATGAGGATACTGGCATAAGTATCGAGAAGATAAAACTATGCCTCTAGAGGGCAATATGAAACATGTATTAATTTAAAATATGCATAATTTTGAGTCTGATTGGGAAAATGTGCCAACATTTGCATCTAAAGATGTTTACAATATTGTTTATTACAGAAAAACTTGAAATAACCCAAAATGACCATCAGTAGGGAATTAGTAAAAATGACTGCTTGAGACTCATGTAATGGAATACCAAGCAATCGCCTGAAAAGATGGAGCCTATTTCTATGATACAAGTGTGTGGTAGATTACAATTATGAAAAATATATAATACACATACCACACACATACATATGATTCTTGAGGATTAAAAAGAGAGTCACCCAGGAACTACCTATATAGTTGAAAATAGTAGTTTTCCCCTTTATGATTCTTTTCTATAGTGAAAATATACAGCACTTGTTCTAATGAAACATTACTTCAAAATGAAGAGCGCTCCCTGTAGTACATTCTCAGGGAAGGATCATTTATGCTTAGAAGTGAGGTTCACTTGAATAGAATGGCTCACAGCCCTGAGAAGAGTCTGTCTTCCAGCAGCTAAACCTGGGAACAATAAATCGAGCTTGCTGATGTTTCATCCTTCAAAATATGTTGGTACTTTAGAGAACCCCGAGTTTGTTAGAGCTGAGTAGGAATGCTGTGGTCTGCGTGGGCTTGAATGGGATAATAGCCAGGATTACTTTGTTAACTACTTTCTTTGCTCTTATGTTTCAAAGTATGATGGGCTGTGTTCAGAGTTGAGGCAGTTACTTGCCACCCCACCCCCAGAGTTTTTCAGAAAATTTAGAAATGAGCACATATTTGATGGCAATCTCGTGAGTTGAAGAATAAAACTGAAATTTTAAAAAGAAAAAGTTATCATTTAAAACATATCTGGTGCTGGGGGTGTAGCTCAGTGGTAGAGAGCTTGCTTAGCATGCAGGAGGCCCTGGGTTCAATCCCAGGCACTAAAAAAAATCCATACCTCTTATTATCTAAACAGACTGACTTTTTTGCCCATAAAATGTTAGATTTCCTGTTTCCAAGTGAAAGCAATTGGGCTCTTTTTCCTGAATATTTGATCTTTTCCATTCATATTTTGCCTTTGCTAGATGAGTCATAAGCAATGAGACCAACACTACGCTCAACCTGAATGTCATAAAGATCCCCTAGTGTTTATCTTTAGATACGGAATGTTTATACAGCTTTCCCAAACGCTGAGCTGCTTCCCATAGTATGAGTCTCTGGAATTCTCAGATACTGGTTTTGTTGTTAGGTTTACAAGCTCCATGTAACTTCCATTTCTAATCCTTTCTAGAAAGTCCACAATAACATGATTCCTTTAATTGGCTCAGTAAACTGAGATGCAGGAGAAAGTTGAGTTAGCTTAGATACTCCCTTGAACAGTGTAATCATTTGGATTGGACATTACTCATGTCCTAAAAATTGGTTGTGTATCATATAGAATAAGAATTCCCAATCAAGTAGTTCTTTTAGTAATTAAATATATTGTTTTCCTACATAATCAAATAAATTTTGTTGAATACATTTTTTTTTCACTGTTAAAGGAATTTTTATTAAAGCAAGAATTTTATAATCCAAATTACGTTTCCTTTGTTGAATACATTTTGTAACAGAAGGCTTAAAATCTAAAATTTGACCTACTTTGTTACTACGAGTAATCCTATTTTTAAAAACATGGAAACTTTTGAGGAATCTTAAAATAACTCAACTGAATATACTTAAATAACTACAACTGTATGTTTGCTTAGCTCTCAAAAGGTATACTAGCTGGGGATTTAGCTCAGTGGTTTCGTCGCCTGCTGCACAAGCGCAAGGACCAGAGTTCCATCCCCGGAACAAAAAAAAAAAAAAAAAGGTATACTAGTCTCAAAAGATTATGAATTTTTGTTCCATAACATCTCAAAGATAAAGTATTTCTATTTGGTTAACTAGTTTTTGGTTTGTCATAGGTCCTCTTTCAAATAAAATTACTTCCTAAAAACTTAATTCAAAATATTTGTTCAAAACATTCAACTTATAGCACAGGTCATTTCTGTTTTAAGGAAACAGTAGCTTTATTTGATGGCCCATTTAGTTGAGCCTAAGACCAGTTAAAAGCTGTTTTGAAAGAAAGCCTGCAGTGGAAGGAATGTCATGTCAAGTGAATCAGACTTCCCTTCATATCCGCCTTGGCATTTCCTCCAAGGAGCTCTGAGGCCCTGGCTAACTTAACCTCGGTAATCATCACAGAATGAGGGGATGGGTCTAGGAAGTCCTTCAGATCTCTTGCATTTTGGTGTTTCTTAGACCTCTTTCCTGAGTTAGAGGGGAAAAAAAAAATCAAAGAAAAATCACATGTGGAAGCTAATGCCACTCCTTGCATATCTAAAAGTCTTCCCAGCTGCATTTAGAACTTTTCTGTCATTTTAGATATTTTTCCATCAGGGGTAAATCTTCAGCTGGTAAATGTTTAGCTGATAGATTGCAAAGTTCCCAACACACACACGCACACATGGAATAGTTTGTAGGCTAAGTTCATCAAAGCCTTTGCTGTAAGAAGTAACATACTAAGGTGAGATGTCATCCTAGGGCCAGGTTGGGATGTCTGGGGCGGACTCTGTAGTACAGCATGGATCCCATACTTCACTAGTTGCCACCTAGTGAATGTGAGATAAATGCAGCCACCCTTCCTTAGCCTTTGGTGTTTACCGTTAGGCAAACCACAATGTGTGGGGAACTGTGTCAAATATTGCCCAGTCCTAGAACTTCACTGTTAAAAAGCACAGAATGGATGTGAAAAGCATGAGGTGCCATTGATGAGCGGGTGTCGAGAAGGGAAGTCCTGCCTACACTGCTTTATGTTGCGGGAAGAAAGAAAATCGCTTTTTCTTCTTGCTGCCTTACAGAGAGAGAAGCAGCAGAGGGAAGTGGGCAGGAAACATCAAGGAGCAGACAGGAGATGGTGTCTTCTGTCGAAGGCTGAAAGCCTCAGAACTTACGATGGAAAATTCCTCGGCCAAAGCTTTGGCCTTCATATATTTAGATTCTCCACTGCCGGACAGCACCTGCATTAAGGCAGGGAAAGAATTCTGCTCAGCAGTGTAAAGTGAATAAAAAAGGGGTGCTCTTTCTATTCAAGCTTGCTTTATGGGGAGGCAAGGGAGCAAGGCAGAAGGGGTGCGTGGCGTTCCCACACAGGAGGGGTTGATTGAACTGGTTTGCTTGATGGTAAAGGACTACTGAGAAGCCTGCATGTTATATGGGTATAAATTGTACACGAAGCCTTACATGTAAATCTAAGCCTTTGTGCTTATAAGTGTTTTCAAGTGTGTCCTTTAATTTTTTTTTTTGGTACCGGGGATCGAACTCGGGACTTTGCGCTTTCGAGGCAGGTGGCGGAACTGCTGAGCTAAATCCCCAGCCCAGGAAAGGATTTTTATGGAAGCTGCAGGGCATGGTAGTTATTGAGAGGAAGATAAGAAAGAGACTAAATCTTAAGTATAGATTCCATTCCCATTTGACATCCTCTCTCCCTCTAAGTTGAGGTAAAGATTAGGATTGTTCTCATATTTTCAGAGGGGCTGAACCCTATGATGAACTGGTTTCAGACCATAGTTGAGACAAGTTGAGCTCAGTGATGGTCTGAGGACTGCCTGGTTTGCGTCCATTGGGAGCCATTGCTCCACACGGGCTAGGTCCTGTACCTGAGCTCACGCTCCCTGTCTTCAGGGACTTACTCTCTGGTTAGACAGATAAGGCTCATCAGCCAACTGACCACTCAGAACTGCAGAGAAAGGGTTTTGGGTTAGGCCAGAGAAGCCTTCAGGGCCTTCTGTAAGGGAAGGCTGGATTTGGGGGACAGACAGTGACTGGCACTGCCAGGCAGGGAGAGCCACAGGCTCGGCAGCCCAGAGGGGAACACACGTGTAACTCACATGGTGACATAATGACCACGTGAAGGGTGTGTGGAGTACCTTGCCCTCTCAAAGCCTTTCACGTGAATTCGCTTAGTAACCCTGGAAGTAGATGAGGTGCATTTTCTAGTAGTTTACAGCTAATCCCAAGGGGACAATGTTGGTGCAGCTGCTGCAAGAAACCAAAATCACGGATTTAAATGAGAGGTCTGCTTTTCTTCCAAGTACAGCTTTAAGCCTGCAGGTCGTCCAAGGAGTCAGGCACACACAGTGTAACCCACGGGGTCCTTGTGCCTCTCTGCCTCTACCTGTCCCCTGCTCTACGCCGCAGAAGGCAGGGTGGGGACATCAACCAGCAACAGGTTGCACAGGGAGCCGAGTGACGGTGGAGTGATTGTGTCCCAAGGGGCCCTGCCAGGTGTCACAGCTGGCCGTGTCTCGGGACCAAAGATCACAGCTCCCGTAAAGCAACCCTCCCACACAGTCTAACATTTTCTCTTGTCACCGTTTCACCTTCCCCGCAGGCCGAGGCTGGCAGGGTCCCGTGTGGCTTTCCTCCACTCTGCCCACACCTTTGTAAGCAGCCCCCCATTGAAGTGTCCCAGCTGCGTCCTGTCTCTCCCGCCGGGCCCCTCATTGGCATTGGCAACCAAGGCCCTAAGTTCCTTCTAGTGTCACTGGTGTGGCCCTCATGTGTGGTTATAGTGAACCATATTCCAAGTCAAATGAGGAGGAAATAAAAACAAATAGAGGGTATTGATTTCCTATGGCTACTGTAACAAATGAGGGGTTTGAAACATCACAAAAATAACTTACAGTTCTGCAGAAATTCAACATGGGTATCACCAGGCTGGAATCAGGGCCTGGCTCCATCCATTCTGAAAGCTTGGCATGAGGGGAACCCTTCATGGGATTCTCCAGCTTTTAGGGGCTGTCCTTCTCTGAAGCAGCAGCAGCAGCCCACGTCCTCCCCACACGGCCTTTTCTGACTCGCATGCCCGTCGGCCTCCTGCTCCCATTTTAACTGGGCCCAGCACCACGGGCCGGGCTAATCTCATCTCCGGGAGCTGCTAGCACCTCCACCTGTGGACTCAATCCTCCTCGCCACGTAACACGTCCACAGGTTCTGGAGAGCAGCATGTGGACATCTTTGGGGGCTCGCATCCTGCCTTCCACAGAGGGCAAACTGCTCCCTGAGAGGCTGTGTTTGGACATTGCACATAACACTCGTGCTTAAGTCCTGTTGGTCAGAATTTAGCCACATAGTCACATTGAACTGCAAGGGAGTTGGAAATACGGCCTTCCTAGCAAGGCAGCCGCGTGCCCAGTGAAAACAAGGAGGCTTCTGTTACCAAAAGAAGAAGGGGAGGAGGGTACCGGACAGAGTTCACAGCCCATGCCCCCTTCATGGAGCACACTAGCTGCCCCATGGTCAGCATGCTTCCCGGTGTTTCTGATTTTCTGATGAGACTGGCTGGGTTCCAGGTGCGTCCCCTGCCCTCCGCTCACGGGCCTTCCTGCGCTTCCTGACCCAGCCTTTATCTATGGCTCCCGTCCTCAGGCTGTCTTCTCACTCCGCCAGTCTCCCTCCCTCTGTCATCCACACCCTGTCGTAGATCCTACCTGCTGCCCCGTTACTGTAGCTTGCGTCTAGGTGGCCACAGGCCTGGCCACTACTCATTTCACACCTTGGCTCTGTTACTCCTGCCCCTTTTCCATCCCCTACTCTGAGGTGCTCCGAATGCAGCGCAGGCTTCTCTGTGCTGGTTCCTCACCCCTCACCAGACCTCCCCGTGCTGGGTAGATGCGGTTTTCAGCCGAGTCAAATTTAAGCAAATACTAGAACCGTGACACCACAGGTACAGGAAATGTATGCATGCTGATGCATTTAAATATTTCATAGAAGAATTAAATTGTATATTTTCATCATATTGTAGATTGACCATTTGTCAAAGGTGTGTGTTAGCTTTGTTACTCTGGAAAAAAATACCCAAGATAATCAACTTAAAATGAGGAAATGTTTATTTTGGCTCAGTTTCACCTCATAGCAGCTTGACCCTTTGCTTTGTTCATCACCGAGCAAATGGCCCAGGAAGCAAAAAGAAAACCAGAAAGGTGCGGGATTCCAAAATCCCCTTCCAGGGCTTGACCCCAATGACTTCACTTCCTCCCAGTAGGCCCCGCCTCTTAAAGGCACCACCACCTCCTGATAGCTCCATTTGCTGGGACCAGCCTTTAATACATGGGCCTCACTCCAGCGAGATGCTTTAACATGCTTTACGCTATTTAATTTTTTTTGTTTTGTTTCTTTTTATCTACACACATCAGATCCTCTTTCTGAGTTGGGAGGTAGAGCTGTGCCTTCTACAGTGAAAGCTGATGGAGCATCCAGTAGAAAACAAGAGTGGAAATACATGTGACACTGCTCGCAATTATATCCAAATGACTCAGCAGCAACAATGTTCTTCCTGTGCCTGTGACTCTGGTCTGTAAGGAAATATGTTTTTACTAGAAGGCCTAACACTTCTTCCATTGAGTTGGAATGCATACCCAGATTCAGCTATCTTTGGCTTCACATTTCACAGGATAAACAGGCAAGAAGAAAGGCGAGATTATAATGTGGGCTCGAGTAATTGGTCCTGGCTCTTGGATGGAGACAGAGCTGTAGGTACTCAGCAGGTGGCATCACTGCCACATCTGAGGGAAAGTATGACATCAGAGCACTCTCCCCAAAGCACACAATGGCTCAGGATCCTCAGGAAAGAGGGACATGGAATGAGAGGTAAAGAAAGCAGATCATACATCCCAGCAGTAGCTCTTGATATTCTACATTCTTTTGCGGGGGGGAGGGATCAAACTTGGGACCTTGCGAGGCAGGTGCGGAACCACTGAGCTAAATCCCCGACCATCTGTAGCGTAGCTCTTTTTTTTTTTTTGGTATCGGGGATCGAACTCAGGACCTTGTGCTTTTGAGGCAGGTGCAGTGCCACTGAGCTAAATCCCTGGCCCATCAGTACCTCTTGAGAAGGAACAGAAACAAAGTCCGCAGCCTCAGTCTCTGCTCCTCAGTGTCATGGTTTAGATCTAGAATGCCCTCCAAATTCTCATGTGTGTGGAAGGTCACTGGATCGGAGTACAGCTGGAAGGGACTGGGATGGGGACGTGCTCAGTGGAGCCCCATGCTACCCTAACCTGAGCGTTACTGAGGGCCTCCTTTTTCTATTATTATTTCTTTACATCATTTGCAACCAAGAACTCAGATGGGTAGTCTCGTGCTATGTATTTAATTGGTTTTTAAAAATTTATTTACATTTTTAATATAAAGAGTGCTGCAATAAATTATTCACATAGCTTTCCCCTCATATTTGATTATTTTCTTATTATACAAGTTCAGCAATGGAAATACTGGGTTTTAGGAGAGACCTTGATACACACTGCCAAATTTCTTTACGATATATAAGAGGTATAAGAGGTACTGTTTTGCTGAATCTTGGTTGGGTCATATCTTGAACCATGAGTGCAGCGAGTAAAAGAGTTAGAATGACATGGGGAATGAGGTTTTTCCATATGTAGAATTTATAAGACAACTTACACTTTTTAAAACTCCAGACTTGAAAGCACAACCAGGTATCTATCATCTCAAAGCATATCACTACTTCCTAACCTCACCACACTGCAGTGCCGGCAGGTCTGCTGACTGGGTTTATCTTGCTCTTTCACTTGGTTCCTAGGGTGAGTGTGATTTCCTGCTGCCTGGACATTTTCCTGACTGCCAAACTCTGTTAGTCTTCCTAGAAACTCTTCCCACTTTCACCAGTCCCACATCCCCTGACCTGCTGCATATAGGATGTCTGATCACTGGAAAGGAAGAACAACCAAATGTTGCTATTGTAACAAAAAAACCCTGCTTATATCATTGTCTATCATGTGTACAAAGTCAAAAGTCAGTATTCAAATAGGAAAGGTGGAGTGTGTTTCATGGCTAACATTGGACCAAAGAACTACTTTGTGATATGTATTTGTTCACCCCCTGGGCCGTTTTATCTGTGGGTTGTTTTATGTACCACATTGTGGAGGTTTGTAGAAATCTCAGGGCTGGAGCCTTGCAATTGTATACATCAAAAGAATTGTCTGGGCTGGTCATTCCCACAGAAACGTTTCCTTCTATTCTTTAGGATCTGCAGGAAAATAGATTATATGACTTTCTTTAATAACATGCATTTTAACAAATCTTGTATTTATGTGTAATCTCGAAGCCCTTTGTTGAATTTTTAAATCCCACTTTTTAATGAGTCATTCCTTAATAGAAATGGCTCTAGCTGATATGTTATTTCTTATTAAAAAAATGTGGAGCCAAACTTTCTTAAAATAATCCCTCTGAAGAACAGCATATATGAACAGAAATAATGTGAGACAATCTAATCTTTTATATTAAAACAGCAAGAACCTGATTGCTAGTCTTAAAAATAAGGAGCAGATTTCACAGAGAAAATATTCACAAGTTATGAAAAGGAGTTCAGTATTTATCTCTTTGAATATTGTTCCAATGTCACTTGGGGAAAATAAAATCCTCTGATTGAGAGAATGAGGGTGTAGGAAGGTGGGCATAAACACAAGTACCATTTTATTCAGAATGGAATAATAGTTTTACAAATAAAAGCCAATTCAAATAAATGGAAAGCATAGGAAAACCCAGTTCATGACATCCATATTTACTCCTTCCAAGTAGTAGAGATCTTGATTTAAATGTTTAGGGCCATTGGACTGAAATGACTATTAGTAAGTAGAGAACGTATTTACATTTTCCCTTGCCACATACACCAATAATTTTTAAGTTTTGAAAGAAAAAAGAGGCAAGAGGAAAGGTTTTTGAAACTGAGACATCTCTTTCCTTCCCTCTTTCCGTTATGAGGAGGTGCTGGTGGTGGCCTTTCTCTCCCTGGTCCCTTCCTCTGGCCGCACTGGGCAGGTCTGCAGTGAGAACAGGGAAACAGGAGGAGAGGCCACCTTTGGATTTCACAAGTTCAGCACAGCTGTGCAGTTTGTGCCAGACACACAGGAATAGCCTTTGTGCTGCAGCTCTGCCTAACTGTGGCAGGTGGCATATTTATTTTCTTGCTCAACAATTTCATTTTTAATGGCAATGGCTTGGTCTTGTAATTGTTGCAGTTGATTAGCTTTTTCTTGTCTATTTAGGTTCAAATCCTGGATCTTCTTTTCTAAATCTGAAAGAAGGATATGCAAGAAATGATCAACATTCAGGTGACAAATTCCTCTTAGATGTCCACATTATACAGAACACAGGGGTCTGTGTGTCTCTTAGAGATATATTTAGTTTTGTGCTTTGATATAATGGATAAAACATCTCTTTTCACCAGACTTCTTCAAATTTTCACATAAATCAGAGGAAGTTGCTATTTTTGTCTAAAAAATTTTAAGTCTAATGGCATTTAAAAATGTAAGGCTGTAGCTGGTTAGAATTTATTAGATATGAAAAGACACACAACAGCCTTGATTGGATTTGAAGTATCACATCTCAAAAGGTTTGTTCTTAAATATTTTAACTTCATTTTAAACATGCGCTACTCACTTTACAGTTTCCCAATTTTTCAGAAAAGAATACTGACATTTTAATTTCTGTAATTCTTCTTCCTTTTGACATGGACATTCCTGAACAGTAAAAGCAAAGTAATGGCTGTCTTTGGTTTCACTCATGTATCCATCCATTCATTGAGCTACTGACGTATCCATCCATCCACCCACCTATCCATTTACTCATTCTTCATTCAACAAATATCTTGTAATTCCTTTAAGAAAGAGTCCATAGAAATGTGGACAGAAGAGGAGTAGAAAACTACAGCTAAACAAAAAAAAGAAAAAAAAGAAGCAAGCTACAGTTAACAGTGTGAGGCAGGCTTTTAGAGAGTCTGCCAATAGGTAGGAATGGACCTTCTAGAAGAAGGGAAGTAAATGTCCCACTTCACTTGGATCACAGGTGAATTCTGAGTGGGTGTGAAGTAACTGTCAAACATACACATCCAGAGGAAAGGCTGGAGTGCTGCAGAAAGTTGAAGCTGTCCTCTGAACATATTGAGTTAACTGGTGACGTTTTATACAGAGAAAGGAAGATTTAGGACACATGACATGGCTGATTTCAAGTATTTGAAAGACCAGCTTAGAAAAGCAGAGTGAATATGTTCTCCAGCATCTGAGGAAACAAAACACAGCCAGCAGACGAAAGCTCGATGAGGGAAGATTTTGTCTGATTGTAAAGAGGAGCTTTCTAGCAGTCACAGCGATGCAGAGACTAAAGAGCTGCTCTGGGAGGTGGTGAGCATTCTTTCACCAGGGACTCAAGTGGAGGCCACTGAGGGTTGAAAAGGGGATTCAACACTGGTAGGATATTTGAATCAAAAGAAGAGAAAAGACCCCAGAGTTTCCACGAGGTAAGTTAATGTGGTCAAGCTGGCTACTTCTCATTCCCACCAGCTCCTCCTTCACCCTGTTCTGAGTCCTGGAAGGCCAGCCCCCCTGGGTAACACGCAGGTTCCCTTCCATCTGGCCATCCTCACCCTTGGCCGTGCTGTCAGAGCCCTCTCCACCCCTGTTCAGCACAGGCTTCCCTCAGGTCTTTGGTCTTGGGGCTCCAGCTCCTGTGGGGCCTCTTCCCTAAGGACCCTGGTGACCATCCTGCTTCCCCTATTCCTTCCGGCTGAGGGCCAATAATGGTTCTCACTCCGCTGGTCCCCCAGCCCTGCTACACAGTCTGTTCCCTCCATTCCTGTGCATTCTTCGAGGTTCCATCAGGAAGCACATCTGTTTGCTCTCCCCCCACTCCCGCACCCTGGACCTGGGCTGGCTGGACAAGCTATTTTGACCAGTAGTACAGACTGGAAGAAATGCTACTGCAGGCTTCAAGCACCTGTGTCATCATTCTCACTTCCAGGGGAACCTTAAACATCCATGCCTGGAAGTAGCCTGGGGTAGCTGGCCCCATGGACACAGCCCCACATCTCCGGGCATCCCTCGAAGACCTGGCCGGTGACCCATTAGCTGAGCTTCTATTTGTGTAACCTGGGGGGACCTGCAGAACAGCCACCCAGGCAACCCACTGCAAACAAAGACATGGTTGTTATTTTAAGCCGTCTGATTTTAGGGTGGCTTTTTATGCAGTGAATAGATAGAGACAGCTCCACGTGTACATTGTCCAGAACCATGACTGAGTAGGCTTTTTGTCTCTTGCTGGGATTCTGATGGACGTGGTTCTGAGGGACTCTTGTTGTGACTGGGGTCTTACTGGGAACCTGGGGGCATCTCTTCCTAATAGATGTTCTGCTCCTTCTCAAGTGGCAGAAGGAAGACAGGCACATCAGTGGCTTATTTTTCTATCTTGTTGAGTTGTGAAAACAGCCTTAAACTGAAGAGAGAAAAAGAAATAGGATGCAATCTTCCTCTCACTGAAACTTCTCTTCCGATCTAATTTCATGAACTATAAATTTCAGTCAATGTGGATAAGGAAAAATAATTTGGACCCTGACGTAACTTAGGGCAGAAAGATTCTTCCTAGGTTTTTGGTCCTATGAGGGAGGACCCCAGTCTGAGAATAATAGAAACTGATCTTTGCAGTATTGGCTATTCAATGTCAGGTTGGAAAAATTCTATCTGCATTTCTAAATCTTTCCTAGTATTTTCTTTAAAAAAATTTTAGAAAGTATTGAAAAAATACCCATAAGCACACTGATTTTAAGATAAATATATATGTAAAAATCAGTGGTTTCCTCATCAGTCCCCTGTCTCCCAGAGATGACAAATGCTAGCAGTCTGGCGTGTGTTTGTCCTGACTTGGGCCATATGCAGGCTAGTCTTTCATTGTTTTCATGTCAGAGGGAGGGTGTGCATGGTCCTGAGGCCAAAGTCTCATTTTGTAATGCAGAAGCACTTATGAGCAAGGAATCTTGTTTATTTTAACATTTTGAGAGTTACTCATATCCCCAAAGAATATAATTAGTTTTAAAATTTGGGAGACAATAAAGTATGACCACAAATAAGACTATAAAACAGCGAGTTGGCAAAAAGGCATTTCAAGGTGACCAAAGGAAACCACAGGTTTTCTCATGAACACAAGGCAGATGCTCCCCAATACCATCGTAAGGAAATCCATGCACAGGAGGTTGATTCCTGACAGCCCCTAAGGCACAAGACCAATTCCTACTTCACTGTCCTCTGCAGGTTTGTATGTGGTTACCAGGAATGAATGACAGATTTAGTGTGAATTCTACCATGAAGGCGGAGTATTATGGTGTTATCGTCAGATGGGTGGGTGGGTGAAAGAACACATACCTGCTATTCTTTTCATCTTGTCCTCTGTCTCTCCAGCCAGTTTTTCTGCAGCATCTTTTAGCTGTTTCACTCTTTCTAATGTTTCCTTTATTAGTCCTGCAGTGCTGGTCTCAGGTTGAAGAAAAGCATACTGTTTTCTCAGCTCAACCAACTTCTGCAACACAGCCACATTCTCACCATCAGAAAATATTTATAAAGCACCTACATGTCTCCTACATGCCCCTCGTAAGTCTCATAGAGTCTCATAAAAGCAATGCAGAGGAAATCATAATCCAGTCAATGCTCTTGATCACTTTGGTATTTCCATAAGGGTTTTTATTTGCATGTTTGGTTTTTTCAGATTGAAAATAATGTCAGTCCTAGTTAATTAAAAATGAATTTTTTTTCCAAAATAGCAGTCATTACTCCACGTTAAGACAACCATCAGTGTGCCACTAATTGTTCTATATTATGCTAAGGTTGGAGAACAGAAGACAAAAATGACCTAATTTTGTCCTTGACAAATATCTGATTCATTGCGCCGCTGTGTATTCCAGATGGAGGGCAGAGTGAAGATTTAGAAGCAGCATGGATACCCTTCTGGTTGGTTAGAAAGGCAGGAGAGAGACGGGTAGTGGCACATGCCTGTACACCGGGCTGCTCGGGGGGCTGAGGGAAAAGGATGTAAGTGTGAGGCCAGCCAGCGCAATGTAGCGTGACCTTGTCTGAGAATGCAAAATTTGTGAAAGGACCGTGGATGAAGTTCAGGGCTAGAGCACTTGGATAACATGTGTAAGAGAAATGAGGCAGTGAGGGAGGAAGGGAAGCAGGAAGCCGGGTAGAAGTGCAAGCATAAAGCTCCCTCTGGAAGGAGAGTGGAACTCTGGGGCCGAGCGAGTGGCTGACAACCTAGAAGGGCAGGCAGGCAAGTACAGGTCAGAGCCGGCACGGGGCAGAAGGGTTTGGGCGGGCAGGAAGCCCGTTTCTCAACATCCTTTCTGTAGGAAATGTTCTCAACTCTCTTGAGCTAGTGGACATTTTACCCAGTATATTAGGAACTAAAAGCAAGTGGAAGACCAGTTACAAAACACTAACATTTTTCTTTTGTTTAAGCCACTATATGAATGCAACCAACAAAAGATTCCCTGCTGCAAAGAAGCGCTGATAGGTTCTTTCAGCAACCAGAATGAGTGGGCCATTTACCACAAATGTTGAATTAACTCGCTCTGATGTCTGTAACTTGATCTGTTCTCTTTGGAGGTGACTTTAATTTATGCGCTCCTTACAGGTCCACAGGGACAGCTGGGCCCTGCACGAGAGCCTTAGGGCCCAAGAGCCTCCTGTGCACCAGGAGCCCAGAATGTCCACAGCAAGCTTGGGTTGGCACTGAAGAAATGCAGAAAAGTGGCACAAAAACCTGGCCGCAAAGGCCGTGCTGCGGAGCAGCGCTGCCTGCTCCCGGTGGCAGTAGGGACACTGACCTACCTGGCACCCTCAGCTTGGTGACTCGCTGACCCCGCCTGCTCTGTGGCCCTGCCCGCCTGGGCTTGGTTCCTTTGCCACTTGGTCTGCAGCATGGCGAGTCCACCCTCTGGCTCTGGGTGGTGCTTTGCTAAGTCCAGCTTATTCTTCACTTCCTTGGCTCCGTTTTCAGCCTGATTTTGATTTAAAGACAAGAAAGGAAATGTCCCTCAAAAAAAACAAAACAAAACTGGGTTTAAAGGAAAAGAAAATGTTTTAACTTTTTCTTTTACATTTTTAAAAAGTTATAACATATAAAAAGTTATAACAAAATATTTCTGACACACGAAAGGCTTTAAAGGAAAACATGACCCAAAGAAAATGTGCTATGTAGATGTACAATAGAATACTATGCAGCCACGTAGAAGGATGAATTCTGGTCATTTTTAGGGAAATGGATGGATTTTAAGACCATAATGTTAAGTGAATTAAATCAGACAAGAAGGTTAAATATTGCATGGTTGTGCTTATCTGAGAAACCCAAATATAAATAAACTCGAGAATAAAATGGCCAGACCTGGTGATACACGCCTGAAATCTCAGCACTCAGAAGCCTGAGGCAGGAGGGTTGCCATGATTTCAAGGCCAGCCTGAGCTGCACAGTGATATCATTTCCAAAAAAAAAAAGTAAAATAAAGGAGAGATGGTGGGAGACAGGGATGCAGACCTTTTGGCATTAGGAAGGGAAATGGGATTGAAAATGATCAAGATAATATATATATATATATATATATACCAGTTCCCCCAAATGAAAGCAATTACTCATGGACATATATCAACAAAATGAATTTATGGAAAAGAAAACATGACAAATATCATTGTACCACCAGCCACCTTGGGAATAAAGTGCTGATGAAAGCCATCCACACACCAGTCCCACCCCCTGAAGGCAGCCACCATGCAAAATCCAGTCTTTGTCTAATGTTGCTAGTCCGTGTTTTCCAGTAGGCTTTACACTGGATACTGTGTAGTGTTCCTAACAATATATATTTAATTTTTTAACAGTATGTAACTATATACATATACATTCTGTAACTTGATTTTTTAAATTCAAAATTATGTCCACACAAGTTGTCCACTTTAATTTACATACCTCTAGCTCATCCATTGTTACCAATTTAAAGCATTCTGTTGTTGAATATATGATTTATTTTTTCAGTCTCCAGCTGGTGCTTCTACTTTTTCCTCACATTTTATACTTTCCTTGTTTCAAGACTACATTTGTCATATCTAGAGGTCCTATTTAATCTTTTGTTTTGGTACCAGGGATCAAACTCAGGACCTTGAGCTTGCCAGGCAAGCATGGCGCCACTGAACTATCTCCCTGGCCCTATTTAATCATTTTTGAAGTTTGACTGTTATCTTAACTCTCATCCGTTGGTTATACTTTATGTTTACCCTTTTTTGATTTTCTTACACATAGTAAACATTCTTATTTTGCATTTTATAACCCATACTGGTCATACCCACAATCCCTTGGATTCTGATTCTGTTGCTTGTTGTATTGATGACTCTTGTTTAAGGCAATTTGTTTCTTTATGTGTTTGGAGGGAATTTTGGGGGGCTGGCTTGGTTTTAAGGTCATTTCTTCACAGGGGACTTTTGGTTGCCACTGTCTGGGGATTCTAGCAGCCCAGGACCACTTTAAATGATGCTTTTGGCTTGAGTTTTGGGGGCCACCTAGGCAGTATAAATTCTAGCCTCCATCTCATATGGGAAACTATTTGTAGTTAGGAATTCTTAGACTCCTCCCCTATGCAGGTGTGTGTGTGTGTGTGTGTGTGTGTGTGTGTGAGAGAGAGAGAGAGAGAGATAGAGAGAGAGAGAGATAGTTTACTGTTTCACTATGGGTTCTGGTTTTTAGTTCCCTCCTTATATGGACTCTGCTTTCTGTCTGTTAGACACAGTGATCCTCAAACCCAAAAGCTGTAACATACTAGGGATTGGCAGGTGCCATCTGCTGTCAGGTTAGTGCCTGATTAGTCTTTGGCTCTGAGGATATCCTGTTTCCTACTAAGTCAGGTATGCATTTTAAAAATGTAAATATACTAACATTTTCTATTAGGACTCCTCAGGGTATTGGTCCACCATATTTTTAGATATAAAAATCCCTTCCTGTGCCCTTATACATATGTGGGAGTTTTTCTAGAGCAGGAGTCTTATGACCATTAATCTTGGATTAGGAAATGCCTAGTAGATGTCACAGCACACTGGACATGCCACGTGGGCCTGTCCTTGGGTACCGTACAGTATGTGGTCCCTGCACCTTTCCTTTCCAGCACTGCTCCCCAGTTGACGGGAACTGAGCAGCTCTGCTCCACTACATCCTTCTGCCATGACATTCCTACCTTGGAGCCAACTGACCATGGACTGAATCTCCTGAACTGTGAACCATATAACCTCTCTTCCTTAAAGCTGTGCGTGTTGGATATTGTGTCCTGCAGCTGGACTAATGAGTTGACTAATGTAAGTCTGCACATTTTCTGAAAAGGGATAGATAGTGTTGTGCCCTCTGTGGTCCATACAATCTCCGTACCACCATTCAACTCTGTTCCACTGTATTGCAAAAGCGGTCATCACAATAGAGCTGTCTGTGGCTATATTTTTGGGACCCCCTAGTCAAGAGCATATGTCCAGAAGGCATAGCAGCTTCCCTTCTTTGCTACCCAAAGAATACAACCTCTTCCTATCTAACCCTTTCACTTCCTGGTGCACCACATCCTGTTCTGCTGCATTCTGCTTTTGTTCTTGGAATGCATGGTGGAGATCTATAAAACACAGCTGAAGAATGAACAGCCAGTCATTTCAGCCCTGTAAGGAAGGGGATGTGACAGAGGAGCCATGGGTCCTATTCTGTCCTCCAATTGCTGAGCCTCCACTCCCTGCAGGTCAAATGGTTGAACCGTGGCTTGGCTCTGCTGAGCTGGGAGAGCTCTTTTAGGTGCGATACCGCTTCAGTTTTGGAATACTCTGACATAAACTCACACAACTTCAGCTACAAAAACCCTGGCAAACCTGGGTGTGATGGCCTATAATCCTAACAGTCTGGGAGGCTGAGGTAGGAGTACTGCAAAACTGAGCCCAGCCTGGGCAGCTCAGTAATTCAGTGAGACTCTGTCTCAAAATAAAGAATAAAAAGAGAGCTGGAAATGTAGCTCAATGCAAATGCCCTCGGTTCAATCCCTAGTATGGAAAAAATAAATTGCAACAATTAACTTACTTTCTTCCGCTTGTGAGCTTTAAAAGTCTGTTGCTTTCTGTAGCTACCAGCAGGAATGAGCTATGGCTCAGATCTATTAATTACCTGTGTGGCCCCAGAGTCCCATAACCTCTCTGAGTCTTAGTTCTTTAGTTTACAAGGTGGCGGCAGTACCCTTCGCATCCCCTAGAATGAAATGTGCTCAGAGGGCTCTGAAGGGCATTAATTTAAGTGCGTAATTCTGTCAACGTTACTGTAACAACAGTACTGCATTAACATTAATATGGGACATTAATTAAGCACGGAATCCCATCAACGTCTTTTTTTTTTTTTTTTTAATTTTGGTACTGGGGATCGAACTCGGGTCCTGCACTTGCGTAGCAGGCGGCGAAACCACTGAGCTAAATCCCGGCCCCTTCAACATCTTAATTTATCCTCATAGGCCTCCGTTCAGGCAGACAAACGAGCAGACCATGTGGCATAGAGAAAACGACAGTGTTCCCCCCCACCCCCCAGTCCATTTCAGGTTAGTTTCAATAGAGAGAGGTAATTACCTGCAGTGCACTCTTTCTCATTTGTGTTATCTCAGCCATCAGCTGTGTGACGGCAGAGTCTGCCTGGCCTTGAGTGATTTTCGCTTGCTCCAAGTTGTCCACCACTTTGTCAGGGTTTGAGAGAACATCTGCTGCTTTCCTAAGGTAAGACATTAACATAGCCGATTAGATAAATATGCAATTATTCATTTGCTTCATTTCCAGAGTCCACTCAACCAAAAACTTTACTGAATTATTTATAAAGTCAATTTAAATTCCTCCTAACCAGGACAAAGTGCTGAAGTCTTCGTTTTTAAGAAACAGACATATTTAAATGCCAATAACACGCGTACACATATGTGAGTGTATCCAAAAAATACAGATTTTGCCCGATGCAGACTTCTTTGCGCATTAAAACTACGGCCAGCTGATCCCAGCCTGATTTCTCAGACCTGTGGACAGTCCCTGGCCTCTGGAGTGGGAGGTGGGGGAGGCAAGCGAGGACCCAGGAGGTGCGCTGCGGCCTGTTTGTTCAGGGCTTTTGAGCTTTGCTGACGTCCCAGCCGCAGGAGCCCAGTTGAGGGTGCAGTCACGGGGTTCTGGGGACACGGGCTGTTTCACAGAAGGACGCTCACCTCAAGTCCACAGGCACCAGATACGGAGATCTCTGGACTCAAAAACGCCTGGAGCAGAGTGAAGCAAGCTAGGGAGCCTTTAGCCCTCCGACTGCGGGGAGGCCCTGAGCAGTGGGCTGAAGACAAATCAGCCGCCTCACCCCAAGGCCTCGGCCCCGCCCGAGCAATCTCCCCTTTCTCCCCGTCAGGAATCCGCCCTCCCTCCGGAGCTCAGACCCACCGCACCATTGTCATCTCACTTCGGTCACATTCCTAGGGCATTGGTGTGTGTTCCTTCCATTTCTGCCACTATATATTTTAAAAATAGGTATTCATTTTTGTTTAGATTTCCAATGTACTACTCATCATAGGAAATTTAGAGTACCAAAAAAATGTAAAGAAGAAAAAAATGCACCAGTAATCCTACTACCTTAGACGATATTGGCATATTTGAGCATTTTGTCCTAACTTCTTTTTCCTTTGCATGACTGAGCTCCTCCTAATGTATAATATCTTACCTGCTTTTAAATAAAAACGTGGCCTTCACACTAGCAGATTCTTTCATCAGTGTCATTTTAAATAGCTGTATAATTGTACTGCAGTTACTTTATCTTCCTGATTTTAATATTAAGCCCGGAAGGGGTTGGACTGCAGGTGCTTCTGGTACACTTCGCCCTGGGTGGTGGGCAGTGAGGTGCCCAGGTCTCAGTGGGTGCTGCCACCACCCAGCTGATGCCGCGACTCGGCCCCACAGTGCCGCATGCTCACAGAAACATCAAGATGCCTTTGCCTCTTTGCTTGGCTAAGTCAACAGCAAAAGGAGACATTAGCGCTGTCACTGTACATCCCATTCCTGTATTATGCTGGGGCCAGTGTCCATTTCTTCTATTCTCCGCCATCATATTTTTTCTACAGTCTTATTTTTAAATTTAGACGTTCAAGGTACTGTTTATGATAACACTTTAAAAGTACCAAAACTGGGCTGGGGATTTAGCTCAGTGGTTCTGCTGCCTGCCTCGAAAGCGCAAGGTCCCGAGTTCGATCCCCAGTACCAAAAAAAAAACAAAACAAAAAACAAAAGTACCAAAACTAGGTAAAGGCAGGAAAACCACACCATATTCCAATCAGCTGTTAAAATAGTGCTGCAAAATTCATATATGACATGTACTCCTACGCCTTGGTATTAAGAGGTCCCAGGCTGCTGAAAACATGTTTAGAGTCTGAGAAAAATAGACACAGGAATCCCTGAACAGTGCTACCCAACTGCCCAGCTCCTGGGGGCACCGCCAGAAAGAGCGGAGCCTTCAGTTTGCACAGAGCTACTGGAGGCTGACTTCGTTTGCACGCTGTAGCTCTCTGGGCAAACATTTGTCAGATGGTCTTGCAGCTGATGGTCTGTTAGAGCAAGATGAGCACATTACTACTGTACTTACTCAGCTACTTTCGCCTCCTCCAAAAGCTTTCAGGCTCCATCTGTTGCTTTATTTAGCCTGTTCTTCTCTGTCCTGTTGTTCTCACACAGTTGTATAAGTTTCTGTATTTCCTCAAGTTCACAGGTTAAATTTTGTGATGTTATTGGTAGGTGGATGTCAAGGACATGATTCGCGACCTTCTGTATGTCCTCGGGAGGCACGTTTTCCTCTTAGAGAAGAAGGGGGGTTTTAGCTAATCATGCTCCCTTAGCAACGCTGTGTTTCATACACTTAACCCCAGTGAACACAGTCACATGCACTTGCATTTGATAATGTGTCCCTAAAGAGAGGGCCTAGATCACATATGTCCCATACATGCCTCTTCATCCTCCAGGGTCCCTATCTGGGGGAAAATGATGCTGGTGTGGTGCTAAATACTTGCTGAACAAATGGTTGTTGGAAAAAAGGGAAAACTAAAGTCTTGGAACATTGAGTACAGTCCACAAAATCTTCTTCTCAAAATTCTTTAATGTAAGTACACATTCAAAATCAATGAAAAATGTTAGATGAATTAAAATTTAAGGACAAGGTTAGAGGGAAGCGGGGAGACTGGGTTTGAAGTGACCCAAGTTCTGATCTTCCATGACCATAATATCCTCACAAATTTTGCTCATCTAAATAATTGGGTAACTTTCTGATGCTACTACTCAAAGGCCTATATTGAGCAGGGAATGTGACAATGCAGAACAGAGTATCATGTAAGTAGCTTATCATAAACAAACCTTCAGATACATCTATGGCCTCCTTTTAGAAAAGCAGAAGTGGTTGCCTGAGAACTGAAGTGGAAGATGGACTGTGATGTGGTGTAACAAGCCCTGGCACTCTGCAGCTCCCTCCCTTAGGGAAAGTTAGAGGTGGAGGAGACATAGGCCTGAACCTAAAGGTCCTGTGCTCAAGAGGGGAAAGAGCTGTTATATACAAATACCATCAAAGGACAAAAGTGGGAAACACAAGGCCGAATGGGTTTGGAGGAAGGAGAACTACAAGGAAGGACGTCAAACAGGCGTTAAAACTGGGCTTTGGGGCACAGCAGGTTAAGCTTGGAGACAGCGGGGTGTGGGGAGCAGGAAGAGGCTTCACAAGAGAAGGGACCTGCAGAAGCCAAAGGTCAGGGTGGTATAGGAACCTGGCGAGAGTGGTGTGTCTGATAGGAGGAGCTGGGGTCTGGACAGGCTGGGAGCGAAGATGGCACAAGTCCCCAAGCACGGGGCCCAGGAACTTAGACTGCCTAGGGATGGTAGGAAGACAAATGCATTCTTTTCTTTCTCTTTTTTTGGTCCCCTCCCCACCAGGGTGTTGGGAATACAACTCAGGACCTCATGGATGCTAGGAAGTGCTCCACCACTGAGCTACACCCCAGGCCCCAGGGAAGGCTTTTAGCATTTTTGTAATACAACACGAGTATACAGGATCTTCTTTTTAGGTAATCATTTTTCCTTCAGCTATTTTGCTTACTATAAAAGGAATATTACACTTTCCATAACGTTTCTGAAACAACGATAACTTTTTTGGTGAATAAACTAAAACTGTATTTTAAACAGAATCAAAGAGTTAGCTTTCAAAAGAAATAGTAACTTTTTCTAGTTAAAAAAATTCTATTAAAAGTGAACTTAATCACTTCATTCAGAAAATTATTATCAGTATTTATTACAAGATCACAGATTCAAATTTCAGATCTAGAATGTTCAGGAGAAGACTCATGCCTTTGTCAATGAGACATTCAGATTTCAAGGAAAACAGTGAGATGTCAAGAAGAGCTCAGTGGACAGGTACTCGTCTGATGGAATGATAATTCTTTTTTTTTTGGTTCTGGGGATCAAACTCAGGTCCTTCCGCTTGCAAGGCAGGAGGTGGAACCACTGAGCTAAATTCCCGGCCCCTGGAATGATAATTTTATTTGGGCTTGATAGCCAAGGGCCTGGTCACCACAGGTCTAGGGGCCCTGATCAGAGGGAAGTCTCCTATGTAGAAAAGGATTTTTTTCTCTCTATGCCTAGTATTTTTTTTCCTTTTCTTTTATCTCCAGTACTGAGGGGTTAAAGCCAAAGCCTTCACACTAAGCCGTGTCCCCATCCCTTCCTTATTCTGAGACAGGGTCTCACAAAGCCACTAAGTTGCTCAGGCTGACATCAAACTTGTGATCCTCCTACCTCAGCCTTCCAGAATGCTGGGATTACACGCCTGCACCACCATGCCTAGCTCTATGCCTGCTTTTAATAACAGCTCTCTCTGACTTCAGCTGTGATAATGTAGACATTGATTGTTTTTAATTCCTCAGGTTAATTCCAGTAAACTTTTTAATAGAAATTTATCCGGCAGCAATAAGGGAACAGGCTGTATGGCTAGTGAATTTGGTGAACGCAGTTTATGCTTTTCCTACTCTACCAGGACCATATACCACCATTTTCATGTAGCTAGTTAGACATGTTGGCATTGGTTTTGTTTTTGTGCCCCGGATGGATTTGTATCTGCAGAAATTGCTAAAGTGTTCCTTAAAACAACCAGTTCCAGGATCAGCGTCTAGTTGGCACCAATCTGAGCAAGCTTTCAAACAAACAAAATGTCTAGTAAACGGATTCCACTCTCTTACAGTTTCACTGATGATTCTGATCAAAAGTCACTTCTGCCTAATTTCTTGTTTTGGAAATTCAGAACTAGAAGGTACTAATACAATCTCTAGAAAAACCGAGAGAGAGAAAGTTGGCCACAGGGATCTCTTATAAATGCTAAATAGGTTAATGAAATGATAATGGACACCCCAACTATTAATCCATGTGGAAAGTATAAAATTATCAAATTTGGAAGTGGTTAAGAAAAAAACCCCTAAGATTGGGCCGGGCATGTAGCTCAGTGGTGCTGCGCCTTCCTCAAGCACAAGGTCCTGAGTTCAATCTCTAGAACTAGAAAAAAAAAAACAACAAAAAACAAAAAACCCTAAGATGAATTCCACAGAGCATTATAACCAAACTGCCTTATTTGATGAGAGTAAGACTTCAGATCAATTTCCTAATACTGTATTTGATTTATCTTTAATAGTTCTCTGTAGTTTAAAACAGACGTCTCTCTCCCAAAATATGCCACAGTGAATATCAAGTCAAGTAGCTTCTCTTGGTCAGTGATGGAGAGTCAACAAGTAACTCAGAAAATAGCCAATGATAGTTAATAATCTACTTTTTAGATGCCACTTCAGTATGGTATTTGATATCCTAATATCTTGATATCTTATCATCTCTGCCAGTAAAGAAAATTACTGCATCCTGACTTGAGGGAATCTGATAAGAGTCGGCATGTGGAATTTCTAATTTTAAAAACAATAAAATTTATAAAACAAGTTCCTTTGTTTGGGATTTTAACTAAATCCTAGGATTTATTACTAAATTAATCATATGCAGAGAGCCATCATTTTTTGGGCACAGGTAACATTTTGAGATTATTTTCATTAAGAAATTTAAAACCAAGGGGTATATAATTTTTCTGACTCAGGCACGCCATTTCCAATTTGTGTAATTTGGAATTGGTTATGATGTTTGCACCTCCATTTTTTTTTTTTTGGTACCGGGGATCGAACTCAGGACCTTGCACTTTCGAGACAGCCGTGGTGCCACTGAGCTAAATCCCTGGCCCGCACATCCATTTTTTTTTTTAAAAGGTAGAAACAAAAATCATTTTTATACTTTGAAACAATTAGCTAACAAAAAGTTTTTTGCTTTTCTGATGAAAAGCTTCATTTTTTTCTTCCTCAGTTTCACTTTGGTTTTTCATATTTTCCAGTTTCTCACTTAGCAGTATGGCATTGTTTTTGGAGATGTCTACCAGTTTACTTATATTTTTTATCTGGAATAAGAAAAAATCAACAATGAGGAAAGCATACAAAAATTAAGCTTGTCTTGGGATGTTTTATTACATAGCTGGACCAAATAAAAATGTCACTAAAAACTTAATAGAAGTCTAGATAATTAAACTACAGATTCATTTTAAAGGGCTCTTTTAACAGGTAATTATTATGTTTCATTATAATGTTTTTTCTTAATATTACAAATTTACCTTTTATAATATTATTAGCAATCAAAATTATTGTTTGAAAACATTACCCTAGCATTAATGAATTTTCCTAAATCTAAAACATAAATTCTCTTTCAATTAGACTTTGGCACTCCCTGAAACCAACAGTGTACACAGAAATTACTTAGGATTGCTAAACTGACGGCAGTGAATAGCTTAAAACAGCTTCTTTTATGTAAATGAAAATAGTTACTCTTCTAAACATTCTTCAAATTCTAGTAATGTACTTTCTTGGAAAGCTAACAGGAAAGCATTCCTCCTTTCATCAATGTGCCTGACCCGAGGGTGGGCTGCTGAGATAAATCCCAGAGCTCTGTGTCCTTGGGGGAGAACGGAGGGACAGATAGGCCAGAAGCTAAAAGTGCAAGTTCTTAATTGTGTGATTTGAGAAAGGTCATGGATTTTTCTTAGGATTCCAACAAATTAAGGGGGGGGGTGAGCAGAAAGCAATAGGACAAGATCGCCAACAGGCTGAGCTTTATTGAATAAATTAACTGTGACAGAAGTAGGGCTAATTAGCCTCAAACATAATTAGGGAGGGAAAATCTCCCCTTATTTCTCCAGAAAAGGAGCCTGCTTAATTTAAGCCATGCCGATTTTGTAAAAGGATTGAAGTCCTAGTCATTAGCAAGTGATAAAACACAAAAAAGTATCTCTATGATTAAATGTAGTAGGCTTTTGAGAGTTGATCTAGACTTTTAACCTTAAAATGGAGAGCTGTAAGAATGGATAGCAGTAAAATGCGAATTTCAGAAACAAATCCCCAGACAGGAAAGCACCAAGTGAAAAAGATGAAATCTTGGAGTGGATTAGTTGATACATAGTCAGAAAGAGATTGTTAAATCTCTTCACTCCTGAGACATCTCTCCCACCCATCTCTGTCACCCTGATGCCTGTGAATTCTCTCTTTCCCGTCTCTCTCCCGCTTCCACACCAGAGGAAAGTGCACAGCACTTTATCAGCATGGCAAGCCATGTCTCACCCTCTTCCGGCTTTTCCGTTAATGTGCTGTTCAAGTCCCATTCTGCCCGCACAGACCACAGGAGTTACCTTTTAATACTGTTAGCTGAATCCTGTTGTTAATCATAAAATCGAGCAGTAAGAAGGGCTTATTCCAATAGTGTGAGATGTCTATTTTTAGGAGAATAGTTTAAAATTACATTAAACAAGTAGGGACTATTTTAACCAGTGGGATATAAGACAGGATTTGCATTTTTATGATTGCTGCTGTATTATCAACTTGTAGATCCATGCCTGGCATGGAGGAGGTTTCAGTGCATATTTGTAAAAGCAGCAAAGAATCACATCTAAGCGAAAAACCATGTAGTAATGCAGAGTTGTGACCATGTAAATACAAGTTTTCAACACTGAGTATGTGGAGGGCTGTGCTCCGCCTTGGTCATCCGATTCTTGCTCCATAGCTTGGACTCTAGCAAGTGGACAAGGACGCGGAGTGTGTGTGTGTGTGTGTGTGTGTGTGTGTGTGTGTGTGTGCATGTGTGTGTATGTGTTCATCTTGGCTATGGTTTCCACCCCGCTTGAGTCTGTCTGTCTGTCTATCTCCCTGTCTTTGCAGTACTACAGTGAAATTGAACCCAGGGTCTTTGCCCTGAGCTACATCCCTAGGCCCCCAAGTTTTTTTCTTTTGTTATCATTGTTGCTTTAAATTTTGCCACAGGTTCTTGCTAAGTTGCCCAGACCGGGCTCAAATTTACAATCATCCTGCCTCAGCCTTCTAGAGTGCTAGGATTGCAGGCATGAACCACCACACCTGCCTTCTGTCCTTCTCTTGCTTCTGAGACCAAGGTCCTTGCATACATTTCCTCTTGTTGGGAAGTTAGCCAACTGTTGCTTGCAAACAAGAATGCAGATGGATATCATATTCAATATATATTGGTAAGAAAAACACTCAACCTTTAAAGCCGTTTTCTTTTTCACCCAAGGCTCTATGTATATTGTTAAAAAAGAAGCTTGTCCTTGTTTTCAGAACTAGAGAATGTAGTGCATCTCGGAAAACCCGGAAGGGCTGGGGGTGTAACTCAGCGGTAGAGCACTTGCCAGCGCCTGTGAGGCCTTGGATTGATCCCCAGCACCATGAAAACAGCCCCCTCCCCAAACCCCAAAACAACAACAAAATCTAAAGAAAGCCAGGTAATTAAAAATGGTATTTACAAATATGGCCAGAAAAGTAAATGAAATAATTTCAAATCATTGGAGATTTGATAAGTTATTTAAATGTTGAAACAACTGTATCATGTCTAGCAATGTAGAAAGGAATTTAAAGCCTAATATTTTATTATAATATTTCCTAATATTAAAATCTGACATTAAAATGTGCATATTTAGTAGAATTTCAAATGTACTCTTGAATTTACGGAAAATTTATTCTTTTGCTTTGCTCTTCAAGGCTGAGTTAAATTTCGATGTAGTTTATTGTATTAAAAAAGTCCATTTGGGCCAGGGGATTTAGCTCAGTGGTTCTGCCACCTGCCTGGCAAGCACAAGGTCCCGAGTTCGATCTCCGGTACCAAAAAAAAAAAGTCCATTCATCCATAACTTATGATAACACTCTGAGTTCTCTCCCTCCAAACGCGCGAGCGCACACACACACACACACACACACACACACTACCGATGCACACATATACACATATTCACATCTACTTCACACTGTACATTTACATCTATATTTTAAGTATCAGAACACCAGCGTTTCAGTCACTAGAGCTCTTAGTGTCTCATCATCTTCTCACCTGGAAGTTAAAGGGCCCTGCTAAAAGCTTCAGTTTGCTTCTTTGTTAATTTTGCAAATCAGGCAAGAGGCATTAGTTATTTACCCGATTCTTCAGCCCTTGGGCCTGGTTGTCCAGATTCTGACTCACAGACTCCGCCTCCTGGGCCTTTCCGCGCGCGTCGCTCTCGAGCATCAGGGCGCCTTGACAGCTAGGCCCGCCGCACCGCCTGCGCCCGCCGGGGCCCGTGCAGAGAGCGCCCCCACAGGGCGAGAGGCTGCACGACAGGTTCCCTGGTCCTCCGCACACCTCCTAGGAGAAAATTGAAAGTTTTCATGTTAACTTAATTTTTATTCTTTTAAAATAGATTTTACCTTTTACAATAATGACGAAGGAGGAGCCAATGTCCATAATATGTATCATTTTGGAAATAGTAAATAATATAACCTAATAAAATCAATCAACAATCTTTTATCTTTAATTGTAATCAACCCTTGAATCAAGAAATCAAAATAAAATATAATTAAATCTCTCTCTCTCTCTCTCTCTCTCTCTCTCTCTCTGGTACTGGGATTGAATCCAGGGCCTTTGCACTGAAATACATCCCTAGGCCTTAAAAAAATTTTTTTTTTTGAGACAGGGCCTCACTGAGTCACTAGAGCTGGGCTCAAACTCCCATTCTTTCTGCCTCAGCCTTCCAGAGTGCATTTTTATATTGTTCATATATAATATAACAGAGGATATATTAATATAATTTATATATACATATGTAACATCCTATAAATATAAATTCAAAAATAAAAAATAAAATGTAAGACAGGGAAATACAACTGAAGAGGTCTGGATACCAAGTAGAAACCACAAACTTTTCTACTATACCATTATGAATGTTTACCTTTTCATTCAAAATTTGGATATCTGTTATTTTAATCTGTTTTAATTTCTCCAACAAGTTTTCTTTTGAGGTCAGTGTATCCAAAATGGTAAGCAAGCCGATTCTGGCGTTTTTAGAGTTATTTATGATGGAACTAGTTTTGTTAGTTTTCTTTTCAGCAGATGATGATATGTGATAATACTTCTTGATGTTTTCTAAGCAATCTATACCAACACAAATGGAGGTAAGATAAATTTTATGAGAACAAACGACTACTATATCAGCTACCAAGGTAATCATTCCACAGTTTGGCTACCATCTGGGTCTTTCATTACAAAATTTCAACACTGCCTTCCTTAAATTTGTATTTAATGGTGGAAGGACAGATATAGTGTAATAGATGTGGATATAAAAGGGACAAAGCACTGACATTTAAGTACACGGGGCAGGCTTTGTCCTGCTTCCTTCTGCCTTTTACTTCCTGGGCACATCTTTGAGCAAATCAGTTAATCTCTTAGATATTGCTTCCTTATCTGTAAATTGGTGTTAATAATTTGTAAGGGTCAAATGAAATAATATGAAAATATTCTGTAAAATGTGCCATAAATATAAAAAAATTACAAATACCTATATAAGCTGTAACATGAGAAATCAAGTTTACTTAACTGCAGAGAGCAGGAATTGACAAAGTATTTCTGCAACGGCCAGAGGACTGATGTTGTAGGCTTTGCTGGCCATAGCATTTCTGTCACAGTTACTCCACTCTGCCATAGCGACAGCAGCCCCAGGTCAGGTCGCATCCCTGAAAGCCTTGGTGGGCAGGACCTGGCCACACCAAGCAAGTGATCTCCCTGTGCCTGCACTTTCCGTCAGTGCTTTTCCTCAGTCTTTACCAAACGCACAGAGTGCACATTAGTAGACCACCCCCATTTTACAGGTAAGAAAATCGAGGTCCAGGATCTCAGTGACAGCAGGAGATGAAGCCAGGATTTGAACCAGGTGGTCTGGCCCTACAGCCTGTGTTCTCCAGCACCACTCTTTTCCGGATTCATAATAAAACACAAATCCATGAAAGTAATGTGAAACTAGAACATACAAGATAGATAAGCTGTCCCTCTATATTGTAGGATGCTGAGACCCAGGTCCTGATTATTGCTCCCTACACAGCTGTGATCTAGGCACAAGGCAACTGCATCTTTTAAACCTTTCTGGTTCTTGTCATTGTCATATACTCTTTGTGGGAAGCACCAGAGATCAGACTCAGGACCTTGAGCTTTCGAGGCAGCTGTGGTGCCACTGAGCTAAATCCCCAGCCCTGTCATATCCTCTTAATAGAGGCTTTTTCATTTATCTTGAAAATAAAAACATGTTCCTACTGCTTGGAATGATTTTCTGCTTTTATTTATCCGGCAAGTCTATCTCCATCCTGTACAGCTCCAGTCATTTGCCACCTACTCCCTGATACTTTTCCTCACAAACCCAGAAGAATTCACTTCTTGTTGCTCTGCTAATGCACTTTGGGGTTGCTTCTGTCCCTGTGTCCCATAGAGGGCAGGAGCAACTCATGGGCAGGTACTTGTCATAGACATCGCCCGCCCAGTTTCTACTGCCCAGCACAGTGGCAGGCATCAAGAAAGCCCGGTAGCCGACACTGGATTCCCAGTCGGAGAGGATCAGCCAGGACAGTTTTACTTTATGGTACCTGCCTTGGGGCCACCTCTGTGGACCCTGAATTCCTTCAGGTGATACCTTACTTCAGACTAGGAATCAGACTAAATGCTTTACTCTTTCCATGGTGTTTATGAACACCACTGATAGATCTTGGCTAAAATTAGTCTCACTAAATTTAAGCATTCCTTTAGGGCCTTTAGGCATTCCTCATTGCTATCTATTTTTTTTTTCTCTTTCTCTTTGGGTCAAGATCAGATGAAACACATCTGATGTGTTTCTACATATAGAATAAGGCAAAGCAGTCCATGTTTATGTCTCGACATGGTTCATGTATATTTTCCCTTTACCTCTCATTTAGTATGAATAAACTCAATGTTGACTCTCCTGGGGGTAACAAGTTGTCCATTTCCAAATATAATTGCAGTTGTCATATTAAACATAAGATAATCCAATCAAAGTTTTGCTTTAGACTTCCATTTCTCCTCCAAGTTGACTTGGCATTGGCATGGGCTCACATTTGCTGGTTTTTTTCTTTTCTTTTCTTTTCTTTTTTTGTATTAGGAAGTGAACCTAGGACCTTTGCACTGAGCTACACCCCAAGACCCCCCACCCACACCTCCTTTTTAAATTTTGAGACAGGGTCTTGCTAACCCACTAAATTGACCAGGCTGTGCTTGAACTTGTGATCCTCCTGTTTCAGCCTCTCAGAGTACTGAGATTACAGTCACGCTCACATTCAGTTTTAAGAACTAAGTAATATGAATCAAAAGCTTCTAATATGGTGCACAGCTCCAATTTCTACAAAGCTCCTATGAGAAATGTGTGTAATTCTCTTTTGCCCCATGTTCCTCTGCATTTGTGCTTGCTGGAAATGGAGTGGCTTCTACCCAGGAAGGCATATAAATGTGTCTTTCTTATTGCTTATGCCACCTTAGAATTTCTAAGTCACTGATTACTCAGGACTACTCACAAAGTTTGGTATTAGATTACTGTGGGTTTCAGTATTTGTTTAGTATCAGACATTTGACCTTTATTTGTTATTTTGAGCAAATGCTATCTAGACTCTGCAATGTTTACAAAGTTGACATAGCCATGTACAAATAATACCTCTAATGGGCGTGTTTGGGTGTTCTAAGATGCTCGGGCACCAAGATAGTAAGCAGGTGTGACTCACTAACAGAATGCACTGTGGAGGTCGCCAAAATCCAAGCAGAAACAACGAATTTTCTCTCTTACCCACAATACTTGCATTCAGGACACTGGATTGCAAATTCATCTGCTGCTGAAGGTATTCAAGCAAGAGATCTGTTTCATTCCTCAGTCTTACAGTGGTTTCTTCCAGATCTTGAAATTCATACACTGTTTTCAGTTGTTCACTTAGCTGCATGATCTGTTTTCTGTCAGAGAAAATGAGGGTAACTATGGTTAAGCTTTCATTACATTTGATACATTGGTGAGAAGACTATGCCACAAAAATTTGCCCTTATTATTAGGTGTCTCCAGGTGGAAGGGATCCCGTTCACAATTTAGTTTATAATTCTGTTTATAGCTCACGTCTTCCCTCTTTATTCAACTTCCTGGGATATTTCACTGCTTTTTAAAACTATAACCACCCTACAAGTTCTAGCAGAGTAAAGGTTTTCAAATCTTTCCATTTTCAGTGTTTATGCTTTCTCTTTCTTTGCATTTCAAAACATGTATTCAGATATGGTTCATTTAAAGTGATCTAAAAGAGCCAGTTACATTTGGCTTTCAACACATGATAAAACAGAGCACCCAACCCAGTATGGGGTAAAATCAGTTCTTCATTCAGAATAAATCTACATTCAACAAAATTTGAGTGCAACTTCCACAGAGGGTCTTCTAATTTCCCCATGTGACAAGAAGGTTTCCTTGCTGGTTGTGTACGCTGGTTGTGTTCTTGTCCATCACCCACTCTGTTCCACTCAGTTTGCTATGTTCAGAACATATGAACCATTAGTCCATGTGGATGATGAATACACCCTTTATGAAGAGGAAGCTGGGCACAAATCTTGAAGGGTACAGTTGAGGAAATACAAATTCGTGGGATTAATTCATCTTGGCACAAGTACAGAGCATTAACTAATGCCGCCTAGCTATCTTTAACTCTCTCTTTCATAGATTTTCCTTCAGGGTGTCAGGACTATAGTTTTTCTGGGTAATAATAATATCACTAAAGTAATAATAGTGACAATTATCTGACACATAAGCACTATGTGCCAGACACTATGCTAAGTGGATTATCTAGAGTAATTCTCCCAAGAATCCTATGAAAAAGACTGTTTCATTTTCTGAAGAAGAAACTGAAGCTTGGCCAAGTGAAGTCACTCACATAGCTAGTGAGTGGATCTGAACTAACAGGGTTCTCAGCTTATGCGCATGGGTTCTTTGTCCTCCTGCTCCCTTTTGAGTTATACTTTACCTGGCAAATATTCATCATGCCTTTCTCTGAGGTGGCCACCAGGGAGCAATGGGGGTTCAGCAGGTGGACCAGGAGGTGGCAGGCTTCTTGGCTTCTGGTTGAAGAGGCTCAGAAGCCACCATTTTCTCCTCACTCCAGGACTGGCCCCAGGAGTCCTCTTGTCTTGCTGTCTTCTCTCTGGCTCTGCTCTAGCTCCAGAAGCCATTTTTGTCCAGAACATCCACTGCAGATTGGCTCATTCTGCTTTCTCGCTGCCACCTTGACATTTTGCTACAATCTATAACCACAAACGAATGGTCACGGCCTAATGCTCAGCCTCAGACATATTTTCTTTGGGCCATGCTGTATGTTTTATAAGTACCATTGGATGAGCTGCCTACATTTTCAAGTGCAGACATTTTCATGAAAATCTAAATGTCTGACATCTCTTGAAAAGTGGGGAGATCTGGTAACACAGGGCCCCAGTTCTGCAGGACAAACATCTTTAGAAGGGTAGAGAGGAGCCTGTTCTCATGGACCGGCTTAACTTGGCTGTGTCCTTTGGGGCCCAGTTAAATGCATACAATGCTGTAGCCCTGAACTACACAAGCAAAATGTGTCTTCCTCCCTGAGTAACTTTGAAGCAACCACCATACACTTCTAGGATATTTGTGTACTGGTAACGAATGGCCTTATGTTTACCCTTGTGTTCTGTATGCCATAAAAATCTACAGATTCAACTATTCCTTAATTCAGGAACATTTGCTGCAGAGTGGGGCTTTGTTGCCCTATAACTGTACTATACCTTTTCTTTTATTTTAGTAGAATATGGCTTCTGTGTGGACAGAAACTATACCTGGACCATTCTGGTTTTGCTCAGAGCAGGCTCGTGGACTTTTGTTCTCAGGAGTACTGGTGTCTGTCATCTCTCTGCCATTGTAGGGTACGAGAGCCATCAGGGCTGTGAACACATGAGCGTTGGTGTGTTCTTTTTTTTTTGGTACCGGGGATCGAACTCAGGTCGTTGAACATGCGCAGAAGGTGGCGAAACTACTGAGCTAAATCCCCGGCCCTCGTTGGTGTGTTCTAAAGAAACTTCATCACAAAACCAGGTCCTATGTTAGATTGGATCTATGGACTGTATTTGCTGACCCCCAGCCCGGGGCCAACAACATAATCTTGAAAGGGTTAATGAATGAAAAAAAAAAAAAAGGACTCAGGACTATGTAATGAAAATGACCTTGCTTTAGAAGAAATTACTATACTTATTATAAGACTGCACACTAATGTATGGGCTTCCAAACAACTAAAGAATTTGGGAAGATTTGGGAAATTTTCCTTGAGTGCATTGTTAAAACACATACTATCTGTTTTAGAGAATACTTCCAATTTCATGTCTTTGAGTTCTGTTGGGTGTGACTTTCCCATTTAACCTCTTTAAAAAATTTTCAGTGCTTGCCCATGTTAGGCAAGCATTCCACCGCCAAGCTATACTCCATCTGTTTAAGTAACCTCTTAATGGTTATCTTTTTGTTATAATCAATGGCATCTGAAAAAAAATTACATGCAATCCTAGCCAAGTGAGAAAGATCACCAGCCTGGTTATTAGCGGACGTTATGAATTCTCTAAATTGAAGGCTGAGCATGTGAAAGTCAGCAGGAGTCAAGGTAAATCAGGACTTGTCTACCACTGGAGCATAAACCTCACCTTGCAGAGTCATGGTAATCCTGGACTGTTAGGAGCTCTCCGGATGAGAAAACAGGATGTTTCAAAATCCTGGTTATGTCAGACAGGCTTTCTTTGAGGCCTCTGAACTCGGCCTCACAGCTGACTTGCACATTAGCAGCCAGTCTAATCAACCCTCGCACTGCTTCAGAGAGGGAAGAAGTGACATGGTCCCACTGATCAAAGCAGAGGTGACGTCGAAGGCAAGTAGGGAATTCCTGGCCATGACCCCGGGCGCAGCGGTCACACTGCTGGCCGCTGACTCCCTCCCGGCAGTGACACACGCCCGTGGCCGGGTCACAGAAGGGCTGCTGGGTTCCTTCCCTGTTGCAATTGCATGCTGAAAAGGAAGCATGAAGCACAGACTGTCACCTGATCTTTTGTTTTCGGCTACTCAAGAATACAGCCCTCTCCCTTTCCTGAGAATCTTCTCAACTCGAGTTTCTGAGGTGACCATTTAAAAACACTGTGACTGCAGAGATCTGTGCAATGGCTGCTCCAACCCAGCAACCTCCCTATGCCCTACTTCCGCATGGACAGTATCAGCTCCGTCTTCGCTGTGTCGTGTGAGCGTGTGCCGGTGGCGTCTTCATCTGTCGGCGTGAGGCGCGTGGAGTTAACAGTGGGCAGTGCACCAGTGACTCTGCTGTCCCCATGGCCGCCTTAGATGGGCCAGGGACTTTTAAGAGGTCCCAGGATTCCCGTGATCCTCAACACCACCCAGCCTGGGTGTGCTGACCCACACTGCCTTCCCATGTAGAAGGGAACTATTTCTTCTCAAAAAGAGGAGGAGGAGAAATGAAATGCATTTTATCTTAATTTTAAAAATAGCTATGTAGGAAAATGGATGCACCTTGAGACCATCATGCTAATGCATAATGAAATAAATCAGACACAGAGGTTAAATAGGGCATGGTTTCTTTTATACAAGAAACCCAAAGTATAAATAATTTACAGAGTAAAATAAAAGAAAGAGGATAGGAAATAGGGAGATAGACTTTATGGAGATGGGAAGGAGACCTGGGAATGGCTTGGGGCTAGGAGGCCGGGGAGGATCAAGGTGTAATGTGTATCTGTATCAAGACCCCACAATATGTACTGCGAAGAGATGCTAATAATAATAGCTGATGCTGCATATCACTTTATCCGAGTAGGTTTCTGATCAAGCCAGAGGATGGAGGATGGGGGAGGGTATTGCCATTATAGCGATTTCCAAAGCGTTAGCGAATCACTAGTCTATGTCTTTGGATTCGCTGCAAGAAACAAGTGATTTTAAATGACAGCTTGAGCAGAAATACTGGCAATTATAAATAAAAACTGATCAACACACTAGGCTCCTCTATGGGATATCACCTGTCCGGCACACTCAGACTTGGTCTAAGGGCCTCAGCAGGAAGCCCTTGGGGACAGCATTATGTCACTTCACCGGCTGGAAGCCAAGGTTCCTCCTTGTTAGCTCCTCTTCCCTGGAGCTTTAGTGGGGTCTGTGGCCTGAGCTGACAATTTGCAAAGTTTCCTCTATTTGCTTCACTATAAAAGATAAAAGCATTTTAGGAACTAAGACTAAAATATTAGAGGGCTGTAGGGGAAGAGGCTGTCTGATACAGATTATCCAAGAGCAACATTCCTCCTTGCTTTTGTTTTTCTTCTGATTTTTGGGGCTGGAGGCTGAACCCAGGGTGTTTTGCATGGTAGGCAAGTGCTCTGCCACTGAGCTGACCCCCGGCCCCTCCTCCCGGAATTTGAAACTAGCAATTCACCTTAGAAAACTGAGTTACACATGGCCTGGAGAAAATCGTTAAGAACATGCACTTAAATGAGACGAGGGAAGGATGGCAATGTCTTTAGCCAAGGAGCACATTTATAAGGGAATGGAGAGCAGCAATGAGTTACCTTGTGTGGCGATGTAGAGGTGACGGTGACAATAAGCCCCTCGCATTTGACTCTATTTTGGGTCGACTTGGCTAGGAAGCTGACTTAAAGTGGAGATTGGGAAATTCTGCCTCCTAGAACCAACTCAGATTCTACATTTGCACCGCCCAATATGGTACCCACTAACCACATGTGGCAATTTAAGTTTAAATAAGTAAAATAAAACATACACATGATTCTGCTCCACAGTTGCTGCGCCTACCCTGACGTGCTTGATAGTTACCTCTGGCTGGTGGCTCCTGCCTTGGACAGTAGGATGTGGAACATTTCCCTAACTGTAGAAAGTTCCACCATACAGAGCTGCTCTAAGTCCTCCACTTAGGGCTCACCCACGGGATGAAGGGCCCTGGAACACAAACTCCAGGAGGACAAGGGTGTCACCTTGCGTGTTCACTACCTACAGGACTGAGCAGGAATTCTATGAACACTGGTCAGTAAGTGATGTCGCAGACTGAGAGTCACTTTGAAGAGACCTCTCTCTGGTTTCCTTCACTCCCCTCCCAGCTTCTACTTCAATTTAGAGGGGCTGATTTTCCTCAAATGCTTCCAAATAGCAGACAGCTGGCTACAGGTCATGATCATAGAGTCTGTTCCATTATAATGACTTTTCAGGATTTTAATAGAGGCTACAAATATTAACACAGCTTAACACAATTCAGGATTTTAGTATAGGAGAAAAATAGTTTTTATAGGGCTACAAAAATATTACTTTCAAAATTAGGACAAAACTTTGAGTTTCCCACTAAGCCCAAACTTCTAAAGAAGACAGTCAAATAAAGGAATTTGAAACTCAGTTGGTCTGCAGTATGCCTGGGTCAGGGCCAGCTGGCTGTGTTCGTGTGCTTTAGAAATCCAGTACTTACGCATGCATCGCCCGAATGGATCCGCATAATAATTCTTGCACTCCTTGGAGCGTTTCCCACCGTAGCCTAATTTGCATGGACATTGGCCTGTAAGCTGTGAGAACAGTCACGGGTGAGGAATTGACAAGCTTTATGGTCTAACAACATAATTCATTTTCCTAGGAAACATCTTTCCCTCCGGTGATTTAGAACATACAGCTGTGCAGAGGTGGAGGGAGGATAATTCCCACGGCCAGGCCAGCCACCACCCCAATACTACAGAGGATCAGGATAGTGTGTTTGGTTTAGGGGTCCTGAATATACTGCCTGCTCCCAGCTGGTCAAGGACCGGTGGCTCCACCCTGGGAAGCATTCACAGATGTAAATGGAAACAAAACACATTGGGAAACAGGCCACATTCATTTCCTCTGCAGTTATGGGAGATCCAGAGAGAGAGAGAGAGAGGCGCCAGAGACCTAGTGTATCATTCATCAGTTAATTTGGCAAGTAGTATTTCCATTATGGAATGTACAATGTAGTTTCTACCAACAGGGCTAATGTTTTGCTCAGCAAAATGACTTTTTTGGGGGTACTTTATAATTAACCATTTAATGACATTTAACTGTGCTTTTGGGAGAAGGCAAGACTTTCTGTACCCTCCCAAATGGTTTCTTGATTAGCTTCTCTAAAAACTGAGGAGATTGGAAAATAACAGGAGAAAAGTACTATAAAAGCGAATCACTATTGTAGTAGTCATAAATTATACTTAACCAAATCAGCCTAAACATCAATTCCATAAGTACTGCTGTAGCTAGGAAGTAGGTGGATTCATAAAGTGATGAAGTCTACCACCTTTCTGGGCCCTGGAAGCGCTTTCTTGTTCTGATGCAGTCTGCCTCCCTGTGACACTCACTCATTGTTCTGAGTCTTGCCAAAGGACTGTGCCAAAGCCAGCTTCCTCCTTCCCAACCCTCCATGGCTTCTCTCAGAGGGGCGGACCACCTCTAATTCCTTCACTCCTTTGTCACAGAATAGCATGGTTCTATCCACTATCCTAGTTGTCTGTCTTTGGACACATACTTTTTGGGTCTATGTTTTGTTTAAAATGTGCTACTTAGCAGAAAGACACATCCTGCACATTTTCATTCATACACGGAATCAAAAAAATGCCCTCATAGAAGTAGAGAGCAGAGTAGTGGCTACCAGAGGCTGGGAAGGGCAGAGGGAGGGGAGGATAGAGAAAAGTTAGTTAATTGATACAAAAATACAGTTAGATAGGAGGGTTCAGTTACAGTAGTCTGTAGCATAGCAGGATGACTACAGATAACAATAATTTATTACATATTTCATTGCATTTTTTGGAGGCAGGGTCATGCTGTGTAGTTCAGGCTGGTTCTGAACTTGTGGCAGTCCTCCTGCCTCAGCCTCCTAAGTTCTGGGATTACAGAGCTATGCCTCCACACCTGGCTGTTATATATTTCAAAATAGCTAGAAGAGAGCTTTTTGAATGTACTCAGCATAAAGAAGGGATAAACGTTTGAGGTGATTGAAATGCCAGTTACCCTGAATTGATTATTCCACACTTATAAATGTATCAAAATATCACACAACAATTATGGACAATTACTGTGTGTCAACTAAAAGTTTTTAAAAACTGTAAAAATCTAGTGTTCAGAAATGAAAACAATGCTCCTGTTGCTGCCTGGCCAGCAGAGCCAATAGTGGGGATGGTGACAGCCCTGGGTCTGGACGTGGCCCCAGAACCCCAACTCCAGCTCGAATTGGCACCCCTCTTTCATAGCCCTGGTACACTGCTGGCTTACAATGAAAATCCTCAGGTATTTTTCACTTGACCTGGTGCTGAGTTATTATTTCCACCCTGCATTTAAAGGGATTTAAAGAACCCTAACTGCCAGGAATTTAGCTCAGTGGCACCACGCCTGCCTTGCAAGCTCAAGGTCCTGAGTTCGATCCGAGGTACCCCCCCCCATAAAAAAACCAAGAAAAAAACCAAACCCTAACTACACAACTTTGCTTTTACCCAGTTACCATTTCATCTCATTTCCAGCCTCCATGGAGCTGGTTAGTCTATGTGGCCTCCTCTGCCGTCTTTCTCATATTAGCTCACAGCTCTGTAGCATCTGCAAATCTGAGAAGCTTGTTTCTCCAGCTCCACCTAAGCTGCTGATGCAAATACTGGACAGCATGTTTGGATCTCTCTGTGGGAACATGCTAGGGACCACCTCCTGGCTGACACAGAGACATTTATCAGTAGTTGTTTAAACAGCTGGGGATCTAATTGTCCACGTCTTCTCTGTACTCCAATGAAAGTGTTTCCTGATTGTAGAGAGCAACCTTCCCCAAGGGATACCCAAGGGCCAAACAAACCAAAGAATCCTTGTCACAAGGGGCTTTTTGGTTAAACCAATGCCATCTGACCTTCAGCTGACAGCTGCCCTTAGCCTCCATGGCTGAAGAGTATGTAGAGTGCTGCTTCCCAAAAGATCCAAGAAGTAACTAGACAGTGGGGTCATGAATGTTAGAAGTGTCTCATGAACTGGAAGCCAAGCAGTCATGTGGGCAGCTACTAATTTACTGCAGGTATGGAGGATAGAGAGGAACATATAAGGTAGGTGTGGTCATCTAGTGCTGAGATCTTGATTTCTGACACCATTCTCCAATAAAGGAACCAGTGCTCGTTTAGAGAAATGGTTAATTCTAGGACAAGGGCAGGAAATAGATAAGATGAGCTCAGAGCACTTTGTCCTGCTAGAAATTGAGGAAGTACTTTGAAAAAGCCTACAATACTGGGGCATGTTAAAGGGATACAGGAGCTATCTGAAAGAGCTTCCAATGGTCAAAGCCAGAACAAGTTGAACAACAAAATAGTGTTTAGCTTGGGCTGGGGATTTAGCTCAGTGGCGCCACACCTACCTGGCGGGTGCAAGGTCCTGAGTTCGATTCCTGGTACCAGGAAAAAAAATAGTGTTGAGCTATGACCAATGGTGTAGTATAAGTAAGTATCCATGAATCCACAGTAATGGAAATAAATGGCTGAATAAATGAATAAATAGAAGACCATAAGTAAACTTGCAATGCCCAGTTCCAAAGACTCATGGAGATGCTATGCCTCCAGGAAGTAGACATGACTCCTTACTCCTGAAGTGCAGGCTGTGTGCAGTGACTTCCTTCCATAGGGCCCAGTATGCAAACATAGACAAGAATAACTTTATCTTCTCTCTCTTTTTTTTTGGTACCGGGGATCGAACTTGGATCCTTGTACTTGCTAGGCAGGCGGTGGAACTACTGAGCTAAATCCCCGGCCCAAGAGTAACTTTATAATATAGAATCTGACAATTGCTACTTCTGTAGGTGGTAAGAGCCACATCAAGTTGTGTTAATCACTGTACCTTACTTAATATGATGGTGCTTTACCACCTTGGTCTTCTCAAAACTCTTAACTCCAGGGTAGTGAGAAAAATGTTAGATGTCTGTTGAACCAACAGACATTCTACAAACCACTTTTCAAAACATTTAAGGCCATCAAAAACAAGGTAAGTCTGAGAATCTGTCACAGCTCAGAGGACCCTAAGGAGACATCATGACTAATTGTGACCAGTTGTGGATGGGGTCTTGGAGCAGAAGAAAGATATTAGATAAAAATTAAGGAAATCTAAAAAAATTTAAGAAATCTGAAAAAATGATGGGGTTTAGTAAGTGATAATATATCAGTATTGGTTATTAATTGTGAAAAATACCTCATATTACCATAAGATGCTAATGGGGGAAACTGGGTGTCGGGTACTTTGCCTGCACTGTTGTCATAATCTCTGAAATCAAATCTATCCTAAAAGAAAAAGTTTATGCATTTGAAAAAAGTATGGTTCATTGGTGTGGATTGGTGGAGTGGAGGAGGGTCAGCGAAGAAAAAGAGAAGGGAGAACATATATATATATATATATGAAGTACCTTCAAATGTTTGATTGGATAATACAAGTAAGCTGAACAGTGAAGCTGAAATTGTAGGTGAGCCACACTTACCAATTCAGAAGACTCCAGCATTTTTATTCCAATTAAACTCTGTTCCCTATATTGTAGATTTGACTTTTCTAGATTTTTATTATTGTTTTACCTCTTCACCTACCTCTATTAATGTGGAAAGTATTTCAAAGAAGAGATTCATGAAGCCAGAAAAAAGAACAACAACAAAAGAATAACAAAACAAAAAAACTAAGCATGGCATTAATAATTTTTCCATAAATAAATAATGTTATAATATTTGTTAAAAATTCTGTGCTTCTTTTCTTATTGGCTGAAAATCACATGCAGTTATGTGGTATTGACTGTATGTGCTGGTCTGGAAGTTAAGAAGACATCTTAGGGGCCAGGGATTTAGCTCAGTGGTTTCGCCGCCTGCTGCGCAAGCGCAAGGACCCAAGTTCGATCCCCGATACCAAAAAAAAAAAAAGAAAAAGAAAACATGTTAGGTTACCCACACAGAAAGCAGTGGCAAGTCACAGGGAGTGGCAGCTTCATTTAAAAAATGAAATTCTGGATTCTGAAGGCACCTATTTATTTTTTTTCTGATTAATAATAACTTCTGATTAACAATCTACTTCTTGGGTTTTCCCTATGATTGCGTGTATAAAGTAGTGAAAGGGAAGCTTGATAGAGAACTCAAGTAGGTGAAGTTTAACTCTGAGGCCCTCATCCTCTTTTCTTGTATTGCTTGGTTAATAATTCCTTATCCCTGTATAAGGCCCATCCATCGCGTCGAGAAACACAAATGATCAGCAGCACATAAACACACACTTGGAAGCCGTGTTCACCATCACACTCTGAGTGCACGGTAAGCTTTAGTGTCTTGCCTGGTCACAGTGGCTATTCCGAGAGGTCCTGGAGTCACAGTTGCACGGCTGACACCCTCTGCCAGGGACCAGGTTCCAGTATCCATCGTCACAGCGGTCACAGGCCAGGCCGGTGACATTGGGCAGGCAAGGGCACGCCCCAGTGAGAGGGTCACAGAGGCACAGGACACTCCGAGGGCCTCACCCTGGGAGGATGGCAGGAGCAGCCTGGGATAATAAAGCTGTCGTTAGAGGTAGAGTCTATAACACTGGTGTTAAACTAACCATCTAAACAGTTTTGTAGACCTAACAGGTCATTCTCCAAAGGGCTCAAAGAAGAAACACCTTCTAATAGTACAGGATTTATTAGAGAGCTAAGCAGGTCGAGCCCGTTCAATCACTTTGATCTCCCAGGACCAGTTTCACATGGCTTAACCTTCCATGCTCCAGGAGCTCACAGGGAGCCTGTCTTGCTTTCCCCTCGTGCTCAGCCCCAGTTCTACTTATTTAAATGATTTGGGAGAGTAGTGGCTAACTGAAACCCTTAGTGACAAGGTGAGGACTCAGGGTGAGGGTACTGGGTGGAGCAGCGGGACCTCTCCTTCCCCAGGACCAGCAGGCGGAGAGAGGAGTACAGACTGTGAACCCTGGATTCGAGCAGCCTCCGGAGGTGGGAAGTGAAGTCAGCCCTCCCCTGGCCCTGTGACCGGCCTCCTGAGAGGAGCGGGTGTGGATCAGAGGAGGCTGCGCAAGGTCCAGGAGGGACCAACTACACAGGCCTGGGAGCTGCATGAGGCTGGCTCTGTCTGAGGGTGCCACAGCAACTGGGAAAGTGGCACAGGCGAAGACAGGTAAGGAGACATGGGCGGCCATCAAGGGACATCACCAAGGGGCGGAAGACTGGCCCCAGCCCCACATCTGGAGGCTAAGATCAGCCCCACACCCAGCACTAATCTGCTGCAGACTCGGCGGCTTACCCAGCACAGATTTGGGCTCTGACTTGAACATGAACACAGAACTGCCGGAGCCAGGCTTTTCTTTGTTTTTAATATTTCTTTCTTTGTTTCATTTTCCTTTCTTTCTCTCTCTTTATTTTTGGTTGTTTAGATTTTTACTTTTATTGTTTGTTTAGTTTTGTCCATCCTGATTCTCTCTTTCCTCAACTGTTTTTCGTGATTCTTTGATATTTTCCTGTGAGTGAACCTCATCTCTAGTCTTTCTGGTTTGCTTTGATATATTCTTTTGCTTTCTTCTTCATTCTTTCTCTCCTGTCCTCTTCTGTTTACCAAAGCTTGGGTTCATTCTTTGTCTTTCAGCCTTGCTTCTATTATATTTCTCTTCAGTTATCTCTCTTTTTTTGTTTTGTTTTGTTTTTGTTTTTTTTGTAGTACCAGGGATCAACCTCAGGACCTTGTGCTTCGAGGCAGCTGTGGCGCCACTGAGCTGAATTCCCCAGCCCAGTTATCTCTCTGTTTTGTCCCCTATCCCTATTTTAAATTTCCCTCTCACAGGGTAAAAACATTCTACCAAGGAGAAACTCACAGCATGCAAGTTCCTGGTTTATGTTAGATTTTGTTATAAAACTATAGATCTTGCTCCTACAGTTAAAGGTACCAAATTAATAGTTACCACAGTTTGTCAGTTTCTAGGTTGTGTTTGATGTTATTGTTATTGCTAATTGTACTACTGAAGCCAGGATGCCAAACATGTTGTAATCAGTTGCTTTTCCTTGTATGACAACAAGGGAGACTGTGACTATCTGGGGCCATAATCATCATTATAGTCCAGTACGAAAGGACTGGGTACTGAGTCAAATTGATAGCAACTTCTCACCCCTAATAAATTGGGAAGGTAGGGTCTTGGGACACAAAGATCAAAAGCCAGCTCCACCTAGAAGACATCTCTGAGTAATAGACATTTCCTAGGGAAGCCTCAATGCTAGTGATAAAGCTACCTACCATAGAAAAACTTAGAAGCATCAACACAGAAAACAAATTAAAATAAAAACATAGAAAAATAATAAGACACAGAAGCAAAATGCAAATCCAGAGCTCCAGCCCACCCTGGACAAATCTAGGGGACAATCAGATAGAGGAAATCAGAAGCTATCCACCTGAATTTTCTGAAATGATAGCAGCAGAAGTAAATAAACAGATGTATGGAGCTATAGAGAAAATAAAATCAGAAATAATATCTCAGGTAAAAAAAAGATGATGATCAAAATGAAGGACTTGTTCAGTGAATCTAGAGTAAACAAAGATAGAAAAATATAAGAGCTTTAGGAAAATGATGGAAACCATGAATGCCCAACATAGGAAAGAAATGAAATCCATGAAACAAATGCAAACAGATATCTAGGAGATTTAAAACTCCATTGAAAGTTTACAAAGCCAAATGAATGAAAGTGAGGACAGAATATCAGACCTAGAAGACAGGATTGTGGTTACTGATCATGAAAAGAAAGATCTCTTCAAATAGCAAGGGATCATGAAAAATCAATCCAACAGCTGCAAGACAAGGTAAAGAAGAACAACATAAGACTGATTGGAGACAGTGAAAAAGCAAGAGTCAGTGCAAAAGACATTAAAGAAACCTATTCACAGAAGTAATGGTTGAAAACTTCCCAAACATGGAAAAAGAATTTGACACACAAAAGAGTCATATAGAGCTCCATTTAGCTAGACCAAAATAAATCTACACCAAGCCATATAATAATCAAGAGTCCAGAAGTCCAGCAGAAGAACAGAATATTAAAAGCTGTTAGAAGGCCAGGGATTTAGCTTAGTGGCATCACAACTGCCTTGCAAGGGCAAGGTTCTGAGTTTGATTCCCGGTACCCAAGAAAACACAAACAAGCAAACAAAAACCAAAATGCACCCCCCTCACAAAAGCTGTTAGAGAAAAGAAACAAATCACCTATAAAGAAAAGCCCATCAGAATCACAGCAGACTTCTCAACACAAACCCTTAAGTCAAGGAGAGCTTGGAGTGAAGTATTTCAATTCCTGCAAGAATAATCTGCAACCCAGATTAATGTACCCTGCAAAACTATCTTTCAGAATCAGTGGAGAAATAAGATACTTCCATGATAAAAAACAACTGAAGAAATTCATGATCACCAAACCAGCTCTACAAAATGTTCTGAAGGATATTTTAGAAAGAAATAATAAAGACCACAATTCCAAGAACACCAACAGAAGCCACCAGGCAAGGCAAGCAATTAAACAGAGGGGGAAACCAGGGAATCAACAACAGGAAAATACTATGACAAGGATAAGCCAATATGTAAGTTATAACCGTCAATGTAAATGGTCTCAATTCGCCAATCAAAAGAAAGAAACTGGCAGAGTGGATCAAGAAAGAAGAGGCAACAATTTGCTGCATACAGGAAACACATTTAACTCAAAAAGAAATTCATAGACTGAAAGTCAAAGGATGGAAAATAATATTTCATGTGACAGGAACTGGGTTAAAAAGCAGGGGTAGTTATCCTATTTGCAGACAAAATGAATTTCAAACTAAGACTAATCAAAAGAGACAAGGAAGGTCACTACATACTTGTTTAGGGAAAACTCTAAGAAGAGATAGTAATCATAAATATACATGCACCAAATACCAGCACACCCAACTATATAAAACAAACATTAATGGACATGAAAAAATCAAATAAGCACTAACACAATTATAATGGGGGAATCTCAGTACTCCACTATCACAATAGATCAACTAGACAAAAAAAATCAACAAAGAAATATCAGAACTAAACCAAACATGTGAACAGATGGACTTAGTATACAGAGGGTTCCACCCCACAACATCAGAATACACATTCTTCTCAGCTGCACATGGGATGTTCTCCAAAATAGACTGCGTACTAGCTCATAGAACATGCTTAAGTAAATGCAAAGGAATTGAAATTATCATCCTATATATATTGTCAGACCACAGTGCAATGAATCTGGAAATCAATGGCAAAAGAAACCATAAAAACTACATAAACACATGGAAATTAAATAACACACTCCTAAACAACCAATGGGTCATAGATGAAATTAAAGAAGAAATTAGTTTCTACAATGAAATGATAATCCCAAAATAACATACCAAACTTATGGGTCACAATGAAAACAGTCCTACAAGGGAAACTTATAGTGGTGAACTCTCACATCAGGAAAACTGAGCCAGCTGAAATAAACAACCTAATGTTGAACCCCAAACTTCTAGAAAAAGAACAAGTCAAACCCAAAGCTCATATGAGGGGGGAAATTATAAAATCAGAGCAGAAATTAATTCAAATGAGACTAAGAAAACAACGCAAAGAATCAATGAATTGAAGAGTTGGTTCTTTGAAAGATTAAATAAGATTGATAAATCCTAGCCAACCTTATCAGAAAAAAAAGGAAAGAAAAGACTCAAATCTATGCAATTAGGAATGAAAAGTGTGAAATCACAACTGATTCTGCAGAAATCTAGATCATCAATACCTACTTTAAGAACCTTTATTCTAATAAGATGGAAAACACAGAAGAAATGCAGAAATTCCTAGATACATTTTAATTACCAAAGCTGAATCAAGAAGATATAAAAATTCTAAATAAACCAATTATCAACCAATGAAATTGAAAATTTAATTTAAAAAATCCTTTCAACAAACAAAAGGCCAGGTCTTGATAGATTCACAGTTGAATTCTACAAAAAATTTAGAGAAGATCTAATGCCACTACTCCTCAAACTCTTTAATGAAATTGAAAGGGAAGCAATACTCTCAAAGTCTCTTCTGGAAGCAAGTATTATCCTAATACCAAACCCAGAGAAGGATCCAACCAAAAAAGAGAACCACAGGTCAATCTCCCTAATGAACATAGACACAAAAATCCTCAATAAGATACTGGGAAACAGAATGCAGCAAATCATCAAAAAGACCTTGACCAAGTAGGATTCATCCCAGGGATGCAGGGATGGTTCAACACATGCAAATCAATAAATGTAGTACACTATATCAACACAGCCACGAACAAAAATCACATGATCCTCTCAATAGATGCAGAAAAATCATCTGACAAAGTCCAACACCCATTTATGATAAAAACCCTATAGAAAATTGGGATAGATGGTCTTTATCTCAATCTGAAAGAAGCCATCTATGATAAACGAACAGCCAACGTCATACTAAATGGTCAAAACCTGAAAGCTTTCACTCTAAAATCAGGAACAAGACAAGGATGTCCACTGTCACCACTCTTATTCAACATAGTTCTGGAAACATTAGTCAGAGCAATTAAACAAGAGAAAGTAATAAAAGGAATAAAGATAGGAAAGGAAGAAGTTAAACTATCATTATTTGCAGATGACATATACTCTACATAGAAGACCCCAAAAACTTCACCAAAAGATGTCTAGATTTAATAACCAAATTTAGTTGCATAGCTGGATACAAAGTCAACACTCAAAAGTCAATAGCCTTCCTATACACAAATAACAAACTTACTGAGAAAGAAATTAGGGAAACCATTCTTTTCACAATAGGATTGAAAAAAAAATGAATTACTTAGGAATCAATCTAACAAAGGAAGTAAAAGACCTTTACATTGAAAACAATATTCTGAAAAAGGAGATTGAAGAGGATATCAGAAAATGGAAAGATATCCCTTGCTCATGAGTAGGAAGAACCAACATAATAAAAATGGTCATACTCCCAAAATTGTTATACAGATTTAATGCAATACCAATAAAAATACCAATAGCATACTTCACAGAACTAGAGAAAATACTCCTAAAAATTCATTTGGAACCAGATGAGATCTAGAATAGCAAAAACAATTCTGGGCAACAAAGGCAAGGCAGGACGCATCACAATCTTTGACTTGAAATTATATTACAGAGCTATTATGATAAAAACAGTATAGTACTGGTAAACAAAACAAAACAGACCCAAGGATCAATGGAACAGACTAGAAGATACAGAAACAACTCCAAACACACTCAGCCACCTTATCTTCAGCAAAGGAGCTAAATACGTTCACTGGAAGAAAGATAGCCTCTTCAATAAATGGGGCTGGAAAAACTGGCTTTCCATATGCCAAAGACTAAAACTAGACCCATGTCTCTCACCATGCACTAAACTAAAATCAAAATGGATCAAAGATCTAAATATTAAAACAGAAACACTAAATCTGCTGGAAGAGAGAATAGGTGGGACTCTTGAAGACATAGGTATTGGCAAAGACTTTATGAACAAAACCCATATTGCATGGGAAATATTACAAAGAATCAACAACTGGGATCTCATTAAAATCTTTTGCACAGCAAAAGTAATCACCAACAGAGTGAAGAGACAACCAACAGAGTGGGAAAATATTTTTGCCAATTGTTCCTCAGACAAAAGACCTATATCGAGAATATATAAAGAACTGAAAAAACTACCCCCCCAATTTAAAGACCCAATCCAAAAATGGGCATCTGAGATGAATACATACTTCTCAGATGAAGAAGTTCAAATGACAAATAAATACATATAAAAAATATTCAGCATCACTGGTCATCTGAGAGATGAAAATTAAAACAACACTGAGATTCCATCTCACCCCAGTAAGAATGGCTATTATGAAGAATCAACCAATAACAAATGCTGGTGGGGCTGTGGGGAAAAAGGAACCCTGCTCCACTGCTGGTGGGAGTGCAGACTGGTGCAACCACTGTGGAAATCAGTATGGAGATTCCTCAAAGAACTAGGACTAGAGGTCCCATTTGACCCAGCTATTCCTCTTCTTGGTATCTTCCCAAAAGAATTAAAAGCATCATACCATAGTGATATTTGCACACCCAAGTTTATAGCAGCACAGTTTGTAATAGGTAAATCTTGGAAACAGTCCAAATGCCCATCAACCAATGAATGGATAAAGAAGATGTGGTGGGTTTTATACAATGGAGTATTACTCAGCCATAAAGAAGGATAAACTTGAGACATTAATAGGTAAATGGATGCACCTTGTGACCCTACTCTTAAGTGAAAAAAATCAGACAGAAATATGTAAATATCACATTGTTTCTCTGGTATGAGAAGCTGAAAATGTAAATAATGTCCAGAATGTATAATAGACATTGTAAAATAGGAAGAAAATATTCAAGTGGGAAGGGGCACTAGGGAAGGGGGAGGGGGAAAGGAAGGAAGGGAAAAGAAAGAAAAACAAGAAAAGAAAGATATAGTGGAAACAAACCTTTTTTAAATAAGGAGGGGAAGAGGGTTTGAAGGGAGGGGAAGAAAAAGAATCAAGATATATCATGTGCAGGTACAAATTCCATATGATGAAAATGATCATTATTTATATCTAAATTGTACCAGTAAACTTATTTAATAAAAAAATGATTTGGGAAACTGGTTTACTAAGTTGACTTGGGTATGCTGAAACACTGAAACAGCTCCTAAAATATGAAAACTTTATTCTCCCTTTTCCTTGTTTTTAAAAACATATTTTCAATTTTATTTTTCAATTTTAGTATAAGCAAGAAAAATACCACAAAGAACCAAAGAAATATCTTTTAGGGGCTGGGAGGGGATAAAGTGAAAAGTAATTCCTTTAATATATTTATTAATGTAGAATTGCTGCTGGAAAGTTTGTAATAAAACACTGTAGTTGGAGAGATTATTGGTATGAAGTTAAACTGATTTGTTCCTTTTGGAAAGCAATTTGGCAAGATTTATAAATAATCTTAAAATATCTCCATAACTGTGACTCTATTTTTCTTAAAACTTACAAGAAAATACTTGTTAATATGGATAAAGTTTTATTTATGAAGCTTTTGATAAACAGCATGCAATATGAGAAAAATATAAATAAGTACATTTTAAAATTCCTCCATTTAGAAAAGTCCCACTCCATAGGGGGAAATGGAAGCAAAGCAAAGTCACGTCAATAATTGTTATCAGAACTAGTGGTGTTCAGGTAAGGAACAATGCGTGGCTTTTTTTTTTTTTTTGTCTTTTAACTTTCCTCACATTTCCTTCAGGAGCAGTATTTTAAAAATATTTAAAAATTAAAAATAAAGACAACAAAAAATAATCACGATTTAGGAGGAAAAGGAAGAAGTTAGTTATGTGAAAAGGATGGCACTTAGAGGAAAAATTTAGACATAAATTTAGAGAGATTAGTTACAACTCATCGTTTTACAGAGTTGTCGGAAAATGGAAGGTGCTAATTAGGAAAAGGAAAATACAAAGTGAAGGTAACATCTTTCCACTCTAAATGATTTCTACAAGAAATGCTTGTGGTCTTAGGCCCTACACTGATTGTTCTGCGAGGGATCCTATTGACTATCTGAAATGTCTCATTTATTCTTTTTTGGGGGCGGGGGGGCTACCGGGTATCGAACTCGGGTCCTTGTGCTTCCGAGGCAGGCGGCAGAACTACTGAGCTAAATCCCCGGCTCCTGAAATGTTTCTTTTAAAATCAAACTAACAGCTATGTGATCACTTACTATGATTTTTTGTTTTTTTTTTTTTGGTACCGGGGATCGAACTCGGGTCCTTGAGATTGCGCAGCTGGCGGCGAAACCGCTGAGCTAAATCCCGGCCCTTACTATGATTTTTAATACTCTTTTCTTTTTCATTTTTTATCGGTACATGTTTGTAGTACATAATGATTACACTCATTGGAGTCCCAGTCACAAAAGGGAAACTGACAAGAGCAGTGAGTACATTGTAACCACCCCTGAGGCGGGAGGTTGCCCCCATTCCTGTAGACAAGCTCAGGGCCACGACTCTGCGTGCAGCGGGTGCAGCTTTGCCGCGGGGACTGCCCGAGTGATGCGAGCCTGGGCTTTGCTGACCCCACTTTCATTAGCTGGGCTCAGTCTCTTCCCTGAGCTCTGCTGACTTACTTTTGCAGGTCTGATTGAGGGCAGAGCCAAAGTGACCTGCTTTGCAGAGCTGGCAGTTTGGGCCCTGGGTATTGTGCAGACATTGAAGGCAGAGGCCTGTCACCCGGCTGCAGGCCTCTGGGTCAGTCACGTCTATGTTGTGGTTGCAGACACATGGCTGGCAAGGTGCGCGGAAACTTGTGGATTGCCATAGAAACCAGGAGCGCATTCCACACACTGGGTCCCTGCAAAAGGGGGGATGGGATGATGTGAGTACTGGAGGACAGGAAGAGACTGACGGAAATGGAGTCACTGAGCTCCACTAGGGATGACCCGAAGACGCACATTTGGGGAGAATAAGGAAAAATACTGTAAATTAAACAAAACATTAACTTTTGTTTAAGAGAGAACAAAAAAAGTTTTTCAGAGCTAAATGTCTCTGTGAAGAATGGATTTTGGTCTTTCTTCAAAAGCTAAGGAGAAAAAAAAAGCCAAGGAGTTGGGGGCACAGGATTCCTAGGTCTCTATATAACTACGGTTACTCTCGTGGGTCCCAGGATCCGAGCTCTGCTCAGCCCTTGTCCTCTGGAACATCCTAGAGGTGAGGTATGATCGGAAGGGGACGTGCCAAACAGCAACAGCCCGAGAGAGGTGTCAAGAGTGAAGGCGGGCGGGAGCAGCTTTCCGCGTGCGAGGCCTCGGGGAGCATCCGCTGAGCCCGGTGTGGACCGCCCATTGTTCCCTCCAACACTCCTGACCACTCCAACCTCAAGGCAACCGTGCCTGGGTGCCCCAAACGTGAGGCTTCTCTCTACGTTTCGGTTCAGCCTCCTGGAAATGCCATAAGCCTAAAGATAGTCTCAGTCTTACAAACTGCAATCAAGCCCAGCCGTGCTTGGAGAAGGGGAAGAATCAGCTAATGCCATGTGTAACCTCAGATGTAACAACTAAGAAGAAAATCAGGCATGTTATTTGTTATTAAGATGGTAAATACCATCAAAGAAAATAATACTGCCATGTTTCCTAAGTGGGACAGAATCAAGCAGACTTTGTAAGTTGTCTTATTTGCATTATATATTCATATGCATGCTTAAGCTTTTTAAAATAAAATTTTTGATGGAGCAGAGATACAAATTTTGAACTAAGACTTACACAATATCTGCATAATACCCAAAGTAATGCTTGAAGACATTGAAAAAAAATTAGCCATATGTGTGAAATACCAAATTGATTGCTTGGAATAATACAAGGAAAGATTTTGGCTAATCAAATTTGTACTTTTTAATTGCTTATATAATGTGTTATATATAATATATATGCTATTCAGTCATATGCATATCTCTATGTCTCATTTAGCACGTGATGGTTATATTTTAAATAAATTAATGTGATGTGATCTTATTTGGTCAACTGGTTTTGTAAAACATTATTTAAAAAATTACAGCTCAGTGGAATTGAGTGAATGTCACTGGCTTCTGAATCATTCACATTCTTCCTTCCGGAAGGCAGCATGTCAGCACATTATGCCTCCTTTCCTTAGTATATTCTGCACCTCTCATGTGTGCCTGGCAGATCCATTATGAACATGTGACCAAGCCATACCTGTATAACCCTGCAGACAATTGCAGATTATATCTGAGCTCCGAGGATTCTGATAACATGAACGGGCAAAATACCGACTGCTCGAGGGAACATCTGGACCCAGGCAAGGTCGACAAGATTGTCCTAAAGAAGGGTTTCCATAGTAACCATCGATGCACCTGTCAAAGGAATTTCCTTTTACCAAAATGTTCCTGGGAAAATCTCACGTGTTAGCCAACATGGGTTTGCTATGCTTTAAGACAACACAACTTTCAAAGCTCAATGTTTTAGAAGATGCTTATTTTCTCTGTAAAAGAATTTTTGTTTTGTAGTGAAAACCTCAAGGTACAGTCATTAAGCTTTATGATTTACATGTCACAGTTAAGGCATATAAAAGTCATGGGCCAGGAAAATGTGTTATTGACTTAATCCGACATTTTTGGCTCACAAGATGATTTTAAAGGATGATGGAACAGTGACTTTCCCCACCCGTACTAGTTGTTCCACACATACTGTTGAGTCTTCCATTGAGAAATCAGAATAAAACTTTAAAAATCTGAAACTTAAAGTGCATGTGAATTCCATACCTTTCACAGTTTCTTCCAGTTGTAAAGCCCCTGCATTTGAAGCATGACCCTGTCTCTGGATCACAAAGTTCAGCAAACCCATTACAAGGGCATGGGCGACAGCTGGGAAATCCAAAGTAGCCCACCAGACACTGATCACAACGGCGGCCGGCCGCCTCTCCGTGGCAGGGGCACTGACCAGTTATTGGGTCACATACCGTGTTCTCTGAGCCTTGAGGATGGCAGTCACATGCTGGATAAAGCACAGAGAACTCTGTTGGGGCAGAGCAAGTGGCATGGTAGCGGGAGGGCTGCAGTTCTCATTTTGCATTGCCTGTCCCAGCCGAGGTGGGTAAAGTGAGTTTATAGGGTGCTTAGGACAAACCCTGGTATATAATGAATACGAGGTAAATAATGATTTACTGATTCCTTTAATAAATGACAGATTGTGAACAACTGGTCCTTAAACATTTGCTGTTTGGAGCCGGGGATTTAGCTCAGTGGCACTGTGCCTGCCTTGCAAGCCCAAGGTCCTGAGTTTGATCCCTGGTACCAAAAAAAAAAAAAAAATGCTGTTTGTACACAGGAACTGAACAAGCAACATAATTTTAATGACTTAAACTTTCATACATCTTAGGAGTCAAAGTAGGACTGAAATTTGTAAAAATGTAAGATCCATGGAACTGGGGCATTCCTGTAATCCCAAACCAGGTGCCTGTAATCCCAGCACTGTGGGAAGATGAAGCAGGAGAGTTGAAAGTTTGACCCCAATCTGGGCAATTTAGTGACTTAGCAAGACCCTGTCTCAAAAAAAAAAAAAGATCTGGGGATGTGGCTCAGTGTAAAGGTCTTGGGTTCAATCCCCAGTAGTGAAAAACAAACAAGCAAGCAAGTAAACAACAAAAAGTGTACAGATTTTGCATCTGGACTTGGTGGATTTGAATTCTAGGTTCATTGGCTATGTGGTGTTAGCGAGGACCACATGGAATGGAAGAAACACTTGCTCCTTTGTGTAGATCCCTCTGTGTCTCTCAAGCGTTTCATAACTTTAAAAAAGTAAGCAGTGTAGAACCTGCTCACTGTTTGCTGGGGAGGCAGCTATGCCCAAGCAGCAACCAGGAAGGGGACCACCTCTCTGAATCATGGCTCAAAAGATATGTTCCTCTGCTGCAAATGAGAATTAACGTACAGTAGGTTTCATGGATCCTGATGTAGCTTTCTGTTGGGAGTAACGTTTTCACTAAAGGTTTCCATGGGGAACAGGAGCTACATATGCCGAACATGGCGGCCGTAGGAGCTGAATCACCAACCATGGTTGAAGCTCTGTCTGAGTCGTCATTAGAGGCTGGGTAGAAAATGAGCTGTAAGGCTGTTTGAGGCTCAGCATCAGAACAGAGGCAACCTTAGTCAGGAGGCCTTACCTGGGTGACAGTGGCATCCCTTCCCTGGTTTCCCAGTCTCATGGTTGTTCTAACCTCTCCAGCCACTGGGCTCAAAGGCCACACCATAAAGCTGGGTGTGCACAACCAACTGTCTTCTTGGTGCTGCCAGTGTTACCCAGACTGTGGCCCATTTCAGGCCGATGCAAACTCCCGGAAGCATGGGCCTCGTTCTGTTCGTGACTTGTAGCTCCTAATAGAGATCTCTACAGAATGCCATCGACCAGTGAAGGACTGAGGTGTGGTAGAAAATCTTCCGGCACATTTCAGTTACATAGACAGACTAAATCAGCATAGTGTGGTCAAGTTCCAGTTCCCTCTCCTTGAAAAGCCTCCTTGAAAAGCCCCACGTCCCTTTGCCTGCCCTCAAAACACCAAGGTTGTGAATGAACACATTTCCCCTCCTAGTTTTTGCTACATACGGTGACAGCCATGATGTCCCAAACCACAGCTTCCCGCGGAGCACCTGTCACAGCAGCGCCCAGCCACGCGGAGTTTGCACTGGCACTGGCCTCCCAATGGGCTGCATTGGGGCCCGACCACGCCCTGGGGGTGGCACTTGCAGGCTGCAGGGAGAAAGGCAGGAGGCAGAGGTGAGGGAGCTGGCAGAGAGAAGTACTGTGTCCCCTGTGCCTTTAGGTACCTTCTTCATTTGTTGCCTCTCTAATCTTCAACTGCCTGAACTGCTGGCAGGCAGGGATAATGTAGGATATATTCTGTGGGACTGTGGTCCAGATCAAAGGCAGTAATGCTTCTGTAATATTTAGAATATCATTTAGCATGTAGTAAGCACTCAACAAACATTATTTGAAAAGTTAATGAAACGCTTAAAATGAATTGTTTTAAACAATGATCTGAAGGCAAGTGTTACAATTGGTATTATTCCTTCAATTCCTGATGTCCTATGAGACATGATCAAAATATACAGGGAATGGTTAGATCTTTAAAAATTATTGCAGTAAAAGACACACTGATCCCCTCAGAAACTCCCCCTTGTTTCAAACACACTTGTCCATGATTCTTGCTACTTCCTGAAGCAGTTCTAGAAGTCCTCCTTCATGAGTGTCTTTACAAGGTGTGATAAAAATGCAGTTAATGCTGCTGCTGAGTGCATCCAATGGAAAGGCAGGCACGTAAAAACACTGCAATATATCCTCTCTCCCCCTTTCACCAGGTCTGGCCCTGGGAGATGTCTGGCTCTTCCCCAAGGTCAAAATGACCATGGAAGGTAAACGTTTCAAATCAATTCAGGACTCTGAGGCAGCCATGACACTGCGACTAAAGATACTTATGAAAAAGGACTTCCAGAACTGCTCCAGAAAGTGGCAAGAATGATGGGCCAAGTGTGTTTGAAATGAAAGGGAAGGATTTTGAGGGGCTTTAATGGCAATGTATCTTTTACTCTAACAAAAATTTTAAAAATTAACATTCATCATAATTTTTTTAATCACACCTACAAGTTTTTATTTCCCCTAGTGCACATATTCTATGAGATGGTGGGAGCACTGAAGCCACAGCCCCGCCCTGAAGGAGAAGGCATTTGCCTGGAAATCTTACTGTGGAACCTCTTACTGTGGTTGTCACTCCATAGCACTGGTTCTCAGCTCGGGGGCAATTTTGCCCCCCAAGGAATATCTGACAAAGTCTGGAGACATTTTTGAGCATCACAGTTAGGGTGGGCAACACTGGTGTCAAGGGGCTGAACGCCACACCATGCACAGGCAGGCGCCGTGACAAAGAGCCACCCAGCTGGCACCATCAGCAGTGCTGAGGCTGAGAAGCCCTCTGCTCTGGCTGAGTGAAATGAGCCAGTTACACAGTGCTTTTTGGACTCTAAAACCCTAATTTATTAAATGAAAGTTTGGGGATGAAAGAAATTGGTTAGAGTTCCTTCCAGCCCTAAAACTCAAGGATTTCCAATGAATATTGAAGGACCATAGCTCCTGCAGGTCAGCACTCCACGCACGGTCCTCTTCCCCTGTGGGAGGATCTGTCATTCTGTTCTGACTGCTCGGTGGGCAGCATGGGTGGCGGGTGTTGGGCTTGCTGTGTAGAGCGGGTGCTAAAATCATCCATCCACTGGAGATCTAAAAGGCATCGTGCTCGGGGGCCATGGGGAGATACTCACACACTGCGCCGTTGTGCAGCTTGGCCGAGATGCTGGCGACCAGCCTTTCACACGCACCGGGGACCACTCGAGGCCCCACTTCCGAGGTGGCTTCAACACAGCTGTGCAGCTGATCCTCCGCCATGGCCTGCTGCCTGCAGGAAGCCTCTAATGGACAGGTTCGGGGAATAAGGTCGAGCTTTTGAAATAACGAAAAAAGAAGACTCATGTTCCAACTGTCCACTGTCCAAGATTCTTGTTATATTAAAAAAACAGATCTCTGAGAATAAGGATTCAAAAGAGACTTGATGCAATCCTTTAAATTGTAGAGGCCTGAAGATTTTATGATGTTCAGTTATTTAAGAAATCTTCAGCTAGATATTTACATTTACTGAGTCATGGCAAAGAAAATAGACTTTGCCTTTTTTTTTTTTTTTCCTGTTTTTTTGGTATCGGGGATCAAACTCAGGACCTTGTGCTTGCCAGGCAGGTGTGGTGCCACTGAGCTACATCCCTGGGCTGGGTTTGCCTTTTTATTGCCATCATCATTAGTTTTCACTGGCTTATATATTTGTCTTAGATTTGAAAAATTTTAACTAAGTGGTTTGCTTGTGGTAAGTTAAAAAATTACGGTTTTGACAGAGTTTCTCATCATGTTAAAGTGGACTCTGACTCCATGAAATTCTCCTGCAAGTTTTCCAATTATGCGTAAACAGTGGAGTTCTACAGCAACCTATGCTTCCTTCTTGGAGAGGAACTGGATAGATTAACATATTAGAGGCTCCCGAAAGTCCTGCAAGAAAGATACCTTTTTTGTTTCTTTTTTGTGTTTTTGAGACAGTTCAGTCCGGTCAACTTATGGTGATCCTCCTGCCTCAGCCTCCCAAGTGCTGGGATTATTACTGTGCACCACCACACCTGGTAAGAAAGATATTTTTTAATATTTATTGAGATATTTCCAGTTATTTAATGACCTAGCCCTATATCCAAATAATACTCATTCACATTATAAAACCAGTATTCCACAGATGTGTTTGGGGAATTACTGGCATAGGCCATACAGCTATTATGGGGACAGATGCTTTTTTCAACTTTTACGTGTGAAAGGATATTCAGTTATATTTTTATTTTTTTAAATTTATTTTTTATTTTTTGGTACCAGGGATCGAACTTGGGTCCTTGTGCTTGTGCAGCAGGCTTCAGTTATATTTTTAAAGAAGAGTTTGTTACTGAGATTCCGCCTCACCCTAGAAAGAATGGCTGCTGTCAAGTAATCATCCAATAACAAATGCTGGCGGGGGTGTGGGGAGAAAGGAAGCCTTCTCCATTGTGGGTGGGAGTGCAGACTGGTGCAACCGCTGTGGAAATCAGTATGGAGATACCTCAAAGAACTAGGACTAGAGGTCCCATTTGACCCAGCTATTCCCCTGCTTGGTATCCTCCCAAAAGAATTAAAAGAATCATACCACAGCGATATATGTGCACCCATGTTCATAGCGGCACAGTTTGTAATAGCTAAAGCTTGGAAACAGCCCAAGTGCCCATCAACTGGAGACTGGATAAAGAAGATGTGGGTTTTTTTAAAATATAAAATGGAGTACCACTCAGCCATAAAGAATGAGAAATTAGAGTCATTTATAGCTAAATGGATGCATATTGAGGCCATCCTCTTAAGTGAAATAAATAGGACACAGATGTGTAAATACCGAATAGTTTCTCTAGTGTGAGAAACTGAGAGTGTAAATAAGGATGAAAATGATTAAAGTGAATAATTGATAATTTTAAATAGAAAGAAAAGGTCCAAAGGTGTAGGGGTGGCGGGAGGGGAAGGGGAAAGGAAAGAAGGGAAAGGAAAAATGGTGAGAAAAGAAAAAAATGGAAACGAAGTCTATGTAAATAGGGAAGGCTGGAGGGGGTGAAGGGCGCACAGGTAATGGGGAAAAAATAAGAACCAAGATACATCATGTTCAGGTACAAGCACCCAGTGATAAATGTAAACATATTGTATACCTAAAATGCACCAATAAAAGAATTTAAGAAAAAAAAAAGAAGAAGAAGAGTTTGTTATGCCTAATACTATTTAAAATGTGGATTAATGGTGCTGGGTAACATAGAAGAGACTGTGTTGCTGAAGCATATTGGCCACATGAGCTGGCCCTTTTGAACTCGTGGTGTTGAAAGCAGCATGGAGAATGGTTTTCACCAGCAGCTCAGGTAAGGAGACTGGACGGTGGGCTTTCCCTAATTGTTCTCTGACCGACATCCCCTTGGCTCGGGTCTCAGCCCTGGGTGACGCAGCCAAGCGCTGGGGCTCCTCGAGGCTCTCTCAGCCCCTCCTCCTCCACACCCCTTTCCTAGGTGCAGGCTCCTGATCTGCTCGGCTTTGGCTTGTTCCACAGGGACTGCAAACCAAACGCCTCAGACCTGCATTTCTTTCTGCACTACTCTGCTAAGCAGCGTCACCATCTGCCAAGCTCAGTGAAGGAAACAAGGTCATTTTGACCCTCGCTTCTTTGTCACCCACATGGCTCCTCCTGCATCCCCCACACATCACAGTCACCATGAGCCTTCTCAATGCTGCCTCTTAAATGTGTCTGGGATGCATTTATTGCTCTTCATTCCCCTGCCACCTCCCCAGATTACTACAGCAGCCTCCTGATAGGTGCCCCAGCTTCCATTCTTGCCTCCCTGAGATCAGTTTTCTGCCCTTTAGTCATAGTGATCCTTTTAAATGTGGTTTAGGTCATCCCTTCCTTTAAACTTTTCAGTGCCTTCCCACCACCACCCGATAAAACCTGAACTTCATCTCTTCATACTGTTACCCTCACTCCCACCCTCTCTGCCCCATGGTTCTCAAAAAGGGAGGGGTCCCATACTCCCAGGAGCTTTCTGGAAATGCACTGGAGTGGTTTTAGAAGTCACAGTGACTGGGTGTGGTGTGTTTCTGGCATTCAGTGGACGGGGGTCAGGCGTACGAGACATGCTCGTAAAATAGAAAATGATTTCATGTCCCCTGCAGCTGTTGGATGTTCCAGTGAACATCACTGAAGGAGAACACCCTGTCTATAACTGTCTGGACTGAGAGACCGAGTTTGTGCTTTCTAAACATGTCAACGTGTTTCCAACACACTTGCCCATAGTGTCTCATGTATGTGATTCTAAGCTAAAGATGTGAGAAAATTCCCGTAATAAAAAAGGGAATGCTATAGCCTGGATCTTTGTGTTTCCCTAGGCCCAGGCTTGTTCCCTGGAGTAGCACTACTGAGAGGTGGTGAAAACTTGACGAGGTGAGGCCTGGTGGGAGGTCTTCTAGTCCTTGGGGATGGGTCCTCAAAGGGGACAGTGAGACCCCAGCCCCTTCCTTGTCCTCTCTTTTGTCCTGGTCATGAGGTGAGCAGCTTTGCTCTACCACTGCTCCCTGCTACGAGGTGCTGCCTTGCTACAGGCTCAAAAGCAGTGGGCCCAGCTGACCATGGAGTGAAACCTGCACAACTGTGAGCCCAAATAAACCTTTTTTCTTTATGAGCAGATTATCTCAGGCATTTTGTTACAGTAGCAGAAAGCTGTATAACAGCAGAAGGTTGGGTCAGATGAGGCTGAGAACTACTGTGTATCACATTGTCTTCAGGGCAGTGCCTTGCTACAATTCTGAACCCCTCTCTCCCCATGCTATTGTTGCTTGCTGATTGCATGTCCACTGGAGACAGTGAGCCTTGGGGTGGGAGGGAGGTAGATATTTCATTTATGCCTCTTCCTACCCCTGTGTCTAATTTGTAGTGACTGCTTCACAAAACACTCTTCCTTAAAGAAGTCTATTTACATTTCTATTGTATCTTTAACATAACATATTTTAAATAATATATATTCTAAAATGTCCTTGCGTTCTCCAAACACAAATCCAGTGGAAAGAGATGCAGAAGACAGCTAGATTTTTTAGGATGGGGGATAAGGGGAACTGACCAGAGATGAGTGACAGCTTGGGACTGAGCTGGTATAGACTTGGCCATTCTTGCAACCAGGCAGATGGGCCAGCTGCCAAGAGTCCGTGTAAGCTACAGGATTTTGTAATACAATGACTCAGTTCTTCTAGAAACTTCTAAGGACTTTGTGCTCCCTAACAGTAGTCCATTTTGGGCTTTGGAAAGGAGAATGGCAGTTTTATAGTCTAGAAGGCCTAATATAATTTTGAATCTAAACACAGTTTCATGGAGGCAAAGACAGAATCTGGGCATCTGAAAACAAATTTCGAGTGTCTCATATTCGCTAAACAAATGGCACTTGTGCCAAGGAGCAGCCAAGGTTGAACAGAAGTTTCATTTGGTCTTCTTGGTATTAGACAGACTTTGATGCAGAAAATAATCTGGCTGAGGAGAAGAATGAATCTTTTTTTTTTTTTTTTTTGAGAAGAATGAATTTTGAAATGACCAAGTCCCAGGGAGTTAAGTATCTTCCTGGAGCAGCAAAATTGGTAGTGTGGCATTAAATGAATTAGTCTGTAATAATGCAATGTAATTTCTCCCATGAGGCTACTGGGCACACTGGTGGTGCCCAGCCTGGATCCTCTTTGGCAGGCTGGTGTCCCCACCCTCCAGCTGTGATGGCGCTGGCCCCTAAAGGCCCACAGTTTCTTCTCCACAAAATAGCACTCAGCCACCATGTCTGGGGAAGCATGTGCTCACTGGGAGCTGGTGGGAGTGGTGGTGTGCCAGTCACAATGACCTGGGTGCATTTAGAATCATCCCTTTGTCTTTCACCGGATTCAGTTCTAGCATGCAACTCATGGCCTGGAGCTCCCTGTGGGAATGGACCAAAGCCACTCTCCTGTGGTACCACACCTCTGCTGGACTCCTTGCCCTATTCTCCTATTTCCCTAATGCCCCTTTCCCCAGGCACGTGCCTGCTGTAAATCACACACACCTGGTGCTGGTCTAGGCTTCAGCTCTCAGGGAAGATGGCCCAAAACACAGGGATCCAGGTCTGCTTCTGAGGTTTCTGATAGTTTTCCAAGATGAGGAATTTTTATTCACACTTCAGGGTATGGCTGTATGTAAGAGAATGATTGCTTGAAAATGGGTAAAATGGACATAATTTCAAATTATTCATTTATTTGAAAAAATTATTCACTTATTTGAATAATTTGAAATTAAGCACCACTATCAAGCACCACTGCAGTAATTTTAGTTACATGGCTGTCTTCTGTATTGACAAGAATTCTTTGAGGTCAAGAACCATATTCTATAACCTAGAGCCAGCACAACGTCCGATGTGCATACATTCAGTGCAGAGAGAATTTGAATAAATGCATTCAACACAGCATCAAGTGATAATCTTTACAGTTTTCAAAATTTAAAAATATTTAAGACATGGACTTAAAATGATATGAAATATCTTGGTTCTTATCAAGCTGAGTTTCATGATGATCCTTCTAGTAGTAGCATCCCTTAATGGTCTAGGATTTCATTGGGTTTTTCCTTTCCCTTTATGTCCACTCCCTGCCTAACTTTTAACATTTTTGTCCCTGAATTAGATCTGTTCGATTTGATTTTCTTCCTTTTCTTACTCATAGGTTGGTTCATAAGCATAGTTCTATTTACAGCTTCTCAGCAAAGAAGATGAATTTTACGGGTAGGGAAAGCATGACAGTTTAACCTTCCCACTTAAGAGTTCTTTTCTACTTTCTGCTTCCATCAGAGTATGGTGGACTCTTGCCTCACTGTTGCATAGCCTCCAGGTGCAACTTTAGATCACCTTGGTCTGCACATCACCAGGTTAAAACTGAATTTCAGGGAAATGATGAATAATTTTTCATCTAAGTATGTCTCATGCAGTATTTGAGGAAAATGTTTAGGACATACTCACTAAAACTTACTTGTTGTTCTTGTGAAATTCAAATTTCACTGGGTATACTGCTAGCTTTCTCCTTCCCTTCTTTTCCTTCCCTTCCCTTGCCTCCCTCCCTCCCTCTTCACAAATATTCATAAGTGCAATTTTAACAAAGAAATCTGATTTTTATACACAAAATTACTTCCAAAAATCCCATGTAATTCTATAGAATTCTGCTGAAAGGGGATGAAACTGGTACATTCATATATTACTGACAATCCTGAAAATTAATTGGAGACTACCTTCCAGAAAAGAATTTGAAAAATTACTTCAAAAGCCATAAGATCTTGGGTAAAGTAGGAATATATTTTAAAACATTTAAAGTATGTATAAAAATAGAAGCTATTTACACAAATGAGAATAGAGTGTCTTAGTCACTTTCCCATTGCTAGGACAAAATACCCAATAGCCCCAACTTAGAACAGGAGAGGTTCATTTTGGCTCACGGTTTTACTCTTTGGTCTGCTGGCTCCAAGGCGGAAACAGAAAGATAGAAGCCTGGAGAAGTAAAAGGTGCTCAAGGCATGGCAGCCAGGAAGCAGAGAGAGAAGGGAGGAGCCAGGGAAGAGATGTATCTTTCTAGATCTTGCTCCTAGCAACCCACCTCTTCCAACCATGGCCTAGCACCCAATAGTACATCAACACAGGCATGTAGATCTCCATGATCCGATCGCCTTCTACAGGCCCTACCTCTGGGGGACAATCTAGATCTAAACCATAACAGAGGGCAGTAGATTAAATTAAATAAGTGTGCTCAGGGCACAGTGGTAAGCCTGCAGGGGATAAGCCTGACAGAATAAGACATTTTAGCTCATGTGGGAGATGGAGGCTAAAAGAAGTCACTCAGAATACTATGTGTGCTTCCTAAAAATGTTAAGAAGGCCGCACAAGTACCATCAGAAACTGCTTATGATGCAATAGGAAGTTGAAAAATCTATGCACGTAATTGTGTGAGGACTCTGATCACAATGATGGGAATTATACAATGGTAAGAACTGAAGTGCTGGGATTTCTTCCCCCAACTGTATGCTGTATTGGCTCATATATCTCGACCCAGGTATTGCGGTTCCCATTCCTGACTCCTCACTCGCTGGCTCTGTGAGCCTGTGCCTCAGTTTCTCCATCTGTGAAATAATGATAACACTTACCTTACAAGGTTGTAGTGAAGATTAAATAATATAACATGTAAAGCACTTTATTACTGAGACATGCTATCAAATACAATTTGCAGTGGCTATTAGGTGACTTTCATACTTCAACAGGTGCATTTATATTTTTCAAGAAACATCTTGGTTAGAATCTGCAAGTAAAATTATAATGGCGCCCAATTGGGAAGAAAGCACCCACAAGTGGAGATACTTACCAAATACACCAGGATATGGGAGTGAGTGTAGGACTCTCCTTCCAAAGACTGAGAAAAATAGGCATTGATGGAATACTGCATGCCTGGCTCTAAACAGATGGGTGTGGGAAGCAGCACAACTCTGTATTGAGAGAGATGCAGCAAAAGGCCCCTGATAAAAGTACATTTATATCACCTAGGTAACCACCGTATTTGGTAGCATTTTACTTGGGCTGGTAAGGGGGTGTCCACCTGGGGCTAAGACAAGGTCCATGTCCACACAGGCACTGGTGAACTGGCAGGACAGTACATCTACACTTAGATCCTGTTTGGCTCTTCCCCGGGACTGAGCCACACAGCAAAGTCTAAGGAACTATTTGACCTCACCTCCCTGGAGAGAGTGCGGGACAGATTTCCTTCATCTCGTCTCTCATGCCAGTGTCAACAAGGTCTCTGTTTCATTTTGCCACAATCTTTGATAAGACAAAATAAGTGGCTTAAAAATTAGTTTTTCCTAAAGACTCTCAGTTGAGAGTACTCAGCTGAGTATTTAATCTTAATTCTTGTAGCACTCCACTTGGTCACATTTCCAAACCATCTGGGCAATGGATAAGGAACATTCGAATTTATGGTCAGGAGAGCTGGACTAGGACTCTGGTTCTGCTACACAGAACCAGGAGCTACACAGGAGCTGAGACGTGGACAAGTCATTTAAGTGTTCTTCATCTCAAATTCCTCTTCATCTGATGAAGACACAATCTACCTCATTGAATTGTTATGGGTTAAATGTGATATTAAATACAAAGTACTATATAGCATACAAAAATTATGTGTTAAGCAGGATAGTCTCCTTCAATACCACTCTTCTCCTATATAGTTCCTGGGCACACATTATTGATATAGGAACCACATTCTAACGCGCCTTCAATGTTGGAGGTTGGGTCCCACACATACCTGGCGGTCGCCGGTAACGCAAAAGTCGGAGGCTTGGGCCGTGGAGTCTTGGGTGTGCAGTAGCCGCTCCCTCCTCGGGGGTGACCACCACCTGGACAGCCCAGTCAGCTGCAGACTAGACAGGCACGACATCAAAGTGTGTCGCCATGAGGATGCAGCAAGCCATTCTGTGCACAGACTTGTACACCTAATGGACAGTCTGTGGAATTGAATTTGCAACCCACAGCCCACTTGGAAAATTGAGTTTTGTAGTTGAAAGAAGTCTGAGTGACTCACTGCCAAACTCAGGTTTCTGTGTCTGTATTGTGATCCGAACAGGAAGAACACTGGTCGTGGCTACAGCTATAGCTAATGGGCCTGGAAAAGACCCTAACCTTCTGGACAGGTCTAATTTTTTTTTTGGTATGGAGGATTGATCTCGGGTCCTTGTGCTTGCGAGGCAGGTGGTGGAACCACTGAGCTAAATCCCCGGTGAGACAGGTCTAATTTTTAAGCCCTGTCTCCAAATGATTTAATTCATCATGGCCCTGGATCTCAGAACAAAGAAGAACAATTTGAAAACCTTCACAAAAGACTGTATGTGAAAGATAGATAGATGGATATAAATAGATAGATATGTGTGAGAAATATGATAACTAGCTGTATTTTGGAAGCCTCACAATTTGGAAAAGCGTCTTAAAGCTGTCAGACACATAGTCTATGAATAAAGAAAAGTATTTCTTTTTTTGTAATGATTTTCACCCTCACCAGATAAATGATCATTGGCGTTCTTGGCTTTTTTTGTAAGTGAGAAGTGGAGAATTACACACCATCAAGAGTTTCAAAGTGGGGCAGCAGCAGTGTCATGTGACACACAGTGAGCAGCTCCAGAATGGGCCCCAGAAGGGCTGGGGAGCCTCCATGACCACGCCCCCTCCATCCACATACAAGTTTTCAAGGGAAATGGTTGGTGGGTTTTAGATTACTGGAGAAAGGTTAGAAACTACTGCTCTGGATCAAGCATTTTTCTAACTTTGGTTTCTAATTGCCATTCTGCTTCAGATATTTCTCAAGGGCTTTGGGGGTGGGTAGCATTGTAGAAGTGGGTAGAGGGGGCTATGTGCTTTTTAGTCTCTTTTTTTGCAGGCTAAGGTTTAAATGCAAGTAAATGCTTCTGCTGCATTCCCTTTGAGTTTGAATCTCTACACGTGTGTTGATTTACTAAAGTTTTAGAGAAAAGGTCTCAGGAGGGCAGGATTTGTGCTACTTTAGTTGTTCTTATACAAACATTCATTTGCCACTTCTTCAAACTGGTCCTTCAAACATGTAACTCCAACTTTAGCCTCACTGCATGGACAAAGTAGAGCAGGCAGCTCATGATGTTGCTTCACTATCTTTAGGAAATCCTTTTATTTATAGTGCTCTCCAGCTGGCCTACTTTTGTACATCATTTAAGGAAGACCCTATTCTAGCAAGGCTGCAATGGCAACAGTTGAGAATGTATTTCCCTCAGCTTTCTGCCGTTGTAAAGCTGGAGTTCAAGGGTACCTGAGTTTCATAGCGAACGGCGATGGTGAAGTACATGGGAAAAGGAATGTTGTTGACAACAAATCTCAAGCCAGCCCCAGGGAGAACCTTGGCAAATCCAGGTCCGGTCCATGTAACTGGGTTCCCAGGAACAGGCTCTCAGAAAACAACGTGAACCGGTGGCACCTGGCCAAAAGTCACCAAGAGGAATGTAAATATCTTTCCCTGTAGTCAAGGCCTGGAAAGTTCAGAGGCAAAAAAGAATTTCCTGGTTTGTATATGATCCATCTACGACTTGGGTAAATTATTCCAACCAGGATACACTCCAGAGTGCAGCTGAGAATAATGTGCTGAAGCTGCAGCTTTGAAACACATTACTGAATAGCGTGATTGACTTAAAAGCAGTGTCACTGAAAGCCACTTTAATTTTAAGTATCCTGTGCACTAATGAACTGAGCAAATTCCGTATTGACACTCTTGGCTTTTCTCAGATATAATTGTGGAGTTCTGGCAAAAATATGGAGGATAAAGAGTATCCCCCTTCTACTTTAGTGATTTTGTCTAATTGTGCACGACAGTGAAAAAACCCATACAAATTTATTCTCTAGGTATTTCTTCCAAATAAACATGAGAAATGCTCTTCTTCTATCTTCCTGAGGGCGTATAAGTACACAACTCCCCGTTCACTTGATTGATTAGAATCCCAAATGTCCCTACAGTGGCTGTCAGCCCAAGGCCATCTGGGCCCTGTAGATAATATTGTTTAATTACTTTTGCATCTGCCTCTCCACATTCCCAGGCTCTACTCAAACTCTGCCTCATGTTGCTTTTTGCCCATGTTGCTGCAATAGCTCTTGGCTATTCTCTCCTCTCTCTCTCTGGTCCAATACACATTACATGCTGCTGCCAAGAAAGCATTTCAAACTCTTCCTAACTGTCAACAGAATAATGCTCCAAGTATTTAGCCCAGAGTTCAAGCTGCTCTGAGAGCTTCCCCAATCACCCTTCATTTGATAAATGTTTGCATAGCAACGATTTACTACCAGCCCGAGTGAGTAATGCAAAGATGAACAGGACTGAGCCTCTTCCATAGAGGAGGTCAGTCTTGAGCTGGGGACAGAAACATAAGAAACTGTGCTGCCAGATTTGGTTCTAATAGACAGAGGTATATATAGACTTGACCCATGTAACGTTTTTCAAAGTCAAAAACTACCCTAGCAAGTTCAGTAGACGCTGCAGGTGCCCCTTGATGCCCTGCACCTGGCTGGTACATCCATTGCCCACTTGGGCAATACTCATAGCTCACAGCTGAGCCTCATTCTGGAGGCTGGGTTGGCAATGAGGACCTTGGTGTGTAGCCCTATGGAAGGTCCCTGGCCAGAAGTAGGGTACAATTGCTAAAACTGTCACCTACAGGGATCTGGGACAGGATAAAGGGGAGGGAGAGCACTGACTTGAGCAGAATTTGTGGAACTAAGAGACATGGGAGACACAGTAATTAGGTGGGTTGTAGAAAGGGTGGCTGTTGCTGAAGGCCTATGATGAGGGGAAAATGACAAGCCCAGAACTTCAATCGCCAGTATAAAGCAACATACTCGTGAGGATCAGAGGGTCTTCTTGGGGGGGCGTATTCAAAGAGACCCATTTTTAGCTGGAAGGCAGGAAGAACTGGTGACTTGTCAAAAGACATAATCACTGAATGTCAGAGAAGGCTGAATTGTCAGGCTAGGCACGTTCCCCATGCTAAAGTCAGGCCCTACCAGGGGAGAGGCAGGACCTAGAGACATGGGATGATATACATGAGAACCTCGAACTCTCAGCCTCTCCTCAGAGCTCTTAGGCTCCACCATAGGAAGAACCGAAGGAGGAACCCACCCACCCTTACTGAAAGATAGAGCCCCACTACTCCACCCCCACCACACCTGCGACAATGCAGAAACCTCCAGGACACATGGCTTCCTCAGGATCTGCCTGTCTCCTGACCACTTACCTGATGATTAGGGTCAAGTCTCTGCATGCTTGGAGAAGGAAAGCATTGGATCTTTGGAAGAGGGATTATAACCAAAGGAGCGTCAGGACCTGGCTGACATGGATCACGAGCAACTGGAGACTGGCTGAGCATGGACCCGAATATGGATCGGAAGCAGAATAGGAAGCTGGATGAGGCAGAGTTTGTTGATTTGAAGCCGCCTGGGATCTAGGATTTAACAGCCTGGCAAGGGCCCTGGGAGATGGATATGTTACTGGAGTAGCTACTGAAAGCTTAGAAAAAGCTGTGGGCCAGAACAAATGAAGTAGAGACGCCAGAACTGCTGTAGTGGACTATGGAGAAAGTGATACAAGACTCACAGAATTAGGCATGCCAGATTGGATCTGAGATGCAACACTGGAAAACCTACCAGCTAACTATACTCCTGGTGTGGGGGCTGAAAGATTCCATTTATCAAAGCAATAACGCATGAACTGGCCAAGGGCACACCAGTGTCTCAGAAAAGCTGCAAATTAACTCTTCTCTGTGGACTTATAAGACAGACCGAGTTCTTTATTATCAATGTGCCTGACAGGATCCTAGACTATCAGAGGCTGCATGGTAGCATTTAACCCTCAAAAGTGAGATGGCATAATTAGAATATGCAGCAAGGCTGCAATGGAAGATAAGGAAGCCTGACTCACAGCAATCTTCCGTGGAGATGAAATAACAGAATATAGTGTTCCTAGGAGCAAGACAGATGAGCACTCAAGAAGTATTATTTTATATATATATATCTGAAAGTGAGCAAATATGAATCAGCAAAAGTTTGAAGTCAGCTATGTCAGTGGAAAGACACCATTCTCTGCCAAGTTTCTGGATCAGATCCACTTCTCAGTCCCAGAAGCCACTGACTAAATGAGGGCCCAGGTACCCATGAGGAAGAATTCTTCAACACCATGGCAAGTGTGATTCTCTTACTTATTTACCAAAGAGATCTATGGTTATTTACTGGAGTAACTGACTATTGGGATGGGAATATGCCTGTACCTAGTGCTAGTAAGTAGACAGAGGATCTGAGTTGATGCTGATAACCAGATGCTCAAAATATACCATTGCAGTCCCCTCGTTAGAGTAGGGGAATATGTGGTCACATAATAAATGGGGTGTTAGCTCAGGTCCCTTTCATATTGAGTTTACTGGGCTTATAGAACCAAGCTTCAATCCTGAATATATATAGATCATCCATTGATCCACTTCCTGAATATATAACTGGGATAGACCTGATTTGCAGTTGGCATTGGTCCTTAGACCTGTAGAGTAAGAGCTCTTGTAGCAAAAGCTAAATGAAAGCCTTTGAAATGACCTTTCTCTCACCAACTGCAAGATAAGATGGCAAATAAAAAACAATACAGTATTGCAAATATTGGGTATCCCTCAAAGTGCCACTCTTGGAGACTCAAAGATAAAGGGGTGTTGGTTTCTCTCATTCCCATTTAATTAGCTAATACTATTCCTGCAAGAAGTGGAAGGATCACTGACAGAAGTGAATGACTGCAAGGTTAACCAAGCTGGAACCCCCCTCGCAGCTGCTGTGCTGGACAGAGGCCCTTACTGTAGCAGATGAACACATCCTTAGGCACATGCCATGCAGCCACTGACAGGACACCCAAGAAAGCAAGAACAGCAGCAGTCTGTATTCATGCAGGGAGGGAAATAGTGTGTATTCACATTCTTGCTCCAGGGCTACATTCATTCTCATCCTTTGGTTTCCTGTTGCATTATAGCCCCCAAAACTCTGCACCATCCAGATGTCCTACAGAATATCTCACTGATCCCCTATACTGAGGGACAGTGAAGTAAGTCCGTTGGCCCAAGGTGATGTTATATGGATTCCCACAGTGAGAGTCTGAGGCTTTGGCCAACATTACACCCTGAGGCCTCAGAATGTCTGATTAACCAACGTAGGAAAATAAAATGTCTCCTCAGCTCAAGGGACTCACTTTCAGCAAGAGAAGTGCCTCAATGGTCACGTGATTTTGGGATCCACTGCTCCTACATAAACCCTCCCATGCAGGAGACGCTGATTTGAGATGGTAGTGAAATGGAAGCATCAACTTCACCAGATTAAAAGTGACACTCTGAGAGGGTGTGACAGCCTTGCAGATTTTACAGATTCCCAAAGCCTATGACCTTCATGTGATACTGTCTCCAACAGGTAGAATACACGAGCTTGGGAACCAAGCAGGATTAGCCACTCCCAGTGACCATGGGAATTGGGGCTTCTTATCCTTGCAACTTTAGGCTTTATGGTTCTAGAAGCCTTGATTCTTGGGCAAGGACAGAGGTCCACTAACTCTAAGCTATGGCTCCTATTGGATCACTCGGGTTCTCCATGCAGTAGATCAGCAGTCACAGAAAGGAATTACCATACCTGGTAGGGCTCTTGCTATATAACGGAACACAAGGAATCTGCATGGCCTCGAGCTGATGCAATGGGCCTGACACAGGGATGGTAACCAGGGCACACCCCCGAGGGATGAGGTTCTGAGCCATCTCCCTCAGAAGAAGTACTATCTATGAGCGAGGGGAACCCAGAATGTGTGGAGAAAGGGGAAGGAGAAGTGAGTATCAGAGACACCCCGGATGCAGGAGCCGGGAGGTGTGGTTTGTTCCACCAATCTCCTTTTGCAAATTTCTCCGGGGAAGTGGGAGGAGTCCGAATTCTGGAGCAGCTGTGCCTCTGTGGAATGTGCTTAATGTGAGAAGCAAAGGGGCAGGGCTGGCTCTCTGACACACAACCTTCGCACTGACAGGGCCCCACACTGACAGGGGCCTCACGTTTGGTCTAACACTTTACAGTCACCACCCTGAAATCATAATTTTTATCTTTGAAATTGTTTTCTAATGAAATTTCTTTCTTTTTTCTTTTTTTTGGTACCAGGGATTGAACTTGGGTCCTTGTGCTTATGCAGCAGGCGGCGAAACCACTGAGCTAAATCCCCGGCCCTCTAATGAAATTTCTTGGGACAGTGGAGAAGGCACAGGCTCAGAAGGGAGATGCAAAATAAGCATGTCTGCTTCCTTGTTGCCCCGTTTGCATGTGATGCAGATGGTGACACTAGGCACAGAAGCCCGGTGGACCAACTTGGCGCAGGAATTCAATGAGACTCAAGTTAGGTACAAGGTAAGTGGGTTAGGTCTATGACTAAGCGCAGGTGTCATCAGCTCCTGGAGGCCCAGATTTCTGCCTGAGCCAGTTTGCTTTGAATGAAGAACGAAGCCAAGGCACCCTAAGAAACACGGCTGAGGAGCCCCATCATAACCTTCTTCTTGTTGTCCCCCAGGATTAGCCAGTTACTTCCACTGAAAGTGGTGACCGGCAGGAAAGAGAAGTTAGGCAGCTCATGTTTCCTTTCCTTCCAGTCCTTCCTTTCTCTCCAGCAGGCTGAAGATACAGAGTGTTGTAGAACACACACCAAAAAGTAGAACTCAGGGAATCGGGTTCATTTTATAATTTTATAATTGGCTCATTTTATAATTTCTGTAATTTCAGTTAAAATTGCACTGCATGATACAAAGATGAGTGGTATAATTTACACTAATAATTTAAAATTTTAATGTGTCATAGAATGACATTGACTAGCACCTAAAAACACTATGACAAGTTGAGAGAAAGACCACGAAGGAAAGGAAAAAGCTTTGTATTTGCAAACTTTCAGTGGCCTCCTCCTCTCTGACTGTTGAGCAAGAGGCCCTGCACACGGTCTGAGCAGCGCCCTGTGGGCTTCAGTGGCTGCTGGTGGCGTGCTGCCACGTCCTGTTCCTGGGCGCCACAGTCATTTGCGAGCTCTTGTGTGGGTCACAGGTGCCCCCTTCTCTTGGTACTCATCCCAGGCTGATGGGAGGCGCCCGCCACAGCCAGGCCTGGCTGATGTGGGAATGAGGCGGCAGCTCAGTGGTAACTCTGCAGTGCGGTCTGTGCTTCCCTGGGGCATCAGGCCAAGGCCAGGCTTCACTCAGACCCCAGCCCTGCCTCACTCTCCTCTCCGGACCCACTTCCCTCAGTTACATAGATTTTTGTTTTTTGCTTTTTTTTTTTGGTACTGGGGATCAAACTCTGGTCCTTGCGCTTATGCAGCAGGCAGCGAAACCACTGAGCTAAA
>NW_004624739.1:21681617-21691735 GCF_000247695.1 Heterocephalus glaber | reverse complement strand
TTTTTTTTTTGGTACTGGGGATCGAACTCGGGTCCTTGCGCTTGCGAGGCTGGTGGCGGAACCACTGAGCTAAATCCCCAGCCCCCAGTTACATAGATTTTTGATGAAAAGTCTCTCAATAAAACACAGGGACCTGACCTGTGCTGTGATCTCCACTTTCAGATAATCCAACCTAAGACAATGTCACACACACACACACACACACACACACACACACACACACACACTGGAAATAACATTTTCACAAAAAACTATGAAGATCTTCTTATGTATTCTTCAATTGTCCTGAACCAACCCACACCAGAACCAACCAGTCATTGGAAATGACTGATGAATGGGATCCCAGGGGTGGAAGCAACTAATTACGTGCAGATGTCAGGGAACATCAGAGAAAGAGAAATCAGAATGGGGCATAGAAGGTTGAGGGGAAGTTTTCTGAAGTAGTAACAGAAGTGGCCATTTCAAGCAAAAGGCAGGAGAGCATGTCCTGGAGGCACAGGGTGGGGTTTCTCAAAGTGCTACTGCCTGTGGCATTAGCCAAGCATGGAGGAGGCTGTTCCTCAGATCTCGCCTCACTCAAGTGAGGTCACAGTGCCTGACTCTGCAACTCTCCAGATGCCAGTGTTCTAGAATGTTTTGTTTTGAAGAGGAATAATGCATTGGAGTTTTCCCCAAAGGCTGTAATTCTTCCGTGCCTGGTTCTTCCTTCCCTCCATTTCTATTCATGAGGGTAATAAAAGCTTACACTAACTGGGCTCATGAGGGCCAGGCATAGTTCTATGTGCATGATTGTATTTTTCATTTATGGCCTGTGACAATGGCTGTGAATAAATGCCTTACCTCATTCTGCTCATCAGTACGTATGCTTTGCCTCTGATCTTTCTTCAGTACTATATTTCTTTTATCAATTCTGAAATAATTTCCTTGTTGCTGGAAATATACATCACACGTTGGCAAAGCTGTTGCTAATATCTTAAAAAGAAAAGAGGTGACAGTTTAGCTAACCATCAAAGCTATCAGTCATACCCTAGTTTAAGAGATTCAAATTATACCATAATTAAAAAGGTAATCACGAGTCTAGTTTAATAGCCCCAGGAAGAAGTACTGCAGGAAATTAACAATATTTTTGTTTCTCTGAGAAAAAGTGGAAATTCTTGGTGGTCCCAAGGCCAAATTTTGAGTTTTCTTTTAAAAGATACTATGCTGGTTAATGCCTAAATTGAGAAAATATTCAATTATGAGCTTGGTTTTGTGGTGTTTAAAAATGGTACCAATGTTATGTTTCAATGCGAAATCTCAAGGAGAAAGAGAAAATCACCAATCGGCATGACATAGAGATTCAAACAATTCTCAAGTGTTATTACTTCTGACACTACAGACCGATTATTCTTAGTTCCTACATTTTGTAGACGTTGGTTCCCATAAGAATTATATAAAGGTAGTCAAATTCCACCAAACTAAAGGAGAGAAATCACATTCATGCAGCTCCAGTGTCCTTAAAACCCTGGCTTTTCTAGGCTTCTTTTTTTCATCATCCTTTTGGTTGTTCAGCTGCCAACTCAGCTAAAATCTCCACATTTCCAAATGCTGACTGCACCCTTGATACTGGTGTTTGCTTGGCTGATTCCATTGTTGGTTTAACAAACAAGAGTTTGACTGTCACGGGGTCTCTGGTGGCTCATCCAGAGTGCGCAGTCCTCTGGTCAGTGCTGACCCACATCAGGGATCCTGTTCATTCCTGAGTGCACTCTTTAGGCTCGGCCGTGCTGTCTGGCTGGGCCGGTGCCTCTCTGCCATGATGGGCCCATTGGATAGGTCACCCTGGGATTCCATCTGTTCTCCTGTCACCCACAGTATTCATGTTGTAACGCAAAGTTTTACTTTTCCAGTATACAGAAAGCAAATGCAGAATTAATGTTAAGTCTATACCAGATTCTATATTATATTGAATTCAACCATTATTAGTTGTTAGGTCTTGAAGCCATGTTTTTGCCACACGGAGAATAGCGACTCGTTCCCTACTTTTCTCTTTCAAAGTGCTTCAGGGGGTGGGGGGGAAGCCTGTCTTCCCAAGCCTCACAGGGTTTGCCTGGGGACCCGGCTGCACACAGACCTGACTCAGTGCCTGGGGATGGGCTTAGTTCTCATGAGCTCCCAGGTGATGTCAGTGTTGCTGGCCTGCAGACTATGTTTTGAGGAGCAAGGAGATATATATACCTTCAAGAGCCACCAAGCAAGTTAATTGTAATTCTTCTTAGTTGTCCGGTTGAAATATTAAAACAATTATCCACAGGATGCAGTCTTGGGTTTCCATCCATTTATATTTCCGGCTTCACTCTTTCTGATCTCTCTGTTACCTCTTAGAGCCATAGTTATGCCTGCTTAGACTACTGCAGACCACTTTCTCTCCAACTCCACCTTCTCTTCTGTAGGGTAAGTTTGCAAGAACACTAAAGACATTCTTCCATCATTTTCTTGCTCAGAAGGCTTCAATGAGTTCTCATTGTGCAAAGAATAAAGTTTAGCCTCCTTAGTAGGAGACTGTAATTTTATTTTCCAATACTTTTTCCCTCTTTTAACTCCCTACTCTACTTGTGAATACACCTGTATTATTCCTCCTCTAAGATGATATTTATCATTTTCTCTGGCTAGACCATCTTCTCAGCTATTCTACAATCAAGATCCATGCGTTTTCAAGTCTCAGACCAAATGATGCTACCTATTAAGGCCATTCGTAAGGGAGTCCTCATGGCTTAAAAGTGCTAACAATGCACCAACCCTCCCTGTAATAGGGTACTAGGCTCATCTGAGCCCATCTTGGGCTATGCATATAAAGGTATTAGCCAGAGCGAGAACTCCTGGGGCCTGAGACCCTAAGAGTACCTTTTTTATCCTGATGCTGAGCTCAGCATTGTGCATGTTGGTGAGCAACACTGTAATATGTTAAGGGCAATTTAGTAAGGGGAACTTGGGTTTTAAACCAGGTTTCCAGCCTCTACTGCCTGTATGACTTTGGCCAAGTTACTTAGCTTTCTACTGTTTTTCCTCTTCTGGAAATCAGGGATGACAATGCTTATGGCTGTTTGGAGAGTTAAATGAAATATATGTTGTGAAGTACAGAGCAGTAAATTAATGGAACTTTCATTAACAATATATCAGCAGTAGCAACAGCATGGTAAGAACACCACAAAAGTATGTTAAGTGAATGCAGATAATTAAATGGTGCCTAATTTAAATCTTTTTGACTACAATTAAAGATCTTATCCTCAGTGGAAAAGAAAAATTACATGATTGGTGCCCTTTAAACAATCCCATCTCAAATTTTCTTTCTTTTGCCACAGGCATTACTTTCTAATCTTTTAAGAAAAATTCACCGGCCCATTAAACCTATTTTCCATCGTCAGTTTTTTCTTTAAGCCGTGGAGGATTCATGTTATAAATGATGGGACCCTCTCACAGTGACCCCAGCGCTCCTTCAGACTCTACCTGTGACCCCTGGCCTAGGGCTGTGCTAGCACTCTTGGCTCTGTCCTATTAGTTGGTCAGAGCACCCGCCACTGGGCACAGGCTGAATGACTGGTAAGTACTCGAACAGGTCATCTGTTTTATTTTATCTTTTTTTGGTACCGGGGATCGAACTCTGGACCTTGCATTTGTGAGGGAGGCAGCGGAACCACTGAGCTAAATCCCTGGCCCCAGTTCATCTGTTTTAGATCATATTTTGGTTTCTTTTTCTTATCTAAAAGGTGGGAACTATTGACTTCACAGTAAAGGCCTAAATATGTAAATACCAATATTTCTTTCCAAAAGTTTTCCTTTTTGGTCACCATCATAAAGATACAGCGATAAAGAGCAGCAAGAAGAATCGAGGCACAGAATTGTTTCACTCTGAGCCCACTCACCACAGCTTATGTCTAAGTGTAGACAGTGACAGACTCACTTCCAGTCATTAATCAGCAAATTGCAAGCCTCCTACTGGGCTTCGTCATCTCTCTTCACCAACAGAGTCCGGATAAGAAGAGGCCCTGGCAAATGACTTCGACACTGGTGCCCGGAAGGCGCTCCCCTGCTTTCTCTACCCAAATCTTGTCTAGAGAATTTTCACATGTGTTCTCTCCTTAGAGTCTTTTACCTTGAGTCACCCTTTCCTTTCACATATTCCTATCGATGGCTGGAGCCGCAGTCTTGACAATCTTTTGTACTTCATTCATGAATTATCAGAGATCCACAAAATCTCCACTGTGTGTCAGGCACTGTGCTAAGCACTAGTGCAACAATGAGGACTACAAGACACACCCACTGCATGTAGCTTACAGTATCATGGGGGAGACAGAGACGCTCATGTTCAATCAACATATTCCACCTGACGCTTGCACTGGAAGAGCAAAGATAAAGTCTATTTCATCACAATTTGATCTGATTTGCTTTTCTGATCCAGGCTCTGTGCTAGAAGTGGGATACAAAGGTAAGCAAAGCACAGACTCTGTTCTCAAAATTTACACAACATGCACTCAGATGCTATAACACGCAACTCAGAGCAGCATCTGTGGACAGTCCATTCCCTTCTCAGTACACTAACCACAATCTCAAGTGTGCGCTTCATGTATTTACCTGTGCGCCATCAAATGAAGTCTGTGGGGAGAATCAATGAGATACGAACCAAAGGCGCCAGTCCTTGGAGGGGCGTGGCTTCCTCTGCCTCAGAGAGGTAGAAATTCAAAGGAGCAAAGAAGTAGCCGGGGGCAGGTTTGGTGCAGCTTCGGCCAACAACGTGGGAGCGGCATTCACACTGCCCATCCTCGGGTGTGCAGCTGAGAAGAAAACCTATCGTGAGAAAGGGGTGGGTGTGTGTGTGTGTATGTGTATCGGGGAGGTGTGTGAAGTGACGACTGGGTGTGCAGAGCTAGAGGCTTCTGGAGTTGGGACTCATCTACCCATTGTCCCATGAGGATGAGGAGAGGCCCGGGCTCCAGCTGACTGGTCTTGAAAAGTGAATTCAGATCCAGTGAACCCACGCAGCCACTTCCACTTCTTTGGTTCTCTGGTGCTCCTCCAAAAGCTAGGAAAAGGGCTGTGTGAGGGTCTGTCTTTTTTTTTTTTTTGTAACAGGGATCGAACTCGGGTCTTTGTGCTTGCGAGGCAGGTGGCGGAACCACTGAGCTAAATCCCCAGCCCTAGGTCCCTTCTTTATAGTTTGGCACATAGGTGGTCTTTAAGGCAGGCCTTTCAGGCACCCACCCACCAGCTTATGGGAAACCCAGGCAGGAGGATTATTTATCTGACTCTCGGCAATATCTGAAGTAGAAGAAATAACTGGGCTATAGTGAATGTCCTTTTACTCCCTTGGCTCATTACGGAATAAAATCCTTCACTTAGGACTATGAGCATAACAGAACAGCACGTGCCATGTGGAAATACGAACTACTGCTACAAAACTCCATTATCCATTGTACAGACTCACGTGTTAGAATAAGCACCTCCAGTATCACGGTCGCAGGGAGAACATCCATGGAGATGAGGGCCCAGGCCCCAGTAGCCAACCTTTGGAGAGAAAGGGCTCAGTTGATCCCAGCTGAGAAGACTTTTGCTGCTCTGATGTCCAGTACTGAAATCATTGCAAAGCCACTGCCACACAGCAAATGGACCAATGGCCGGGCCAACCAGGCTTGGCCACAGGTGACCTCCATGGATCCCATCTCCTCCACCTCTAGGAACTTGAGTAGTGGGGACAGAAGGTTGTCCATGTACTGTTTCAAGCAGAAATGCAATGGAAACCAATTCTTAAAGCCCCAGCTTTTGCTGAAGCTGGGTCATTTAAGTCCTCTTCGAGCTCTACCATTTTACTTGCAGCTGTTTAATAAAACCTTTAGATTCCCTCACCACAAGAATCCTGGGGGTTTTACTTACAACACTGAAATATTTGAGGATAGAAAAAAATCAGTCAAGCTGACTTTAAGATATGCTACGAGTATCACGGTCCAGTAGAGACAGTCACTTGTAAACCAGTCATTTTGGCACGAGGTACACCTGTGTGAGTCAACTCTGTGGTTCAGGACTTTTTCAATCATTGCAACATCTTGAACTTTGTGCAGCATAAGCAGCTAGTGAGATACAAACAACTACTTTTAAAGTCCGGTAACAGTATAAAATGTTCAGAAAAAAGTACTTCCCTCTCAAACCTCGGTTTAATATGCTCAGATATAAAATGTAGATTTCAGTAGGCAGGAAACTCTTGTTTGGAATGGTCTTAACTTTATCCACAATGTTTTGTTATCTTGAAAGGTTTTTTGCTCAGTTTTACTCAAAAGGTTTATTTCAAACATTAAACAGTAATGTTGTGTGTATAAAATGCAGCAAAGAGCTTTTGAAAAATTTCCCCCAAACCAAACTTCAGTTTGAGAAAAAAAAAAAAGTGAAATAAACTACTTCCTTCAGGATGTGGTTGTGAAGACTCCAGGAGCGAAGGCAACAGGTCCTATCAGCCACTCAGGTGGGCCAGGGCACCACTGGACAGACCTGCAGGTGTCACCTGCCGGATGCTGGGGCTCCATCACAATGGACAATCCCTGCCTCCCAGCATCTGGTCAGTTCTTTTCTTCCCACAAACACAGCAGGGAGTGTGCAGCCTGTGAGGTATTAACTGACCGACCTGTGAAAAGCCAGCCTGAGGGCCGGGAATTTAGCTCAGTGGTTCTGCCGCCTGCCTCAAAAGTGGAAGGACATGAGTTCGATCCCTGGTACCAAAAAAAAAAAAAAAAAAATCCATCTCCTTGTTTCTTATTATCTGTTATTTTCCCTCTTCTTCACATTTACTTCCTTGCTTCTTTTCTCCCCATGTCTGCTTTCCCATCCTAATATGTTTTGAGTAAAGCGACTTAAAATATTAGCACCAAACTATTTCCTCAGAGGCACATGTTTCTTATTTATCAGCTACATTTCTTCAGACACATCAAGGTCACTGTTCTTTTATTAGGCTAAGTTTTTGTTTTTCCTGTTTCTAAAATGTCATAGTGGGCTGCCAAGATTGGAGAACAAAGCAAACAGCTGGGCTTCAACCCCTCCACTGCATGACACATTTCTTAAGGAGTGAAAATGTCTTATTTTACTAATTTTACAAGGTACATGCTCCTAGGTTTAGTGGTATCTGTGAAAAATCCAAGAGTTTACTTCTCTTAGGAATCTAAAATACATTTAAACTCAAGGTTTTTTGTTTGCTTGTTATTTTATTTTATTTTTTAAGGGACTCATTTAAAATATTTTTAGGCAGAAAATGGTAGGAGTGGTAAGGGAATTGTGTCCAAGACGTAAAAGAAAGGCTGCCTGTTTGGCCTGGTGGGCCAAGGAGGAGACAGATAAATGTCTTGCGTTGTCAGGCACAGCGAGAACAGCACTGGAAAAGCCCACTGGCAGCTCTGCTGGGTAGGTTTGGTCCAGGGCAGTGGTTGGCTGGTGAATGGCTGACAGCCATCTCTGAAGGACCGGCAGTGGAGGGGCCGGTGTACAGTGCTTGCCAGTTTCTGCAGTGTGAATACTCAGACCACGTGAGCACCAAAATACAACAGAACAAGGAGAGCGAGTAACAAGACCAAGTCCCTTAGAAGCAATGGTGCTGGAAGTCTGCATCACTGCATGGAAGGGAAATTACAGGTGCATACGTACGGCGCACTCTTTGCAGCGTGGTCCGGTGACAAAGGCCCTGCACAAACACTGGCCTGTATCTGCGTCACAAGCTGAGACCGGCAGGCTCCCGAGGGGGTCACAGTTGCAGGCTGAAAGCACAGAATTACAGTTATTCTCATCCTCGAGTCCCCCAGTTTTGAAAATGTCCTTCATTGCTCACACTGAGCAAAACACATAGCCGCAAGGACAGAGCAGCCTGCCCTGGAACTCTGCTGTTGCCTAGCTGCAGTATTGTACTGCTCCCTGTGCTACACAGGAAGTTCCATCCCAGACGTTCTCAGAGTCTGTAGCTGACACAGTCAGTGGAGGAGGCTGTGTGGGCTGCAGCACTGGCACCGTCAGCCTGAGTGATGCTGGCCAGGCCGGTGACTCAGAGGCCGAGTTTCCAAGAGTCACGGTTATCACTGACGGGTCCCTGTCTGGCAGATGCAGCTATCACTTCCCTCTCTCTTTCTCACTGCTGAGTTATTCTTTTCTCTTCATTCTCCCCCTTCTATGTCTCCTCCACACATAGATATACCTGAGTCCTGCTTATTGTGATAGCTAAGAAGTTAGGTGGCCAGAGCTAGGTACACACTCCCCCTGCAGGAACAACTGTCCAGCAACTGATGAATGGGTACATCACAGGGGGCACCGCCATCCAATGGAATAGTGTTTGTTTAGCAATTAAAAAAAGAAGCATTGATACTTGCTGCGATATGGATGAACCTTGAAAACATGCTAAGTGAAAGAAGCCAGTCACAAAAGACCTCATAGTATACAATTCCTTCTGTATGAAATATCCATAGTAAGTAAACATGTAACGACAGAATGTATTAGTGCTTGCCTAGGGTGGGGGAATGAGGACTAAGGAGTAGTAGCTAAAGGGTATGGGCTTTCTTTCTTTCTTTTCTTGCAAAATACATTAAAAAATTCACTATCATTTTTCAGTTAAGTGCATTTACATTGTTGTGCAACCAAATTCCAGAACTCTTCATTTTTTAAAACTGAAACTCTGAAGCCATTAAACAACTCCCAATTCCTCTTTTCCCCAACCTCCAGAAACCACCATTTTACTTTCTGTCTCTCAGAAAGTAAATTTCTTTTATTTGAATTTGACTGCTCTCTAGGTACCTCATATAAGTGGAATTACACAGATTTTCCCCCCTTGAAGTACTGGGGATTAAACTAAGAGTACTTTGCACATGCTAGGGAAGTGCTCTACCACTGAGCTATGGCCTTCTGTTTTCTTTTGAGATAGTTTCACCAAGTTGCCCAGGCTGGGCTCAAACTTGTGATGCTTCTGTCTCAACCTCCCCTGTAGCTGAGGTTACAGATGTCCACCACTGCACCCAGCTGAAGTTTTGTCTTTTTGTGACTGCCTTGCTTTTCTTAGCATGATGTACTTAAGGTTCAACCATGTTGTAGCATGTGCTAGAATTTTCTGCCTTTAAGGCTGATATATATAATATATTACTTTTTGCCTAGGGATAGGGAAATGGATATGTCCATTTACTGATGGATCCTTGGGTCACTCTCATCTTTTGTCTATGGCGAATGATGCTGTTATGAAAACAGGTATACAACTCTCTCTTTGAAAATTTGCTTTAAATTCTTCTGGTATATATCCAGAAGCAAGATTTCTTCTTGGGTTGATAAAGATGTTCTAAAGTTGATTGTGTTGTTGGTTATGTAACTAAAATCATGCAATTATACTCTTGAAAGAGTAAATTGAATGGTATGTGAATTACTTGTCAATAAATCTCTCTCTATCATCCGCACACATGCACGTGCACATGCACACAAACACACACAGAGAGTCACAAAAAAACCAGTGTTCAGCCTGATCTCATAGGACATCATGTTAGCCAGTGAACCAGGGAGACACCAGGAGTGTTACATGCTGTGATGGAAAGTTGTTCTGATTACAAAATTCACTTTATAACATTTAATTTTGCCATCACACCTGAGAAGAGCACTTTATGACAGAAAGATTCAGTCAGTTGCTTTCTAAAAATGCAAATAGCCCACAGCTCCTTCGATGGACAAAAATACAGAGCATAATGCAGTAATCAAATGGAAGTCGTTTACCTAGACTCCCTGAGGACCCCACAGCTCTGGGAGGCCCTAAGCAGCTCTAAACTTCCGTGGACCCTAAACCCACGGGAGGCCCACTTGGCCCCAGAAAACTGCTGCCGTTGTTTCCCCTTGACCCCTCCCTTACTTCTTTAATTTCTTCCCTTTCTTTGTCAGAGAATTCCTGAATCCGTATGAGGAGGGGTGTGAGAGCAAAAGGATAAATAATTTAAAAAATAAAACCCCCAAAATTGTGTCTTGAAAATGACCCAAGAAGCCATCACAATGCACATCACATGAGATAATAAATCTGTAAAGAGTCCATTAGTGGAGTAGTGGAGGCCATTTTCTTAGAGGTTTTGCCATTTGGCATTAAATTTTTT
>NW_004624739.1:21618923-21681515 GCF_000247695.1 Heterocephalus glaber | reverse complement strand
TAACAGGCGGCGAAACCACAGAGCTAAATCCCCGGCCCCGGCATTAAATTTCTTTGCCACCCCCCGCCCCGCCTTGGTCCAGGAGGAGGAACTCGCCCCTGCTGGTCACTTCTGCTAAATTTAGTAAACCACGGACAAAAGCTATCTCCTAACTTGCTAGAATTTGTGGTAGGTATTGTACCACTTAGAAGACTCGGGGGCTGGTAGGACTCTTTAGGTGTCTGCAATTAAAGACTTTAAGGGCTGAGGGTGACAACATCAGCTCTAAAGCTCACCCCAGTTGGTGGGCCAGCCCTGAGGACTCACGCTGGCAGCCCCGGGGGCCTGAGGCGCTCAGTCCGTAGTGGTTGCCTTTGCACTGGTCACACTTGGCTCCTTGCACGTTCTCCTTACACAAGCACTGGCTGGCCACAGCGCTCGAGACAGGCTCAGAGTGGCTCACACAAATGCCGCCAGACACGTTCCCATCAGCGTCGCACTCACAGGCTGGGGTCAGAGAGATGCAGATTCTTAGTTAACTGCAAACTGTAAAAACTGAAATATAAGCACAGCATTTTACCCATGCTAGAACTATTTCACTTCAGTTAAATAATTAAATATGTTTACATCATTAGATTAACAGACAAAGCTGTTTAGAATGTCTCCCAGATTTCTGGTATTGGAAAATGTCAGATAATTCCATACATTTATCTTGAAAAGACTTAAATGATTATAAAGTCAGAGGATCACAGAAAGCCTGTTATTTTGAAAACTGAATGTTAAGAATGGATTCATTCTTTTGGGGGTGAATGAAAATTAATTTTCGCTTTGGAACTAATTTTCATAGATGTAGTCGTCCCACAACATTGTGCCTAACGATCAAATGGTAACTTTTATGTTGTGTAAATTTCAACTCAGTGAAAAATGGATTAAAGAAGAAAAAGACTAAAGGTTAAGAAAAGGTCAAGAGACAAGTAAGAGTGGAATGTTGCGATGACGGATTTGTCTTATCGCAAGAGCCATACGAAAGCAGTCACGTAGGAGGTCCACCAAATCTCTGAAACAGGGTTAAAAGCTAAGTCTGCTCTTCTTCATCATGGACAAAATATACCGCAATGAAAGCATATCATTCTTTTGGATTTTTTTTTTCTGGAACACCTCCAAAAAAGAAAGCAAGGGACCACTGGGAAGGACTCATACCCTTGTGTGTCCTTTTTAGAAATCTGCTGGGGAGGCAAAGCTTGAATGAAGAGATTTGGACAATAGAATAAGCAGACATCTGTAGCAAAGGAGAAACAAAAGTAGTGATTTTTTTCTTTTTTAGTGGAAATTTGAACAATGCAAGAAAGGAGTGTGTATGAAAAGGGATGCTGACAGTGTGAATAACTCCAGCGGGTAGGTCAAGGGCAGGAGGGGAGAAGTTACAGAAGGTGGACTTTGACTGGATATAAGAAGGCGCTCACTAACAGACAGGGCTGCCCGATAGAGTGGGGTTCCTTTCTTATTGAAGGTGTCCAGGTAGATGCTGAACTTGCACTCATGGCTCTGGGACAGAGGACAAGCGTGATGGTAGGCACTGGCGACCACCAAAGTCTCTTGTACCTTTGTGCTGTTGGGTTTCCAAGAGGTTCCTCTTTTAAAGAATGCAATAAACATAAAAAGTGAACATCTTCACTTTAAAGAATAACCTTGTTCACATTTGTACATGTTTGCTTAGCATTAACAAAAACAAAACCCTCCAGGGTAAAGCTCTGTCTATGTAGAAACCATTTAGGCTCCTGAGTTCAGTGGAAAAAATCCAGTCAAACCAGTTGCTTGGTGTCACTGAAGCAAAGGCCTCGTTGTCTGGCAGAATCTTCCAAGTTCTCATTGTTTGCTACTGGATTTTGACTGGTGATAAAATCTTGCTATGGAAAAACAGCATTGGGTTCTGTTTAGTTTGGAGGGGAAAAAACCCATTATTTTCTTCTAATTAAATTCAGTTACTTCCAGAAAGGAAGGACAAATCCAAATTCATTTCAGAAATGGCTAAAAGAAAAAAAAACAATAAACAAACCTCAGCTTTATTTAGGAGACACTCCACAGGGTGAGCACTGAGTTCCAGAGAATAATTTAATTATGCACAGAAGCAGCCTTTGGGACCAAGTGAGTGGACAGTGACTTTACTCTGAAATAACTATGTCACAGCCTCTGCAACTCCAATAAAACTTCCTGCTGCCACACAATTTGATTCTAACAAACTTTTATTTGTAGTGGTTGTTTACTAAATATTTTCTTTCTGTATCGCATTTAAGAGTATCTTATGTAGACTTTAAAATTCGCAAATGTTTATGCCTGGAGTCTATTTACATAAATATTTGGGTTCAAACAAGAACAACTTAGAATTTATCTGAGAGCTCTACACAATAAATGTGCGTTTCGGTCACCTGGAAGAGGCTGGGGAGTCTCATGATGGATATCTGTTACAAGCTCTTCATCTGCCTCTCACGGAAAAACAATTCCATGTTTATTTTTTTGTTTTGTTTTTGGTACCAGGGATCCAACTTGGGTCCTTGCGCTTGCAAGGCAGGTGGTGGAACCACTGAGCTAAATCCCCGGCCCTCCATGTTTATAATGAATGACTTCTTAATTTCCGATCAGGGTTACCAATGTTCTTTCCCTGTTTGTTTGTTTTTTTCTTTCAAAAGTACCACTAAGATAATACTAAGTTGTTCTGAAGGAACAAGACCTTGGTTGGTAAGTTTGAAACATTTAGTTTATTATTTCCAAATCTCTATTTTCCTAGATGATCTGTTTAAAAACATTGTATTTCCCTGATTCTGCCCAGACAGCAACTGAATCTTCTATAAATACATAGATATAAAAAAAATCAACAAAAGGGCCAGGGATTTAGCTCAGCAGCCCCGAGTCTGCCTTGAAGGTGCAAGGTCCTGAGTTTGATCCCTGGTACGCCCCCAAAAGAAAAAAACATTAATAAAAACAAGTGGGGGTGTATGTGTATGACTACAGATTGTGATAAAAACCGATAGGATTTTGCTCTCATAAGTGTTTTATGAGAGTCCAGTTTTTCATATCATTTTTGAGACAGGGTCTTTTGATATTGTTCAGGCTGGCCTCGAACTCATGGCAATCCTCTTGCCACTGCCTCTTGAGTGCTGGCATTGCAGGCCTGTACCACCATACCTGGCTTTCCTATCAATTTTGAACAGGTCTTGTAATGTCAAATTTTATGCTGGTGCCCACTGAGCAAAACCCTTTATTGATGCTTTTTCTATACTATGTTCACTTAAAGCTTGAAACCTATGACATGGTATCCAGGTGCCCCTGAATGACTTGTGTAGACTTTTTGTTTTATTAGGATTACAGAAAGTCTGAAGTTATGATTTCATAGCAGCTCCTCCCTCCCTTGCTTTAATGAGAGAGCCTGAGAAGCTGGATTTCTGGGTACCGGGGGAGGCAACTCTCCGTGGGTCCTGGGCATCCTGAACGTCTCTACGGAGTGTGCCAATGATGCGAGGTCCTGCTTGCTCTTTACCGGGCCTGTCTCAGAGCTGCATTTGCAGCAAGCAACTTGGGGCATATGGTAACATCTTCCCTGGTCAAGAGTTGGCTTTCTCCACTTGCTATAAAAGCAAGGGATCCTCCAAACTCAGTGCTCCTTGCCTGTGGCATACACTCCCTAGGTGTGCAGTATCCATGGAACAGTAACAGGCTAACCTGTGTGTTTATAAGGAAGGAGAGTGAGACCTTAGGGCCAATCGTTGACACTGGTGTGTAAAGTCAGCTTGGGGTTTTATCTAGACAGCATCATACGGCAATGATGGGACTAACGCGAGTTGAGTGAGATGCCAAGGGTACAAACTGTAAGGAGGTTTTCGTTTAGGTTCTTGCAAGTGGTAACTGTCAGTCCTGCACTTACATGACCCTGACAGTGAGTGCTGCCTTAAATTTGGGGACTCAGTGCTTTGCTTGCCTCATTTTAGCCTCAGTTCTGTAGAGAAATGCAAATTCACACAGTGATATCACTTCATTAGCAAAGCAAAAGTGTGACCAAACCTAGATTAGCAAAAACTATAGCTTGAGAAAACCAAGTGCTGGCAAGGACACAGAGCACAGGAGCTCTTGCCTTGGTGAGCTGACGCCACTCTGGGGCGATTCTGCATTGTCTAATCAATTTGAAAAAACGCAAACCCCACGGGCCAGAAATTCCACTCCTACTTATGTTTATGAGGGACAGCCTGCCTATGCGCACACGGCAGATATGACTGGATTGTGCTGCATCAGAAGGAAAGGGGACAAATGCATTTCATCATACTTGAAGGAAGGGATTTTATGCAGGAATTAATATGGATGAACTACCGGATATGGACACATTAAAAAATGTTGAATGAAATACTCAAGTTCCTGAAGAACTCAAATGGCAAGGTATCCTTTACCCAACATCGTCATTATTCGAAAACACGCCAACATATATTGTTTATGGATAAAGACACAGATGAAAGTGTAAACTAAGCCCATACCTGTAATACACAGGCTGAGGCAGGAAGACTGCACGTTCCAGCCCAGCCTGGGTAATTTAGGGACTTAGGGAGACCCTGTATCAAAATATAAAATAAAAAAAGGGCTAGGGATGTAGCTTAGTGTGAAGGTTCTGGGTTCAATATTCAGTACCAAAAAAAGTCTAAAAAGCAAGCGTGGCAATGATAAATAACAAACACCAAATATATTAGTATTTACCCCCCAGGAAGGAGGGTAAATAAATAGGATGGAAGTGTACATGGGGTGTGAATTGTGTCTGTTGTTTTTTATTTTTTATTTTTTTTTTTTGTACCGGGGATTAAACTCAGGTCCTTACGCTTGCAAGGCAGGCGGCGGAACCACTGAGCTAAATCCCCGGCCAACGTCTGTTGTTTTTTAAAGAAGGGGCCAAAGGCAACAGGGTAAATTACCAGATTCAATTTTTTTTTTTTTTTTTGGTACCAGGGATCGAACTCGTGTCCTCAGCTTGCGAGGCAGGCGCCAGAACCACTGAGCTAAATCCCCGGCCCGTAGTTATCAGATTTTGATAGAAGTCGCGGTGGGATGGGGGGGCTTATTATATTATTCTCTATTGCTTTGCATGCGCTTGGACTATTTCATTTACCACCCCCTGCCCCCGCCCCCAGCCGCGGACTCACGCAGGCAGGCGCGCGGGTGGGAGGCGGCCCTGCAAGGTCCCGGTAGAAGCGCGGCCGGCAGCGCTCCCGCGGCGCTCGCAGTGTGCGCTCTCGGTGTGGTGTGCGCAGCTCTCACACACGCCGCTGCTCACGCCGCTGCTGGCCAGGTACGCGGCCGGGTCGAAGTGACAGCGGTCCGAGTGGCCGTTGCAGTGACAGGCTGCGAAGGAGAGGAGAGCTCTGAGTGCGAGACGCGCCAAGGCCTGGGAGGAGGATGCGCCCACTCGCCCTCCGCAGAGATGCCGCCTGCGCAGGGGCCCGCAGCACTTGGGCTCCTACGTTTGCTATAAAATGCGTCCTCTAAATGTTAATGTGCAGGTTTTTTAAAACGTGCAAACAGAGCTGGGCCTGGTGGCATATGCAAGCAATTCCCGGATTCTGGAGGGTGAGGCAGGAGCATTGAACATTGAGTTCAAGACCAGCCTGAGCCAGCTAGTGAGACCCTGCCTCAAAAACAAACCAACAGGGCCCGGGGATTTAGCTCAGTGGTTCCGCCGCCTGTCTCACAAGCGCAAGGTCCTTAGTCCCATCTCTGGTACCAAAAAAAAAAGGAAAAAAAAGAAAAAAAAATTGCAAACTAAAGCAAACCACTTAGATGATTTAGAAGCCAGAGCACAGTATGGATAGTGGGGAACTGTAAAGAATACCTCCACCGACTTAAGCTTTGTACGTTGAAATATTTTAACCTGGAATGTTGTGCATGCAGGGGGTGGTGGTGGCTGGAGCTGAGCCTGTCCTGCCCTTCTGGGGGACAGAGCGCTGGCAGGGCGGCTGCAGGGTGTTTGATCTCAGCTGGGGCCGTCTGTGCTCTGTCCTGGGTCCCCTTCCCCCAGACAGCCTCAGCTCCCATTCATGTTGTTGGGTCTTGTGGACTACGACTGTCACACATGGGGTTTCTTCATGAGGCCTCTTCTAGGGACCTTTCATTCCTTCAAGTCCTGTTTTTCTTAAATCCGGGAAAAGAGACTAAATAACGAGATTGTTTGGAAGTTCATCAAAATTCAGAGGCAGCAAAAATGTTAACAAAAATGAAAATGACGCCTTATTGACTTAAATAATTTGTAAAAAATTACAGTGGCCTGCTAAACTCAATCCTGCCCTCCTCTTCTCCTGTGTACCTGCGCTTGAAAGCCGCATTCAGCAAGACCGCTGCGATCTTGGGCCCCAATCCAGTGTTCATCAGATCCCGGGGTCACACTGCCCCCGGTTATTTTGCCATCACAAAGCTCTGCCTTTCCTCAGTGTGCCCAGTGACACCGTGGTGCGCTCTGAGAAGCTGGTGATTCTGCTCCATGAGCGCACCGGAGAGACCGCGGCGTCAGCAGTTGGGTAGGGACAGTGAGAGGGGACTAGGGACATGAAGTGGCTGACCGCATGGCCCACGAGGCAGGCGGCTATAGAAGTGACCACCTGCTTACTGGAAATTGCCCCTTGGGAAACCTTTGCAGGTGTAGAACCGTTGTCTTTAGGGAGGGACCTGCTTGCATTCACTGGAAAGTTCCCCAAAGCCCATGCTCACCCCAGCAACAGCTCAAGCCAGCAACAAAAGCTAAGACCCTGACTGGCCTAGAATGTGCCAATCAGTGAAGACCCCAGGACCCCTAAACAAACGCTCAGACCCTGATTGGCTAAGAACCCCTTTAAGTCTGGTAGAGCAAGGGCACCACTTGAACTTCTCCCTGCCCAGTCCTTTGTCTCGGGACGATTTGTCTCTGCCTTCGCCTTCTCCCGAATAAACCTCTGTTGCGCGCTACTTTTGTTTTTGACATCTCGTTCTTGGCAGACCTGACTTCTCCGTTTTGGGGGGATCTTCGGCTTTGCCTCAGGCTCATCCCACTCTGGCTTCCCCCGCCAGGGTGAGGGCAAAAACCCGAGGAACGGGGATCGCGCCCCGGGAGAGCCCTCTGTCCCCAGACCCCCGGGTCATTCCAGCGGCCCAGTCAGAGCCCTAGACTTGAGCTACACGTTTGCAGAGTGAGGAGCCCAGGGCACGCGTGTTCACCCTTGTCGGCAGACGCTGTCCCCAGGGCCCACGGCGGGCCTGCAAGGAGCGTCCTGGAAGAAGTCCTCGCAGCGCTCGCCGTGGGGGCCGGCGGTGTTGTGCTGACGGACACAGCGGCCGCGGACCTGCATTGTGCGATACACAGTGTCACTCTCGCGAGCCAGGCCCCCAGGCCCGTCAGGCCGCAGGTCCCCTCCTCCCTTAGCTCCCCCTGCTGGTCACAACACACGTGGCGACTCTCCTGTTACTTGCTTACCCAGCCTTTAAAGTCTGCAGATTCAGAGTACACTTACAATACTTTGGGGGCTTTTTCGTATTCTAATTTCAGGGAGGCACCTTGTAGCCCTCAGTAAAATGAGTGCCAGGATGGGGAGAGGTTGTCTGGGGGGCGGGGTTAGGAGCACAGGGGAAACGGAGTTAGGGAGAAGCTAGAGGAAGACACGAGGTCCTCTAGGGCTTTCACACAATGGTGTCAACGGCCCACATTCAAAGAGTAGAGAGGGGGCTGTGTGGAAGGTGCCGTGGCCTCCCAGCAACCCTGATGGGATTGTGCCTAGCCATTTCCAATTATTTAGTGGACACCCCTGCGGCCGTGCATAAAAATGTACAGTTGCTGGGCTGGGTATGGAGCTCAGCTGCAGTGTTTGCCCGGCACCCTTGAAACCCTGAGCTCCATCCTCAGCCCAGAAACTACACCACCACCAACTACTCTTCTATCATATCAGCCTTTTGACACCAGTCCCCAGAGTGAAAAAGCTCTGCAGAATTAAGACATGCTCCTTCAGAGTGTAAGAACGTCACTAGGATTGGCCATTTCTACAATATCAGATATTACTGAAGGGCTTTAGCATTGAGTATGGAGTTTTGCACTCAACACCCATTCAATCAATTTTTTTTTTCAGTGAGAGAATGAACATGAGATTATAGTTCTCTCCCATCAAATTTCCATTCCATAAGAAATGAATGAACAAAAACAGAACAAGGGTACTTCAGGGTACCTTGAAGTCATAAATTATAAATTCTGCTCATGACTTCAGTGATGCCCCTGGGTGACATAATGCACAAGAATCTCTGGCTAGAGAAGTTAAGTGGCCCAGGTGGCCTTTTGCAAAGGTGGAATGACACCTGCCAGGCCCTGGGATTTGCTGATCTCTGTCTCTGCTCAGCACCGGGACAGTGGAGCCGGAAGGAGGACCGACTGGTCCTTTGGTGAGGAACTCACCATTCCCGCAGGGCTGGAAGGGTCTCCCCGAGCCTTCTGCAGTGGGCCACATCCACTGGCGTGGCCATTGCAGAAACAGCTCCCCCGAACAACCATCTTGTACAGCGCGTAGTAGTATTTATCCAGGGAGTCGTTTTGCTCCCTTCCAAATAAAGTATCCCCAAGGGTGTGGAGTTTGGTAAAGTTTATCCTCAGGCTTGTCAGTGTCACGAGGTCTAGAGAGGAAAAGGAAGCGGTGAGTGAAAGAGCATATCAGCGGCCTTGGTTCACCTTGTCTGATGTGCCCTTAGCCCTCTATAGAAATGAAACCACAGGGAATACTCTCACCAGGCAATCAAAAAAAAAAAAAAAAAGGATCTGAAAAATAAAAAACAATTCTTACCCTGGATTTAGGGGCTGTAAGGGCTTTCTATTTCAAAGCGGGGATCCAAAACTTTTAAAACAACCTGTAAGACGAATGTAGGTAAATTTATGCAATGTTATCTCAAAATATAATTGTCTAATTTTCTCTTAAAGAAGAGATCTTGACCCTGGCAAGAAGGCTGAGCCATTGCCTCCCAGCTGGAATAGGATGCAGACTACCACTGGGCACTAAGAACAAAGATGAGCGCAAGGCACGCCTCAGTGGTGCCCGGCCCTTTCTGTGCACACGGAGTGTTGGTGCCATTGGTGAAGCTGGAGTGGGATGACGGAGCAAGCTGTCGTCAACTGGGCCCTGGCGGGGCATTGTGGGGCTGCCTTCTTCACCGATTCTTTCTGCTCCACCTGGTAAAACAGTGCCCCCCAATCCTGCTCCCACCCTGGCCCTCCGCAGGCCCCAGCTTTGCTTGGAGGAAATTCCTGGAGAGTCCACCTGGGCAGTGGTTTGCGGAGGAGCCCAGGGCTGAGACAGCTGATGCAGGGGAGCTGCTGGGCTATGTGGCTCTTTTGCAAGGGTTAGGGGCAGGCGTTTCTACCTCAGGGGGCCCGGGGCCATTTGAGCCCATCTCCCTCAGCTGGGCTGACAATACAGTGCCTCTTTGATAGGGAGTTCTTTACTGTTCCGGACTCATTCCACTGGGACATGTTCATTTTTTAAAAATCAGCAGCTCAAGTGACATTTTGGTAAATATAACCTATTTTCTTTTTAAATTTAAGTAGATCACACTGTAAAAAGTTTAATTTACATAAAAGAAATCCAAGGAAGGAAATGCTACCTCACCACCTGTTGAAGGCTCAATATCTGAGTATCTGGAGTCACAAACAAGGTCTCCGACTCCCTGGGCCTGTCCAGGTGGGACCTCAGGAAAGGAGGCAGTGCAGTCTTGTGCGAAGTACTTCAGTGCTTTCCAGGTGTGTCCGAAGTCCATGGAATGTTCCACTAACATTGCAGCAGGCCGAAAAGACTACAAAAATAATGAGTAGAACTTGTAATGGTCCACAAAGCCAAATTTTACCATCCATTTCAGAGTGAATATTTTCATTTTATAGTTCCATCTGTAAACTTTCAGTATATCCTTTAAAATCACTATATGTCGCTATATGGTAAACACAGCTAGCTCTCACACCAATAAATGGGTGAGAATTTACAAGTATATACTTTGTCCAAAAAAATCTAATTACAGTTTTGAAAATATTATGGCTGTGTGACCTAGTAACTGAAGAAAGCTGGCATATAAATAGAAAAGCTAATGTAACTAATACTTTACACCAGCTTGCTTGTGCCTCTTTGCCAAGGATGCCTTTCTTTAGGCAAATTGTTCTACATCCATCACGATCTATTCACGGAGTTTATCCTGATTCCCTAGAGCATATATATTTTCTTCAATTATGTTTCCAAGCATTCCAATCATACCTCTACTTCTGAACTTATCACTTTATATTATCATTTTCTGCTTCTGTGTTTGTATCCATGAGAGGTGGTAAATTCTTCTGGGACAAAGACTAGTATTCTTTTTTTGTTTTTTCTTTTTTGACTATTTTACATTTTGCATCCTTTTTTTTTTCTTCCAGAACTGGCAGCAGGTCTATCATCAAAGTAGAATTTTGGTGCATGATTATGAAAGACTAGCGCAATGATTTGCTCATGAGTAACCTAAAGGTTAATTTTTTCTTTGCCTTTTGATCACTACCTTTCCATATTTCCTCAAATAATTTCTTGTCTTTTTCTCCTGAAAACTATCTTTCCAGTTCTTGTGGTCCCTGTCTCCCCAGTACTTTGGATTTACCTTTATTCTGTCTTCTAAGTCTTTTTTAAAAAATTAATCATGTAGTCATTGATCAGCAAGCAATGTTTTCATTAAAAATTCATTCAGGAACAAAACCTAGGTGACAAAACTTGAATCTACATGTATCACTTTTTGTTCTCTGTAAGGAAGCCAGGAAGAGGAGTCCCTGGGTAACACAGAGTATTTCTGGAGGTACGTAAAGGAGTCGGGGGGGCCTGTGCATCTGTACCTTAAAGGTCAGTATAAGGTGGCTGAACTGGAATAGCGCCTCTAGGTCCAACCTGATGCTCACGTGATCAATACCTGAAGAAAATTCCAGAAAGAAGACAATCAATGATTTTGAGAGCACCCTGTTCCTCATGTTACCCCTGCTGTAGTTTATCTGTACTGAAATCACATGGCTGGTGCTCAACACCCTTTCCCAGTCTGGGCTGCTCTGTGTCCGAATCTATGCCTGAGTATCTGCATTTGCATGTTGGTGCCAATACACATGGCCACTGTGCGGCAGAATTACTACCGCCAAGGGAGTGCCAGGCCATGTCCTGTGGGTGAAAGCTCCTGAGCAGGAACTAGCAACCCAGAGCACACGGAAATCAACACGCTTTTTTCTCCCAACGGCTGTTAAGTCACTGGAGCTAGAATTTTGCCTCTTGTTGGGAGACACAGCTTGGAGTATTCCCCTTGGAGTGGGGACCATACGCTGAGCTAGTTAGCCGCAATCCACCTCTAGCAGCGACTAGAAGCATCACCCCAGCCTGGCCATGATGGAACCCAGAGCTCTCAAGACACAACTGACCAACAGAGCCAGAATAGAAGCCATAGATGCAATCTGAAATTGTCTAGCAGCTGTATTTTAAAAATAAAAGGAGTGGGTAAAATTATTTTTAATAATATACTTAAGCCAAAATATAAAACATGTTATCATTATTTCCAATACTTTAGTGTAACTTTTCCCCTAGATTCCATCTTGGAAATCCAAGACGGTTGTAGAGTGACGCACGTCTCAGTTTAGATTGGCTCAGTTTGGCTTTGAGTGGTCAGAAACCGCGTGAGGTACAGTCCGCAAAATGGGACAGTGTGACTCTGGGGTTACTGAGAGCTCTGAGATGAGAGACTCGGAATCATATACTGCTGAGCTTCCAGGCTTTGCACCAAGGGCTCCGATCCCTGTCTAGAGGAGACCCCCACAGAGTGCTCAGTTGTCACCCCCAGGTCTGCACAGTCGGCTGTGACAGAGGGAGGAGCAGTGGAATAAATGCTGAACATGTGGGTCAGAAGAGCTGATGAGCAAAAAGGGCACCATTCATCACTGCAGAGGGGGCTGCGGCAAAATCCCCTCCATTCCTGAAGGAGTGTGAACTCGAGGTGATAACTAGGGTCCATGATGAAATGGCATCAAGCAGACACAGTCACGCATGTGAGTGGACTGCAAAGTGAAACAGCCTTGCATCATGCCTGCCCTAAGCTGTTTATAGGGTGTGGCTATGCCCACTCTTTGCTCTAATGGCTTAGGACCCTAACAAAGACCTATTTAGAAGTCTGAAGAAAACAGAAATTAGAGCCCAAAGAACAAGATAGAGGTTGCCGAATGGAATCATTTTGCGGCCAAGGAAAAGGGGAAGGGTCCCAGGCCAGTGTTGATGGGGGCCAGCGTGAGGGAGGGAGGCCGGCTCTTTATTTGGGGCAGGAAAGGCTGGGGCCAGGGGTGGGACAAGAGGAATCCCTCTTCGGGGCCACACTCAGTGGGCACTGAAGACACACAGATGGTCATGGCCGGTGTGGGGTCCAGATCACAACTGCGTGAAGAGAGAAGGGCCTGCATTCGGGAAGGCAAGAACCTCAGCCAGTAGCCAATTATCCTTTCAATTCAGTTTTTGTATTAAAACTGTTGGCTTGCACTATGTATCAAAATGTCCTTTCTCTCTCTTCCTCTCTTCATGCACCGAGAAGGACAAAGTGCCTGGTGCTAATTCTCACACTTCCCTTGGTATTAGTTACTCTATTAATTAATTAATTAATTAATTATTTTTGGGTACTGGGAATCGAACTTGGGACCTTGCGCTTGCGAGGCAGGTGCGGTGCCACTGAGCTAAACCCCTGGCCCTAGTTACTCTGTTTACATCAGTGTGTTTTGTATTAGGCTTAATTTACCAATACTTCATAAAGTTTTAAAAAATGTATAAAGAACAAAAAGACATTTTCTTTACTCACATGGAAAGAATAAAATGTTCTGAGGTAAGTGCTGAAAATACACTTTAACTTCTCTAAAGGAAAATAGTCTTTCTTAAAAATGAAGATAAATCGATCTTATATGAAACGCCTCATTCTTGGTGGGTAATATCTTGCTGTAACACTGTTAGAGCCATGCAAGGAGAAAGGCACTGTATTAAAATAGGAAGAAATGAATAAGTGGAAAAAACTTAATCATACCATTTTCAGATTGCCACCATTTCTTTTCTCTGTCTGGTTCAAACTTTGTAATTACATTCTCGATGGTGTGGCTGTCGGGTTGGGTGTAAGGGTTGTATGGAAATCGGGAGTCACAGATGAAGCACTTTTGCTTTCCCTGGAAAATACTATCATTAAAATTAAAAATAAAGAACTATAACTTCTTATTGTTGATCTGAATTTAAAAACAAGCTGTGTTCACTGTATTTATATCTTTCAATCCAGGCAAAAATAAAAACCAGAGGAAATAACAAGACATCACATTTTCCATCAGTAGGTATCTAAATACAGTACCAAATTAAATTAAAACATGGCCTAGATGTTTTATAAATTTATACATTTGGGGCAAAAAGATGCAAATTTATATTGAAATAATTTTTTTCTCAGAGACGAGGGCGATGTTCTGAAAGTTATTTCAAACTGTAGAAAAATTCTTAGGGTGTACTTTTAAAAGCTAGAATTACTTCCTTTAGCCAAAAATGGAATATTTGGCAAGAAATTAATGAAGCAGTTGTGTATTAGGTTATTTGTAGCTTTTTCTCCCAGATTTTACAGCTTTCAGTAGAAAACTTCCCATGGCCAAAATCATGTCATACTTGGGGACTCCAGGCACGGAGGCCCCACCCTCCTATTTCATAGACCGGAAGAAGATTTTTTTCATGAATTGGAACTGGTTTTACTTAGGATGGATTTTCAAGGTGAACTTGAGCTGCATGTAAAACTGAAGGGGCTCTGTGAAGATGTCCGCGGGCTGTCACTGATCCACACGGTGACTTGGCTAATACCTGTGGCACTCTAAAGATTTCGGGCAAAGGTATCAGGAAGTGGGAACCGCTTGTTACAGTCTTCAGTGCCAGAAATTACCTACAACAGCACAGGTCCTCAGGCCCTACACAGGGTGACCAGGGCTACTTCTTTGCCTTCACTTCTACTCCGTTCCAGGTACACTGGCTTCTCATGATCTCTCTAGCACACCAAGAACCCTTCTTGACGGAGCCCGCCGTCACTTGTCGAACAGCACCTGAATGGGGGAGTGAGGATGAAGAAAAAGAAAGACGCAGAGACAGAGTCGGGAGCCCCCCAGAGAGACTGCCGCTGCTTTTTTATTCTCCTCCCCTTTTATCGCAGGTGAGTTTGGTTGTTCATCATGACCCTTATCCAAAGACACCTGCTTCCTTGTTCTCTAATTCTTTGGAAATTCCCCACCCTCATGGGCTTTCTTGTTTCTCGGGTTTACAAAACGTTCATCATGTTCCAGGACAATTTCTGAAGGTAAACATCTAATCTGGCAAGGACGCGGTTCCTCGTAACATAGTCTCCTTGCTCCATACAATGGAGGGTGAGATTCAACATGGAGCCTCTATGGCTAACACCGCTCTCCACACCTTCTGTCTGGGGTCTTGGCACAAGCTACTCTCCCTCCCAAATAGTCACGTCTCTTGCTCCTCCCCTTCTTTTGGGTCGCTATTTAAATGCCAACCTGAGAGACTTCCCTTAACCCTATCTAAAATGCTGTCACCTCCACACCCCATAGCCTTTTGCTCTTCTCTATCTCTTTCTGTATTTTATATATTTTCTAAATGCTCATTGCTACTTGAGACTATAATATGTAGTTGTTGGTATATAGTCTGTCTCTATCATTAGGGTTCAAGCTGCACACAGACAAGGACTTTGTTTATTGCTATGTCCCTATCATCTACAGCAGTGTCTGGCACATAGTAGCTGCTCAATAAAATGTGTCAAATGAATGCATGATGATTTTAATGACTATTTCAGTTGGAGTCTGTCAAAGTAAACCAACCCTTCAAGAGTTTCACATCATCAGTGCATTTTAGAATCATGGGCCACCATAAGCCTTATTGTTGAAGAAAACAAAAATTCTCTTTGGAAATTAAGACAACGGATGCTGGATCAATTCTGCATATGAGTAGGCTTGTCCCAGACCTGCCACAGAAGAGCAGCAGAAGCCTTGTGACTTCCTCAAAAGAGGTCAGGTCTTCAGAGTATTGCCAATTAGCCTAGGTTTTCTCTCATTGCTGAGACAAAATACCAGACACCAAAAGTTAAAGGGGAAATGGTTTAGTTAGCTCACAGTCTGTAGAGGTTTCAGTCCATAATCATCCAGCTCCAAGGCAGGGTGGTGTGGCAGACAGGCATCGCAGAGGAGAAATAGTTTGTGGCAAAAGCAAGAGGGACGACCACAGCCCTTTCTCTTCCTTATATTTCATCCAGGCTACTTAGGGTGGGCAGCACTCACACCCTTATCCTAGTGCCCTTGAGCCTAGCATTGCACCACGAATCAGTTCTAGCACCACACACTCTAGATCCAGCCACCTCTGAAAAAGTCCCACCTATGACTACATGAGGCTTTGAGGGCCATCTAGACACAGCCATAACAGTTCTTTTGCTCAGTTCAGACAGAAATTGTGAATCGACAACATGAAGCTCTGCTAGCAGTCCTGTCGTCACAGATGATGCCAGGTCATGCTGGTCTCTGCCACTGTCAGCGGCCACCTTCCGGTGCCAGCTTGTGCTGGACACTGTAGGTCAGCTCCACTGGGTGCTGCTCTCTGCTGCTGCTTTTGTTGACTGCTGGTCCTTGGGGCTCTGAGTGTTTATTGTGCTTTCTTTGGAAATGACTGCTCTACCCACATTACTCAGGACAACAATCCCGAGTCGATTTTCAGGACCTTTGGAACCTACACTACCCGAGAAATAAATCACAAGCAGGTTTACAGGATCACCAAAGCCAGTCTCTATTTTAACAGGGCCTGTGCTGCAGCTCAGGGAGCCAGTACACAGGAGGCGACGGCCCTAGACTAACCCTGAGAGGTGTCCCGGGAAGCGCTGCTGAGATAGCGGCTGAGGCCTGTGTCCATGAGGCGCAGGGCTGAAAGCTTGCTGTGAATGTTGGTTTGCCAATAAGAGGCCCAGATCCCTCCCTTCCTGATCTTAACCATTCCAGGCCGCTCCCTCCTTTCTTCAAAAGGCAACAGTATCATCTGAAGTGGCGGCTGTGGGGCAGGGTGTCAGGCTGCCTGTCCGGCTGCACACATGTTGGAGTGGACAATGGTGGTTTGGTAGCCAGGGAGGATGCTGAAGCAAACTGGCCTGGTCCACTGTGGAGAAAGTGGGAGCAGAAGGAATTGAGGGGAGGGATGGACTGGCTGCCTGCCAAGCCACAGCTCCTCTCCAGCTGGCACAGGGAAAATGAGTCAGGTTCTTCTCGTCTGTCTCAAAAGTATTTCCAGTCATACTGTGAAAATTACTGGGGAAGACATTCAACTGCAAGTCTTAGAGGGTATTTTTCTCTCAACATTTTAGAAGCTTATTCTATCTATCTATCTATCTATCTATCTATCTATTTATTGGGGTACCGGGGATCGAACTCAGGTCCTTGAGCTTGCACAGCAGGCAGTGAAACCACTGTGCTAAATCCCCGGCCCAGAAGCTTATTCTTCAGTGCTGCAGCTCCCAGTGATGCTCAGTTGTGGCCACTAGATGTGAGAATCTCAACTCGAGTATTGCAGTAGGTCCATGTTGTTTTGAAGCTTTGAAGAAAATCTTCAGCTTGGCCGTTCTTTCTTAGATAAAATCATTCTCTTTGTGCATGAATTTCTTTTCTTTTCTTTCTTCCTTTTTTTTTTTTTTTTGCAGTACTGGGGATCGAACTCAAGACCTTGTGCTTGTGAGGCAGGCGAGGTGCTGCTGAGCTAAACCCCCGGCCCGCATGAATTTCTATCTAGATTTGTAGTGGGATCCTCACCAGTAACTCTTGTTAGCCTAAAATATTTTGAGGACTTTTTTTCTTCCTGACTCTAAGCTTTCTAAGATTTCTGCCATTCTCTAAACAAAAGAAGCCTTTACTTTGATATTTGATTTACTTTTATTTTTGGTAATGTAGCTTTGTGATAAAGGCACATCAATTTCTAATTACAGTCAGAGTGTTGGCTCATGGTAGCAGTAAGCAAATACCACAGTTAAAGAGTAAGACAGAAGTTCCTGATGTTAGAACTGAGAAGCACGCCTTTGTCCAGAGGGTCTGGTCTTTGTAAAGTCACTGGAGGAGCCGTCCATCCCATCTGGCCGAGAGGAGCGAAACTTCCACCATGTAATTTCCTGACACATGTAGACACTTCGTGTTCTTACATAAGTATTTCCCAAACTTAGAACAGTGCTAAGCACCCAAGTATTGTCTCTACTTATTTATAATCCTCATATTTTACTAGAAACCAATTAGAATACAAAGCATTTCCCTGAGATCTAAACAAGTTGCCTTAAATAAACAATACATGGAAAAGCCTGAGCCACTAGCATTAGGCTTATGTCCAATTTCCTTCCTGCACATCCTCTCATTTAAGGGGTGGACATGGTAGCCTCACTGTTTCCAGCAGGTATGATACTCAGATGACCTTGGATGCTTGTTCGGCTGCCAGGACACAGGAAGAAAAAACCCTAAAAAGTCACTTGCCCTTTAATAAACTGGTCTCTCAGGGAAAAGGGGACAAAAATACATTCATTTTGGGAACTTACGGTTTTTGAGACACTGCAACTTCCAAGTGGTGTGAGTTTGATGTACAGTGAGTTCAAAGTTCTCCATCTTTCTCTGTGTAAGGCAGAGCAGTGGGGTCATGTATTTGGCACGATGGCCTGGAGACCTTCCCTGAATGCGTCAGTTATGTTTGCTCTATGGGACAGACTATGGCAGCTAAGTTGACCAATAGAATTAGAATAATACTCTTCAAAGCCTGAAGCAAAAAGTCTTTTCTGGGTAATTCTAAAAGTAAAAGGAATAGAAGTTAAGTGTTTTCTGATTAGTTGAGTCTCCATTCTTTGAATTATTTTACATATGTCACTTCAGGAAGGACCACTGTCTCCTTTATTGCTGTCCGAGTAGCCTCAGGTATACAGGAAAAATCTACATCACTAATTAAATAACATCACAGCGAGGAAACTGAGAACCAACCCACCTCCAGGTACCTGGGGATGCAGTACTTCTGGGCTGCGTTCAGCCTGCAGGTAGAAGACACTGTGAGCTGGGAAACGCGGCCCATGAGGAGATCGCCAGGGGCAGGATGACAGGCACCTGTGTCGCATTCATCTTGAGCTTTCAGGTACCCGAGCCACCCTGAACACAAACAGAATCAGCTGCACAGAAGGCAGCCCGAGGGTAGCACCAGGTCTGACAAGCAAACTGGTTAAGTTGAATACGGCATTTATTTTTAATACCAGTTCTGTGGCTCTCTAAGCCTCACCTTGTGGATGCTCAAGTGCCCATAGCCTGGTGGCAAACTCCTGATGGAGATTACACCACCCGAATTCCCTGGCCTCACCCGGGCAGCCTGTAGCCTGTGACAGATACAGAGTCTGAAAGGCTGCTGTCAACTCCATGGTGTGATCCATGCCCAGCATCTCCTCTGACATCTGGCTAAGCCAACTCCAGCTGGGACCATGGCCTGGGTCCATCCCCTCAACCTCTTGCTCCTAAGAGCACTCTGAGTAAGTAAGCTGCACACAAATCCCTGCATCTGTTCTGCGTGAAGGCAACCTGGCCTGAGTCAGCCTCCCTGGGAATTTCTTTATGTTTCATTTTAGGACAAATAATGACTAATTCATGGACAGGAGGACAGAGAATTCAAATCCTACCTCTTATATCCATGGTTCCAATCTGTACAAAATAGGAGAATTGAAGAAATCCTTGAGAAATAACTTTCCCTTATAATATACAAATTCAGTGGAATCATTTAAATACCTGGATTGTTGGGTTCGGCTACAACATGGAATAAATCATGTTCCTTTAGGGACAGAGTTCTAGTATGAATAGCAAACAGCCCATTTTGTCACATACTGCCCAGTGGACCTGCCAGGAAGGGCTTTGGTCATTCATGAGATAAGATCACCCAAGGAGCAACATGGTCTCAGGCACATCAGTCTCAACCTTGTTATTCATGTACAGCCTCTGAGACAATATCTATAAGTTACTGCTTTTAAAAAAATTTTGTTTTAAATGTTAAGTTCTTGAGAAAGGGTAAGTTCCTTGGAAAAATTATAAGTGTATTAAAATTTTAGCATACCAAGCTACTGTTTGTTTTTTAAAAAAATTTTATCAATGCTCCATTTTTTAAAAATTTAATTTAATTTAATTTTATTTTATTTTTGTACTGGTGATCGAACTCAGGACCTTGTGCTTGCGAGGCAGGCAGCAGAACCACTGAGCTAAATCCCTGCCCCCCCCAAGCTACTGTTAAATAGTAATAGCAAGAGTAGCAAATAATATAAAACATAAAATGTCCTAGATAATAGGTAGCAAAAGGGTGAAGGAGAATTTAAGTGACTTAGAACACAGCTGCCATTAACTGCAAGAAATTTCAACCACAGGGTAGTCATATGTAAACTTCTTTTGTTTATAATGGCAAAAAGAATCAGAAGCTCTAGGCAGGGGATCTGGCCAGGCTGTGGGTTATAAATTCAGGCAAAGGGGTCTTTCACTAGAGACAGAGGAAGAAAACACCACTAGCAAACCCTTCTGCTATCAAGTCACCTAGAAAAATGTAACCATCATTTTTCTAACTTTGTGTATTACCTAGGAAGTCTTTGACTCTGAGAAAAAATTTGCATTGAATGAGGAAAATATTGCTTCATTCACATCTGAAATAAAACCAGGGTTAGATCACAGAGTGGTAAAAAATGTAAAGGTTGGAAAATAGCTGGGTATAGTTAGGCATTCTTAATGACTATAGTCTCAGCCATACCACTCTGAATGTCCGATCTCATCTAACCAAATGACTATATTTGGACATTTACATGTTTATTTAAGATTGGACAAAGATGCACTAAACTTTTAGTTTAGTAACATGTGATGAATGGTCCTGTCTTTGCTTGCCGGGTGGCAGTAAGTGTGATGACTCTTGAATTTAATTTATTCAAATTATAGATTTGGACTAAAGATAAGTGCTTCTAAAATGTGTTGAACTGAACCCTAAATTAGCACGATTCTCCATCAAAAAAAGATGTGAGAACAATAAATTTGAGAGATAGTGCATCCTAGCTCTCTCTCTTGGATATTCACATTGGACACCAGCACATTATAGCCCCTGAAAAAGTCATTCTGTAAAATCAAAATGCAAACCAAATATCTCCAAAGTTGCTTAGTCTAGCATTTCATGGAGGGCATTTTTATTCAACTCAGATCATTATTCCATGCAAAACTAGGAAGATATTTTGGGAAACGCTAATCACATTTGTATTTAATCTAAATCTTCCAGCCTAAAACAGTCTGAGTGGTGGGTTGCTATGTCTTACTTGGAGACTGGATGTAAAGATAAATTTGGGGAATTAAGCTATAAATCAAATGTAATCAAAATTACTCTGGAAATTTTCATAAATTGCCTACATAGTACAGTGTAGATGAATGTGTGTACCCAAAACTAAGATTTGAGAATCATGAAGTTAAAAAAGGTAACAAAGAAAAATCAATGTACAAATGGTAGAATATTTGAATCACTCTAAGTAAAGATAACTGTTAAATTTCCTTTCTATAAGTGCGGGGGAGCAGGGTAACTGGAACTATTTCTTGTCTGGAAGACTTTCTCCATTATGTTATATACTAAATTTTTGCAAGCAATAAAATAATAGATTTGTTCATTGTTGGAAAGATTGAATAAAACAAAGTAGAACCTTACTGGAGCTAAACTCCAAAGTCAATACACTTAGAGTGAGTGTACAAATAACAAAAGTCTGCTTAATATTTTGTGGATAGCTATTTATAGAAATAATTGTAGCTCTTCTTTTACAAAGTATATTTGAACAGGATGATACAGTATAATTGCTAATTCAGTTGAAGGGTTGGAATCTTGCTTGATTCTGGAGGCCAAAATTTAGGTACTGTTTCTCTCTTGATTTCAGTTCAAACTATATACATGGTAAATTTGCAGAAATAAAATGGCATTCACATAAACAGTACAGGACTTAATAACTAAAAAATGTTTAAAAAAAAGAACAAAGGAGAAAGAACCGCTTGACCTGACATTACAGCTTGCTATGTAGCTACAATAAACACAAGAGGGTGATCATAGCAAAACAGATGTGTTCTGGCCAATAGACTGGAATACAGAACCCAAAAGTATAGCCAAGCAAATATGGCCAACTGATTTTTGAGGTGCAAAGGCGGTTCAATGGAGGAAAAACAACCTTTTCAATAAATGCAAGAGAAATTGGAAATCCACAAGTGAAAACATAAACTGCAACTGCAAATTTATGCCTTGCATAAATATTAACTCAAAATGGATCTTGGACATAAATGTAAAACTATAAAGCTGTAAGACAAAAGAGGAAATCTTTGGGTCTTAGGGCCAGGCAAAGGATTTTTAGAATTTATGACAAAAGCATAATCTATAGAAGAGAAAGTTGGACATTTTCAAAACTAAAGAACTTTTGCTCTGAGAACGACCTTGTGAAAAGGTGAAAACGTGAGCTACAGACTGGGAAAATAGAATTGCAAACCACACATCTGAGAAAGCCATTACGTTTCCAATATTTAAAGAGCTCTCAGAACTCAACATGAGAAACCAGTCAAATGAGAAAATGGCAAACAACACAAAGAGACATTTCAATGAAGAAGAGGTACCGAAGGCAAATAAGGACATGAAAGGAAGTTCAACATCATTAGTCACTAGGGAAAGCTAAACAGCAATGAGATATCATTAGACATCTATCAGAATGACTAAGATAAAAAGTAGTGATAACTCCAGACACTTGAGAGGTGTGGGAAAACCAGACCCCTTATGTACAGCTGGTGGGAATGTCAAGTGTTATGGTCACCGTGGGAAAGTATGGTACTGTATGTAGTTTCTTACAGAACTAAGCTTATCCTATAATCCAGCAATTGTATTGTTAGTTAGTTATGCCAAAGGAATCATAACTTATGTTCACACAAAAATCTGTATACAAACATCAAAAGGCTGGCAATTACTCAGGTGTTCCTCAGCATGTGAGTGGCTAAGCAAAGAGTGGTCCACGGAAGAGGACTTAGCAACAAGAAGACCAAACTATGGGTAAGCAGTGAGGCCAGCAACCACTGAGATGGCTCTCAAAAGGATTGTGCTGATGGAAAAAAGTTAGAGAATGCACAATTTCATGTATATTCCATTTTTGAAAGACAAAATTATAGAGACTAGGAAGAGATCCATGGTTTTCAGAGATTAGAAAAGCAGGCAGGCAGGGAGGGAAGCAGCCACAGCTATGTGAAGGAAGTACTAGGCATCCTAGAGGTGATAAAACTCCTGTATCTTGACTGTGGGGATGGCCACCAAATCTATATGTGTGGTAAATTTGCACAGAATTAAGTGCACACACACATATGAGTGTATGCAAAACCGGTGAAATTCAAATAAGGTCCATGGATTGTATCAATGTTAATTTTCTGGCTGAGATGTTGTACTGTAGCCATGCAAGATGTTGCCATTAAGGGAGACTGGGTGAAAGGTGTACAGGATGTACAGGTGTCTGTATTATTTCTTACAACTGCATGTGAACTCACAGCGATTTTAAACTTTCAAAAAATAAGCGAAGAACTGTCCTTTCTCAAAAACCCACTCCATCGGCTTCTACATGGTGAACCAAATCAACCTCCCTCTAAAACAGTATGCGCATGATTTATTCCTGTTGGTCTTATAGGCCTCTCCCTTGAAACGTGAACATTTATGCCAAGCCTTTATTTCAGTATACAGGAGAAGGGTGGGCCTAAGACGAAAACCATGAACCATGCTGTGAAATAAGTTTTGTTTCTCCTCAGATTTCTTAATTGTAAAATATAAAGAAATAATTTTTTTTTCATGGGCTTGTTTTTATATCTAATTTTTTAAAAAATCTGGCCTTCCAAAAAATAGGATGTGGAAAAATCATGTTCTTTGTATTATGTATACTGTTCTCCACATAAAAATTCTATTATTCTAGTTATTTTATGATTTTTAAAAAATCAGGCAGGAAGCATTTTTAGATTATGAGTTTTATAGCTAAGAATATGATACATAATATCTCCACTCCCACACTTTATTAAACAGCAATTTGGGCAAGGATTTTTTATGCTTAATATCATTATAAAGATTGTTGTCTTAGGGGCTGGGGATTTAGCTCAGTGGTTCTGCTGCCTGCCTCACAAGCGCAAGGACGAGTTCGATCCCTGGTTTAAAAAAAAAAAAGATTGTTATTTTAAATGGTTACATTTCTTTCTCTTTCTTTAAAATATTTATAAGGAAAGTTAGCACCATCATACCTTTTTTTGGGGTTTTGTGTGTGTGTGTGTAATCATGGTATAATAAAAGATCCTAAAATGGTTAATGCGCATTTCCCCTTTTATTGAAATTAAAATCTACATTGTTTATTTCCTGGAACTAGAATCTAAAATAAATAACTCCAAATGTTTGGACTCCACTAGACAGAGATTTTTAAAAACAAGGTCAGGTATGACATTTCTGCTGAAACTGCATGTGGATTAACTAAGATTACTTCCCTTCTAGGGATTTATTCTTTTAGACAAGTTGCATCCTGAACTCTTTTACTGGCACGGTTGTGTTAGAGAATTAACATGCTTTGTAACCTGACTTGGCCAAACTTGTTTTGATCACATGTGTACTTTTCTGAAAAAATATTTCAGGACATAGAAACATTGAACTATCATTTCTGTAATTATCAATGCAACTATGAACTTTTAGTCTAAAACACTTGACCAAAAATTGCTAAAGTCACAAATAATTAAAATTTTATGCCTAGCATAGACTCAGTAATATCTTTCCTAGGCTGAAGTTTTCAACTGCCAGATGATCATATCAGTAATAGGTTGGAATTGCTTCAGAGAATAAAGATGTTTATATCTTTAGAATATTAATGCAGTCAAAAAGCACAAAATACGAAGGTAGGATATTATTAAAATGACTTTAGGAGATCTGTTCATTTAAAGAAAATGTACAGTAAATTTTTTTGTAAAGTGAAGGATCATTTTGTAATTTCTCTAGTAATTTTGCATATTTTTATAAGTCTCTTAACTATGTGAGATATTTTCACATACCATTTATTTCAGAATGTTAGAGAGGATATAAACACGCACCAACACTGATGTACCCACACACATTAGGTAGTATGGGTGAGAGAAGTACAAAAAAGTGTGTTAGATAAAGTTTGCACTCTGTGTCTGGCTCCCCAAACTGAGGGTCAATGTACTTTTCATGATGCTTTCCTTTTAGGTTCCTGATTCAGAATACAAGACAAAGTATTTAACCAGGCTCTGCTACTTATATAAATGCACATGGTCAAATTACCAACCAGAAATCGCCTACGCTGACAACATACAGTCAACTTGGGAAGCTGACCACAGGCAACCTGAGAGATTTGGTTTCAATCAGGGCAAAGATTAGAAGTCCAAATCTTATTGCAGTGAGACCCTCTCTGCTCAAGCTGATTTATTTCTGAAGATTTTCCCCTCAGAGAGGAGAGATCTGATTGAGGAGGGCTCTCCCAGGAACTATGGAGTGGCTTAGACCTTTCGCAAGGTCAAAGGGATCCTAGGCAGAGGCTGGAGTGATCCTCAGTGCTTTCCTCTGGTTTGGAATACAGTACTGGTTTAGTTCCAAAGAGCATCCAAACCTCTATAGATTAAAACAACCCTTTCCGACTGTGAGGCCAGGGCTAAGCCTCACAGTGGTGGAGTGTGGAGTGTAAACTGGGGACCCCTGGGGCTCAGCAGTCACTACTCCCACGCTCCTGTGTCTCCTCTAAGGCAGGGACTTTTCAACAGACCGCAAATGAGTGCGCCCCATCTGGATCCCTCTTCTGTCCTTCATTACTAGCAAATCTAACTGGGAAATTTCCTTAGGCTTCAGGAGTTGGAAAATTCAGTGGTGAGACTCTGAAAGCTTGCTGCCTTGAGGAAAGTTGCATCCATCTTTGAAGAGAAGGTTTGAAGCAATTTAATGAGTACGCAGTAATCAAAGGCAGGGCTGTTTTAGATCCTGAAAAGTCAGGATCAAAGAGAGCAACTGTTGGGAACATCTTCTCTATGATTAATGCAAATTATTCTCTGCTTATTAAAGACAGCAGCAGCAGGGAGAATTTGGCCTTGTAGTTTCAGCCCGCTGCTTACTTGGAAGAGGGAATTTTGCTTGAGAATTCTTCACAAGACCTCATCACTGGGAAACGTGTTACATTCAAAGTAGAGCAGTTTAAAAAATTAAGTGCGTTCATTTATACATTGAGAATCTGAAACTACTCAACATTGCTCAGTAGCTAATCTGCTGATGATGGCATGTCATTAAGGAGTGACAGAAATAGTCATGCATGGATACCAAGTACATGCGAGTATAATTTTTCAGTTGTTTCACACAATTATTCAACAGAATAGCCACGCAAATATAGCAGCACAGGAACAATAAGTGGATATGTATAAAAAACTATTTGTGCTACGTATTTTAGGACAATTCAATACAAGCAGAAAATGGATCTTCACAAGTAATACTCACTGAGGTGCAAAAAAAGGGTCAGATGAAATCGCATTCTTTTGTCAGGAATGATCGCATGTAATTATGCTAGGTTTAAAAAAATAAAGGGCAGCTGCTGATTGGCTCAATCATTGCCATCACCACATATTATGTAAAAGCCCCAAAATTTGGCTACTGGTTCTTATCCGTTACAGACATAAAATATCTACAATGCCTAGTTCCTTAAAAAAAATAACAGTATATACAGTACATAAAAATTTAACAAATATTTGTTTGCTATTAATGTTTGTCATTTTTGAAATCACAGAATAATTTATGGAAAGTTATATGAAATGTAATTTTTTTACATATTTTTTACCTATTTTCCCATTCTTAGAAATTTTTGTCTAAAATAATTGCACAATTAACATGTCTCATTATATAAAAAGTAGAAAACTCAGAGAAATGGGCAAAATTAAGAAAATATCACCTCTAGTACCACCTCTCTCAGAAAAGCAGTGCTATACTTTTTCCTGGTATGTAAATAATTTTCAGAAATGGTATCATATGGGTTACAGCTACTTGCTTCAGTGAATTTATTCCAGACATCTTTCTGTAACAACAAATCCATTTTTTATATTTTAATTTTTTAGTACATGTTTGTGATACACAATGCTTACATTCATGGTGGGAGTTGGCGCATGGACATGACACATCTTAATTCTTCCTACATCCCCCCCCATCTCTTTCGGTACTGGGGATCGAACTCAGGACCTTGCGCTTGCGAGGCAGGTGGCAGAACCACTGAGCTAAATCCCCGGCCCCATCCCCACATCTCTTGGTCCCCTTTTCATTTGCAAAAGATCTTCCTGTTTCCTATTATCTGTCTTTTATTTTGTTCTTTATATTTTCGAGTTTTTTATATAAGAGAGACCACAGAATATTTAAGCTTGTGTGTCTGATTTACTTCCTTCAACACTGTGGATTCAAGGTGCATCCATTTTCTTGTGCATCCATTTTCCTGTGCATCCATTACAAATGACTCCAATTTATCCTTCATTATAGCAGAGCCGTACTCCATTGTGTATAAATACTGCACTTTCTTTGTCCATTCATGTGCTGATGGCCGTATAGGCTGCTTTCAAGGTTTAACTACTTAGTGTATTCTGAGTTGTGTTACATTAAGCGTGGTATGAATACCTCACTATAATATGATGCCTTTCACTCTTTTGGAAAGATATCTAGGAGGTGAGCTGGGTCAAATAGAATGTCTAGTTTTAGTATTTTTGAAGAATCTCCATTCTGATTTCCACAGTGGTTGGATTAGATTACATCCCCACCAACAGCCTCTCCAGCATTCGTTATTAGTTGTTTTCTTGATGATGGCCTTTCTTTCTGGAGTGAGATAGAATCTCAGTGTTGTTTTAATCTGCATTTCTCTAATGGTCTGTGATGTTGAACATCTTTTTCATGTTTTTATTGGCCATTTGTACCTTCTCTGAGACGTCTCTATCCATTGCAGTTGCCCATTGTTTGACTGGGTCTTTTATTTTAGGGGAGAGTCTAATTGTTTTGAGTTTTTTTATCTATACTAGATACTATTAGTCTTCTGTCAGAGATGTAGCTGGCATTTTCCCCCATTCTGTAGGTTGTCTCTTCACTTTTTTGGTTGTTTCCTTTGGTGTGCTCAAGCTTTTTAATTTGATATAATCCCATTTATTGATTCTTGATGTTATTTCTTGAGTGATTCTTCTGTTCAGTCTTTGCCTATGCACCTGTCTTCAAGCATTTTACCTATTTTATCTTCCAGCAGATTAAATGTTTCTGTTTTAATATTTAGATCTCTGATCCATCGTGATTTTAGTTTAGTGCATGGTATGAGACATGGGCTAACTTCAGTCTTCTGCATGTGGATGGCCAGTTTCCCAGCATTTACTGAAGAAGCTGTCTTTCCTCCACCGTATATTTTTGGCCCCTTTGACAAAGATCAGGTGGCCATCTGTGGTTTGTTTCCATGTCCTTTATTCTGTTCCACTCATTCACGTCTGTTTTTGTGCCAGTGCCATGCTCTTTGTATCACTGCAGCTTTGCAAGGTAACTTGAAGTCTGGGATTATGCTATCTCCTGCTTTGCTCTTGTTGCCCAGGATTGCTTTTGCTGTTCTGGTCTCTTCTGGTTCCATATGAATTTTAGAACTGTTTTCTCTAGTTCTGTGAGGATTGCTGTTGGCATTTTGATTGGAATTGCATTAAATTTATGAATCAGTTTTGGAAGTATGGCCATTTTGACAATGTTGGTTCTGCCTAGACAGAAATAGGGGATGTCTTTATTTTCTGATGTCCTCTTTGATCTCGTTTTTTATGAGCACTGTAGTTTTCATTGTAAAGGTTTTAAATTAATGATGTTTAGATTAGTACCAAGAATCAGGATGACCTGGGAATGTCTACAAAGCAAACCTCCACCTCCACCTGTGTTGGGGTGGTTGTGCCCCTCAGGAGAGAGGCCTTCCCCTGCCCCATGTCACAGTTGTGGGGAGCCTGGTCGAGACTGGAGTATATATACACCTCAGTGGGTTGGGAGGGAAGAAGGCAAACAGTTCTTCTGCTCCAGTGTTCTTTGATACTGCATAATATCCCTCTGAATGTAGGAATCAGAATTTATGCAGCTAATCTATTGTTTGATGTGTCCTGGGTTTCTAATATTTTACTATTATAAATATTTCTGCTAAGTCTTTGTTTCATATCTTTATTCCCTAGGATCTATTAAATGGAGTGGAAATAATAGGCCAAAGCATACATATGTGTATGTAAGGCACAGATGCATACATGCAAGTGTACATACGCAGATATGAGCATACATACTACATGTATATGCACATGTGTGTGCACTTGAGTGTGTCTAAAGCATTTGATGTTACTGTCAAACTGCCATGCACAAAGTTTGTCCTGGTTTATATTCTCACAACAGCCTAGGGAAACAACTCTTGACTTAGTTCCTTGTTAATACTGAGTACGCTGAATTTTAAATCTTGGTCAGTTAACAGCAAAAAATTATTACTTCCTCATTATTATTTTAATTTTTACTTGAATAGTGAGTGTAAAAACATTTTTTGTGTATGTACAGATAGCCTATTTTTGACCCCGCCTCCTTCCAGGCATTTCCTCGTGAATGCCTCGTTTATTTTAGCGGCCCCACATTCCTAAGCCCTTGCATCCCACATTCTCTGCTCTCAGGCCATGTCCACCACTTCCTGCTTCCCAGCCTCTTCTCAGGCTATCGGCTTGTCTTGAACGGCATCTTCCTAAACACAAATGCCAGCCTCCAATGAAGTTGTCTTAGGGTGCTTCTGAAATGCCTGCGTTTAGCCGCCAAACTTCCCATTCTGTGATCCAAGCTCTTCACATAGCCTGGGGTTCATTTCTGAAGCCCAATGTCATAAGAAAATGACTCACTGATAGCCTCCTGTAGCAACTCCCTTTGCAAACTGGCTCTGCCTGGAAGCAGAGCCTGCAGTTCTAGACTAATGACTGTACACTAACCACCACGAAGACCTGTGAAGAACCAGAGCAGAGTCCCTGGATGGCTGTGGAGGCCACGGCCCCTGAGAAGCTTTCCCAGGTGGCTCCTTCTGGGTGCCCGCTCCTGAGAGCCAGGCCATGTGGCTGAGGGCAGTTAGCGGGATATACTTTTGATAACATTGAATCCCCAGCCCTGATGCTATCCTGGTGCAGAAACCCTGCCCGCATGTTTCATTCTGCCCAGAAATGCAGAAAGATAGTGGATGTGGTTCTCTTTTTTATAGTAACAGGCAATAAGAGCAAGTTTAGAAACATTTCTCTGAAGAGCCTGAATTCAGTGACCTTATGATCCGTGCCTAGTATATGATTTGATCCTTGACTTGAAAGGACCCAGGCTTGGAGGCTGAAGGTGAAGTGCTGTAGAAGAAGTAAGACATCGTTCTTTTCTCTAGTGGGGGATCCATTCCCAGGCAGATTCTAAATGAAGACTGTTGTCTACCACAGACCGCGAGCTAAACTCTCCCTCTAGTGGTAGGTGGGAGCCATGCAGAGTGTAGAATTCCAAGCCCCAGATTTTGAGGGAGAAGAGGTAGAATTGCAATGCTGATTGGAGGAGTCAAAGAACAAGCAGAGTGCCTTTTGCCGAGCATTTCAGGGGAGAAGCTTCCTTAGCATCCCAGTTTATCTCATTCTGTGGTGAAAATGACCTCTGGGAATCCTTTAGTCCATCTGAGAATCATCTCCAAACCATAATAAAGGTCAGAGCACAGAGAATGAACTTCCCAACATATATCAGGCAGGTTACAGAATGTGCCTCCCCCAAAGGAGGAGCACGAACAAACCAAGGCCATCCCCAACTGGGCCGGCATGGATAATTGACTAAGGATCATCCCCAGGTCCTTGGGGGTGGGGGGCGCGGGGGGAGACGACACATACAACTGAATTGCACTATGGATGCCACTGCCTGCCCAACCCTGCCCTGAATCCAGCAGCCCATGGCCCTGCATCCACCTCCGAATCACTTGGGATGAGTTTTCTTTTAGGGACTTTCTCTTAAAATATTTATTTATTTAAATTGTTGGGAAATACTATCCTAACCATTTTTAAGTGTGCAGGTGAGTAGTGTTCGGTCCATTTACATTCTGTGGTCAATCTCTGCAACTTTCTTCTTGCAAAACTAAAACTCCACTGAACAAGTCCTCATATTCCCTCCCCATTTTTGGCAACCACCGTTCTGTTTTCTGTCTCTATGCTTTGACCACTGTTTAGTAGGAAAGGTAAGTGGCATCTTGCAGTATTTATCCTTCTTTTCTTTTTTTTTTTGTATCCGGGATCGAACTTGGGACCTTGCGCTTTCGAGGCAGATGGCCGAACCACCGAGCTAAATCCCCGGCCCTTAGTAAAATGCCCTCAAGATTCACCCATGTTGTAGCGTGTGCCAGAATTTCCTTCCTTTTTAAGGCTGAATAATAGGCCATTGTATGTACCAAGAGAGAGTTTTAAACCACCAATATTCAGGCCCAAGTCAAAGTATGAAATCAGAATCTCTCAGGGGTGGCACCCAAGTGTCAGTGTGTTGAAAACGCTCCTCAGAGGGGTCTCCAGGGTAGCCCAGGTGGCTGAGACCCACAGAAGGCACAGGAACATCTAAAACTAATTTGCCCCACACCTTCCTGCTCCTCGAGTCCATGTTAAGAAGAGGGCGTGCCCCGCGGGTTCCCAGGCTTTGGTGTGCACATTAGAACCACCTGGGGAGCTCAGAAGTCCTGCTGCCAGGTCATGTTGCATAACAATTAAATAAGATGTCTGGGGTGGTTCCTGGTGTCAGTATTTTTAAAGATCTAAGGTGACTCCAATGGCCAGCAAGTGTTGAGATGAGTGGCCTGCATAACCATGGCCCAACTTGCTCAGCTAGAAACCTCCATCTCTAACCCTTCAAATCTGAATCCTCATTAAAGCCACTTTGATCTTGTCTCCTTAAACCAAGGCTCTCAAAGTGCAAGTGTGGTCCTTGGGCTTAATGAGGGGACAAATTCACTTGGGTTTGCCAGGACTTTCCTGGTTTTAGCATTGAAAGTCCCCAGCTCCTGGGAATGCTCTTCTGCCTTGGACAAAGCCAAATCCTCTTCTGTGCTAGGAATCCTCTTCTGTCAAGACCCACAGCAGTGCCTCAGCACTTGCTGGAAATAAATCCTCAGGGCCAGCCCAGGACTACCACCTCAGGGGCTCTTTGCATGGGGCCCAGCTTTCTGTGCTTCCATACGCTTTCCCCTTCAGCCTGATGAACGCTCTCGCTTGAGAACTACTAGCCCAAGGACCTCTAAGTCCACCGGGTGGCTACTGCTCTGGGAGATTCTCCTCTACAGTGGGTGCATCCTCGTGGCCTTGGCGGTCTGTCCATCAGTTGGACGCTGCTGGGCCGCATTCTGGCCTTGGGGTGAGCACAGGCAACGTGGCAATGTCTGCAGGCATTTGGGGCTGTCACAGTATGAGGGGAAGATGCTACAGGTGCCAAATGGGGAAAGGCCATGGATGCTACTAAATAAATGCCTTATATTAAACAGGACAGTCCCTGTCCTCACCACAGAGAATTATCATCGCAAAACATCAACGGTACTGACTGTAAGAAGCTCTGCAAAAGGCTTCAGCACATGTAGTCCTGTGCCTGGTCCTCCCATCCTGCATTTCCTAAACCCGTTCACCTCTAGTGCTCTGGTGTTCTGTTTCCCATTGTAGGTGAGTTAAGCTCTGAGCTACATGAATATTACAGTAGGTCTGGCAACTTCTAAAAGTTCCATTATCAGAAATCACCGACCCAGCTTTACAACTCACAGCTGTGCCTAGAGCCCAATTTGCAGTGACCCCATCCATACCCCCCTTCACTGAGCTGTAAACTCAATGGGGTTCCTTTTCTGGTTCTTTACCAGAGCTGACAACTGTGAAACCCCATGTGACATTTTCTTGCTAAATTTGTTAGTTCTATTAAAATATGTAAAAGTGATTGGCATTACTAATCATTATCGACCCTTCTTTGGATGCAAAATGTGTGAAATGTATTTCCAAAGGCAGTGGAAATGCATTCTGGTCATTGTTGAATGAATGCTGTTAGATGACACATCAAGTATCTAAACAAACAGCAAAATGCACTGAACTGACAACATTTTGGCATTGTAATTAAGTGTTCACTAACACTGTCTCATCAGCTCACTTGGAGGCTGCATCCTGTCTAATATCTTGCCTGAGGTTTTTTTGGTTGTTGTTAAAACAGTTTGAATGAAACAGACGAGGACAGGAGGGGCATAGAATGCCACACTGTCCAGCTCCTGACCTGCAGGGGGAAGCTGGGTTGGAAAGCGGCCTCTCCCAAGGAAAGGCAAGCACTTCACTCCTGTCTCCACTGCTCTTCACTTCCTCCTCAGACTGTACAGTAACACGAAGCATGTAGGGTAATTACAGTGTTACAGCTTGTGTCTAAATGTCCCCAAAGCCTCATGCAGTCACAGGTGGGGCATTTTCAGAGGTGGCTGGATCTAGAGTGTGTGATGCTGGGATTGATTCATGGTGCAATGCTAGGCTCAAGGGCACTAGGATTGAGGGTGAATGCTGCCCGCCCTAAGTAGCCTGGATAAGATGTATGGGATAGAAAGAGGTGTGTTTGTCCCTTGCTTTGCTAACTTTTGCCTGCCACAAGCTGTTTCTCCTCTGCCGTGTGCCACCCTTCCTTGGAGCCAGCTAATTATGGACTGAAACCTCTACAAACTGAGCTAAATAAACCTTTCCTCCTTTAACTTTGGATATCAGGTATTTTGTCTCAGCAGGAAGAGAAAGGTAACTAAGACATACAATAACTACGAGTCCTTCAGATACTTTCTGGCATGCTTTCAACGGTAACTTTCACATCTAAAGTAATGGTACCCATAGAAATCTTATGTTTAATTCCCTCCTCTTTGTATAATACCTTTTTTTTACATTACATCAAGGATCATTAGATATTTCAACTTTTTTTTTTGCCTAAGTTGTACTACAATGAAGAGTACAGAGCTACGAAATTTACTTTTTTCTCAATTACAGCAGACATCGCATTTTTCTTAAAATTGAATACAGTATTTATACATATCTAGGATATTAAGAAAAGTATTTTGAAACTATGGATAGCTCTGAAGAATTCAGGGCTTTTCTAAATTGCTTCTAAATTGTATTTCTGTAGCAACAATAAGTATTTACTGGATACACAATTAAGAATTGTGCTTTTCAACCCTACATCAGTTGAAGCTTCTCTCAAGGTAGAGGAAGGAGCAATTCCTTGGTGGGACTTTGCTATGCAGTTAGCATCAATTTTCCGGGGGATTCTGCCTTGCATGTCAATGTCATCTGATTATTGCTCTGGAATCTGTGGTCTACTGTGCTCTATTTTTGACTTAATGCTGATTCTCTGCATAACTAACAAATTCTGAAATTGCTGATATCAGCACTTAATCCATAAAATGCCAACTGGCCAGTGAGACACCAGTGAGACTTACCAGGATCTGAGATCTGTGTCCAGAGGCGCAGGCAGCAAACAGGGCATGTGAAGACACACCTGAAAGTGAGAGGCAATTTAAGTAGAACACGTTCCCCGGAGTTCCCTAAGGGCAGGAAAAAGATGAGCAGTATTTAAAAACCTGCCAAAAGAGGTGATCTGTGAAGTGACTTGCTGCAGATTTGACCTACACACACACCCTGGGCACAAAGGGAGCTAGAGCTGGATTTTATAGCCTGTTTTTGTTTGGTCCTGAACCAATTATGATAATACAGAGATATTTTGCTCTGTTTATTTTTTTCTGGCTCATGTTTCAGTGGGAATTTTTAACAGCTTGATTTTTATCAAGTATAAAGTGTACTGAATGAGAGGGGCTTGTTTCTTAGCAATTAGAGACCCCAATCTGTCTGAGGGGGGCTGGTAAAACATTTGCCTTTAGGTTCTCAAGGCTCCATCCAGCCCACTGGCTCAGGATCATCTGAAATATCTCACACATTTGGGTTCCCTTGTGATTCCACCAGGTTAACCATCGCTGGGTGAGAGGTAAGTGGGTTGGAAATCCCTGGGGTTTGGAATTTTATTCTCCTACAAAGATGGATTCTGAGATAGGTGTGAAGCTAACATAAGAGTCTTAAATTGCAATCACCTAGCCAGGCATGGTGGTGCACACCATAATCCCAGCAATCTGGGAGGCTGAGGCAGGAGGATCACAAGTTTCAGCCCAGCCTGGGCAACTTATCAAGACACTGACCCGAGATTAAAAAATAAAAAAAGGGATGTAGCTTGGTGCAGAGGCCCTGGGTTCAATCCCAAGTACCACTATAAAAAAAAAAAAAGGACTTGTCTATTAGGACATTGAAGTATCCACTTCAAACCCCTGCAGTTTCGGTGGGTCAGTTTACTGGTGACTTACAGAAGACATATTTGGGACTCCTGAATGCTGGAGGAAGAATCATGGATATGAACTGAGGCCAAATGAGATACTCACTTTTTACACAGCATTTATACATCAGGGGATAGATTCAACCAGTATTCCCCTAATGCTACTTTTATATACATTTAAGCTTCTTCAGGGGTATTTTTCAATGGTTCTTGTTTGAGTTTTTATTTATTGCAATATTTTGAATTGATGCTAATTGTTTTAAATGTGTTCCTCACAGGTCAGGCTGTCTGCTCATTTCTGACCTGATGGAAAGCAAACTCCTAGAAGGTAGGAACCAGGTCCTTTTCATTCCAAAACTACAGAGGAAGCTTGAAGGTAGTATTTGCTGAGCTAACGTTTCATTTCTTTCAATAAAAATTCAATAAAAATTCCACCAAGCTCTAGGAGTAGAGGGTAAAAGGTCAATATTTATTTTCTAGGTAGAAATTTTGGCAGGAAGTTTAAGTAAAATTGAAGGATTTTTCAGATTGTTCAACTGATAGGTAATCTATTTGATGAATCTAATACTATTTTTTCCTTTAGACTTTTAAGTTATTATGTGAAACAAAAATGTAGGCACAATATGTATATCCTTTACACTTCTTTCAAATATTGGGATTCCATGAAAAGTGTTTTCTTTTGAAATATGTGATTAAAAGTCTTGCTTCATTCTTGAGTGGTTTTATTGTATCTTGAGAGTTTCCCCCTTCATATGTGTATCCCCAGTTTTATAGCAAAAATTGAAGTCACAATATGGTTTGCGTTTGAGAAATTGCCTTCAAATAATCATGAACAGGTCACTGTATTTTCCTATAAATCGACTCCATATCCTAGGATATCTGCCTCCATGTCAGAGTGGCTTAACTACTTACCTCTTAACTTCAGTTAGGGTTAGAGGACTGCTGCTAAGGAAGGAGTGCTCATGTTACAAAAAAATTATTTGCCCATTGAACAAAAGGGTCAGTCTGTTGGTCAATCAGAAGTGGTTTCTAAGCATGGCTCTTAAAGTCTTGGCATCTTTTCTAAAAACTAAATAGCTTTGTTGCCCTTCTTGAACAATCACATGTGCTCATTTCCACACAATCAGAAAACAAAAAGACAGAAAAAAGAAAACTAAAAATGACCCCAAAGCCTTCAGTCTTCTCATAAATACCTTCGGTGATCTCTCCTCTCACTCTCTTGCTCTTGTTTATTCTCTTTCCTCTCAGAAATGGAGAGAGAACAGGCTGAAGAGCAGAGCAAGTACCCAAACAAGCTGTGTGGGACGAAACTCTATTTCTGCTGTCATAGAGCCTTCAAACACGGCAACTCCCATGAGGTATAATTTACACATCAAACCTCATTTGCTGTAAATACAAAGCTCAAGAACTGAACTGAAGTGAGAGAGAAGTGAGAGTTGCATTTCTTTCTTGGGACAAGGTATTTCCAGCCTCGGAAGAAACTCTTTTGTGCTGCTTCATCTCCACCAGAGCCACCTGATGACCTGGCTCTGGCTGAGACCTTGCCTTCCCTTCCTTTTCAGGTGTCACCTAACCTCAGGGCTGGGGAAGCTGCACCTAGCCCGACTTGCCCAGACTCAAGGAGATTTCATGCGGGAGCAGGAGTCTGCATGGGGCACGAAGAAACTTGGAAGTGCTTCCAGGATGTGTGGAGGATTGCTCAGTCTCAGAAGACCTCAGAACTGCCAGTCAGGTGTTAACAGGATTCACTGGGCCTGAATGGGGCTAAGACTCGGGGCTTACTGGAGCTAGCATGGGCTGCCAAAGCTCTGAGGAACTGATGGGTGTGGGCTGCCTACAAAGTCCTGGGGCAGTGAGGAACAGCCAGACCCTCTCTGACAAGATGCATGTCAGCTGCCTGCTGCTCCTTCAGAGTGACCCCAGGCAGGGCCCCTGGTGGCTGGAGAGAACCCAGTGGATCTATCCTTTGGCTTCCCTTATAACCAATGTTCCCAGGTTCTCCTTTCATGGGGAAGACAGGAAGGAGGCCACGGTGGCCTGACCCTGGGCTTACCCTGAATGGCTCTTCTGAATCTGCCTTGGGGGCCTAGCTATAGGGACTGAGGAAATCCACTAATTTGCTTTTATAATTTCCATAAGGAGTGTAAAATGCCTTACAACATGTATAGGAAAGTGCTGAAAAGTACATCTGAAGGTTGTTAATGGTTGGGTAAAAGCTGTATCATTTCTGTGCAAAAATTGTTACCCAAACATGGAATGTGAGATGCAGAAAGGACTTTAAAGTTCTAACCCTTCGTCCTCAACATCAGGAAACTAAAACCTAGAGTGTTAAATGGCTAAGTAAAGCCACACGCCAATCCACATCCACCCTCCATCTTCCCCACCCTCACAGCCCGTGTGGGTGGGTGCACTCCTTTGACTTTGCCCTTGTCCTCTGATGAGGCTTTGAGGTACAGATCACCCTAGCACACTTGAAGGTTTCAGTGAATCCAGCCAACTGGGAGTGTTTCATAGGAGATGAGATTTACCCAATCATTCAATTCTCACGCCAACCCTGTGAGGTAGCTGCTAAACTGTTCTTGTTTTAAAGGTGAGGAAACTGAGGCACAAAGAAGTTAAGTAACTTGCCCATGATCACACATGTTAACACTTCACCCTCCTGAGATGAACTAATACAGTAAAGACGCAGGGGAGGAAGAAGCAGAAAGACAAAGCGGGTAATGAGCCAATCTTAGAGCCACCTCCTCACAGAACCATGCCAGCAAAATGCAGATCTCTGCATTTCCACCTTCACCATGGGCAGGAAGATCACTGGGTACCTGTGTGGCAGACCCTTCCTCTTCAAGCCTGTCCTTCATTGCCTTTGAGCTATTTTATAATTCTGAAAGTCTAGAATTCTGACAGTAACGAAAATGCTTCTACATGGAAATACAAATTGTTTATTGCCATACAGCTGTTAGCCAATTGATCCCAGCATTTCTGATAACTTGCATGTGTATGTGTCTTAAAAGTCCCCCTTTGAGCTGGTTATAACCTGTCTCTGGTCCTCTCATTAATTCATGAATTAAATGACATCTTTGGCACATATTTGTCTTATATTTATACGGCAGTCAAGGTTTTGACTTTAAACATGTTAACCTTTCTCATGTGCTTGGCCTTCCCAGGGTGGGGGGACCTGGGTGCTGTCTTGGATGTATTTCCTCGGCATGGCATGCTCGGCTTTCTTCACTGGGCTCAGGGCTCAGGGCTCCACACTGCACGGGCCCCATGTGCATTAGCTCTGGGATGCTTGCCTTGCTCTCCTGTCCAGGCTGGGCTCCTGGTCGCAGTGCATACGCTGCCCTGTGTATGTGTCTCTTGTAGCAGGTGCCATGGTGCTGTGGGTGCTGACTCTCTCCTTGTGCCTCCATTCCTAGTCTGTAAATCGCTCAGACATGGGCTGCATCTGGTTCACCCTTGCGTGCCCAGCGCCGTAGAGAATCGGCACTCCACAGTTGTTGCATGAAGAGCTTTTTCATCTTCTACTAGGCAACAAGGTCATGTGCACAGAAAATCATCTGAAAAAGAACTTAACAATGGCTACCAAGCTATTTTCAAGATAAAATGACAATATATTTAATTCTCCAATGATGAAATGATGTAGCCAGTACACAGTGGGTGTAGAGGCAGTGAAGCTCAGGCTTTGGGGGCTTAACAAGTGTCTCTGTGAAGGTGGCATCTGCCTGGGTGGGTGGACAGGTCTGAAAGCTGCAGGAAGCTTGGAAGTTGTACTTGAGGTTCCAACTTGGGCAGGGACAGGCAGATCACACAACTTCCAGGGCTGCCTGTCACATTCTCCATGGGTTTCAAAGCCCCTCCTGCTTCTCCATCAGTCTCCAATGATTCTTAGGTTTTCTGCTTTGTCCTTCAGGCCCTGCCAGGAACCTCCCTTCCCCTCACCCAGTGGCTTCCTGGGTCAATCAGTGTGTTTCTTTCTGATTGCTATGAATCTTCATTCCCAGAGACCAATTTTGGCGAGAAAAGCCAAGGGTCATGTTCAAAAATCAATATAGGGTTTAGCTTATTAAAGTAGCACAGAGAATGAAAATAATTAGGAAGCTTTGCTGAGAACTCTTAAGCACTTTACACAGCTAAAAGCACTGCACTGTTTCCAGTGCTCTGCTACTATATAGAGTCCTTCCTGAAGCTGCTGCTTCTCTTTCCCAGCCTTCAGATATGACTCTCTAGCCTTGTATAAGACTTGTCTGTCATCACTTGGATGACCTAGGAATTGTCTGGTCCCAGGCCTAAGGACCTGATACCACTTCCACCCACCATAGGTCTGGGCACAAATTTCAATTCATCCAAGGTTGTATGTTTTCCTTTTCATAGCCTTTGGCCTGAGAGTCTAATGGCCATTTAAAACAACAGCATTTCTTTTCATTTTTAAATACTAGTCTCTCATAATTGGACATGTAGGCTTACTCTCCTCCCATTTTGGATTTCAGACTTGTACTTTGTGTTGTTTAGATTTAAGGAGAAATAATGTAAAGGGACATAGAGCTTGTATTCTGGAGTCAGGCACATTTGAGTTTGCCTACTAGATCTCTTTTACAGCTGTGTGATTGATCTTTGGAAAGAAAAGTGGCTTTGCCTCACACGATGGGTAAGAACATTAAACAGAAGCGATGTATACACTTCCCTATGTAGTGCTTTATATATATATAATAGGCAGTAAAAGCAAGTTGGCTATTTTCTTCTTCCCCACTTCAACACAGCAGTACCTTGCTAAATAAACAGAATTACATGCTGAAGGCGCATATAAAGTAGGCAAACACCAAAGAGTGCTTGAATTTGGGGACAGGATGTGAAGTCATTTGCAAAGGGTCATGTCTTACTCTCCTTGGGCTACTGCAAGAAAGTCCCACAGCCGGATCGCTCACACAACAGACATTTGTCACCTCACAGTTCTGGAGGCCCGAAATCCCACATCCAGATGACAGCCGGTTAGGGCCCTGGTGAGGGTGCTCTTTCTGTTTGCAGATGCCTTCTCTTTCTGTGTCCTCACGTGGGGTGGGGGAGAGAGAATGAGGAGGAGGAAGAGGAAAGGGAGAAGAAGGACGAAAGGGAGGGAGATGTGCAGGAGGGAGAGAGAGCAAAAGAGAGAGGGAAAGAAGGCAAGCGAGAGAGAGGGGGAAGGCAGGCTCGCTGGTGTCTCTGCTTCTAAGGAGGACGCTAACCCTCACTGTCACAGCCTCATTTGGCCTCGGTCACTCCCTCGGTATTCCCGTAAACACAAGTAAAGCCACACTGGAGCTTTGGGTTTCAACCTATGAATTGAGGGAGGGACACCAATGTCTCCCAGCTGTGTCCAACCCACTTCCCCCACCCCCTCTTTTCTTTGAGTGAAGAGGAGTTGTCTTGGGAAACATATAAAATATACAACATATTTAATGTATAAAAGAGGCAAAAAATCCTTTATTTTTCATACTTTTATTTTAACAAAAAGAGAAAAAGGTCACAGGTAGGCATGGGTGATGTTAGTTCATGTAAATTATGCGGTCATATTACACTTGGCATTTTATTTCAGAATTGCATTAAGATTTATACAGATTCTTCTTCCCCTGTTTCTGCTTCTCTGGACTGGCCAGGGAAGGGAACCTGGAGGCTACAGCAGCATCGTCCAGTGCTCCGGCATTTCCTCCAGCACCGGAGATGAGCAAGTTCTCTCACCAGCCAGTTCCATGGCTCACTGCAATGAAGCGGGCTCTGCTGTTCCTCAGAGGCCTCAGTCCCCAGAACTGTCCTCTTGAGAGTTTGGAAAGGGAGGCAGAGGAGGAGGCATTAAGAAACAAGAGACCCCGCGTTCCAGCTCCCCTCCAGCCGAAGACCTTGATGTCTCCACACACTCAACCAAGATGCAAGTAGCTGCTGCTTTTACTGTCACTGCTCATTCTGCTGCCTCTGTATTTCCACCCAGTTCAGCACTCCTTGTGGTGAACCCATGTCACCACAGGCTTTTTATGAAGAGGTGATGCATGTCTTTTCTGGTATGCAGCATCCAGCACTATTATAGAAAATTCTATCTTTTTAGGGAGTTGAAATTGTTTTTCCAGAGGAAAAAACAGGTCTGAAGGGGAAGCTACAAACCAGAGCAGCAAAAATGAGAGATGGTGCCTTGTGTGCCTTGGGATGCAGGGAAGCTGGGCTCCTCAATCTCACTGACACACACTGAACCCTAAGTATTACCCTAGGCCAGTGGTGGCGAACCTTTTAGAGCTTTCAATGATACAAACAGCCTGCAGCAGCACGTGTGCCATAGGTTCGCCACCACTTCCCTGGGCTCTGAACCCTACAGTCTGGGAGAGGGAGGAAAGGAGAATATTCATGATTTGTAAGGTTAAAGGTCTCAGGGTGAGTTGAGATCCAGCTCATGCATCCAGAGACTTCCCAACCCTTTTGTGGCTAGACTTAAAGTGTCCATGAGGCTTACAGGAGACGTTGTGAGTGACGATAGGAACATAAAATCCCCACCCTGAGAAGATGGCTATGCATCTTCATAGTCTCCCACAATAGATGGAGTTGTACGTGTATCATTACAGAAGTGCTATGAATACTAAGAGAGGACTAGGAAATGTAGAGGAATTGCTTGAACAATGCTGAGGTGTGCAGAAAAACAACTGCACACTTACCCCAGTGAGGCTCACAGGAAGACTCTGGGAAGAGGAGCAGTTACTCATTCTCTCCTTCACTCACTCAACCTACATTCACTGAGGATCAGCCATGAGCCTGAGCAGTGTCTAGCACATGACAGGCACTCAATAAGGATCCTTGAATGGAGACTACATGAGTCTCAGGTCTTTTATTCTAGACATGAAGGAAAGAGTGGGAAACACAGGAGCCGGGCCCCTGCCTTCCCAGAGCTCTAGATGGGGAATGAGGCAAGAAAACAACTAAATATACAAGTGAATTTCAGACTACAGGATGACTGCAACCAGGGAGACAAATGCTTGCTGAGTGTGAGAGAATAGCAGAGGAAAGGGGCTCTGTGCAGAGAGATGAGGGGAGGAGCTATTTACGGGTGGTCTAGAGAATAAGGAGTCACCTTGCAGAGGCCACTGGAAAGAACCTGCAGGCAGAGGGAACAGCAAATTGGAAGTCTTGGGGTCCGATTGGGATCCGGAGAGGCTGTAGTATGTGAAAGGAAGAGAAAGAGGTCTGGGGTGGCAAAGGGGGCTGGAGGAAGAGAGGGAGGGGCTGTGGTGGGAATTTGGATCCTCTTTTAAGTGGAGTGGGTAGACTGTGAAGTACTTTCGGCAGGAATCTCTCTCTTACAGAGGTTAGTAAATGATGGCCCACAGGCTGATCTGGTCAGCCACCTGCTATTGAAATAGTTTTATTGGAACATAATGGTAGGCATCCACTTAAGTATCATCTATGGCTGATTTCACCACACAATGACAGAGCTGAGTGGTTGTGATGAGATCAAAAGGCCTACAAAGTCCAGAATATTATTATTATTATTTTTAGGAGAAAAAATTTGCTAACTCTGCCCTATCATCTGGAGAATGGCTTGCAAGAGGGCAGGTGGGGAAGCAGAGAATGTGCATCTGTTCATATATTTTGTAAACAGACCTACAGAATTGACTGATGGATTTGTTGGGGTGGGGGAGCGTAAAACAATGGCTCCTAGGCATTCTGCCTTGAGCTAAGAGAGTGCTATTTTCTGTGAGTGGGCTTTGCTAAAGGCTAAATGTTTATGACTGTCCCCCCCTCACATATGCCAAATGCTAATACCCAGCCTGATGGTACTGGGAGGTGGGGCCTTTGGAGGGATTAGCACCCTCTTAGAGGCACTTCATGGAGTTCCCTTGCTCCCTCCAACCATCTGAAGACACAGCACAGCAGCAGGCCCTCACCAGACAGAGTCTGCTGGTGCCATGATCTTGGACTTCCAGCCCCTGAACTATGAGAAGTAAGTTTCTGTTATTAGCTACCCTGTCTATAGTATTCTGCTACAGCAGCCCAAATAGATTAGGATGTATACACTGAAGAAGGGAAGACTTGTAGAGTGGAAAGCAACGCAACATTTAAATTTTCAACAGACTCATTTTGAGATGTCAGACCTCACTTGAATAGGGAATTGGAGGCTAGGAGACAGGATGCTGTTTAGGCCTGGAAGAGAGAGAGGGATGACATGAAGTGCTAAGCTCGACACACCAACAAGCCAGGACTTCAGGAAAGTGCCAGAGGTGGCCTTGTCAAGGCCTGGAGAGCTAAGGGAGAAATCAGGAAAGCGCTGCCTCTCTAAGCCAGGACCAGGTTTTGCTGCTCCTCTCCACTCTGGTGCTGAAGCGATGGAGATGGAGCAGACGTAGTTCTGGCCAAGGCTGTGCGGGTTTGGGGTTTAAGAGTCAACTGGAGAATACAGATGGAAGTCAAATTTGCTTCATTTCTAAGATGGGTTTGGGGAGAGTGGATTTGGGCAGCCATAACGGGGTCCCTTAGTCCCCACCCTGTCCCCCACTTCTAGACCTTGGGGAAGCACAGCCAGGGAGGTGTGTGTCCTGGAGCCAACATCTCACAGTACTATCAACCCCACTAGTGAGCAGGTGGGAGAGAGACGGGGAGGAAACTGAGGAGGAGAAGGGTCAGATTTTTTTTTCAAAATCAGCTTTATTGAGATATGTACAAAAACCTCTCATTTTAAGGATATAGTTTTATGATCCTAACAAAGGGACACCCCCATAAAACTACCGCAGTCATGGAAAGGCCTGTTCCATCATCCCTAAAAGTTCCCTCCACCTACCCTGCACACCCCAGCCTCTGACAGTGATCCGCTTTATGTCATCCTAGGTTTCTTTCACTCAGTGGAATGGGAGATCTATGTCAGTAGTTTATTCATTTTTATTACTGATTAATATTTCACCAGTATGATTATTAGTCTATATACCAAAATTTATCCTTTTACTTATTGATGGGCATTTGTGTTGAGTTTTTTGCTCTTATAACTAGAGTCCAGTGTCTTCTTTTAATGTCGGCAGATGAATCATTCCTGTTCCTACAGATGGGAGCAGACAGAGACTGGCCAACAGATTGTACACTGCCTTTCTCATGTGCATCAAAATCACCCAGACGGCTTCTAAAAGCCCACTTGCTGGTCCCTGCCCTCAGACTTTCTGCTTCCACAGACCGGGGCTGGCTGGAGAATCTACATTTCTAACAAGGGATGCTGGTGGTGCAGTTCCAGAGAGCACACTTTGAGAACCATGGTCTCCCAGCTCGTCCTTGAGGAAACAGGAGGACACAGAGGTGGGTGGCCTCATCATGTGGCACTGTCTGCATCACAGGCCTCACTTATGCACAGCCCCATTCATCCCTCAAACAAAATGATTTTGAGAGCAGCTTTACGAGGTTTGACTTAATATCACACATTCACTTGTTTTCAGTATGAAATTCAACGATTTTTTAAAGTAAAATTACCGAGTTGTACAATCATCAACACAATTCGGTTGTGGAACATTCCCATCACTGGAGTAAGACCCATCATATCAACTTACAGCTAATCCTTGCTTCCAGGCCCAGGCGGCCACTAGTCTACTCTGTCTTCAGGGTTCTGCCTTTTTTGACATTTCAAGTACATGGAATCATGTAATATGTGGTCTTTTCTGTCTGGCTTCTTTAATTTGGCACAGTGTTTTTCAGGGTGTCTTACACCACAGCACAGGTTAATACTTAAAGCTGATGAACAATATTTTGTTTATGTAGACACACCATTTAATTCCATGGACAGGTCACATTGTTTACTCTTCATCTGTTCATGGACATGGGATTGTTTTTTTGGCTATTGTGATCCATGCGTCTGTGAACATTTATGTAGAAGTCTTTGCGTAGACCTCAGCTTTCATTTCTCTTAGGTATACAGTTAGGAGTGGAATTGCTCAGTCATATGGCAAATTCATATTTAATGTTTAAAGAAACTGCCTAATTGTTTTCCAAAAGGTCTGTACTATGTTATATTTCCACCATATAAGAGGGTCTATTTTCTTTAGATTTTTTAAAGGAGAGGAATACAAGAGAATCTGAGATTCACCTGGAGCGGTGTGTGCAGAAATGTCCTGAAAATTCCGTTCATTGGATACATTAAGTGCACACACAATAGTGTGAACAAGTTGTTCCCTTACGCTGGTTCCCATCCAGGCTCCACATCAGAATCATCTGGTGAGCTTTAAAAACTCGTGATGTCGAAGGCACATCTCAGACAATAACAACAGAGATCCTGTAGGGCTGGTATTAGGCATTTAGAACACCCAGAAAAGTCTGGTGTGCTAGCTGAGACCCTCTGATTCAAAAGAAAAAAAAACTGTGGAGTCATCTACTGAGATAATGACCTGCATAGTTACAGATGAAGAAAGACATGGTCTCCAGGACAAACTGAATGGGACTAGAGAAGTTTAATGTCTACTGAAGGAACAAGGATTGACTGGCAGAGTAGCCTCTATGATCACCCTCATATGCTTTTCCTGCTATTATGTCAACCTTTTTGACCATGAAGAGAAGGAGAGAAGATGATAGGCCAAGGGGGTGAGTGGGATAGGAAATGAATGGCTTCAAAGCCCTCTGTTTGTTTCTGAGAGACCTGAGCTGTTTAAACATCAGTGGATGGCTCATGAAGCAAAAGCGGGGTTACCTGATGGCTAAGAGTCCAAGTAGGGGGAAAGCCTGGCCCTGGGGCCAGAGGAGGGACAATGCCTCTGTTTCTCCAGGAGGCAGAGGCCAGAACAGAGCACACAGAGGCAGGCTAGCGGGGGATGAGGGAACTCCAATCTATGTTTTTTATTCTTTCCTCCCTCCTTCTGTCCCTCTTTCCTTTCTTCCTTCTTTCCTTCCTTCCCTTCAGTGAGTTGTGATGTAAGGTCATTTTGCAGAAGGTAGTTTGTGAGGGTAAGCAGGAAGCGGGGCCAGGGTTTGCTGCTTGAGTGAGAGTGGAGGAGATTTGAGAGAGTCATTGTTGAATGTGAGAATGTAAATTCCCTGGAGAAAAACAGCAAGTCCACCAGGCGGTGTTGAGAGTAAACTGTTGGAAGGTGTTTATGAATTTCCAGTGGCACTAAAAATTCTACTTCAGCTCCCAGGCGCAGGCAGAACGCTTGATCCTGAGTCACATAATACTGCCACAGATATTTAGAAAAGACAGAGGGGCAAACAATGTTAGGGTACAGGTCATCATTCCAAAATGATGGACTATAAACTCTGCTGGAGAAGGGATGGAGTAAAGGAGTAAGAGGTGGTGGGCGGAGTGGAACACTTAAATTACTTTATTACTGAGGTAGGGATGTCAAGGAACTGAGCCCGGGTAGGGGTGTCCACGTGAGTAAAGGCAAAGCTCACTGTCTCCACTTCCTCCTCTTTTCATCTCATTCCAATTTGCTGCCATCCTCTATCGGAGCTTTTATCAGTCTCAGACGACCTCCATGTTTTCAAGTCCAAGAAATATTTTCCAGCCTTCATTTTGCTCCGTGTTTCATTCTTGCAAGAGTCTCTTTCACGGGCTTCCAAGTCAACCCATTCTCCTTGTGTCTCTGGGCCAGAAGCTCCCGAGAATGGCTTCTGCTGACTGGGCTCTCGTACAGGCCCCTCCTGTGCATTACATTTGAGTTTCCTAGTGAGGGGAGTCCTCAGCTCTCTTGCCCATATTCTTGTTTCTCAGCAACCTCATCCAGGACTCATGGCTTAAATTACTACTCATCACCTTCAGTTTCTTGGGAGCTCTAAGCCCACATATCCAATTCCTACAGTCACTTCCACTTGGATGTCTCTGAAGTTTTTGAATTCATTTATTCACCTGAATTTATATGTAACTTATCCCCAAACCTGGTTATTTTCTGAGGCTCCCACCTCAGTAAACCTCGTGTGTAGTTAGGCAAGTCAGAAATCCAGGTACTGTCCATCCCCGATGCCTCCTTTCCCCATCTCCCCTCGTGCCATCCATCACTCCCGCCAGTTCTGCTCCCTCAGTATCTTCAGACTCCACTCTCCACCTCCTGTGCTATGGCCTGGAGCTAGCTTCTCACCTGAAGCACCTTCCCCGTGTTCTAGTCCATTCTCCACACCAAGTCCTGTGCTCCTCCCTTCCAACACCAACCTTCCATCGCTCTTTGAATAAATGCAGAAGCTTGTCATGTGACACTGGGACTGGTGTGGCCTGGCCCTGCATCTGTCCCAGGCCTGCTGGCCCTGTCAGCAACTCTGTCTGCCAGCTCCTCTCTCTCCTTCCTTGTCCCTCACTGCTCCACAAACATTTCTCCAGGGCAACCTTCCTGACTGCCTCATCCTGGGCTCTGTTGTCATTTGTTCTCCTGAGACAGTGGTGAAAGAGGCTCACAGGCCACATGCTTTGTCCTGGGAGCTGTGAATTCATCAGAGAGAGCTGCTAATCCCATCTCCCCTGTTGCAGCAAGTAATCACTTTTTCTGCATCATCAGACTGCAGTGTGATTACTGACAGTGATTTGCACTGTTCTGAAAGGTGGCTGGTTTTCCGGTCTTGTTTGTTTCTTGCTGAGCAAAGCTCGGGAGACCTCTGGTGGTCACCTGCAGAAAAATCTCACGTGCTGGGTGAGGACTCTGAGTTCTTTGTTCCCCACAAGCCATTTCCAAGATCAGCCATTAAAAGTAAAGCAGGACCATTATAAGGCAGAAAAAAATGGTTTGTACCAGCAATAGACCTGTGCTTTTTTCGGCCAGGCTTATGCTTTGCCAGCCCCTGTTGCTACATACAGCTATGATGGATGTGTGCGCAGAGGCTGTGATCTGTAAATCTGGAGGGGAAGGGAGGGCTTGATTGGTCTTCTGGAGTGAGGCACAGACATGCCCTCCAGAGAGAATGACTACATGATATGTAGTGTTCTAACAGCTCACATGTATAGTGTGCTACCCCAGGAACTGTTAGGAAGGGGGTTCTGGCTAGCTGGCCTCATGGGTGCAGGGCTGGGACCAGGGGACCTGTGAATAAGAGGCAGGTGGTGGAATATGCTAGGCTCAGGCTATTTGCAGAGACAGTTTTTGGAGAAAGAGAAAAATGAGGGCGGAGAGAAGGAAGTGGGTGTAATACTTATAAATGTCCAAGCTGCTTCAACAAGCATGTTTAGAAACCCAAGTTGCCTGTGGCTGCAGCCTGAGGCTGGAGGTTGGAACTGACAGCCCGCATGGGGAATCAGGCATTGAGAAAGGAGGCAGTGATGGATTTCTTGGGTCTTTTTTCAAAAGATTGGTAGTATTTATTCTTGCTTTTCATTAATTTTTGATATGTTCTTTTTTCTTAAGATTTTTAAAGTATTTTAGTTTGTGTTTAATTTTCTCTGCATGTGACAGCCTTTCAAAAGTAAATATAAAAATTTTTACTATTTCAAAACATTAGGAAATAAATGTTTGAAAAAGTTAAAAATCACAGAGATCAAGACTGTTTAATAGTTACATTTTTGAAGGAAGTTCAGTCACATTTACCTGCACTGTTACACATACCATTATTTGGACATTCACACTCCACTAGGAACATGATAAATTACAAAAGAGAGAGGGACTTTTAAAACCACATTTAATTTTTAATACAAAATCTGTTGCATTATTTTAGAAGTGACTCTTTCATGCACAGATAAATTTACCATCTACCATCATGGAAAAGTAAATCTATACTTTTATTGTTCTCTCAAAACACTGACAAATTTAAAGTCATTTTTATCTTTGTGCTCTCTGATGCCAAAACAAACCCATTTTATTTTCTGTATTTCCAATAGATAGGTAGATCCACAAAATGTGAATACGGAGACTTTGAAGTACTTAGGGCCATCCTGACCTGGGATTAGTTCAAACTATCCTTTACCTGCATATGTCAAAGACGCCCTGTCCCTAAGCCTACTGTGCTCCATAGGCAAAGCTCTGAGGATTTCAGCTAGAAACCTGCTGTCAGTATGGAGAAAAGTTCACTATTTCAGTTTCACAGCAAAAAAAGGGAAAAAACCACAGAAAAATAAATGCTTTCCAATCCCACATACTGTATTAATTAGCTTACTTCTTATACAGTACAACATAAACATCGTTTGCTATTTATTTGTAGGTAATACCTATAAGCATATAGCATCATCTACACTTTGAGTATATTTACAAATTCAACAAAATATCTACATATAAAAGCTTTACTTAAAATTAAACTTGATGCAAGTTATGAGAAACCAATTTATTGGCAAATGAAACTGAGCATTCTTTCAACCATAGGCTGTTATAGATCTTCATATTTGGAGCTTAACCATTTGGTAGATATTGTTTATGAATATGATAGGATCTATATATTTAAACTGCAGATATAATCCCTTTTGACTGTTGGTCTTTTAAGCACTTGTCAGATTCTGTAATGTGTCCATTGCAATTTTCATACACGTTGCTTAATGCTGCAAAGAATTGCAAAAGCTCATATAGGTCAAGCCTTAGAGAATAAAGTATTACGGTTGGCATGCTCTAGTATGCTTTTAATTTTAAAATAACTTGTTTGTTTTTCTATTAATTCTATCATGTTGCCATTCTTCTTACTGAATATGACTTGCTTGAATAGAAACCATAAAAGATCACAAAAATCATCATGTGCCCCAGTTGATGATAAAGCTCTTTTTATATTTATGGGGAAATGCTCCTTAAAATGATGTCTTACCATTTTTATTTTCATATTTCTTTTTTTTTTTTTTTTCAGTCTTGCAGTTTTCATTATCTCTGCTTTCTAAAAGTTACTCTTCGACAATGACAGGAATCTAGGATGGAATTGACCATACCAGCTGCTAGAGAATGTGTTATGTTATGGAATGCTTATTGTCTGAAGGCACTGCATGTGTATTGCCCTGTGTTTTGTGGAATACTTTTTGAAATTTAATTTGGGTGATTTGCTTTCAATTCTTTCAGTATGGCACAAATGCCAAAATGCATTGCAATACACATTGTTTTTGCCTAACAAGGACTGAATATAGAGATAATGTAAAAGTAGAACACTGTGTTGGTGTAATTCCTGGAAGATTAAGAAGCCTATGAAATAACAGGAGCAAAAAGCAGGCAACAGGGTCTCAGTAAGCATCAGCAAATGCAAGTGTCATAGTTAACTCATTTAGCAAGAATATACTGTACATACTGTTCCTAACAGTCTCCCAAAAAGACTAACAACAGCTAGACATAGAGTCACCAATTTCACAACAATGTCCACAAAGACATTGAAGTTCTAGAAAATACTACAGTAACACTCTTGACAATGAAAATGGAATTCATATTTAGGGGTTCAGCTGAGGATAGTATAAACGAAGTGTCAAATCATGTTTTGGTAACATAAACAGGTATGTACTTTAAATGCCTAGCATTTTCCATGCATCCTATTGTATAATGTTGATGATGTTGCATTGTTTTGAACAAGTTACGAAGAAATGGAAGAAATACACATTAAATGAAAAAGTATATGCACTTTGCACTTGAGTTCACATCAACATACCATTCGACTGAGTTGTGTTCTTGATTGAACTGTGCTCATAATATTAACATACAGCAGAAAGTATACTTTCAACCCATATGTTCATAGTATGAGAGGGCTGACAAACAAGTGCTTAAGATAAATATTCTAGAGAAATGCGACACTGGCAAAGAGCTTAAAGGTTAAACAAAGGAATTCATGGCGTTGACAGGAGATGGTGCCTCTGAACTTTCATTTCCCTCAGCTGGTTCTTTCTCTTTCTTACCGCTGTATTGTCCAATGAAAGAGCCATCCTCATTGAACTGGCCATTCACCCCCTCACCATAGTCAACCAGGCTATCATCACTATCTTCTTTTCTCACAGTCCTGTCTGAAGGTGTTCGACTTCCTTTTTTCAAAGGCTTGTGATCTTCTGCATCACTGGAAAAGAGGGGAGACATTTTTGTAAAAAAAATAGTGGTCAGGTAACATTTTATTCTTTTTTTTAAACATTTTATTCTTAAAAGATCATGCATGCAAAATATGAAAAAGCATTTGGAATCCTGAACTTCTTTAGCCAAAGCTAACTGTTGATTCCAATGACTAGGATGGAGCTGGAATGAAAATCAAGTGCAAAAATGGTTGAATCGTGAAGTCCTCAGTAGAGTGGATGGCTTCTGACAGTGCATGTTAATTTCAGTGAGATTCTGATCCCTGATTGGAAAGCAATCCAGAAATAACCACAAGCATTAAAAAGGGAAGAATTGAGAAAAGTTGAAAAATCATCACTATTTTGAATTCAAGGGGCGGGGTTGGGGCAAAAGCTTATAGCAAGTAGAAAAGTTAGTAGGTTAAACTGCACATCTCTGATATCCCATTCTTGGATGTGAATGGAGGAGCATGGATTTGGTTAAATGTGAAATATGGATTTTTTTTTTCTGAGCTAGAAGAAGCAAAAAAATCTTGTATTTCAAATAGATTTGTTATCAAGTACAGGCCAGACTAGTAAACTTCAACCTTACCTTTCAAGAGACCTACAAATCCCATTAAAAGGATGCAGAAGAAACAAATGAAAATAGCCTAAGAAGAAAAGCAAAATCCTTATACTGATAGTGCACAATATTTTTTCTATAAAAATTGTAGTCAATGGCTTAAGATTTATTAATTTGGAAAGAGACATATTTAAATATGTCTGTACATGAATGGAATGGCATGCCAGTATATTCAAAAGAATGTGAGTCCGCCCAGCATGTGAGTACAAAGACTTCCTGTACCCACTACTCCCTCTCTTATGAGTTAAGTCCTATCTTCCTACTCCTCTCTCATGCCTATCCATGTTGGATGGAAATCTGAGAGTATACTTTAATAAAACTATAGGATTCTACTACTACTACCTACTACTACTACTACTACTACTACTACTACTACTACTATGTTTCTTTTATGTTGAAACCCTAAGCACAATTTTTGGAAGTAGAAAAGTAATCGTTATGTTTAAGAATGTCCACTACCTGGGTGTGGTGGCTCATGCCTGTAATCCCAGCATCCTAGAAGGCTGAGACAGGAAGATGGCAAGTTTGAGCTCAGTCTGGGCAGTTTAGCAACCCAAAAAGACCTTGTCTCAGGAAAACAAAACAAAACAAAAAAACAACAAAGGCAGGGGATGCAGTTCAGTGTGAAGGCCCTGGGTTCAATCCTCATTACCAAAAAAACAAAAAAACCAAAAAAACAAAAGGATGTCCTTGTGGTCATATAACTATGTGGGTATGCACATTGACTATTCTTTTTTGTTTTTTTTGGTACCAGGGATCAAACTCGGGACCTTGCTGACTATTCTTTAATAGGTAACATTTGGGAAAAAATAGGCAATCCAATATTTTGTCCCTTTCCCCCCAAAATGCAAGGCAAAACAGAAAATATACACAATAAAAAGCCTTAACAAAGGTCACCTTAGCTGTGTATTTTTATTTTACCTAGCAATTTGTGTTAAGATTTAATTGCTCCTTCTATTTCAGAGAGTGATTTTTCTTTTCTAGCCAAGCCATAAAGACTTTAAGATGCCCAAATATTGTGGCTCTTTTTGTTTTGCTTTTTTGAGACAGGGTTTCTCTATGCAGTTTAGGCTGGCCTTGAACTCACTAGGTAGCACAGGCTGGCCCTGAACTCTCAGTGATCCTCCTGCCTCAGCCTCCCAAGTGCTGGGATTACAGGTGTGTGCCAACATGCTAGGCTTGGCTCTTCTGCCCATTAACTTCAACTTCATTTTATCTCCAAGAAGAATATCTTAAGGGTGGGAAGTAATGCTAGAAATATGACACTGCCATGTGCTATTGAAAATGATCTGTTTAAATAATGTACCCAGTTCTTTTGCAATTTGAATAATAGATTTTATCAGTGCTTGTGATAAATAACTGGAGTGGCATCAAAGAACCTGATGGTGGGCTGTCTTTGGGGGCATTTCAGAAGGCACAGTGTCTAGTACCCAAACCTACTATAAAAATAGCTTGCACAATATCTTTGGAATTTAATCATTAACTCTAGGCTTTGCTTGACTACTTCCTGTGAAGCATTAAGTATGACTTAGTGAGAAGGTTAATGCCACAGAAGAGTTCAATAATGAGCAGAATTTGTGATCTGGAGTCCAACTATTAGTCTTAATTCTGCTTTATGGAACTAGTGTTCTAAGGAATACACTACAAGAGTTTTTTTTATCTATGGCATTTTTTGATCCAGCAATCTATCTACTTATCATTTCATCCAATAAATGTTTTATTGAGTGCCTACTCTAAGGTTGATGTTGTCCTAGGCATGAGGGATATAGCAGTGAACAAAGGAAACTAAAATTCTGACCTCATTGAGCTTACCTCTAGTGGAGAAAAATACAATTACCAATCATTATAATAAATAAAGTTAGTGAGTCAGAAGGTGGCTAGTACTAGAGGACATAAAGATCTGAGTAAAGAGGCCAGAAGGTGTTCGGGGAAGGGATGGAGGGCTGGCCTTGAAGTAGGATGGCCAGAGAAGGACATGTTAAGAAGTGGTATCTGAGAAAAGACTTAAAAGAGTTAAATTAGGCAAGTGGATAGCTGCAGAGCAATTCTGGCAAAAGTCACAAGCAGTGTAAACACCCTGAAGCAAGGGCAAGGCTGGTGCATTCTAACAACAGTGAGGTGCTTGGTGGGGCTGGAACAGAAAGAATGAAGTAAAGAAAGGGCAGAGCTACAGAAGCCACTGGAGGGCTTTCAATAGATGAGGGACATGATCTGATCCACATTTTTTTTTTTCCTACTGGGGATCAGACTCGGAACCTTGCGCTCGCGAGGCAGGTTGTGGAACCACTCAGCTAAATCCCCAGCCCTAACCCACATTTTAAAAGCCTTCTGTTATTAGTGTTGGAAGAGCCTACCCTAGAGGGCAAAGTTGGTCAGCTACAGCAAACTTGGGCTGTGTACATTTATTGTGTATCACTTACAGCTGCTTTTGTGCTAGAACTGTAGAGTTGCAGCAGAGACCACATGGCCTGCAAAATCTAAACTATGTACCGCTGGGTCCTTTATGGAACAAGTGTGCTAGCTCCTGCTCCAGGAAGTCAGAGGGATTAATGCAGTAATCTAGGAGTGAGCTGACTGTGATGTGGACTGGTGGGGAACATTGGTACAGAATGCTCAGATTGTGAACATATGTTCCAGGCAAAGTCGGCAGGATTTTCTGATGGATTAGATGTGGCATATTAGAGGAAAAGGATGACACCTAGATTTTTGGTTTGAGCAACAGGAAGCTTGGGATTACCCTAACTTACTATGGAGTGTGGCACCTCTGAAGCAAGAGCAGGGGTTCAGTTCTGGACATGTCACAGTAACCACTCCCTTAGTAATTTTATGAGGCTAGTGCGGCACAAATATATACAATCAACAAGAACACTTAGAGAAAGTCAAACTAGAGGCTAATGCCATCCATGAACATATATGAGAAAGCTTCAAACAAATGAGCAAATTGAAGTTAGCAATCTACTAAAAAAATAATATATTATATCCTGGTTGGGTTTACTCCAAGAATACAAATCTTTTTAGCACTGAAACATCAATTCATAAAATTTACCATTTTAATAGAAGTATTTTATGGTGACCATAGATTTAGAAAAAGGTAAATGACAAAGTTTAACCTCCATTCATAATAAAAACTCACAGTATAGAAAGTACCTTCACTAATCTGATTAAGGATATCTACAAGAAACCCAGGGTAAACATCCTTGATGGTGAATGTGGAAAGCTTTCTGTTTGACATCAGAAACAATGGGAGGGATGGCTACTGTCACCATTTCAAATTGAAATTTCACTGGAAGTACTAAGCAATGTGATGAGAAAAAGAAAGAAATGAGAGGTAGCTGTCATTATATATATTATATATATAATGTCCAGAAGAATCTAGAGGGAAATGTTAGAAAAAAAGAGCTTAGCATAAAATCAAATTTTATTTGTGTCATTTCAAACAACTGGAAAGTAAATAATTTGTTATTCCATTTAAGGTGCCATCAAATATGAAATATGTGAGAAAAATTAAAATATGTGGAAGACCTTTGTGAAGAAAATAAAACTTTTATTCAGACTTATTAAAGAAGATATAAATAGAGGAACATAACATACGTATACATAGAAAACTCAAATACTGAAAATATGTTAATTTCCCCCTACAGCTCTTCATAGTCAATTTATTTGCACCTAGTAGGCTTTTATGTGGATCTTCAAGATGATCCTAAGATGCATGTGCAAATGAAAAGGGTAAATAATATCCTAAAAACTCCTGAAGAAAAACAAAGTTAGGGGACTTGACCTAGCAGATGTCAAAACTTACTGCTGTAAAGACAGTGTAATTTTGGAGCAGGGTTGGACTAATTGACCAATGAAATAGAATATAAAGCTCTGAGACCAGTGAAAAATCTTCTTTGTTGGCTTAATCTATCTATCTATCTATCTATCTATCTATCTATCTATCTATCTATCTATATTTTTTGGTACCAGGGATCGAACTCAGGACCTTGTGCAGGAAAATATATTTTGTTTTTTATATTTTCCTAAATAAAATCAGTTTTTAAAAAATCTCATTTTCCAATTGTTTGCTGGTACATACAAATATTATGAACTTTTATGCTAATTTTGTGTCAAGCAACAGTATTAAACCCTGATAATTTTAACGTATTTCCCATTTGGATTTTTTACACGAGCAATCATGTCAGTTATGAATAATGACCAGCCAGGAGGGGCTCCCTGGGCATCCATTCAGCCCAGCATCAGGGCTGTGGTGAATGAGATCACAGCAATACACTGTGCTACAAAGAAGAGGAGGGAAGATGTGAGGTCCTCTATCCACAGAGTTGTTCCAAGAAAAGTTGTTCAAAGACAGCAAGGTCTTGGTAAGCCTAGCTTTAAAAAGTGGTATGATGGAATACTATGCCCGAGTAAGCAATATGTAGTCAAAAGAGAAAATATTATATAAGGCACAAGCTCAGTACTAGACACATGGTTGGTGTCCCACAAACACGTGTCCACACCCCATCACCCCTCTTCCAGACAGAACTCTTCAGATGCAATGAGCGATTTCAAATCTGTGAAGCACTGTATGAGTTCAGAGATCAATTTCATAATGAAATGGTAAATAAAATGTTTTCGACATTGTGCCAAAGAAAGCTGCCTTGTCCAGATTAAGTGCAAAAGGGTAGTTTTCTAAATGACAGGAATGAAGTTATTGAAGATGATTTATTACATGCATGCATGAAAGGGTCACAATGAAACCCAATATTCTATGTAATTAAGACACACAGAGTCTATGTATAGATATAATTTCCCTATATGTAGAATAAAAGGTTATATATATACTTAGCTATGCAGTTTTCAATGCTTTAAAAAATCATTTATCCATGTTTGTAGGAGAACAATAAAATTAATGACAGGAGGTATCAGATATGAACTGCTAGGCCAGAAGGTAAAATGAATTTAAATGAATTTCAAAATATGTTATAGTGTATATAGACACAAACACCTTCATTACTAAGTCAAAACTGGAGCGCAGTGGAAATAAACATTCACATGCCAGTATCAAAACTCGGTTCCTGGGTCACTTCCTCCAGGAAGACTTCCTGCACCATTCTCCTCCTACACGGTGTGCGTGGCTTCAACTTCCTGGCTCCGCTTTCTTGGCACTTTAGTTGTGTCCTTTTCACACTTTGGTCAAACCACCCTTCTACTTTCCTGCATCCCTCACTAGATGATAAACTCTGAATGTGCCACTAACATCTATTGCTTTTAATACATGCAAGGCCTGGCATACAGCTGGCACTCAATAAACGTCACTTGGATAAATTCATGGCAAAGGGAGAATAGAGGAGACAGGCACTTCAGAAATTCTTCGTGACCCTAACATTAAAATATTTTATTTCTTCTTAATTACATAATGTAGATAAAGCACAGAAATACATTTTTCTTTCCTTTACACTAAGAATAAATATTAAGGACTTCAATTTTTTTAACAGTGCTTGATTCAGCGTTGTGCATAGCCATTAAATGCCCACTGAGTAAAATTCAGTAACAGCAAGTAAGTCTGTGATATCTGACTTTCCTGTAGTCAACACCTTCCCATGGTGAAACAAACTATGACATAGTTTATTCATGACCCTGAAACTTCCTGACCCACTCTCTAGATGTTCATTAGGTCATGTTGGTGAGCAGAATAAATATCAAGTATGTAACAAACGTGACACAGCTTCGCATCATGCAAGCTTTAGGCATGTGGGTTTGCAAGCTTGCAGCAGGGCCATGTGCACATGAATAACAAGATTCCCATGGCAAGAGCCTCCAATTACATAATAAACTGTGAGATCAGGTACCATAGGCATATGATTTATGACCTAGGTTCATTCTGGTTTTAAAAAGAATGCATCTAAAGAATAAGAAAATACTTACACAGTTGGTTGCATTGTTCTCTGATTTTTCTATATGCTAGTAAGGATGCAGATCCTACTGTCTGTATAATTAAAGAAACAAAGAAAGCTGCAGGCTTCCATGAGAGGATCACTGCTTAGGGGTGGGTGTTGGAGTGAGGGCACAGTTACAGCATATGAAAAAGAAAATCAAATTTAGCCGCCGTTGAAGTTCCATCCCTTTTTGCACTATGCAATGTCCCCTGGCTTGAAACCAACCATGTAGAAATGGTTTCATCCTCAGGCTGAAGAAGGAGAAAATCATAAATGGGATTTGTTTAGGCAACAGTCTAATTTTGTGGGTGTTGGTGTGTAATGAGCATTGTGATTCATTTTCGATAGGAAGGAGATTCAGAATCAATAAGTAAGAGAGAGTTCAGAACTTCCAAAAAGTGCAAAGCAGAGAAAGGACCCCGATGATTTAGGGAAGAGAATGACATTTATATGTATTATTTTAAAAATGATTGTGTAATAAACAGTTGGAACTGTTTTCATAAATTATGACAACTAAGATAACAAAGGTCTTCTGAGTTCCTTAAATAAAAATGATACCAAAGGGGAAAAATTCTGAGGTAGTGTCAGAGAGTTACAGGACAAAACCACATCTGTAACAAAGGGTGTCTTGGAATTAGGGAAGCAATTTAGTACGTGGGATTGTCCTCATGATAGTGGTGAAAACACCATCAGAACTTTGTTTCCTTTGGCCCCTTCAAGATCAATGTTATTACATGTGTGACAGTTACTTTTGTCTTTACTCCAATTGGGTTTGTATTCAATAGGCCCAAATTAAAAGTCTGTCTTAAAAATTTAAGGCAAAAGCTAAAGACAGCCATTTGAAAACGTTCCACAAACATAGCACAAATGAATTAACACTGCAACAAAGAAAGGTGATCAAGCGGATGTAAATCAAATAGTGATTATGAGACTAGGAACTAAATACTTGCTATGTACTGCTCTGAAAACAAAATCATATTAAAAGTTGTTAGTAGAGAACTCATAGAGAGCACAGAAATCATAGAACTAAAAAAGAAGCCTTCAAAGATCATCTAACACTTGAACAACTGTCTGATTTTATAGATTAAAAAACTGAGATCTAGACAAACTGAGTATATAAAGGAATCTCACATAATGGCTGAGTTGAAAGTAAAATGAGCAGTCTCTTAATTTGAAACTAGTTTATAAAACTTAACCTCCATTTAAATCAAGTTTTAATGGTGTAGGTAGCATAGTTACCCACAGAAAGTCATATTCTTTCAGGTCACTATTTGACATCACTGTAATAGCAAAGGGCTATTTGAGGCCCACAAGGGGAGCAGTACATTGCACATTCATTTAAGCATGATGTAGAACAGGAATCCATCGGCATGTGGGGGATGCATGAAGTGCAATGGATTATTTTCAGTTCATGCAAATATATCATTTTCCCAGGCTATAATAAAGATATCACCTCATAACAACAAATAAGGGAGTGGTGTGCATATACTGTATAGAATTATAGCCACAAGAACTCTAAAAACAAGTTGTTAGCAATTCCCCACTCACCTGCTCATAGAAGAAATGTGCAGAAGAGTGAGTTAAACCAGTGAAGATTTCTAATCCTCAGTGTCAGACACAGCTGCCCTAGGCTGGGGGCCTCTTTCAGGTGCCCTAATGCACTAGGCAAACCTTTTGGGTACAGTGGGTGGGTGGTGCTTGAGGATACACTTTCAGCCTCTAAACCAACACATGGCATCAAGATAACCCTCACTAGACAGACATTTTTTCCTGTATCTTGAGATACAGAAATTCTGAGAACTTTTAGAAACCATAGTTATATCTGTTGAAGGAAAGATCAGAATATGAAAGCTCAGGTACTAAGACAATGTAAGCAAAATACTCATGTCTGCATGGAAACTGGCATAAAGCCTTTTTTGTTGAAAATATATGTTTTTTCTCAATCAATTCTACATTTCTCACCCTTGGTATTATTTTATCTCAACTATTGACACAGAAATACTAAAAAAATGAGCTCCAGAGACAGGGATACTTAATGTAAGTATCTTTATCTACAAATGTTCCCTGGAAATTACAATAGTGAAATATTTTACTTTACCTAAATGTCTTTTCTTCTGGCAAAAAGTCTCAGTATGGGGTCAATGCATATTTTAACAATTATAGCTAATGTAATCAAGAAGCTTATAAAAAAGTGAAGGTATAAAGTCATCTTATAAATAGGAATGTTCTCTTGGAATATCAGAATATAAATCTTTTAAACATATTTTATTTCTGTTTTCATTGTTAAACATTTCTAAGATAACTATTTCTCTCTAAAGACCTATAATATCTAGGCAAGAATATTTTTGTTTAAATAATTTAAAAAAACATTTATCATCTAAGTTATGTTAAAAGTTTTTCTTCATGATAAAGTCAAGCAAAAAATGTTTTAACAAAGTTCTGTGGGTTAACACAGTGCCTAAAAGGGCTGATGGATATTTCCTAATAATAGCTTCTAAACAACTTTGCTATCATCTCATGACTAACAGTGGGGGTGCAGGTATTGTTTAAGGAACACTAGCTACAAATCCAAGATTAAAAAGTCTGGTGACTATCAGTCTTATAAAGCATGTTCCTTTTACAATGCCGGCCATGTAGAATCTAGTTTTAATTCTCACTCTTAACACTCTGGCTGTGCTAGATTGATCAACATAGCATGGGCTTCTGGAAAATAGAGTGAAAGATATTCTGCCTCCAAACCTATGACTAAAATGGAAATTTGTTTTTAATGAAAACTGAGAAAGTTTAAATTATGAGAGATGTGTAACACAGAAGTATTTCTAAACTTCTAACTGAAGAACATAGGCACTGGCTGAGTCCTAGCCTCGGAGAATGTGTGAGGACCGTATGTGAGGGGCAGAGCAGATGAGGAATGGAGGCAAAGGAGAGGCTCACCTGTACTCTCCAAAAGTTCCATCGTCCTCCTTCATGGGCTGGATTTCAGGATCTGCATGGGCATCTTCCTTTTCTTTAACTAAAAAATGCGAAGTTATATTGTTATGCATTGGTCTTGTACTTCCTGGTTCAAAATTTTTCAGAGCATACTCTAAGCTATAACCCAGTGGAAAATAATTCTCTACACCAGTAGATGTTGAATTACCATATACACTATGTGGTCACACATATATTTTTGATATTCTAGTCGTTTTGAGTAAACCTAATAGAATGACCACTAGTTGACACACAAAGTTCACTTTAGTCTCTTATCTGATGGAACAATTTTTTAAATTTCCAAGATTTCTTTCCAACTTTATCCATCTATTTATTAGTTATATTCATAGTAATAAACTGTTTTTGTAAATCTATTCTTTGCAAGGTTCTTCCAGTAATGGAAGGATAAATGGTCAGGTAAAAAAAATACATATTCACTGGACCCACAAAATCAAATAAACCATCAACCTTATTGGAAAAGCAATGTTACACTTCATAATATCCAAATTGGGTTCATACAATACTTCTGGGGAGTTTCACCCCCCACCCACATTGGTTTTAGGTGCTACTTCAGTATTCATGACTTCTGTGGAGCCTCGGGAAGGAGGCCTCCTCATGTTTTCAGAGAACAGATTGATTTGCTCCTGCAGATGCCCCATGATGCTTAACAATGTTTAGGGTGCCATTCTATAAAAAGGGATCAAAATCATTTGAATGAAAAATCTAAATTTATAGCTCTAAGAAGACTGCAGTCTACATGATTCTTCTCAGTTCAGTGGATAATCATGCAGCATTATACAGCAATTTTTGTCTTTCTTACCTGGATATTTGCCACCCTTGTTCCTTCTAATGAAGCAAACGATCAGCAAGATTAAGATAAGGAGAGCGACAGCACACATGAGACCTATGAACCAGCCCTGAGTTGCAATGTCCACCTGCCGACTTGCCATTGCTGGAAAACAAACCGAGGGTGTTGGTGGGAATGTGTTAAGGCGTGACGAGAATTAGGGTTGGTCTCTTGTAGTAAGAAACTGCCATAGTATATATGCTTTTATATATTTTATATGCAACACCAAATTAGAATCTGTCAGTTATCAATGAATCACATAAAAACTCTGAAAAATCTTCACTATTAAAAACATTTGAATAGAGAGATACAAATGCTAATAACATTACTACTAAACTCTTATAAAAACTGTGTTCAAAATTATTTTAACTCCATATTCTCAATGAAAACATATTTCCAAGCCAATTAAAAATCTACTTGTTGTAGGATAAATTTTATATTAAGTATAATGATAAGAATATAAAACAGAATTTTAAGCAGAACAGAATGTATACATTTAGTGGAGTATTTTTCCTTCAAAGGAGACCACTTTTGGAGGCTAAAATATAATTGCACCACAGATGCCACTTTTCAAAGTGTTTTGGAAATCTTCTGTTACAAAAAGAAAGTGGTTCACACAGGAAACCTGATCACATGAGAAAACCAGCCATCTTATCCTATGTAACACCTCAGTTCTGAGAAGCGCCTAACACATCAAATTCATCCTCAAAGAATCAATCTCTGTTATTGCTTAGAATCTACTCAAGACTATAAAATATATCTTGACCAGTGGAATCACTGTTTGAATAAATGACCATTTTGAAGAGAAAATACTCATTTGCATGTATACATTGACTTTATTCCTTTATCTCTTCTGTTTGAGTAAATGAAAGGGAAGCCCTTACTCAAGCAGTCTTAGTATGCAAAGCTCCCAAGAAAGCCACAGGATAATTAGCACTTCTGGTATTATTCAAAAGTGTCAATCATATGGGACAAAGTGCAGCATCAATAGCCATTCAGACATGCCCATGCGGATTTGTTTAAACAAATTTTATGAGCCCTTTATTAAAGGCCTTCCTTTTTGTCTTTTGCCCACAATCAAGGGAAAAGGTTTTCTTCTTTTGACTTTGTAACCATGCCTATATCATGCTTTTAACTGGCTGAATTTCTTCTGAAAACATTTCACATGGTTGGGTTAGATGTATTATGATCCCTGGCTGCAGAAATAAACATGGTTACATGTATCCAGTCTTTCTATATGTTGCAAAAACAACATCTCATTGTCTCCTTTTCTCCACACCAAGGAGAAAAATGAGATGGTTAAAATCGAGTGTGAAAAGGAATGTAAAAAAAATGTCTGGAAATATATTTAAGAAATAAAAAGAGAAGTGGTACTATATTAACTGGAGTGCAAATCAGAGGCCAATAGCCCTACCCCAAGAGCCCCTTCAGCCTCTTCAGAGGAGTTTAGAGCTGTACCATAACCAGACACAACTGGAGCATGAGTATAGGCAGCTCCCCATTCCCTATGCACACCACGGTGGTCATGATGATGGAAGAAGATAATGGTAACAACAATGACAACTCCCATTTGGAGACCCTTACTACATGCTAGGCACTGTGATGAGGGTACAGTCTCATTTCATCTTTACAACAGTCCTTTGAGGTAGTATTAGGAATAAACCCATGGCCAGAGAGGGCAAAGAGCTTGTCCACCAATGGAGATGGCTCCACTGAGCATGCTATTACATTCTACTGAAAACACATACAGACACCAAATCTGCAGACTTCTGAACACAGAATAAAATGCTACAGGGACTTTCTAGACTGAGACAGGCAAAACATTTGCAAGGTCTATCATTACTTTCTCTTTGGATATGTATATATATATATATATATATATATAT
>NW_004624739.1:21593070-21618823 GCF_000247695.1 Heterocephalus glaber | reverse complement strand
TTGTGCTTGCCAGGTAAGTGTGGTGCCACTGAGCTAAATCCCCAGCCCCTTTTCTAGAGTTTTTTTTGGGCAATATATTTCTAAAATTCACATAGTCTTTGTGTGCTTTCTCTTCAAAATGAAACCCAAAACCAAGTGGGAAAGTCTCTTGAGCATTTGATTGGTTTTTTTTTTTGGTACCAGGGATTGAACTTGGGACCTTGTGCTTGTCTTGAGCATTTGATTGAAGTTAAGAAGCCCTTGTTTCCCCCATGCTTAATGATTCACAACCTTGTCATAAATAATATCAGCACTTACATCTTTCACTTAACTAAAGACAACTGATCAGGGAAAATGCAATCAGATGCTCAAGTACTAGCACAGACTCTGTCTTACAAAGATGATGACTCTCAAAACTGAACTGACAGCTGCTGGCTTGTGCCCATACAACTGTGCAAAAATTGGATATGTTTCCTTGATAGCTGATGAATAAATGTTCAAATTGACTTTGAATTTTTGACTCTATGTCAAATAAAAATAGGTATTAAGTATTCCCTACCCCATTATTTAAGGTTAGTCAGGCACAATAAGTTAACAGGTGCATGTGTGTACATGTGTGTATGCAACACAAACACACAAGTGCACCATAAGCTGATAGAAAACAAAAATTCTGAAGTGGAAATAGGGTGTACTGACTTCTCATCTATGAAGAAGGCACATGAAACCCGGAAGGACAAGAGGCTTCAAACCTCACTCTAAATCATCCTATCTGCAAAACACAAACCAAAGTCATAATGAAGACTGTGCAGAGCACACACACACAGATAAGGACAGACAGATGAAATCTATGTGTCTTTTCTTGTAGACGCTGAGCTTCAGTAGGTGGTGTTAACAGGAATGGGTTGGAGACTTTATCTGAAATTTTTTACAATAAAGTTATGTACATGTATTGCTTGAATAATCCAAAAAGTGACCAAACACATAAAGAATAATAAGCAAAGTTAAAGAGGGCAGAGGAATGAAGTTTTCCTCACTGCCTAGAGGTCAGCTTAACAACAGCCTTCTGCTCTCACGATGCTCGCTGTGTCGTGGAGAGCCTGTGCTCAGCCTGGGCTGTCTCTGAGGAAAGCGCTCCTGAGAGCTCAGAAGCCCAGAATAGACATGGAAGAGACAGGGGGAGAGAGATGGCTATTCTTTCTATTTATGGAGAATCAACTAGGTATAGAAAGGGCCTGTTTGGTTTAAATATTTAGAAATGTTTAAAAAGAGAATAAAGGACCAAAGTTTGGCAGCATCCGACAAAAAAGAATCTACTTTAGATCCTTGTGAGAAGGGACTCTACAACTGATGGACAGAGGCAAGAGAGGAAGGAGAAGAGGGGTGGTGTGAATGAGAAGTCACACCAGACTGACACCAGGAATATGCGGGAGAAGCAAAGCATCAGATACCGCCTGTCATCCTGCTTTTCAGTGGAAATTAAGAAATACACCTAACAATCCAACTATAAATGGCACAGATGGAGCCATGTTAAGAAGATTCATGCAACAAGTGTAAAAGAAAATTTTTTTTGTATTAAATTCTTTTATTGGTACATTGTAGGTATACAACATAATTAATAGAAGAAAAATTAAGTCTAGGTTCCTGAAATTATTGGGACTCAGGGAGAGAAGCAGCTCATGAATGTTGAATTTTAAAAATCAGCCAAATGGCACGTTTTCATACCAAGTACTGATGTTCTTTCACCTCCATGCCTAGCACGGGGGAAAGAGGAGCAAGAGCAGCAGAAGTCGCAGTCGGTGCCTTTCCTCTGGAGACAGCTGCAGGCCTAAACTGGGAGAAGAGGGGAGTTGGAAGAGAGGACTTAGGACTTTGGAGGGACTTTGAGGGGCGACATTCTAGGATCCTGACGGTATTTGCTCTTGGGCTAATATGTAAGGAAGGTCACTAGACTTTAACCAACATTTGCTCTTTTTGACAGTTACACCTATACGGATGTAAAAAGTGACAACTGGCAGTGCCTTGTCCTGTTTCGCCATCACTGCCACACAAGAATGGCCCACCCTTTCTATCCTTTGGCTCCTCGAGTCACCTGGCAGTTGCTGCTGGAATGGGAGGTGTCACACTAATAAGGAAAAGCAATTTTTTAAAGGGGTTTTGTTTGGCTTGAAAAAGGACAAAACATGACAGAAATTGGGTTTGATGGTGAATCTATCCCATCTGCATGTTAGAACTACACAGAGCCTCATTTCTGGAACAGCCTGTTCCCCTTGAGGTGCGGCCTCTGTGACTCTGTATGGCGGGGGCTTCTCTTCTGGTGTTGGAAAGCCGGGCTCCTGATCCCTGCACTGCCATAATCCAGTTGTGGCGAGGCAGGTTTTCCCCCAGAGGGCAGTAACAGTGCCCTCTTCTAGGACTGTTGTGACAACTGAAGGAAAAAACCCCTCACCTGGTGTAGAGGAGCACTGACTACATGTTAGTACTACTACTATACTCTCCATCTAGCTGTATATCTACTTGAGCTTTTAGTATCTTGGAATTCAAAGCTATAATAACAAAACACTAGTAAAAAGCCATGTGGAGCGGTGCATTACTATATAATCCCAGCACCCTAGGAAGGGTGAGGCAGGGGGATTCCAAGTGTGAGCCCAGTCTGGGCAACACAGTGACTTAGTGAGACTCTGTCTCAAAATACAAAATACAAAATAAAATTGCTTGGGACAGAGCTCAGTGTGAAGGGCCTGGATGCAATCCCAAGTACCAGGAAAACAAAAACAAAAACAAAAAAAACAAACCTCCAAACCAAATAACCAAAACCAAAACACCTTGTAAAATGAATCATGAATTGATTATTCTCCTGTTACGTTTAACAGTATTTTCTTAGAACTATGTATATAAATGGATATGAAAAAACAAGGAAAAGAAAAATGGGGAAAATTTTTTCTTATGATATTAGCAAATTGATATTTAAATATGCCATTTGATAAGTTATTGAATGTCACTTTCGGTTTTGGTCTCTGAAACCACTTATGGTTGCATATTTTTACAATGATAAATGACTCAATTGCAATGCCTTGTTAATAAAAGCCACTACAAAAATTCATTCTGCTTATTGTTTCTATGGGATATGCAATACTTCCTCAAGATGCACGAAGTGGCTGACCACAGGATGGATCTGTGAGCCGTAAAATGAGCATGTGCCACACAACCCTGTGTAAATAACCAGGGGTTGTTTGCTATCTTGTGAGCAAATATGAACATTCTTGCATTTGACACGAACATTCCTCTTTACTCTGGAAACTACTTTTTTACTGGTGTATTTTGTTCATGCTTACATGACAAATACAGGCAGTCAAATTTGTTGTGATAAAAATGTAACATTTGAATTATATAACTTGTTCCACACCAACTTAACAATACTTGTATCAATCGTCTAACCAAACTGCAGGGTTCTGCTGGGTTGTAGTCCATTTTGACATAAAGAGTTATTTCAACTTTGGAAGCATTTCAAAAATTTTAGTATTCAATATTGAGGAAAATTTTATATATGTAAATTATATAAAAATTGAATTCCCTAAATAATGTTAAACTCATTTTTAAGTCTGTATTTTATAGCAGGTTTTGGCAATAGTGTGGTTAGGAGACAATTTGCTTGACTCTGTAATTTATTTGACATACAGAGCCAAAGACGATGAAAGCCAAAACTTCCAACCCAACAGGGCCCTATGAGAGACATTCATGGCCCTACCCATGACATGGCCCCACCAGCCTGTCGCCAGCTAGAATGGCCAGTGGCTTCCACCTCTGTCAGTCAGAACTGCAGTGGTGTGTGCCTCACCTGGGCCTGTCTCAAACACAGCCTCTGAACTCACAAAACCAGAGTCCCCCTCTGCACCAACTCAAACTTTGTATGCTGTTCCTGGCATTAGACCCTTTAACCCAAAGAAGCTCCGAGAACCATTTACAATTTCTTTTCTCCATTCTTCTTTGCCTATGGAAATTTTGCAAAAAAACCAAATTTGAACATATTAAGGGACTAAATGCTACTTAATGCTTCAAGAAAGGAAAATTCTTCATAAGTGAAAGACAAAATCTAGGATGCTTATTTATCATTTTAGATTATTCTAAATGTAATCATGTCAAATACGACAATTAAATGAAAACCTACACAAAAATATACTCAAAGAAAAATGTACTGGATATATAAATTTCATGTTAATTATATATATTTCCATTGTAATCTTTTTAATATAAAGGAAGCTTCTTCTCCTGTACCTTGCCTTATAAAGCTGTTGAGTTACTCTACAGATGTTTATAAAAAAAACCATTATACATTAAATAGCATAAGTCAACTATGGAAAGAATTGTTTTTTAATATACACAACATGAAATCTTTTGCTAAACTTAAATACCTTTCAATAATCCAATTTATAGATTCAATCTTTCCCAGTTATTGGTTCTTCCAAAAGGATAGTCATTTCTAGAGTATAAATATTTGTCTGATAAAGGCCTAAATAGAAAGTTGTATCGTATTAAATATTTTGTCAAATATTTGCTCAAACATTCATTGGTAATCCAGTTTATTATCTATGGAACATTCTGCATTAAGGAAGGGGTTTTGGTAAACTGTTGAAAAATTAATGCTGCGCCATCTCCCAGTAGATGTGACTGGGATGGAAGTACAGTGCCTGCCTTGGGTCAAACATCCAGACAAAATGGAAGCTCCCATAAAGGTTTAATTTTCTGTAATTTCTTGTAAAATTCTTGTAATAGTTTAGGTAAAATACATGCTTTCCAGTCAGTTTGATTTCTAGTGTTTCATGCTTGAATTTGCAATGCCTTTTCTCCTTTCCTACTTGTACTTACAAATTATTCACTACTATTCATTTGTATGTTATTGGTACAGAACCAATTTAAAGTACTATAATATGAAAAAGAACATCTGAAGGGAGCTTATGTCCTCCGTTATTAACAAAATGAAAAAAGAGACTGCTAGTTATATATAAAATATGTAGGCTGATGGTTCACTATAATTTTTTAGATAATTCTGATTACTTAACTGGATCAAGATACTTTTCAAGATGATCCAGAGTAAATCTTAAAAATGTTCTTAATCTCTTGAAATGTGTCCCCCAAATTAAAAGCAGGGTGATTAAATTGTTTCTTACTGCCTGCTACACCATATTTCCAACTGATATCGGCAGAGGTCTCAGCAGCTGCTGTAGTAAGATTGCTGATCTTGGGATTTACTGCTTGAACTAAGTATACAATAGAAAAATAAAACAATCACATTGCAGCACCATACATACAAATAGCGAATAGATTTAAATACTATGAAGTTGCACAGATAAAATTAATCTACTGTCAAAATTTAGGGTTCACTCATATTTCATTTTTATTACAGGAAGACTTCATTTATTAAACTACAGTATTAGGAAATGATCAGCTATAATGATATATACTATTAGAACTTAGAAGATCTAGTATAGGGTTCTGAACAATGTAAACTGTGGTCCATTGGATAGTCCTGGGAATCACTACAGTCTTTATTTACTGATGGATGACAGGGGTTGCAGAACAATCCCAGGCACAGAAATTGTTGCAGTATCAGAAACTTCTAGGTAAAATCGAACATTGTGTGGCTACTTTAAAATTCTATTTGTCATCTCAGTATAAGGTTTTACAAAATTTGTGTTGATGTGAGAAAGAATGCTCCTTAGAATAGTGGCTTTTGATCTGTTCTGAGTCACAGACTGAGAATCTGAGAAGCTGAGAAACTCCTGAGAGAATGTTTGGATGGTTAGGGTATGGCGGAAGAAAAGCTGCAAAAGGAATTGCCAAACATGCTTATCAGAAGTTAAGAAACAAGAGACAAAAGGAGTAGGAACTATTTTACTTGGCACATCACAGAGAGTAAGACAATCTGACCTGTTAAACGCTGCAGAGCATGCCCTGAAAATCTATAACACAACCTAACTAGTTGCTTAAAAATCCAAAGAAGGGAGAGAATACAGTACTAGATAGCCTTGCCACTCAGCAAAGACAGCATCTAAAGTCATGGAAAATGTTATTTGAATATTTAGTTAAAAAATAAAACCAATTATTATCCCAGAGAAAATGTACTAGGGTAGTAAACCAGAAAGCACCGATGGGTTTACTCAGACCCTCAAATTAAATTATAGTTTGTTATATAATTCAGAAACCAAACATCTCTGCTGTAACAAATGTAAAGAAGTAGCACTTCTTAGGATCAAAAAGAAAAGTATATTAAAGAAGTTAGATAATATAGTTGACCTCTGAAACATAATTCAACAACACATGTACATTTTGTGCCTCTTTTTGCTAAGTACAGGGAAATAGCAGAGACAGAAAAATTTACTGAATTATGCAAAAATTTATCTTAGTTTATGTTCTTACCAAGACATAAACTCAATTCTTTTTTTTTTTTTTGGCTTAACAAGAGGTAATTCTAAAAAAAGAAAGCGATAAAATACCTTTTGTCCCCAATAGTTAACTTTTTTTTTTTTTTTTTTGGTACTGGGGATCAAACTTGGGTCCTTGTGCTTTCTGAGTCAGGCGGCAGAACCACTGAGCTAAATCCCCAGACCCATAAACTCAATTCTTAAAGAAAGAGACAATGCCAGGAATCTCACCAACAGAAGGAGTCATAGACAGGTGTAAAACATTAATGCGAAGAACCCTGGCAAACCATTTTTAAAATTATTTTATCAGTAGATACACATAATGATAGCATTCATCACAGGGAATTTGTACCTGTACATGATATATTTTGATTCTTCTTTTTTTCCTAATCCCTTCCCCTCTCTTCAACCTTGGGAAATCATTTTGTTTCCTTAAAACCTGTGCTATTACGGAACTGAGGAATTTGGTCTTGGAGTAATTATGTAAGACGGCCAAGGCAGAGTCACAGCTCAGTACTTTGAACAGAAGAGCATCTAGTTACTTCTTTTGCGGTGATTTCTATGGATGTTCTCTTTGCTTCCTAAAGTTTTTTCCTAAACTGTTTTAATTTTTATTTTTTCAGCTTTATTAAAATAAAACCAGTATCTTAAAGATGTATAGGGCTGGGGATTTAGCTCAGTGGTTCCACAGCCTGCCTTGAAAGCGCAAGGACCAGAGTTCGTTCCCTGGTACAAAAAAGGAAAAAAAAAAGAGGATGTATCAGCTCTCCCGTGTCTACTGTAGCATTATTCATGATAAACAAGACATGGGAACTAAGTGTCCACTGACAGATGAGTTATGTATAGATAAATGGTATAAATAAAATGGAATATCATTCAGCCTTAAAAAGAAGAAAATTCTGCTATTTGCAACAACATGGGTGCACCCGGAGGACATTATGGTAAATGAAATAAACCAGACAGAGAAAGAACGATATTGTACAATCTCACTTGTATGTAAAATTGTAAAACACTGAACTAGAGAAATAGAGTATTATGGTGGTCACCAGCGGCTAGGATTATAATAGGATGGATAACCCAAGCTTTTAGTCATGACTATGTTTTGGAGCTCTGAAGTATGACCACTATAGTTAATACTAAAGTACTGTATGCTACAGATTTGCATTAGCTCATCCTTAGGGGCAATCAGATAAGATTTTATGATTTACTTTTATCCTGGAGACTTCTAACTCTCCTTACCTGTAGTCCCCACTTGCTTTCTTACTCACCGCACAAACACCCACTAAGCCCCTGTGATGTGGCAGACAAGAGGCCCCCATGTCTCTGCCATCCCGGCTTTCCCACCCACCTCCCACTGTCTGCCTCTCCCTACTCTAAGTCTTTCTCTATAGATACCCAGCAGTGCGTGCAGAGTACTACATTTTAGATTCCTAAACTACAAATCAGATCCGGTCTCTTCCCCATTTAAGATCTGGATGGTTTACCTCTGCGCACAAGTAAATACAAATTCCTCCACCAGGCACCCATGGCTGCCCATCCGGCCCCATCTGCTGTGCCAGTCACAACCCAGGGACTTCTCCTTTCCACACACTCTACCCTGTAGCCAGGCTGGACTGCTCGGTGTCACCCAAACATCCTGTGTACTTTCCAAGCCTGGCCTTTTTGCTTACCCCCTTACCAAGATTTAAACTCCAATTCTTGACTCAGCTGCCAAAATACACTGGCCCTCAAGGCTTGTCTTAATATTATTTTCTTTGTGCAGTTTTCCCTGATCTTGTTTGGCAAAATAAACGGTTCATTTTCCTATGTGCAAGTAACATTTTGTTCAAATTAGTTGTTTAGCATCTCTTCCTTGCCAGGTTTAAGCATGTCAAAGACAGGGACTGTTTTACTATTTTGATACCCATTATCCTCAAAAAAACAAAAAACAAAAAACAAAAAAACGAAGGCTAGTTCATTTTATGTGCCAGAGAGACATTAGTAGTTGAACTGGTTGAAACTTCTAGGTTTCTATGTAGTTTTTGTTGTTGGTGTTGTTCAGTCCAAATAAAGATGGGAACTGCGAATTTGATATTTTTGTTCCCTGGTTCTTTAGTTTAGTAAGATAATCTAGTGAGAGTCAGCTCATGGGAGGATTCATTGTTGGAAGACTGTCAGTGCCCCTTTCTGCTCTGTCCTAACTGGTTGTCCATAATAGGCTGCTTATAAGGTGAAGAATGCAGATTCTGTCCATGCCTTACTTGTTAGCTCCTCCTCCTCCCTCTACCCCGATGGGTTACCCTACAAATGTGTCCTGGTGGTTTCTGTCAAGGGCACCAGAGTCAAACGTCATAAATAAAGCAATAGGATCTATCAGCAGTACCAGGAGCATAACTGAAATCAACTACGGGCATGTTTTGGTTCATTTTGATAGATCGCTTTGCTGATCTAGTCCTTGAACCTCAGACTCTGAAGTCAGTTAAAGAGCCATAGAAATTGAAGAAATACATCCAAATAACCATAACTCTTATATAAAAAGCTTGACTCAAAAAAGGAATCAATCACTATTAGGTTGAAAAAATATGGAAGAAAAAAAGGCCCAAGATCACAAATAATGCTTGATCAGTTTAAATCTTACCATGGCAACATATCATCATCTTATGTAAGAAGCATTTAACTAATGTTGCACTCCGAAAAGAAACAACGTTGAAAATAAGGTCGGATTTAGCCTTTTCTTTTTCATATTTAAACATTATTCCTCTTCTCATCTGAGATCCATCAGACTTTATATCGAGGACTTAATGAATTTTCACACTTCATTTTTTTCTTGTTCTATAATCATAAGTACTTCATAATTCAATTTAGTAATATTGAATGGTAGAACCTACACTTAACAATGATTTTTTTTTTGGTTTAGTTTATTAAAGACGGGTGATGGCTGTTCTCATGTCCTTTCCTGACCTGACGCGTCAACAGAACACAAACCACTTCGCAGCAGCCCTGCCAAAGCAGTCCCTCTGTCAGCCTTGGCATGCGGCAGAGACATGTCCACTGGGCAGAAGAGGAAGCCTGCGCTCATCGCAAGGGCTCAGTGAAATCACTAACGTGACCGATGATTTTAACTGATCCCTAATCCCAGAAAAGAAGCATACACATAAGATATCTTTTGCATCTTTCTACAATACTGTAGAAACGAACTCTTACAATGTTTCCCTTTTAAGTCAAAAAAACAAATATAGTATCATGAAGATTTCCCCTCTCTCCAAAAAACATGAAACCAAGGGAGAAGCACGGCGCAAGTGGTGTGCTGGGGCAGTGGAAATGATCCAAGTATTTTAAGTATATATCCGAATTTAGTGAGGCTCTGACTGCAAGCGGATTCTAACAAAACAGAAAAATGTATCAAGCCAAAGCTCACAAGAACCCAATAATGCAGAGCAAAACTCTTGTTGTTCTTGGTCTTTTGTTCTTCACTCCTGTTTGAGGAGTGAGATCTGCTCTGTCAAAGCCCTGACTGTGACACACTGCCCTCGAAAGCAGCCATGGGCAAGGGGCTCTGCTGCTCTGTAGAAGCAAAGTGGTCAACCAGCAGCCCAGGGTGGGTCAAAGGTCGGGGGATCTTTGGTATGGGCCATAGGCAGAAGACATCTTACAACTCATCAAGCACCATACTCCCAACATGTCTTTCTGACACAAGGGGCTGTTGCTGCCTACAACTCGGAAGGGGAAGACTAGAGCAGTCTGGGGAAGACAGGATGGAGGAACATAGTTGAACAAAACATGCAGGCTGACTAGAAGACACACTGGTGGGCAAAGACAGTCCCAGGCCAGGTCTAGGGTACTGTTACTCTGACATTTCAAACAGGCAGTGTTGTGTAGTGCCAGGAGAGTGTGTGCTGTGTTTCTATGAGGAGTGCAGCTAAATCCAATTACAAGGGGAAGCTCAGTTGCTTTAGTTTCTCAAGGGCTGTTTTCATCACAGGACTAGTGGTTCTGAACTGCTGACATGTGGCATGGCCAGAGAGAGGATCTGTGGCAAGTCCACAGTTTTGGTCCTCTCTGATCCAGCCAAAATCCTATTATTAAAAGCTAAGATTTAGGATTTGCACCAGGGATATAAGTCTTGACAAAAAATTTTAGAATTCAATGTGTGGTTTGCTACTTGTAAAAATGACTAAAAATTAATTTTAAAGCCATGATCAGCCAAAATCTTCTCCTTTTGGTGGTTCCAAGCATATTTTATTTTCTCTTTTTTACCCATGCTGCACTTCCCCACATTGAACATTGCTTATTCACACATGTATAAAAAGTCATGCAGATGAGTTATTTTACCTTTGCCTGCACCTACATCAGGTGGAAGAATACCAGCTTTGATGAAGGGAAACAGAAATAGGACACTATATAGTTAGATGCAACACACCCATGAGCATGTATAGTGATACAAGAAAACACTTATTAAAATGCTAAGGCATGCAAGAAAAATGAGTGTACCACATCAGGTACAGGGGACAAAAATATGCCAGAAAACTTATCCAATATTCAAATCCATACATTACTTAAGGCGCTTTATTCATTATCTAGTGTATAAGAAGGCTTAAGGATATTTTGAATCAAATTTTGCATAGAAATGTCAATTTCTTATGCAATGAAAGATAATCAGATGAATAAGCCTTAAACATTTTACAGTTTAGAGATATGCAAAACCAGAAAATCTTTCACAATATTTTTGATCATTTTCAATGAATCTAAAATTTTCAGGATGCATTTTAAAAGTATGAATACTTTAATGGAGTTATTTTGGTTTCTCTGCACTAGATGACATATCAAAATTAAAGCTCCTTATTCCAACACAAAACAAATGTACTATTTAGTGACTATTTTGATTTTTTACTAGAAAACATTAACCAATACATGGATTAGGAAATTATATCTGGTAAATTAGGACCAGAAGAAGAATTATGTAATTATGTATGTCTGTGTGTTCATACATATGTACATTATATGAGTAAATACGTGTATGTGTGTATAAAGTTATGTACAGAAAAAAAATTGCTTTGAACTTTCAATTCAAGTGTGGCAAATATTGTAATTTTTCACTTCTACTCTATTATTTTAATATAAATTCAAAAATTTTATGTGGAATTAAAAAATACCAAATAGTCATTCCAATATAAACTAAATAACTGATTTTATTAAATATCAGAATGAGACACTGCAAGTAAGGGTTTGTATAGGTAATATATATGGATACCCCATTGTAAGAAGGAAAGAGAAAACATACCAAAGTTAAGGATTTTTATTTCAGGATACTTATAATTGTATGGATTTCATACATACCCATCTTACCTTCATCCACAGTTGTTATTGCTTCCTCTGTAATCTGACTTCCAGATCCTGCAGATGTTTGGGCATAGAAATAAAATTTATACCGAGTGCTGAAATTTAAATTTTTTAAAGTCCAGCGTGTCTTGTTGGCAGGAATTTTTAAATCTATCAGAGGGCCTAATTCATGTGTGCTGTTAACTGTGAATAAGAAATAACAAACAAGTGCATTCTTCATTAATTGCAATAAGAATACTATTGTAAATATTTGTGTCACTCAAAAATGTCAAACCTGGTTTACAATGACTTATAAGCCTACTCATTCTTCACTTAACTCCTATAATGTTATAATATACAATACGATATAACATAACATAGCAAGGGGGATATGCTCTCCATTTGCTTATAAACTAGGGGGATTTTATGATTGAATCACAACAGCATTTCTTTTAACTCTGTTTTTGCAGGTGGAGCCATATATTGTTAAATAATTTCAAACCTTTCCTTTAATAGACTTGTGACAAAGGAACCTCATCTTAGCATTTTCTCCTTATAGATACGTAATGCCCACTTAATTTAATGAGAGGATTCTCTTAAACTCCAGACCCTCAAAAGTCTGTATTATTCTATATAGTACTTAGTTTTCAGTAGCATATACATTGTTTTTCTTTTAAAACATTTTAAGATCTTTTTGGAATAATATTTGAGGGCATATGTATACATTCTACAGATACAGTGAAAGAACAAGCTTATGTGTTTTATGTAACAGTTAAGTTAAAAAAAAAAGTCTGCATTTCTCTTCCCATTCTTCCAATAACTTACTTGGCTGGTATTTTAGGGTGTACTCAGTCAAAATGCCATTTGGGTGACTGGGTGGATCCCATTCCAAAGTAAGAGAGTCCAGTGTGGGATTCACAATTTTCAAAGATGAGGGAGCACTAGGGACTTTAATGAGAACATGTAGTCAATACAAAATTTCCAAAGTATTCAAAATATATTTAAATGACATATATTGCCACGTTTGTACAACTGATCAAAGTTTTGGTTTTCAGTAAATTGCTCTTGACTCAGCTGAAAAGACATGAATCTACACGTGTGGCAGGAACCAGTTTATTCTCTTCTTCTGTTCCCATTTCTATTTAAAGTCATTGAAACCATCCTCTCAAAATACATAATGATTGCCTTTATATGGGCCCAAATTAAATACATTTAAAGGAGACAATGTTTGATTTATAAATGGTGTTTAATAGAAGCAAGCTGACTGCTAAGTCAAACTGTTCTAACCAGACCTTCGAGTGGAAGCAGCTGTGTTCTGGGCCATCAAGGACAGTTTCCCCCAACAAACCAGGTGTCTCCCAGCAGTGAGGACACCCTGCCCACTGGGCTCTGGACCCCAGCCAGCTGCCCAGGTGCAGGGCCATTCATCTCCCAAGCACGGACAGCTGCCCGCGATCTGGGAGTAAAAGTCAAAAGCCCCAGTGCTGGCAAACCCAAGGCTCTGGAGGAGGCCTGAGGGTGTTGGTTTTCCACAGCAGAAGCTGGCAAATTACCAGAGACAAGCCTGGCCTTTTATTCCCTTCCTCATCAGGGTAATGACTGGGCCAGCTCTCCCTTAGGTCTCCACCTCCCCTGCCACATTCCCTGGAAACGCATTAGTGGTACCACTGTCCTCCTTCACTCTAGCCAGAAAGCAAAAGGTCAACTTGGACCTCTCCCTCTGCTCTTTCCACCTCTCCTGGGACAGTAAAGCCTGGCGACTCCATCTCCTTCATCCCAAAGGCAGCCATTCCCCCACCTCTCCCTTGCCACCTCTCCTCCCTTGCCTGGACCTGCAAGACAACCACTTCCTCTCTTCTTTATCCTTTAATCCTCTGAGCCATCCACAGGACCAGTATGGTTTCACTGCTGAAGGCCTCCACGGAAGGAGCCTGACCTTCCAGGCAGCAATGAGACTGAGGACAAGAGCTGTGACTCAAGGCTGCTGGGCAGCTGCCAACCTTGTGAGCCCACCCTTAACCAGGGGCCAGGACAGGGTGTGTTTGTGAACAGCTTTCATCAAAAGACCCAAGAATTGCACAGAAGGGATCTGTCCCATTATTATGGCTGGCTGATGCAAAGTTCAAAATAGCTAAAGACCATTTTAGTGCCTTTTCAAACCTCTGTTCTGCCCTTACGACCACCATTCTCCCTCATCCACGAGGCTCCCACGTTCGTTTGCCCAAAGTCCTCTCCCAAGGCATTTCTGATTCTCCCTTCTACCTCCCTCACTGGCCCATAATCGCTTTTCCCATAATCACTACTCATAATCACTTTTCTCTTTTCTTCCCAACCCATTTGGTCTAGACTGCCAACCTTCTAACTCAGGTCAACTTTATAACAAATGATGAAAGAACATGGGGAGAGAAGTTACAGTGGTCAACTACTACTCAGAAATATTTTTGTTTCCAGGCCTTCTTAAGTATCCAATTTAGTTCTCACACTTTTCAGAGGAGGCCACTGAGTCTTAGAGAAGTTACAGAATGAATGTGCCTCAGGTCGGAAAACGAAAGACTTGACTAAACATAAGTTCAGCAAGGTTTCAGATAGTATAAATGGGGAGAAAAATTTTAAGTGAAAGGAAAGAATGTTTTAGGGCAGCAATTTGGATTCTAAACTCTTCAGTGTACCCTCAGGCCACATGTGAATGACATTTCCCCAGCTCTGTGTGTGCCATGGTTCTCCATGGGAAGGTCACACTGAGCTCCCAGAATACACTTTACTGGGAGGGCCCTTCTGTCATGGAAGGGCCCCAGGCCAGGCTGTGTGTTCCTGGCTCTCAGAGCCCTGTCCTCCGTACCTCCTTCGGGAGTGCTGAAGGCTCTGTCTGGGCTGGCCGGGCCCTCCCCTTTCCCACTGACCACACGCACATTCAGGGAGTAGTGGCTGAAGGGCTCCAGCCCGGGCAGCATGCCGTGGGTCTTGCTGCCCTGGAAGGTGAGGATCTTCTTCTCAAGGTGCCGTCTGTTTCTTTGGGATGGACCCTGTGCCTTCCAGTAGTAAATCTGGAGCAGCAAGAACAGAAGTCAGGGATGCACAAGGAGACATAGCAGGTTCTTCAGGTTCACAAACTAAAACTACTGTTTTCCCAGAAAATTCCCTTTGTGCATTTTGAAAGAAAACTAGTTGCCAAACAGATGGATACTGATCTTGAGCAAGAGGACTGGAAGCCCACAGGCAATGAAGAAATTCAGATGACACAACAAAGCTACACTATTCTGCTGGAAGAGTGTAAGTGAAATAAATAAAACAGCATGAGACCCCTATGGTCCTCTCCAGAACAGAAGGCAAATGGATGACAGTAAAAAGGGATTTAAGTCTTTCACATGTATAAAAGATTCTAAAAATAAAACTACTGCCCAATGTTTAATACATGTTCATGTACAGTATATTATTTAGCTAATTTTAAACACCACAGTGAGGCTTTTCTTGTTATTTTTCCTATGGAAGAAGTGAGCCTCTGGGCTCCCCAATGGCTCTCCCAAAGCTACAGGGGAGCCTGCACTGCAAATGTATGGCTTTTCCGTCACTAAGCCAACTGTGGCATTTAATTAAGCATGCATATTTCTTGTATTAAATTATAGGCACAGGTTTTGGAGAGATGGATAAACAAAGTGTTGGTTAACTTTGGTAACAAATCTATAATTATTGCTTATTAAATTCTCACACATTCATAAGAATTTATAAGTATTTTTCAAGAGAAATCAACCCACATACAGAATGTGGCCAATGTTGAGGGCCAATGAAGCAGTACTAAAAGTGACCTCGAGAGGTCAGTGTTAACAAATTGAGGTTGGGTGTGCACGTGGGGTGCAGTTCTTTGGCTGCCTGTAATTCAAAAATCTCCACGAATCAATCTTTTTGTGCTTTCCCAAAGCAAAGATAATTGATGTTCACCAAAATGATGCAGTTGGGACTACATAAACATAATCTGAATCATTTAAAAAATGCCCACATTATTATCAGGATAGTTTTGTATGTTCAACACATGTGGTCTATATTACTTTAAAGCTAGGTGCAGTTTGTTATATTTTAGTTCTTTAGAAATTAGTTTGCCTTATTTTGTACACATAGTGTTCAGTTCACAGAATCTTAGATGATCTGTGGAAAAAAATGGAGAAAACATTTTTTTCTCATTTTGGATGAGTAAGATTTCTGAGTTACATCTAGCCAGGGTACTTGATGGCTCCCTGCCTGAGGCAAGAAATAAACTCACTATCATGAGTTTATAAAGAGAGGAGCAGCATTACTCCAACCTCATTACGCTGTATGGGCCAAGTGGCATTCGCCAATGCCCTGTCACTGAGGAGAGAACTCCTTCTACTTGCCCGGTAGCCTTGCAGGTGCCCTCGGATACTTTTCAGGGGCACTGGGTCCCATTGCACCTCAGCCAAGGTACTGTTCACCACATTCACATTCACGTTCCCAGGAGCCACCATTGGGACTACAAAAAGGACAGGGAAGGGGGATAGAAGAATCAACATTATTTTGAACTTCATGTAAAAATATCATTATAAAAATTTTTTATTTTTGGTATCGGGGATCGAACTTGGAACCCTGTGCTTGCGAGGCAGGCGCTGGAACCACTGAGCTAAATCCCTGGCCTAATAATAATTTTTCTTGAAGTATGCCCCAGCCTATTCTATAGAATCTTATTCTATGGATTATTAAGGGTTGACTGTAAAAGATTTTTTTGGTTAATTGTTCCTTTAACTTTATGAGGACAGTTTTTCTAAAACAAAAAGTAATCTCTAATATTCTGCAACTCTAATTCTTACTTTTTTTGAGGTTCTGGGAGTGAACCTAGGATGTGTACATGCCAGGCAAACACTCTACCCCTCAGCTGCACCTCAGCCCTGGATCATCTACATTTCTTGCATGGCATGCTGTTTGAATACAAAGCTAGCAAATATATATTGCTGCCTCCACCCCTTGCAGACATAAGCACCTCTGGAAATAGCTGTGGTCTGTACCTTAGCAGGTCGTCCTGCTGGGGGAAAGCAGAGAGGAAATGGCACGAGACACTCACGGTCTTCTCCAGAATGTCCCATGACTACCGCTGGCTCTGGAGCAAACCCCACGTCGTTCAGGGCCTGAACTTTTATCAGGTATGGGACAAAGGTTGGTGTGCCAGAGACAATATATTTGGATACATTTGCCACAACCACAGATGTCCATTCATCATCACCATCTTTCTGGCGCCAGCTCACTTTGTACTGGAGGCCTGGCCCATTTGATTCGAAACCATTCAAGGGCTAAAGAAAAGCCAAATAACCCAAGGTTATAAACCAGATTGACTGCACATCCTTTTATGGGAACAGTAAATCCAATTCCCAGACCTAAAGAAAGTGAGCACTGAAACCCTAAAATACCTGCTATTAACCATTTTCTCTAGGGACCTCTTATCTTTTCATTTATGATGAGATTCAAAGCTTTTTAGGGATTAACATTTCAAAGGCTGTAAATTACTGTCTTACAACAGTGAATACCATGGAAACATTTTAAAGTCTGGCTGTGCAGGTAAGGGTGGGTGAGTCTGAAAACAGTTTAGTTTTTTGATTCTTTTATGTATTCCTGTTTGTGTGATTGTACATCTTGTCCATTTTACTTGGAGACTGAAACTTAGGAACTATTTCCCTCCTTATTAAAAAAAGTTGGCTTGTTAGTCTAACTTGATTTTCTGTTCATAAATATATATGTATACTATAAGTATATACACTTATGTGTACATATAAGTATTCATGTTGGCTCTAAGATAGATTTTAAACTATACAAGTATATGTTAATTCTCCAAATCCAGAATATACAGCTAAGCCAAATAATAATAATAATAATAATGATGATGATGATGATGATGATGATGATACAAGTTGACTACCAGGAAGTTCTGTGTAATAATACTTGCTAATGTATTTTGAGCACAGATAGGCATTATTGTAGATGCTTTATACACATTAATTCCTCTAATTGTATGAAGCTTTTATTGTTCTCTTATTTTTTATTGTATGAAGCTTTTATTGTTCTCTTCATAGAGATATTCAATAAATATTCGACAACTGGCTTAAGACCACACTGTTAGTAAGTAGCAGAGCTGTACTTATTCCTTTTGGCTCCAGAGATCAAACTTATTACTGGTTATTCCAATACTGCCTCTTAAATAAAGATATATTTTCCCCCCAGAAATAGTTGAAATGGGATTTTAATACAAATATTATTTTAAAACAACTTCTTTTCACACTACAAAAGTAACAGGGGAAAACTGAAGACTTTATAACTCACCTTCCAAGTAATCACCAAATTATCAGGCTCGGATCCCAATCCTTCCACAGCTGTAGGATTTTTATCTGGTTCTAGAAGTCAAACAGCCACATATGTGTAAGCTTTGTTCCTTGCCAAAGAGAGGAAAACATTTCCATTTTGTTTCCTATCCCTAAGTTGTGCTTTACCTGCAGCCTTGGTCAGGTACTGTTCGGACCCCTCGCTGGGCAGGCTCCTCCCAATGCTGTTCTCCGCCATCACCCGGAAGGAGTAGTTCACGTGTGGAGACAGCTTCAGCTGGGCTGTGGTCTGCGTTCCAGAAACTTCAGCCTGGTGGCGCCACAGCCCTGACTCATGCATGGCATCTTCATACTCAATGATGAATTCTGGCCACAACACACACAACAAACCCAAGACAGCAAATGCTGTCAACCTGGGGTAGATTGCTAGAGAGTGATCACTAACAGGACAATCAAGAGCGGCTAAAGGCAAATTAGTTTACTTTGAAGGAAAATCCCATAATGGGAGAGGGAAAGGAGAGCAGAGTGGGTAGAAAGAACTGCAGACAGCACAACAGTTCTGAGATAGTCTCAGTCAGGTCAAGGAAGAGCCCTAGAGTAAAGGGTACCCTTGATAAGAACTGTGCGGTAGGGATGGCTGAGGTCAAGGACTCTCGCTGTGTCCAGTCACTGGATACCCAGGGGAGATGTGGCCTCCTGTGAACACTGCTAGTTCCTTCCTAAGGGAAGGGTGGCAGATAGAGGCTGTCAGTTACTGCTCCTTGCTGCAGGCTCTCCCTTACGGGTGGACTGAGCAATGTCTTTGTGCATGTATATGTGTGTATCTGTGTATATATGCATATGACTTTGTATAAACAATGTATATACATAACATAGTAATATTAATTTTATCATATCTTTGTCCTGATCGAAAATACAGCTTCTATAAGGGCAGAGACTTTTTAAAAAATATTTTCGAACAGTGGAACATAATTGGCACTCACTTGATCTTAGCCAAAAGGCCGAGAAACGATCATAATTGGTACTTAATAAATATCTCTTCAGTGAACAAGTGAATGAATGAAGGAGCAGAAATGCCTTGAAAGCTAGTGGCATCATTGTAATGCGGGCCACAAGAGTCTCCACGCATCCTGACCAGCCAACTCCAGCTAATGTGCTAGATTAGCAGGGAAACTCAGCCTGCCCTGATGTAGGTCACTTCAAGATCAGGTATGAAAGGGCCACTACTAAGTTCAAGGCAGAGAAGATTTGGTCGATTTTATCAGGAATCTGCTTTGCCTAAGGGTGCAATCCAACACACCCATCATTTAGAAATAATCCTAAACTTTCATCAGAAGGACATTCAGTCTTCCTGCAGTCTACACCTGAGGTAATGATGGATTTCAGGGTTGTGACTGACTTCCTGCTCTTTTAACTGTCTCTTCAGTTTTACAATTAAACTTCTGTGTTTACCTTAATTGTAACTTATTAAGCTCTTCCAGAGTCCTTATGGCCTGGCCTCTTATTTAATTTTATTCCTTAGGACCTGACGTCTATACCCAGTTCTGTTACCAAGTTTCAATTTCTTGATATATAGTAGGACCTTTCAGCATCTGCTTCTCTTATCCTTTTCTCCTAGAAGTAATGGGCAAAATAAATAACTAACTTGAGATACATCTCCCTACTCTGGAAGAAATTTAAGGTGATTTTTAAATCCACACATGACAGTCATGAATTTGCTTAATTAATATCTTTAGCCAGAAGCTGTAAGCAGACATAACTCCATCTCTGGTTTTGTTTTGTTTGGTTTTTTTTTAGTACCTAGGATTGAACTCGGGCCCTTGCACTTGCAAGGCAGGTGGCAGAACCACTGAGCTAAATCCCTGGTCCTATAACTCCATCTCAGAAGAAGATGAAGAAGAAGAAGACAGCCATAAATAAATACTTTTGTTCTACCCGTAATGAAACAGAGAATGTCAGTAAGTATATCTATGAGGAATTGAGATGGCATGTTATAAAGTGCTCAAAAAACGATCATGAAGTTTATCAGTGACAAAGCAAATAATACCACATACTTGTAATAGGGCTGTTGTTGTCATCACCTGGGGTCCATGAGAGCTGAACACTCTTATCCAGTTGATTAGTCAATTCTAAATCAAAGGGAGGATTGGGAACATCTGCAGATCAAACGTACATGTCATGGTTAATTATCCATTCTTGAGAGGTTCCCCTTAATTTATAATATTACTCACAGAGGGGACATCTTAAAGACACAGTACACTTAACAGTCAATGAGCATGCAACAGAAATGAAATGGAAACCACTGAGGCTGCTGGGAGCACACGAGTACACCCAAGATAACCCATCGATGAGTTCTGGTTGCCGCTTTTCAAGTGCAGCGAAATTATTTGTAACCAAAACCAGTGAAGCAGACCTGTGTGGTTCATCAGCAGTCTCAGTGTGTGTTACAAAGACAGACAATCACAAACATAAAAATATACCAAAGCCTGATTTCTACGCCATGGGAAACAGAATAGAAAAGGTTGGAAAACAAATACAGATAGATAAAATGCACTGTTTCAAGAAGATTCAAATGTTCTTTTTGAAACATTCTGAATAACTGATTGTGGGATTTCTGAAGGAAAATACATATAATATATAAAATTGTCTAAAATATTATATATAAATATATACAAATACAGGAATATACCCATATATGAACATAAATATGAGTATATGTATGGAGGTAGAACTCAGCATGCTCAGGTATGCTTCCTCTTGGACACCTGTGGGGACACAGGTAACCGAAGCAGAGCTGCTTTATCAAATGGTGCTTCTGAGACGCACAGTTAACTCTCTCCCCCAGGCCTTTTTTCCCTTGCCTCTGCAAGTATCTCTGGCTCTTGAGGGACTAGAGGCCATATATATAAGGGCTGTTCTTTCTCATCAATAATGAAGCAGTAAATGTCTACAAAGGACAGGTTTTCTGCAGAATAATTAGTGATACTATGTAACATGTACCTGAGATTATGCCACAGAAGTAATTTTTGCATTTATGTGCTGAATAACAGGAGAGGTTTCTAAACAAAAAGCTTGCTGGAAATAGTGATTTTTTTATTTTCCAGTCTCAGAAAAGTAACATAACATTGATGTACCTCTCCTTTTGGTCTTTCTTCAGTGACTTCACTTTAGCTAACATACAGTGAGTCAGTATTTTTCTGACATAAAAGTTACAAGTTGTTTTAAACATCCATTTTTCCCTGCTGTGTAAATTTCTTGAAAATGTAATCCCCAAACAACATTTTTTTCCAAAACAAATTTTAGCAGATTGAAGTAAGACATAATTAATGGAATGATACAAGAAATAGATTCTTCATTCTGTAATATATGGATGATAGCTTTTGATAAAGCACTTTGATACAAGGAGATTATATCAAAGAGGGACTTTTATCAAATGGAATAACTTAATAGCACATGAAATATTTAGAAACAATTGGTAATAAACTCAGTGGAAAAATTCTAAAGTTAAAATGAAGGAATGATTTAGTGCAGTACATGAGGGACACAATGTACCAATTGACAGAACCCTTTTCCTTAAAGAAACACAATAATGTGACAGAGAAAAGACAGTCATTTTTTCTGCAAAGGTGAATCTGCTTGACAGAAAATAGAGAAAGAAGGCTCATATTAGTTTACCGTAAATGGGAGCTGGAGTTGGAGTAGGAGCTAGAAAGGACATTAATATACAGGAATTTAATCAAAATTAGTAATGGAAGGATACAAGATAGCATAAGAAGACAAAGACTGTACATGATTAAGGTTATAAAATTAAGCCCTATGCTTAGCCATGAGCATACTACTAATAAACATGCGATAACCATTTCAGAATTTTAAAAAAACCTTAATTTCAAATAAAAATATATTATTTCCCCCAATTTTCTTATAGAAATGTCACTAATGTGCATATCTACTATTTTATCCTAGTCTGATACAGAGCAGGTACACTGAGGTTATCACCTCAAAGGTATCTTTTAAAGAAAAAAGTAAAGGTATTAACCTATCCATGTTACAGTTATGAAACTATAACCACCAAACATTTAATTTTTTTTGCCCTTTCAATCTAACACAGGCAAGTTGGTTGTGTCATATTTGTTCTTGTTCTCACCAACAACACTGAGCTCGGCACTGGCAGAAACATCATCCAGAGTGGTGTTGGCCACACACGTATAGGTCCCCCCATCATTGTCTCTTACGTCAGTTACCACCAAGTGGTCCTTGTCCACCGTGAACCTGCAAAAAGAACCAGCTCAGAGCAGCTGAACGGGACATCCAACCACACCCCATCTGGCAAGAAAGAAACTGTGAACTTGATGAAAGGAAAGGACGATACATATTTCAGCAAGATGGGGTGAAAATCTTATATACCGTATATAAATACATCTAATTTTAATAATAAAGTCAGAAAACAATTAGAATGAATGAGAATCTTGGGGTAGGAAGGATACTGAGTATAATGGTTTTCAACCAGACCTCTGGAGTCTTAGAGGCTTCCTTAAAGCTCTTGGAGCAAAACGTCATACGGTGCTCCACCAATATGCACAATTACTGTGTGTCAATTAAAAAACAGAATAAATGTTTTTTAATAAAAGTCCCTAGGAGCATCCTGAGGTGAGGAGGGGCCAGCTTCACACTTACCCTTGCTACAGTGCTTTATTTATTATTCTGCTGCCAAGAAATGCTCAAAAACCATTCTTCTGAATGTCTATCAAAGTGTATATTTTATTTATTATTTACTGCAGAAATTTTGTTTCATTTTTAGTCATATGGGTGAAGTCTCATAGGAGAAAGTAAATGCAAACAATAGTAACCTGTTTTATCCCTAGAAACAGGAAGATTCAGATCAGCAATTTCCACTGAGAGTTTTCCAGGGGTTACTTGCAGACATGAAAAATTGCTCAGTGGGTCAAAAGACAATGCATGCAGGATTCATGTATGATTTAATAAAGCTGAATAAATCATAAACTGTCATCCAGGTTTATTTCCAAGTTCCAGCTCAGCTTACTTAACCTGATTGTCATTTCTTCATACTTCTTTCTCCTCTTTATCAACTCCGATTCCACAAATAAGTGGAGGCACAGCCTGGATGGAACTAGGCACATAGAGAAGAAGGCCACAAAGTACTCTTGGGCCCATGAACAAGCAGCAGGGCAGCATTAGTCACCACAGGTTTAGGTGAGCTGCAGGCAAACCACAGAAACCATTTCCACCAAGATACAGCACTCTTTCTAGTAAGGGCAATCACTTGTAGCTACTGTGATTGCTGAAATCACACATCCGAGTCTGAGTATTTACTGTGTTTACTATGTCAAATTGAGGGCCTTGCTGGAAAATGCCATGACCTTTCTTTTATTGCAAGTTAAGGGATTGCAGCGTGCTCAGATTCTTTTAAATGCTTTGTTTTTGCTTTTTCTTCCCCTTCCAAAAAAGCAAAAGAAAACTCCCTATCCAAATAAAAATGAGTGTCTTTTAAAATACTGGCAAGGATTCAGATGCACTCTGATAATTAAAGAGATCGTATTTCTGTTTATTTGTAGAATGGGAATAAAAACATCTGTTGAGATTTTACTGTTCAAGGTGCAAAACAATGGATGTTGTCCAAAGCTTAAAGGGCTTTTCTCCACCCAAATTACACAGGCCAACACACAAAGATAGACAAACATTCTCAGGGTCTTATTTCAATCACTCAATGACCTCTTCTTAGGTCCTAATATTGTATAGCAGAAAGAAAAAGTGTACCTCTATTTTACAGACAGCAGACTTGAGAAACTAAAAACATCACCCTTAAGTCACTATACAATCAACCTTTAGCTCAAAAGCAGTTTCCAGAGAGAAAGACGAAATCATCTTCAAATACCTTTCATCACTGGGCAGCTCACCATTGTCCTTCAGCCACGTGACGGTGGCGATTAGGGTGTGATCGTGTTTCACTTTGCATTCAAAGGTCACTGTGCTCCCTCTCTGCACAACTGCGTACTCCGGCTGTTTAAGGATCCTTGTTGGATCTGAAGTTCAAAGTTATTATTACCCATAGGTAAATATGGAGAATTTGCTCAAAGTCACGTAACACTTGAAAAAAGTTTATTACCTTTGATTTCTAAGTGAACTTCATTCTTTGCTATCCCTAATTTATTCCTGGCAACACATGTGTAGGTTCCTGTACTGTTCTTTGGGGCCACAGGGATTTCTAAAGTTCCATTTTCGTGTAAAACATAAATGTCTTCATGAAGAGCACTTCCTTTAGCTCCTTTAAACCTTTATTACCCAACATGATGAGAATAAGACATATAATTTGAAGTCAAAGAAAATGTCACATTCAAGGTCAGCACAACCATGGTCTACATTAAAGTGTAAGTATAAAGACACTTGGAATTTGCACAAGCACACTACATACTTGTATGTTAGGAGGTAAATGTAATGACATGACACAAAACTGGAGAAATCACTAATAAATGGCATTTGTAGAATTAGGCTCATAATACATAAGTTGTAATTTTTATCAGAAATCCATATTTAATAAACACATTATTAACTATTTTAATCCTAAACAGGTAACAAAATAGACAGAAAGAAGACTGCTTTTTTTTTTTTACATTTTATGTCCAACTGTGGTGCATTAGTAATTCTATCTACAGGCTGCAATTTTAGAGATTTTGATTTCAATGCTATATGGATTGTATTTATCCTTTGAAAGGATGAAAAGGAAAATATTCAGGGGAGGGATAAAAAAAGCATGTATATCAGAGAGGAGAAGTAAAGACAGATGATAAGGGATGAGGCAGAGTCAACATATTCGCTAAGTGTTAATCCTGTCACCTTAAGTAGGAAATCTGCAGAAGTATTCCTGTTTCTCTTCTCGGTGGTTAAGCTGGGGCATTTAAACCTGCATTCATTCTCATCTAAATAGTTGAAACCCAGCACAGCATTGGGAACCTTACAGATGACCAATACATGACTGTTGCAGTTCCCTTTCACTCACCCATCCTCATAGGCTGCCTACCCCAGCCAGGGACCTCCCAGCTCCTTTAAAGCAAGTCCGTACCAGGTAGTGGACTTGTACCAGGAGTGGTGTGTAAAGGGGGTGGTCTGAAGGGGGCAGTTAAAGGACACTGGAGAGCTTGGCTGTACCCAATCAGGAAGATCTACAGAGAGAGGTACTAAAGGGAAATATTCATGGTAGTTAATTCTGTGTTTGAGCTTTCAGAACCTCTTCCTCATCCCACAGGATTTCTTATTATCAAGGAAAGACTTCCAACCAGTCCCTCCAGCTACTATTCACAAAGTCCCTGGTGATGTCCATGGCATTATAAAACATAGCAGCCTTAAAGTAAAAAAAAAAAAGATTTACATATAGCTCTGTAAATGAGTGAATTCAATAATTGGTAGTATGATAGATTATGCACTCCATTTCTCCTGTTTGTTCTTTGACTAAAACCCAACGTATTTAGAAAAGTAAATGCTTTAACAAATCTAAGTATTAAAAAACACATAAGGTCATTACTTACCACTCAATGGTAGGCAGAGGAGACCCAAAGAAAGCACAATCTAGGAAAGCAGGCCTGTTTGCAATGACCTGGTAGAGTGTGTTTTCAGATGTGAGGATTCGTGGGGGCTCAGCTAAAAAGCATTTTTAAAGGTACAATAAATATTAGGATACTTTTTAGTTTTTTTTTTTGAATTAAATTCTTTTATTGGTACATTGTA
>NW_004624739.1:21573174-21587322 GCF_000247695.1 Heterocephalus glaber | reverse complement strand
GTGTGTTCCTTGAGACTGGGGACCTCGGTAGGGTGTGGGCAGACCTGCCTGTCTGCAGCGAGGTGATTCAGCGTCTTCTGTGTGACTCAGGACCTTGGTAGGGTGTGCACAGACCTGCCTGTCTGCAGTGGGCTGATTCGGTGTGTTCTGTGCGACTCAGGACCTTGGTAGGGCATGGGCAGACCTGCCTGTCTGCAGCGGGGTGATTAGGCGTCTTCCATGCGACTCAGGACCTCGGTAGGGTGTCCACAGGCATGCCCCACCCACCAGCTTCCTCAAGCCTCCGCGCTCTGGCAGCCGATACTTTTTAGTTTTAAAATGTATTCACTCCTTTTTATTGTAAGGTCATTAAGTGTTATGGTAAAGCACAACCAGTATGTCTTTTCTTACATTGCCTATCAGGTATGACTTATCAATCACTCAAGGAAGAGAAAACATGGTTTTCCTCCATCTACCGCGTGTTCAATATCCTACTCAGGCATTGTCTACTTATTGATTTCTTATCTATACCTCCTTCAATACTGTGAGTTCTTTGCAACACCTGGGAAATGTGACTTTTAACCATTTTAACTGCAGAACAGTGTTTGACAGAAAAGTAACAGCCCAATGTACTTTTGTTGAATGCCTGGCCCATCATTTCTCCATTGGGTGAGAATGCTGGGCCACACATGAGCTGGCAGAAAACAGTAGAGCAGTGATTTTGGTGCCTGGAAAACAGAGGGAACTAAAAAGTTTCCTACAGCCAAGGAACAACAAACCAAAGAGACAACCTATGGAATGAGAGAAAATATTTACATACCACACATCTGATAGATTAATAATCCAAAATATGTAACAAACTCAAACAATTCAATGAATAGTATTAGAAAACAACCTGATTTAAAAAATAGACAAAGGACCTTAATAGCCATTTTTCAAAAGAAGACATACAAATGACCAACAGGTGTATGAAAAAAGAAAAGCTCAACATCATTAATCATCAGAAAAAATGCAAACTTTAACCACAATGATCTATTAGGTGACACCTGTTAGAATGGCTACTATGAAAAAGATGGAAGATAATCTTTCAGCTTTAAAAAGAAGAAAATCCTGTTGTCTATGACAACATGGACAAACCTGGAGGGTATTATGTTGCATGAAATAAGCCAGAGCCAGCAAGACAAATATTGCACAATCTCACTTATATATGTGGAACCTAAACAAGTACAACTCATGGAAGTAGAGACTGAAAAATGAAAACAGAAGTCAAAACTGCCTCCTCAATATCCACCATTATTTTAACTGCTTAGTTCCTCATGTGATTAAAGACCTTTATTTCAAGCATGAAGGAAAAATACCAAGTATGGTTGGCTTCCTGAAGTTAAATTTATTTGAAAAGGGAGCACACTAATATTAAAGACTTGAAGTATAATTCCTTGGTACCATAAGAACAATTCTTTTTTTTTCCCCATAAGAACAATTCTTGCATAGATTTTAATACATGTGTTTTTGGTAGTTTTCCTCCATGATAGAAATAGAGTATTTACATAAGACAACCATTTCAGAATATGTTTGAGGTCTACATTCTGTCATGAGTTTTTTTCAACATATTTCTATAATTCAGTAAATGTATACCTCTGACTTGGATAAGGGCCAAACATTATGATTAGTGGTTATTTAAAAAAATCATAAAGTTGTTATTGAACTTATCTGTTTCTAAGGATGGAAGAGGAATAATATTCAGTTGCTAATAGCAAACAACTGTTATTTTCCTTTTGAGGGGTTTGACACAGTGTGACCATCTGTGAATGGAAGCGCCTGGCTGATTATTTCTACAATAAAGAGTGTGTCATTATAAAAACTTAAGAAGGAACACTACAAGCAGACTATAATACTCTTTAGGGCAAGGTTTGTACCTTATCCACCTTCATATATTACTTATATTTTTTCTCAATGAGTTGAAAATAACAGCAGTCATTAATTTAATTTGCCATGTCTATAATAAAGGGAGCGCTTACCAAGCACATTGACAAATGCATTTGCCAGTAAATATCCATACTCATTAGAGGCATTGCATTGATAAACCGCACTGGATCTTTCTTGAACATTTGAAAAAATTATGGTATCACCATCTATTCTTCTGCTGGGGTCATCAGGAGCAACTGTTTGGGTGTAAAAATAGAAAGAATTATTTGTTTCTCCTTGCTTAATAGATGTATATTAGACTGGTAAATCTTGAAGTCTACACAGAATAAGGGGGACACAAATACAGACTGATCTAGGCATAGGTAGCAAGAAGATGACTAGAAGCCAAGGCAGATGCCATCATTATTTTCTCACCAGAAATTGGTTATCACATATCAACATACATCTGTGTTCAAGAGTCACTGAGGCTTGAGTAGGTTAATTCTGTAAAACTGAGGATTATTTTGAGAGGTGCAGATCTCTGAAACTGCATTTGGCAAGTTGAACCAGTTAAGAGGACTTGACTTCCATTCTAAGCACCATTTCTTTTTCTTTGGTGGTAGGAAAAAGATGTTCATTTAAAATGTACTTATCTCTACAGTGAGGCTTTTATCACTTTGAAATAAAAAATATTTGGTTCACCTGTGATTTATTAACTCACTTCAATAAAAACAAAGCAAATGACAGTTATTTATTCTTATTTTATTACGTACACTCCAAGTACTGTGCTCACTCATTTTCTAACAGTCTCCTACCATTGCTGTAACAGTTTACCACAAACTTGGTGGCTGAAAACAACACAGATTTACTGCTACAGTATTTGGTTCTGTAGGCTGGATGTCTGACGTGAGTCCTCCTGAACCAAAAGCACAGTAGGGCAGGGCTGTGTTCCTTTGTGGAGGTCCTGTGGGGGGGGCATTCCCTTGCCTTTTCCGCCTTCTGGAGGTGCTCCACATTCCTTAACCCACGGTCTCTTCTCCATCTTCAAAGCCCCCTGTGCTGCATCTCTCTGATCATTCTCCCAGTCACATTCCTCTCTGACCAGTCAGGAAGGCTTTTGGCTTCTGAGGGCCTGCGTGAGTAAAGCAGGCCCAACCCAGATAACTCAGGGCCATCTCATGGCCCTTAATCAACACAGGCAGAGTAACTTTTGCCATGTATGGTAAAATATTCACAGGTTTCAGTGAGGACATCTTTGGGGGGCCATTATTCTGCCTACTGCATATTCCCTCACATTTATCTTTCTGTTGGTTCAGATAAGAATATTCTAAAAAGACAGACTCTTGGAGATGGCGGAAAGGATCAGAGGGAGCTGAGAGAAAGGAGAGTAAAGGGATTGAAAATGGTCAAGATAGGTTACATGTATGTACCAATTTTCCAAAATGAACATCATTATTCGGTGTGGCAAGTATATGGTAATAAAACAAAAAAATTGATGCACCACAATTATAGCTTAGAACAAAATTTTTGGTTAGCTCCCAAAGATTCTTAAAACTCCAACTTATGAGCTACTCCTCATGGATTGATTAGTGCCTTCATTCCTGAGCAGGCAAGATATGTTCTTACAAAAGTAGTTGTTTAACACTGGCATCACAATCAATAGCTAAATCGTGAGATCTTCTTAGGTATTCCAGTCTGTTCCATTAGTGATGGGGGTAGCTGTGATACTTCCAATTGGTTTCTTAGTTCACATCTGCTGTTTCTGATGCTATAAATTCCCAGATTACCTTAAGGAACAAATCAGAAGACAAGTAGAAGCAATAATTTCTTCAACAGGCTACAGATTCACCAAAAATGACAGCTGAGGATTGAAGTGTCACACTGGCCTAGGAAGTGAACTATGCATGTAGCAGGCAGCCAGGGACCTGTATTATGGTTTTTATCTGGATGTCCCCCCAAAGCCTCATGCGTTCAGAGGCAGAGGCTTGTAGAGGTGATTAGTTTATGGAGATGCCACATCTGGCTTGGTGTGGGGCCAGACTGGAAGAGGTGGGTCACTGGGGATGTGATGTGGAAGGGGGCATCTCCTCCCTGGCTCCTCTTTTCATGCTCTGCTTCCTGGTTGCCATGAGGTAAGCAGCTTTTCTTTTGTGATACCCCTCTGGCATGTCGCCCTGCCTGGGGTTAGCAGACTCTGGACTGAAACTGCTACAAACTGTGAGCCAAAATAAATCTTTCCTCTTTTATGCTGTGGCTGTCAAATATGTTTTCCCAGTGGTGAGAAAGTGATAAAGAAAACTGAGAATGCAGCATGCCTCAGAAGGGCTCACATTCCTTGTCCTGGATCCCAAGACTTGTATCACCAGGGCCTTTCTGACTCACTCTCTCTCAGGGATGCCCATCCACTGCCCCAGTAAGGCAGCATTTCTGGAGACTCTCTGTGGATTATTCCTAGCACTTGTAGACCCAGCATTTGGGCACTTGATGTTGGGAGTCTGCAGGGGACTTTTGGTACCAACCATGTGCCACCCTGAGTGCACCTCTGTGGATACGCCAGGCAGAGGAGTACGGCCCCGAGGACTGTAGATGTGATGGGCACAGGTGGATCTTGGAGCCATGTCTCTCTGGATGGTGACAGACTGTGGGAGAAGAGCTCCCCACATTCCCTGATTATATGAACTCTTAAGAGTCAGACCCACCATCTGATAAAGTCTAATAGACATAGGGTTCCAGTTTTTGCAAGATGAAAATGGCCTGGAGATGTATTGACAGCAATGTAAATATACTTTAACAATAATAATAAAGGTTATACTACTGTGATCACTGAGACATAGCTCAGCTGACAAAGCTAGAGGACAATTTTCTCCAAGTGGAGACTCCTTAGTCACAGTCATAAAGCATTTCTGTAGATCAGAGTTATAGTTTTCTTTGGTATCAATTCTTCAGGAAAATATTCTTTCCTCCAAAAGGCATCAGACTGTATCTGCCTTATTTATGCTAAATGGATCAGTCTTCAAATATTTATTTTTGGCAAGATACTAAGAATAAAACAAACTTGTACATTAGGTATGAGAAATGAGTAAGCAAATCTCTTTCCATGGGGGTTTGAGCTACATTTTCCTAAAGCACTTATTAAAGAGATGCAAACAAACTCAGGAATTGGCACAGTGACATATGAAGCTCAGTCGGTAGCTGGACACAGAATAGAATCACTATGCAGAGACAGTTGAAGCCTTTGGATGCTGTGTGCTGGTCACTGGGTGGGAGTAACTCGCCAGCATACAAACCCAAATCATCTAAAGGAATAACAATTAACTCTAAGAATAACCAACTTCATTTGCTGTAAATGAACACCGGAAAAAGAAATTGAAGAGAATAGAATCTCCATATATAGCTATAAGCCCCAAAGGTAAGGTCCAGCACTGGGGTGCCAGCTTTCAGAAACACTTTCTTTTAATCTAACTTTCCTGACATGACTGGCTAAAATTACATATGTTTCCAATACTTAATGAGAATAATAATAATGATGATGATGATGATGATGCTACCTTACAAGTACAGAGCACTATCAGTCTTTAGAACATTTTTACATTTTATTATATAATTTTATTTTACAAAGAACTTTATCAAGTAGTTTAACCACATAGTAAGGCATTACAGTGGTACCTCAGTTCATAAATGCTTTTGTTTGCAAACAATTTGTTTCACAAACAGAAGCATTTGGCAAAATTTTGTTTCTGTTTGCGAACTCTGCATCAGGTGACAAACATGACTGCAGCCATCTTTCCCGTATGAATGTGAATGTGGTCATCTTTTCTAGAATTTTGGAATGAATTAAGTTTGTGAACCGAGGCACTATTGTAAATGCATTTTGGTAATGTGAGCAACTACAGACAGGCACACTCAACTGTTTGAGATTGATATTTAGGTTTTCTGAGTTATTCAACTTTATAAGTATTTCTTAGAAAATGAACATTTGGGCATAATGTAGAACCAATCTTGGGGTGGACACTTGAATTTTTCTCTTTATCCTTACTGTATTCCATCACCTACAAGAGGATGCCAACTGAGCCCCTTACTTTGGAGAAACAGAAGAAGGATCAAAGAAATCTTGGGAATATCCTAGACTAGGCCTCCATTTCCTTGGGTGCTTACCATGTGTCACTAGTTTTCAATCTTTCCTTCCAGAGTGAGCAAATATATAACTGTGACAGGAGAGCTGCCCTTTCTCGTCTTCTTTGTTATTTCCTCCTCATATCTGAGAGGAAAGGGGCCTTTTAATATAAGAATAGTGAGATCTTCTGCAGGAGTGTGGAGAGCCAACACAACTCACAGAGTGGACCATTAAAGGCCTACAAGTATCAGCCTCTCCTGCTACCTCCTGGATAGGGATCATGGTGACTATGGCCTTGCCTTGGGGACCACCACTAGGATGGCATGGGCTCTCTAGTGGGGGAGACAAAAAGCAGAAGGAACTCACAAACTCACATCTAAGAGTGAATCCAGTGTCCTACAAGGTGGCTTCCTGGAGAGAGTTAGGAAATGCTTTGCTGGTAGCAAGTTCTTTTTCTTTCTGGGTCTGCCTTCACACCCTCTAGGATAATGCAAGTCACACAGTAAAACTAAGTTCTCCCTTCAGCACCAGCTCTTACAACTGTGTTATTGCTGACTTCTGTAGATTGTTTTAAAACTATTCTGGATGGTTTTGGGCAAATTCCATATTTAACACAACGTTATTTTCAAAGGAAATTTAAAGTAATACCACCAGTCTTTGCGGGGAGAGGCTGAGTAGCTTTAGAAGCCACTGAGAGGAACCTGGGTGTTTTTGGAATTAATACTTTCAGTTTTGCAGAACAGCAGTTTCCAAGTTAGAAACACAGTCACAAGTCAATGGCTTCACATTTTGCTAGCAAAATCCAAGTCTTATGCTTCTCTTTTCCTGATCCTGCTTCTCCTTGGACAGTATTTGTGTGCACTCGGCAGCCAGAATCTGCAGAAGCAGAGGAGGGGGTTGGTGTTCTTGAGCACTTGCCCACAAATCAGGAGCGGGAGGCTGTGTGCCTGGCAGTATGGGCCCCTGACTGTGTCTATTCTGTGTGGCTCAGGGGATGAACCTCAGGCACCTGGCAAGGATGCTGCATGGCTCCCTGCAGGATGGTATTGCAGAGGCACAGCTGTTCCCTGGCTCCTCTTCCCAGCAACTGGCCCACCCACAGTTTCTGCAGTCTCTTGGGCAGAAGGTGTTGCCAGCAGACTAGCTCATGCCCCTGCAGCTGCTGGGGCTGTTGCTTACCAAGCACTTTCAGTGCCTATGTTCCTATGGTCCTATCTTTGCCCTTTTACATCTTTCTCCATCCTTCCCCCTTGCCTTGGCACTGTGGATACATCTGTGGGGTGCCCAACTCAGCAAACTGCAGAGGAGAAACAAGCACTTTCCCATTTTCAGAATGGTCCCCAAACCTCAGAGGCAATTCTGTTTTGGAGGCCTCTAATTCACAGGGCCACTCCAAGCAGGGTGGAAAGGGGAGAAGCACAAGAAGCCTCCTCAAATCTCTACTGAATGTTTTTGACAGTTTTCTTCCTCATTTACTCCTTATTTGGATTGGGGAAGTCACCACACAGTGGGGGTGTGTTCATGTCCACCTAGGACTGAGGTGTCAAGGCCTGGTATCCTCCCCAGAGGATGCTCAGCAGGAGGTATACATGGAGCAGCTGCTGAGAGCAGGGCAGGGAAAGCTGTGCCCTTCAGCGTTGTCATGCGGGGAGCAGGCAGCCCATCGCCTCCCTTCATGTTGCCAGAGTGACTGCCGTGGGGCACACAGTGGTCACCTGGGTCTGCAGGAGCGGGACGATTCCCATCATCTCCACTCAGCCTCCTTTCTTCTGTTCCAAGGAGACTTAAAAAATGCTTTTGGGATGGAAGAAATGAACTGCTTGGGAATCTGAGCGACTTCTGCTCTAGATCTAGCTGGGTAATTTGGGGCGCCAGTAGAATTATCTGATTATCTCCTTGGGACCATTGTCCTCTTCCCCCAAAGCAGGCCTCTTGCAGTTGATCTGCGCCCTGTGAACTTTTATTTAAAAGAAGGGAATGTCTATAGCTGCATTTTCAGAGCTCTTAATTCAACTAGAGTACGAGGTTCTCTCATAGGCTGTGCTGGTGCTATCGTCCCTAACTCCCAATGTGACAGTATTAAGTGGAAGGGGCCTCTGAGGAGTGACTAGATTACGAGGGTTACCCTATCATGAATGAGAATGGTGTCCTCATAAAAGGTCTGGGTGAGTCTGTTTGCTCCTTGTGTGATGCGAGCACATATAGGAGGCAGAATCTATGAGCAATGAGCCATCACCAGACACTGATTCTGTGGGCAACTTCATTCCACAATTCCTATCCTGGTTACAAACAATAAATTTCTGTGGTTTATAAATTACCCAGTCAAAGGTACTTTGTTATAGTAGCAAGAACAGATTAACACGGGCAATTTGGAAGATTTGACAAACAAATCAGGAGCAAAGATCAGACATTATTTAATTTCCCAGCTATGTCTCATTTTTCCTTGCAGAGAACTGCTTTTTGGCTGCCAAGTACAAGGATTTATTCCTTCAACATCCCCTGGCTCCCCTGTTTTCCCACTGAGTGGCTAGATGGAAGTTCCCTCCTACTTGTCTGTTTTGCTGAGTTGAGATCTCAGAAGCACATTTAACCTTCCATAAATCATAAAGAAGCTCTGAGATGCAAAAAACCATAGAGCAAAAGTGCTGAGCATATTCCATCACTTATTGCTATTCTGTATGCATTTCTAAGAAAATCACATATTGTACCATAAACCTTCTTTCAGTTCTGAGCTTTCTTGCACCTTTTCTCTGTTTTTACTCATAATTCCCCAAGAACGGCAGAAGCTTCCTGATATACAACCACAAAGTGCTCTCTGTAGCTTTTCCTTATCCCAGTCATGGTTAACACTGTGAATGGAAATACATAAACCCCATTTACTGGCCTTTTAAGAATGTTTTCTCCCAGAAATGCATTTGATCTAGCAGGAAACACAGACTGGCTATTTCAAAGTATTTGATCACAGCTACACCTTGTGACAGAGGGAAACCCCCAATAAATGCTGCAACAAATAATCATGGAGTTACTCGGAATCCTGTGGGTGTCACACCTTAATGATGAGAAATGGGAACTTGTGGCATATTAAATTTGACCATTTTCTCATTCATCTTAGGAAGAAGATTCAGTTCAATGGACCTTTTGGTTATGAGGAAGCAGAAATGATATTCAATTCTGATACAGAGACCATCAGGAGCCAAGCTGTTCTCCATCATAAGCCTGAAGGTTGCTTTTAGTGTGAGTAAAGAATATTTTTGCAGCTGATGCTGATATTGACTGTGAGGCGAATCTGAGTCTGGATTTGAAGCAGAAACTGATTTTCTCTCTTCTTCTCTCTGAGTTTGAGAGGAGGTTTGAACTTTAAGAAGGGAAAAGTGTTTAAAGATTCTCCTGGTGGGTGGTGGGAGAATAAGAATTGCCGGGGGCTCTCTATTCATGGGCATGGCTTGGGATTCCAAGGGCAGCGATGTACGATTCATTTTAAGTTCTTTTTTTTCTTTTGCTATAGTTTGATTCTAATATCTTCAAGCCTCTAAATAAGCTTTATAAAACTAGTCTTTGCTGGGTTTCTGAGGATTAGTGGAAGGGCCTATAGTCACACTTTGGAGGACCACTGCAGGCAGCAAAATAGCAGGCCAGAGAAGCTGGATAACAAGGAGCTGGGAGTGGAGCAGCTGACAGTGACAATGGCTGAGTGGCAAGCAGATGTAAGCTTTGCTCAAGGAAGATCTTAGCCAATACTCAGGGAGGGAAAAATGGGAGAAGACTGAACATCCTGTATGGGATCAGGGCCAGGTTGTTCTTTAGGTGTTAAATGTGACAGTGACCTGTGAGGACTGGAGAAATTGGGAACGTTGGGCTTTTCTGAGGACTGAAAACTCTAAGTAAGGCAGCTGTGTTTCTTATTTTCCTATATCCACCAGCTCTATGTCTAGGCTTCTTGCCCATCTCCGATGATTCCTATGAAGTTTCCACAAATCACTTAATGTGAACAAAGAAGATAATCTGATGGTGTTTTGATGGTGTTTATTTCTGACCCTGTCATTCTTCCCAAGATCCAGGTAAAAAATAGGAAATACTGAGAAGTCCTGATCAACACATATGACATTATTTTAATAGCACAAGCCATTTAAACTCATAATAAATATTTGAAGGCAATAAAATAAAACTTCAGAGGTAATCTAGTGCATCTTATACATGGCTTCCTTCCTTAACCAGAAGTATTTTATCACCACTTGCCCACTGTGGAAATGTAGTAGATATGCTCTGGGAATATACTGCAACTCGAGCCAGCCAAGGAAACTTACTTTCTATTGGAACTCCATTTGTTAACCAGCTAATTCTGGGTTTGGGGTTGCCATTAGCTCTGCAGATCAGGGTTCCATCTTCTCCCGGGGACAGCACAAGATTTTGGGGTGCCATGATCCAATATGGAGCCGCTTTTTTGAAGGAATAAAAACAGACCAAAAATCTGACTCAGATAAGTATTACAGTAAAGAATACATTGAACTATCTTAAAAATAAATATATTATTTTTTAAGAGATCTAGTCTCATTTTTTAGAGTGCACAGATTTATAAGAAATGCTTCAAAGAACACTGAGTATTCAAAAGAATATTAAAAGACTCATAAATTGAAAATCAAAGACCTGTAAAATACATATAAAATTAGGAAGCAACTTAAAAAACTTCATTTTTGAAAAGCTGCAAAGGTAATAAAGGTTCCTCTAATGTCAACATCTTATATAACCAGTTGTAGTTGCCAAACAACAAATTAACATTGGTATAACACTATTAAGAAAACTATAGGGCCAGGGATTTAGCTCAGTGGTTCCGCCGCCTGTTTCACAAGTGCAAGGTCCTGAGTTACATCCCTGGTACTAAAAAAAAAAAAAGAAAAAGAAAACTATAGACTTTATTAGGATTTGCCTAGTTTTTTCACAAAGTCTTATTTCTGTCCTAGGATCCTGTCCCAGATACGACATTGCATTGACTTGTCTTGTTTCCTTAGTATCTTCTGATGAGGCAGTTTCATTTTTTGTGATCTTGACACTTTGGAAGAACATGAATCTGTTATTTTGGTAGAATGTCTTTCAACCAGAGTTCTCCTGATGTTATCTCATGGTTAGCCTGAGGATTGGGGTTTTGAGAAGCACCCAGTGGTGATGGAACTTCTGACTGCACCATAATAGGAAGGAGATGAGATCAACATGACCTTTTACTGGTTAAAGTGGTGCCTGCCCAAGTGTCTCCACTGCGAACCTAATCCTCTCCTGCATTGCATACTCTGTTGGTCAGCAGTGAGCTACTAAGTGCACCCACTCAAGAGGAAGGGAAGTAAGCTCCATCTCTCTGAGGAGGGAATATTAAAGAAGTAGTGGACATATATTAAAACTACTTCAGTGACAAAGTTTTTGGAGGGGGACACTTTGAAGCTATGCAAATACCCTGTTTCTTTGAAAAGTTTCACCCACTAATCCTTACATTTATCACTGTATCTTTCCTGAAACAATTATCATTATTAGGTTATAATGGTAATTTTCTATTTTCCTCATTCTTGCTAACTCTACTAACTGGAATTCCTTTGTGAGAAAGATTTGAAGGAGCAAATCTTTAACTTGGTGTAGACGCATTATTTTATTTGTTTGGTACCAGGGATCAAACTCAGGACCTTGCACTTTTGAGGCAGGTGGAACCACTGAGCTAAATCCCTGGCCCTGTAGATGCATTATTAATAGCAATGAGGAAAGTTTCAAGGCACCATGACTGTTGATATAAATTCTTATTTCACTACTGAAGAACATGATCAAAGGCATATAAAATTGAATTTCAGAGCCTTTCATGAAAGCAAGAGGAATGCATTTGATATAATGACATACCTTTAACTGTAACAGAAATGGTATGATGAATGGCTCCTAATGCATTTTTGGCTATACACTGATAATTTCCAGAGTCTGCTTCTGAAACTTGAATGATCTGCAAGGTTTTCTTGAAGTTCCGATAAAATGTCCGGTTGGTAGGTAGTGTTCCATCTTCTTTTATCCAGTAAATAATTGGGGTAGGCCTGATAGGATAAATAATGATGTGATAAAGAAAAGCTCAACCATGAATATTTTTCAGGGTAAATTTCATGCAAATTTATAATAAATTCTTTAGGTAAAGATCATGAAAAACATGCAGATATTTTAATTTGAATCACACTTTTATAAGAAATGTTCAAAACCTATATTTGAAATGGTAAGTTAACATTTTCACACAGTTATGGTGTAATTTATAGTATACTGTGAACTCCAACAACAGTGTTGCTTGAGTTGCCTTATTGAAGGGACTTGATTATTTCCTTCAACATTTTGATCAATGAGGAACTCCTGGACATTTTTACAGGAAGGCATTATGTCAATAAAAAGAATTACCATTAATTAATGATGCTGAGTTATAATTTTTCATCAGCTAGAGTTAAAAATGTACAGAGAAAGAGTTCACATATAATCTGTTCCTATGAACATATACACACATTTCCATATCAGATGGGAGTGATTTTGTTTTATATCTGATGTGAATTAAGTAATTAGAGGATTGGCATTCTTTCCTTAATTTAATTACTTGTGATATTTAAAATTACTATAACAACTGTTAAGAATAGGCCGAGTTAATATATTCTATAATGTGTCACCCAACTGTGTTTCATATTAAATTAAGAAATATGGAAAAAGTGAAAGGCCCCAGTACAGGCTTGGAGTGAGATCTTCCAAGTTCCAGTTCTGTCCTTAAATTTCTCTCTGATCATGGATCCCTGACCTCTCTGGGCCTCAGTTTTCTTAGCTGCCTTAATGGGGATAAGAATTCTTGATGTGATCTAATGACATTAGCAGGTTTTCATGAGGGTAAAGTAAAAGTCCATTCAGCACAAACACTTGTAAGCACTAACCTATGTATCAGGCATTGATCTGTGTGTTGGGAAGATAATGATGAGAGAAGAATGATCCAGGCCCTCCGAAGATCACATTAGAAATGCAAGTGGATTTAACTGACACTCTGTAACAATGATTTTGAATTGTTTGGATAAACAGCAATGACTGAGTATATATGTGCGTGTGTGTGTGTGTGTGTGTGTGTGTGTGTGTATCTGGTGAAAGATATATATTTGATGAAATAGCTTCCAAAATTAAAATATGCCATGAATTTAAAAAAAGCAGATGTGGAATCATTTTGAAAAAACTGATTACTTCTGAAAAACTAATTTGCGTTTCATAGATATGAAGGTGAGATGGGTTGGGGTTAGGAGTACAATACAATAGGTCACATCTCACAAAGCTATGGATTGTTTTGGAGGGCTACTATTCTACTGAGCAGTTGTTAAGAGTTAGGAATATTTTGATTCTATCAGTCTAGTGCTTGGTTTATAAGTGATAGTCTCAGTCTCGGTTTTACAAAATTTAAAATTATTTTCTGGGGCTTTGTGAAATTTCCATATACCAATCATATTTTATTTTACATTTTATATAATACAGGTGGAGCACGTCTAATCCAAAAAAGGGCTTTGTGAAATTTCCAAATACCAATCATATTTTATTTTACATTTTATACAATAGGTTGAGCAGGCTTAATCCAAAAAAGTGAAGTGCAAATTACTCCAAAATCTGAAAACTTTTTGAATGTCATGCTAAAACTTAACTGATAAAGTCTATGTAAATATTCCAAAATACAAAAAAAATCTGAAATCTAAAATACTTCTGGTCCTAGATATTTCAGAAAAGGTATACTCAACTTACATATCATTTGTGGGAAGATGAGTCACTAAATTGTGAGAATGACTTTCAGGCCACCATACCACTGCCCCCAGCACCCAGGAGCAGAGCCCCTCCACCCAGTGGCGAGGAATTGAGCTGTGCAGGCATCAGCAGCACCCCCCCCCTTCCCTGATGAAATAAGAAGACACTTAAACAAGACTCAAAACCAGAATTCCAGATCACCTAAAGCAACCCCAAAGGGAAATGAGATGGAATAATCTGATACTCAACCACCTGGACTCCTTGAACTGGCAACAAAAGAGGATCTGGAAAAAAGGAAGTCAAAAATAATCTGTCAGATAACAGCAAAGATTGTGCCCATAGTGCAAGACATGATTAATAAATCTAGAGAGGACACAGATAAA
>NW_004624739.1:21522177-21567187 GCF_000247695.1 Heterocephalus glaber | reverse complement strand
ATGAAACAATATAAATTCAAAACTTACAGATCAGGGTTAGCTCTATCACTCATCGCTTTAAAAAGTTTATGAATCTCCAGTCAAAACCAACAGGGTATATCGGGCATCTCTCTCCTGAAATGTCACCTATGCTTCCCAAGTCGACCACAGGATGCACACCATCTTGGAATGCCCTCCGAAGGCTCTGTCATCGACGGGTAACAGAGTAAAACCCCAGAGTCCTTTCTTTCCAATGAACAGGTTCAGACAGGGACAGAGGGACTATTCAAACTTCGTCTTCTTTCCTTGTGGCTTGTGGTCTCCTCCTCCTCCCCTGCCTCCTCGGAAGTCGCCTCGCCCTCCAAAGCCTCCCCGGCCTCTGCCTCCAAATCCGCCTTGGCCGCCTCTGCCGCCACCGCAGCCCCCAAAACCACCTTCTCCCTTAGGCTTGGCCCAGTCCAAGGTAACTTTGTTTCTGTCAATTTCACCGTCTTCCATGGCTTCCTTAGCGGCCTTGGCGTCTTCCTCACTGTTGAAGTCTACAAAACCAAAGCCCTCGGAGGAGCTGGTTTCCCAGTCAGTGACTATCCTTGCTCCAATAGAGCTGTCAAATGATTCCTTTAAGGTCTCTTCGGTGGTTTCCTCAGACAGACCCTTGACAAACAGGGTTTTGGATGGCTGGCTTCTGGCGTTAGGTGAACCCCTGGGTCCTTGCAGTTCCAGTCTGATCGTTCTGCCCTCAATTTCCCTTTTATTGCAGGAATTTAAAGCTTCTTTAGCATCTTCAAATGAAGCAAATTCTATGAACGCGTACCCTTTAGATTTGCTGTTTTGGTTCTGGCGCACTTTGATAAAAGTTGCTTTCTCAAATACTTCCTGGAGAGTTTCTTCTGTTGCGCTGTAGAAGAGGTTGCTTAGGTACAGCATCTTCGATTCACCACTCCAGGTGCTGTTCTTTCCACCTCTGTAGTCTTGGTTTTTACCTTTCTCCCCTGTGTAGTAGAGGGAAACAGATTGCCCATCAATCTCTGTTCCCTGCTTTTCTTCAAAGGTTTTCTCTGCATCGGCTTCCGTCTTAAATTCAATATAAGCAATCCCTTTACTCTTCCTATCCTTGCTGACTAGTCTGATCTCTATGGCATCCTCAAACACTTCTTTTAATTCATCCTGAGTGACTTTGTAGGGGAGATTTTTGGCCAAAAGTGTTCTGCATCTCGATCTTTCTTGCTGTCTTTTCCTTTGGGTTTCTCTTGTTTAATTTCACTGCCAAAGACTTTTAAACCAGGGAGTTCCAAGGCCTTTTCCAGGTCTTCAGCAAATTCAAAGTCCACGTAGCCAAACTTCCGATTTGTACCAATTCTGACATCCACAGTAATGAAATCATTCTTAGCAAAAACTTCACTAATACCAGTTTTTAATTCAGGAGCAGATTTGTTTGAATTCAGATTTCCAAGGAAGAGGTTGAAAGCTGTAGTTGGTTCTGTGCCTTCCACTTTCTGTTTCTTGGCTTCAGGAGCTGCCTTCTGTTTGTTCATTTCCTTCTTTCGTTTTCTAGGTGCTTCTTTGACCCGCTCTTCCTCCTCTTCCTCATCCTCCTCTTCATCCTCCTCATCGTCATCTTCCTCCTCAGCCATGTTCTTGGCTTTTACAGGAGCAGCTTTTGCAGGAGCTTTTATTCCTTTGGCTGGTGTGGTTTCCATTGCTTCTTCTTCAGAGCCGTCTTCCTCCTCGTCATCATCCTCTTCCTCATCTTCCTCCTCCACGTCATCGTCCTCATCCTCTGAGGCAGGGGCAGCAGCTACTGCTTTCATCACTTTTCTCAAATTCCTCATCTTCCTCCTCGCTGTCATCATCCTCTTCCTCCTCATCACTGTCTTCCTTCTTGGCATTTTTGCCATTCTTTCCCCCCGTGGCTTGGGCAACGGTGCCCTTCTTACCTGGGGCTGCCACCATAGCTTTGCCCAGTGCAGCTCCCTTCTTGCCAGGTGCTGCAACTGCCTTGGCCGGTGTCACTGTCCTCTTGGCTGGCGTGGCTACTGCCTCCTTTTTACCTGGGGTGACAGCTGCTTTCTTGGCAGGTGTGGCAATCGCAACCTTTTTGTTTGGGGACACCACTACTTTTTTTGCTGGAGTCATGGCAGCCTTCTTGCTTTTCTTCTGAGGGATGACAACCTCCTCTCCACTGCTGTCATCTTCTTCCTCGTCTGACATTTCCTCATCATCGCTATCTTCTTCTACCTCCTTCAGGGGAGGGGCCATTTTCTTGGGGTCACCTTGGTTTTTACCAGCCTTTGCAAGCTTCACCATAATGGCGGTTTATAGTAGCAGAGTGTGTGGTGGGTGAGTGGTGCAAGATGAGCCTTGAGAAACCTAAGTGCCATAGATGGTGGCCGCAGGAACTGAAGACGCAGGAGTGCATATGCCTGGCAGCCAGCTACAGCTAGAGACTGAGCCAAAAGCTAGTTTGTTTTGTTAAACAAATTTCTATCCATGTTCATACGTTTTCCCTCTATTATCTTAATCCAGTTTTAGGATTAGCACAATGTTGATTTCCTAAAACGAGGGGAGAAGTGTTCCTTTTTTTTTCTGCTTTAAATGTTTGATATAATTTATCAGTTAAAATGTATACGAGGCTGTTGTTGTCATATAGGTAGGTTTTCAAGCTAGGAATATACTTTCTTGAATAGGTGCTATTCAAATTTTATATTTCCTCCAGAGTTAGTTTCATTAATTTGTCTTTCAAGGTACTTCTTAGAAGTTGTCAAATTTATTTCAAAACAGATTTTTGAAATATGCTTTCTATATCCTTTTAAATTCTGTAAAATCTGTGATAATGTCACCTAGGTCTTGATATTTTAATTTTAAAAATGTGTAATTGATATTGTGAAACAGGAAGTAAAGGTCTAGGCAGGTGGGGGAGGTGGGAAGGGGAGGGGAAAAGGGGAAAATATGAGAAAGGGGAAAAAATGGAAATGGGATCTTTGCAAGTGGGGAGGGGTAGAGGGGGTGAGGGGAGGGCAGGGGAAGGGGAAAAAATAAGAACCAAGATACTCATGTAATGGTACAAGATCCCAATGATGAATGTAACTGTATTTTATACCTAAAATGTACCAATAAAATTAATGGGGGGAAAAATAAACAGCTCGGTACTGGAAAAGAAACAGACCTGAGGATCAGTGGAAAAGATTAGAAGATGCAGAAACAACTCCAGACATGCTCAGCCCCCTCATCTTTGACAAAGGAGCCAAACACCCTCACTGGAGGAAAGATAGCCTCTTTAATAAATGGTGTTGGAAAAACTGGATTTCAACCTGCCAAAGATTAAAACTAGACCTATACCTATCACCATGCACTAAACTAAGATCGAAGTGGATTAAAGATCTAAATATTAAAACAGAAACACTAAACTTGCTGGAAGATAAGTTAGGTAGAACTCTTGAAGATATTGGCACAGGAAAAGACTTTATGAACAAAACCTCAGTAGCACAGGAACTAGCAAAAAGAATCAACAACTGAGATCTCACCTTATTAAAAAGCTTCTGCACTGCAAGAGAAACCACCAACAGAGCTAAGAGACAACCTACAATGTGGGAAAAATTTTTTACCAGCTGTTCCTCAAAGGACTACTATCTAGAATATATAAAGAACTGAAAAAAATCAGACCCCTCACATTTAAAGACCCAATTCAAAAATGGGCATCTGAAATGAACAGACATTTCTCAAAGAAGTAAAAGCAGCAAATAAACATATGAAAAAATGTTCAACATCACTGATCATTCGAGAGATGCAGATGAAAACAACACTGAGATTCCACCTCACCTCAGAAAGAATGGCTGCTATCAAGAAATCAACCAATAACAAGTACTGGCGGGGGTGTGGAGAGAAAGGAACCCTTCTCTATTGTTGGTGGGAGTGCAGACTGGTGCAACCACTGTGGAAATCAGTATGGAGATACCTCAAAGAAATAGGGCTAGAGGTCCCATTTGACCCAGCTATTCCCCTGCTGGGTATCTTCCCAATAGAATTAAAAGAATCATACCACAGCGATGTATGTGCACCCATGTTTATAGTGGCACAGTTTGTAATAGCTGAAACTTGGAAACAGCCCAAGTGCCCATCAGCTGGAGACTGGATCAAGAAAATGTGTGTTTTTAAAAAATAAAATGGAGTACTACTCAGCCATCAAAAATGAGAAACTAGAGACATTTATAGTTAAATGGATGCATATTGAGGCCATACTCTTAAGTGAAATAAATAGGACACACAGGTGTAAATACCAAATAGTTTCTCTAGTGTGAGAAGCTGAAAGTGTAAACAAGGACTAAAAGGTATAATAGATATTGTGAAATAGGAAAAAAAGGGGCAAAGGGGAAGGGGAAGTGGGAGGGGTAGGGGAAAGGAAAGAAGGGAATGAAATCAATATGAGAAAATGAAAAATGGAAACAAAGTCTTTGTAAATAGGGAGGGATGGAGGGGTTGAAGGGAGGGTAGGGGAATGGGGAAAAAATAAAAACCAAAAAAGATTATGTAAAGGTGCAAATTTCCAATGATGAATGTAACTGCATTGTATACCTAAAATGTACCAATAAAATCAATAAAAAATAATAAATTGTGAGAATGGGTACTTCTGTTCCCAACAGGTTGGAGTTTGGCCATTCAACCATTTTCTAACAAAATGGTAAAAATAAAAAAATTTTAATCTTTAATTCTGATGGAAAAGCTGGATTTTGACCTGACATTTTAAAAAGAGGCGTTGCTAGTTTTGTCTAATGAATTAGGGTACATCCTGTGATTTCCTGACTGGGCCAGCAGAGGCCTCCACGTGCCTGCTGAAAAACAGTTACTCCTGGATTGAGCAAACAATGTGGGATCACTGAATGACCAGGTCAGGGACAGCATGGATTTCCATATGTTGAGGTAGCATTCTGGAATCCCATCCAAGACTGCTGGCAAATGTGTTCATGCCAATGTCAGGCACTAGATGGAACTCTAGGAACTCACCCTCAAAGTGGCCCTAGCCTAACAGTTGCTCTTTATGTCAGGGAAGTCTCTTTGCAATGCCTGTCACCTCCGAGGTGTGCACAGATGAGACAGTTTAAAGAACCAGGGTTAGCCTCATGGTCTGCTAGCAGGAAGTAACGGAAGGGACACAGTGTGGGAATTCTGAGAGTAGAGCCTGAGATGCCTTGTGTGCATCTGTTGTTAGAAGAACAAGCCAGGTAAAACTACTAGAAACTCATGGACATCAGTTCAGATGTCCCAGGTTGGAGCCAACAGACCCTGGGAGCCAGAAACACATAGCCCAGGGGATGCATGTGCATGCTTAACCTTACCAGTTAAGAGTACAAGCACCCTGCATATTGCTATATAAATGATAAGTGATAAATAACTATCATTTTTAAGCCACTTAGTTTTGAGGTGATTGTTACCAAAGGAGAAAATTATACTCCATTTTTATAACACAGCAATCATGTATTACCTATATCAGTATGAACACCGTTACATTAATAAAATAATTTAACAATAATGCAAGATTCACACAGTCTACTTTGGAAATAATTACTAAATTTTTCTTCATGCTTGATGGAATTAGTGTAAGACAATGAATTCTGATGACATGAATGCCTCTTTATCAATCTCATATATTTTTTTATATGAGATGTACATCAGGACAGAAAGTGTTAACTCACAGGCCTTCTGCAATGCACTCTAATGAAAGCACATTTCCTCTTAATTCCTCTTTGTGACTTGCATTGCCTTCTGGAGTTAAAAATGTTGGTGGCCTCTCTCTACTTGATTTAGCTGCAAAGAAGAAATCAATATGCATTAAAATCATGAATATGCATTTATAGACACAGTCACTGTCAAAAAAGCTGTCTAAAATTCTAATTCCTGTTCAAATCCATTTAACATTGATTATGTCAGACTACACACAACCATTCTCTGCCTTATAAATGGCTACCACTCACTCAGTGAACCAGCAATAGAAATGACTTGGATTGCACAAACTAATAGGAAGGACTCTTTTCCTTTTCTTCATTTTTTAAAGATTGATGTAAGGTTTTTACAAATGTTCTGTGGGTTTTATAAATTTTCTGTGCATTTCATTAAATTACACATTCTTTAATGTTAATGCTCTGGTCAGGTCAAAGCAAAAATTTGCTGCATATCATTAGGAAGATGTCAGGTTTTTCAGAAAGGTATATTGTGAAAGAGGTATTTTGCTTTACACTGGGGGTAACATCATAACCAGTTTCAGTAATTAATATAGCAAGACTTATAAACTGCAAGGGTTATGCAAAATAAAATAAAATAAAACTAGAGAGTTACTGACAGAGGCCTGGGAAAATGTATGCCATCAATTAAGAATAACGATGGCTAGGAATGTAGCTCAGTGGCAGAGTGGTAGAGTGCTGGGTTCAATTCCCAGCACCACTAAATAAATAAGTAAATAAATATAATTAAGAATAATGGTAGAGTTAAATAAGTTGAGATCAGTTTCCTCAATAACAAAATAAAGATGAACCAGGTCAGTGATCTTAGGGATATTTATACAGGCCACCTGCTTTTCCATGGACTTTTCCACAATGTAGCCTTATCTTCTTCAGGCCTCTCAGAATAAACTGAAGAGGAAGTTACAACATCTTTAGGTTCTATAGCCCTTCACAGTTTCAAATTTGAATAAATTATCTAACCGACTCTCACAAACAACTGAAGGAACATTTTTGTAATATATGAATTATTCTTATTCCTCAGAAGAAAACAGTGAACACTGTACCAGATAAGGTATTATCTGAGAGAAAGTAGTTTTCTTAAGAATTAGATTGTAGGGGAGCCTTCTCTAAAATCATTTTGGGAATGGTCTGAGGCCCATATTTTTGAGGAGTATATTAATAGATAAGGTAAAGGCAGGAACTGTGTCATGTTACTGATGGTACTGTAAAATTCATATTTCGAGGATGAAAATTTAATACAGCAGAAATTCTGCCTTATGGATATTTAAGAGGACCTCACATCCAGAACCCATATTTTCACTGACAGATTTTATACTTGAGAGCCACATTTCTCCTCAGGAAACAAAAGTTTTTCAGTTTAAAAGAATGAAGTTTCTTAAAAGAGAAAAAAAATAAAAGAATGAAGTTAAATCCTCTATATTTTAAAAGTATACTTCCACTGAAGATAGTGACTTGGTTTTAAACAAAATTGAGACAAATAATATTGCTAATTATACTGAATCACATCATAAAAATGGATGGAAAGTGTGACAGTTACTACGGAAACCATTTAATGTTAGTTGCTAAAAGCTCTGATGGGTCAGTATTCTAGAAGGTTACTGCATCCTAGTCAACTCTTATTTAGTTCATGAGATCAATTTATGAACAGGACAAAAAATGGAAAGTATAATTCTGAACATATACGAAGGATTTTTCCAAGTTATGTGAGATGGTTTTTAACATGAAAACAGTTAAAACAAGTTTCATTATCATACATACATGGAAAATGTTTTAGTGACATGCTTGAAAGTTTATAGCTAAATTTCATAAGAAACATACATTTATACTATGGTATTAAACATATAACTAGGAATTTCATAAAGAAACAAAAGGTTAAATAGCCATGGAGGTGGAGTTAGTGAACTAAAGTCTACAATGAAGGAAAGAATATCAGTTACAATCACCATAACTCACCACCATAAAACTCAGTGTCACTCAAATTAGCAGCTATAGTGTCATTCAATTCATCCACTGAAATAAACAGAATATTATGAAGAGGGCACAAAAACAGGGGAGAAGGGTCAAAAACCATTGAGGAACAAAAACAAATGTATACAGCTATGCTAAGTGCCATCCTTCCCAAGTAAAAGCATTGCTTTACATTGCATGTGATTCATTTATTCATTCATCAGCCACCCCCAACCATTAATATGGGAACCTGTAACTTCAATTGCAGGATTGCCAAGTGAAAGGCATTGTGGGGCTTAAAAGACCCACCAATGCTCAGAACATCAACTGATTCTGAGGGTTGTCATGGAAACAGTAATGTCAATCACAGCAAAAACTAGAAAATACAGCATTTAGGGTTCTGCATCCTCTTTCTAACATGTATGCCAACATTTTAGTGATTGCTCATGGGTAGTTTCCTGATGAAGGAACCTGTTTACCTCAAAGTCAGTAGTATTTTAATAGTCAACATTTTTGCACATATGTAAACATACCGTAAACATTTTTCAAACAGAGATTCAGGAAGCTGAATTCTTACCTGAAATCACCTTCAGAGAAATAGGTTGCTTCTGCTGTATGGTTTGAGTGTGATTAAATCTGGCATAACAGATATAGTCTTCACGGGTATCTTCTGGGAGGACATTGGAAAAATAAAGGTCTCCATTCAGACCTTGGGAAACCCTCTCACTTTGTGGAAGTCTTTGAAAGGCTGGAGGAGGGCAGAGAGATTTCCAAGTCATTCCATCACAAAAATTCCACTCTTCCAATGCCACTAGTAGATCTGCGGAGTTCATCTGAACATATTTTTTTCTATGAAGCTCTTTGAGTAAAAGCAAATAATTATTCAAAAAATGCCAGGTACACTAAAATTTCAAATGTATCTTCCTAACCCTAAATTCTCTGGGTTAGGTAGAGGCAAAATTAAAGTTGTACAGTGAGGTGTTTTATTAAGCAAGTCTAAACAACAACAAAAAATTACAAACACTTTGTGTGACTTTCCCTAAGATCTAAATGAGTCCCTAACTGACATTACTTAGAAAACACATTAAAGAAGCTTGTAAGGATGCTAACATGGCCTGTACCTACACACAAGGTAGGTCTTGAACAAAGAACTGGGCATACCAGAGCCCTAGCCCTGTTTGAGCCCTGATCTAATAGGAAAATCTTTCAGCAAATGGACAATTAACAATAGGGTGCAATGACAACACTATTTAACGCTGCCAGGCCTCAGAAGCCCCTCAGGCTCCATCTTCTACTTTTTCTGAAGTATTTATTATCTTCTGACATACTATGTCTTCCACTTATCATAGGTATGACCTACTGCCTGTCTCCTAGCAAGAGAATTTAAGCTCCAGGATGGTGTGAGCTTATCTACTTCGTCTCCTGCTGCAGCTATGGACCAGTAGCCGGCGCTTCCTCAGGGCTTCTTCACAGAGTGGGGGAAGGACTAAATGTATAACCATCAGGTAACTTTCCAGTTTCAGGCATGACAATTTACTTCCTCTAGGTCCAGTTAAGGACCTTTCTAGCCTTAGGCATGGAGAGATGATTTCCCACTCGGATGGATGTAGGGATGTGGGACCCACTGATCTGTGCACAAAACCACACTCTGTCAACTAAAATGCATTCTGAAGCTCCTGGCTCAGTTCACAGAGTCGGAACTGTGAGAGTCTCTGAAGTGACAGGAAAGATTGCAGATCACAGCAGCCTTGGGCCAGGAGTTCTATCTTCAGGCAGGATTTTTTCAGTTTGAGTCAAGCAACCATGCTCTCCCTGTGGCAGGTGCCTGATCTAACACTTCATAAAATGCAAAATAGCTAAAAGCTTCCAGCTCCCTCAGGCAGGAAAAGGCAGAAAAAATGAGGAGCCAGAGTCTGAAAGATCATTATTTGGCAAACACCTTAACCAAGTTCTTGGTCAAGATGGGGCTTTGGCTGGTAGATGGAAATTAATAGTTTCAAACCATTAATCCCCCAGGAAAGGACTGTTTTAAAAATATTCATGTATATTATTTAATGAATAAAAGGAACTAAAGACACATGTATATTATTGTCTTTTGTTTCTCCTCCTGTACATTATTATTCATGAGTGTTGGTAGATCAAATGTAAGGCGGTGGAATTTGATTAAGATGATGTCATTTTATACTTTAAGGGGTTTTTTTGTATTACACTTGGAAAAAATGAATGCAGATATGAATAATTTTATCATGTCATCTTGCAAGAATGCTTCATGGATCTAAAATTTTCTCACATTCCAGATGCAATTCTATTTGAAAGGTCAGAAGCTCTGCCAACAGCCTAAAATGTATGTAAATGATACAGCCAGATGGGCAATGTAGGGAAAAATTAGTCAAGTATTCAGATGATTCCGAGACTTTACATGTGATCTGTCTCTTCAGGAACAGAAAAGAAATAATTTCTGAATAAGAATCAATGACCAAATACTGGGCCTCATTTTGGCAGTGACATTTGGAGAGTGTTAGTCTCACAGCCATAAATCACTCATTTACATTTATTAAACCTGTTAGGCAATGAAAGGAAAGATGTATTTATACATTCATTAGTTTATACATTTGTTTTTCATTTCTTTGTGATACTTTCCCTAGTGATTTCATGTAAGAAGAGTCAAAAATGAAAACTGAGCACTAGAGCCCAATTTTCCTGTTAGTGTGTTTACAGCCTGGAATTGCACTGGAAATTAGGTCACTAACTGAGAAGGAAATGAAGTTTTCTACAAATATTTTGAATTCATTCTCATCACTCTACCTTGTCAAGTCCACCAGGGACCTTCATGTTGATAAGTTCAACAATCACTTCTCAGTCCTCACATTACAGACCTAGCAGCAGCTTTGAAACCGTCATCACTGTCTTCTTGGTGTACTTCCTCCACCTTCTCTCTCGGTTCTCTTCTGACCTCAGTGACTCTTCTTCTCATCGGCTTCGCTGGGTTCTCCCTAAGTTCCTGGCCTCGGGGAAGGCTCTTGGTCTCAGTCCCCAGGCTCAGCTCTCTATCACCTGCACCCTTTCCCTAAATTCTCTTGTTCAGCCCAGTGCTGAGGTTCACCTTCTACACACTAACAACACACACACGGCTGATGATAGCTCACGTCATTCTTGCTGGGCATTTCAATAGAAGTGTCATATAGACCTCTCCCCCCTCAAACTCTGGTTTCTTAGTTTTCAAGCAAAACCATGAGCACTTTCTAAGGTAACATGCTAACTTATTAGCATAAGACACTGCGGAAGGTAGAAGAGAGGTAGAACAATATCCAATTCCCTCAGGGCTAGGGACCAGGGTAGACACATCTGAAACTGCCTAAGAGATGGCTTCATTTTTTTTTGCCTCTCAGTTTCTTCATCTGGAAAGTAGAAAAAAATAATTGGACATGCCTCATAGGGTTGTTGTAAAAAATTAATGGGCCAGGACATGTGATGTTCTTAGCAGGAGGACTGGTACATAACAAAGGACTGGTACCCCCCAAAATATAGCTATTTTGGGGAATAAACAAACACAAAAAAAGTAACACATCCAAAACAGCTTGATTTCCCCTCCCAAAAGGGTTTCTGCTGTTTCAGCAAATGGTAATTCCTTGTATCACTGTATCTCCCTCACGCTCCTATCCCTGCCCCATAAATCCTCGAGGTTCTACCTTCAAAGCACATCCAGAACTTGACCCACTCGGCCTCTAGCAGCCAAGCCTAAGTCACCAGCAGCTCTTGCCTAGATTACAGCAGAGTCCCCTACCTGGTCTCCCATCTCTTTCTGTCCCTGCAGGTCCACCCATGAGTTGAAGGAAAACTATTACTATTGACTTTATTTCAGAGAACTTACGCTTTTAAGGCTTTCCTAGTTTATTCAGAGCAAAAGCTAAGGCCCTTTCTTTCGAGTCCCCGTGACCTCCCTGACCTTACCCATCACCATCACCCTCCTCCTCGGTTCTCTCAAGCTGGCCACTGTTTTTTTTTGTACTGGGGATTGAACTTGGGACCCCACGCTTGTGGGGCAGGCAGTGGCACCACTGAGCTACATCCCCGGCCCCACTATTTTGTTTTTGGTACACACCAGTGATGCCCCTCCACTGGGGCTTACACTGGTGCTCCCCACAGACCACTCAGATATTTAGGGGCCTGGTTTGCCCCCTCATTCTTTCTGGTCTAAACTCGAACATCTGATTTTTTTCCTTCATAACATTTATTGTTGACTAACATTAATGTTCTAAAGGCATTCATTGTCTGCCTCCTTCCCAACTGCATCCACTTCTGCTGCATAGAATCCAAGATCAATGACAGAAGGATATGTGGTTTATTTAGAGCAGAACCACATTTAGTAAGTGCTCAATAAATCTGAGTGAACAAATAAAATCATGTCATTTAAAAGCAGTTATTTTCTTGAGATCTCTAACACATTTTATAAACACTTTATGAATCACAAGAGGAAATAATTTAATTTTTGTGACTGCAAATAATTACAAAGATTCTTGAAGAAAGTTCTTATTGTTAAACTTACAATTATCCATCCAAAATATTATAGCTGGTGGTAATCCAATTGGAGGTCTACAGGGAAGTACTAATGGCTGACCATTTTGAAGTGTTATTGGTTCAAGTTTTTCTTTGGTCCACAGTGGTGACCCTATTAAAAATAATAATTTGAGTTATTTCTGCATGGAAAAATAAAAAGAGAAAGCAGTACAAAGAGAGGCAAACCAATTTTGGGAGGGAGTAGTAATTTGGAATTTATATACATGAAATAATGCAAAATGACTTTGAAATATTTAAAAAACCAAAAGGTAGTAAAAGAAGATGATTTTTATTCTTTGCCACTGATAGTATAAATTCTGAGTAAGTGGATTCCATGTCTAAGAATTTGTATTAAATACATCATCAAGAAGACACATGATTTCAGTCCAAGTATGTTCTCTACAAAGAATGAAAAATGCTTACATATTATCATAAGGTTTGTTAAATAAGTAACTGCTCATCTACACCTTTGAATATCATATGGTAGAAACATACATATTGATAAGATCAATAAGAGAATATACATGATACTTCAGTAAGTCAGAAAAGGTTGTAAAATAGTATTTCAGCTGGTATTGAGCTGGTTTTATGCACATAGATATAAATCTGCCGAGAAAAAACTAGAGAAGAATATTTGAGCAGTAATTATTTTCTTGAATGGAAGTATTCATAAGTAATTTTAAACTTCTATTTTATTTGCAATTAATTTTTCTATAATAAACATATATTATATATTTAATTTTTAAAGCTTTCAAAATCACCAGAACTGCATATGGTTATTGCTTTTTACATACATGCTCCTGAGATTATTGAGAGGATTTTAGTACTGGCAATGGCAAAATGAGCCACAGTAATACCATGATAATGGGGACACACTATTGCAGTGAAATTTTGAAACAAAAATATTGAAATCACATGTAGACCTCTTTTATGGCTTGTATCTTGATGTTCCCCCAAAGCCTCATGAAGTCATAGGTGGAAGTGTCAAAGGTGGTTGGATTAGGGTGTGTGAATGTGGATTAAAGGTGTGATATTGGGATTAAAGGTGTGGATAATGGAAGCTGCAATCTGAGTATGGGGGCCACCAATCAATAGGATTATAGCCTGGATGGTAAATAAAGGGACAGAAAGATGGTAGGTTTGCTGCTGCTGCTTGCTGCTTTGTTGCCTTCTTCCTGCCATATCATGGACTATTTCTCCTCGGCCATGCCACACTGGCATGGAGCCAGCTGACTATGGACTGAAACTTCTACAAACTGTGAGCTAAATACACCTTTCCTCCCTTAATGTGTGAACATGTGGGTGTCAGGTATTTTGTCCCAGCAGCAAAAAAGTAACTAAGACAACTTTTATGACCCATATAATGGCTGTAAGAATTTTGTTTATACATAAAATATGTGAGGAATAAATAATTAGATAAAATCAAGTAAGAAACAGGTTTTCAGAACCTGGCCTTTTTATTCAGGACTTGGATAAAAGACACACTGGATTGGCAAAGGATTAGGTTGAAGACTTTAGGGGAAAGTAGAAAGAAGCAATAAAGTTCATTGAAAACAAAGTTGGAATACTGGAAGCAATAGCATTTGGAATTGAAACAGATACTGAGTCTTAGAGCAATCCTTTAATGGGGTCACATTTTCTTGACAAATCTCACTTACTGGATGGGCGGATGACAATGTTATTAGAAATTGCAGCTCCACGTTCGTTCCTTGCTGTACACTGATAGATCCCTTCATAGGTCTCTGCTTTCCCTTCACTCATAATGTTGACTATGAGTGTTCCTGAGCCTGGCTTCATGGTGACCAAAGGGTCTTTATCTATGTCAAAATGAGTCCCATTGCGTGTCCAGGAGAAGCTGTCCAAATCACGAAGTTTGTTAATGGTTGAGAAAGGTAGGATGATTATTCTTCAACAAGTTCCTAACAGTTTTATGGTTTTCTAGAAATAATTATTCAATTTTTAATATCCAGTAAAAGAGCAATAGGTTCCTATACCTAAAATGTTGCACTGAATCATGACTTAGAAAAAAGTGCTGGTTATACATTTTGAGGTATGTGTCTTTTTTAAAACCAGCACAAATATAACACAAATTGCTTGTCATTTTTCAAAGAAAATATAGGATACAGGTCTCCCAGGAACATTCCCTTTGAGCTGTATTAGCATTTTTATTATAAACTCCATTGTTCAGAGTTGATAGCATGTCTATAAAAATTTGCTGTGGGCTAAAATGTGACAAGAAAGGCCTCTACAAGTACTCTCTTCCTGTGTTGAAAATTGATCACAACCGTTTCAAGTTACCAAAATGGAAAGTGGAGGTAGGAGGAGGATAACAGACATAAGTTCAGAGATTTAAAAGAAATAAATCTGTTTTAAATCTTAGTTATTAAACATGGTAATTCCATATAAGCTATTTTTGAGAACTTTTAATTCTAGAGGTGATTTTGTGAATTTGAAGAAGGTATGCCAAATTGTCAACTGAGATTGTTCTGTCTCAGTTTTATTTACACAAAAGATGGTCTTATATAAAAGTCACAGTGCACATGTAATTAAATACTTCATAACTAGTCACAAATCAGTGATGGTCAAAATTGTATAAACCATAAATCTCCAAAGTTCACAGTGTTTTCAGAGCTCACTTGGATTTTCCTTCCCATCCTCATAGTGATGGTTATCACAACCAGGCAGGAGGTGGTGGTAGTGGATGCTAATAGCATCTAGTGGTTTCATGGGTAGAGGCCAGAGATGCTGCTAACCATGCTGCCATAATTAAAACAATGCTGAGATTCCACCTCATTCCAGAAAGAATGGCTATTATCAAGAAATCAAACAATAACAAATGCTGGCGGGGCTGTGGGGAGAAAGGAACCCTGCTCCACTGTTAGTGGGAGTGTAGACTGGTGCAACCACTGTGGACATCAGTATCTAGATTCCTAAAAAATGTAGGATTAGAGGTCCCATTTGACCCAGCTATCCCCCTTTCGTATATCTTTCTAAAATAATTTAAAGCATCATACCATAGTGATATATGCTCACCCATGTTTATAGCTGCACAGTTTGTAATGGCTAAATCTTGGAAACAATCCAAATGCCCATCAACTGATAAATGAATAAAAAAGATTTTTTTAATATAATGGAGTATTACTCAGCCATAAAGAAGGATAAACTTGGAGATATTTCTAGGTAAATGGATGTGCCTAGAGGCCATACTCTTAAGTGAAATAAATCAAACATGCATTGTCTCTCTGATATGAGAAACTGAAAGTATAAGGACCAAAATATATAATAGATAAAGTAAAATAAGAAGAAACTGTTCAAAATTATACTGAGTGTAAGGTAATCTGTTAATAATTAAAATGTTTTATGTCAAAAAGCGTAGTATTATTAGGAAATGAGTTGAGAGATAGATAAGCAATTGAAAATATATTCTTTTAAGATCATGATACAGTGTATTTACTAGTTATTCTCTAATCATTTTTGTTATGAAAAATTATTTTTCCATAGAAGTTTTTATATTTTATTAATATCTACTTGTATTACATTAACATAAAAAAGTAACCATCCTGCCATGCTCAGGAAGCCTCCATTCTCACAACAAAAATATTATCCAACTCCAAATATGAACAGTGCTGAGGAGGAGAAATCCCAGCTTACAGAGTTATAGGAGGCCCTGACCACTCATAGGTGCAAAGCTGAGGGGGGCTCCATCCAAGGATGTCACATTAGGGGCTGTATGACACAGGCTTTCCAATAATATGGCAGAATATTGTTTTGAAGCAAACATTTGATGGAAATTTTGATATATATAGGTATTTAGTACCAGTTAATTTTTTTCTCAGGTGCTATTTTGTGATACTTTAATAAAACCTATAATAGAAAAACTTAGAAATAAAGTATCTAAAAAACTTCCATTTATTTCTAATAAATTACTATATTTAATTATATAATTTGTTATTAAATCTTATTTGTTATAATAATTAATATTTTAAAAATATTTCAACTCTCTAAAACTCATGTGGACAAGCTCAAGATCTTGCACTGTGGGCCCTGGATGAACTATGGAGCATTATGGAGCATCGATTTCTCATCTATACAATGTATGGGTTGGAGAGAATTATGCAGTGTTCGTGCCAAGATCCTTATGGAGAATCCTGAGTACTGAACTGTGACAAGTTTGGAAAACCATTTAGGACCATTTATAGGCCACTGTGGAGGTAGGAGAGATCTTGAAAGTCATCAAATCCAACTTCTCCTTTTTCATTCTAATAGATGAGGAAACTAAAGCCCAGAGGAAAGGGATTTGCTCACTTTAGAAGGCCATTAGTATCTGAACCAAGATAGAGCTTTGCACTTATTTCCCCAAGATATGAACATAAAAATATAAATATGGGAAAGCAGTAATCTGGATTTTAAGTAGAACGAATTGACTCTAAGCTGAGAAACAAAACAATAAACCTACAACTGATACTTTAGGGATATGTGGGACTTAAGAAATTACCTTTAGTATCTTTGAAGAGCTGAAATGGGTCCGTGAGTTGGTTAGATAACCAAAGAGTAAACCAGCAATCATGCTGAAAAACATCCAACTAAAAATGACCATACTCTATATTGCCTACGTTGTTCTACAGAATTTCTAAACCTATTCCTATATTCCAAGAAATCCTCAGACTTACTTCAAGTGCCATATGAGAGCAGAAAACACACTCACCTGGGAGGAGGTTTCCCTTTGGCCTCACACTGGATTACAATGTTCTCCCGAGGGTCAATGATGTAATCTTTTGGAGACTGTTGAGTGATGGTTGGAGGTTGTACCACTTAATTATAGAAGAAATAATAATGTAAAGAAATAAATCATTTAACATCATAATAGCAACCAATTTCCTATATCAAGATCACTTGCCTTAAATATGTTCCAAATATTTCTACAATTTCTGTGTGGCAGCACCTACCTCAGTAGATTTTCAACTAAAAGTCTCCTAAAACCCCGAAGTCAAGGCATAACTGCTCTTTTGGTAACTCTATGTGCAATCAAAAAGCCTTGTCTGGGCTGGGGATTTAGCTCAGTGGTTTTGTCACCTGCTGTGCAAGCGCAAGGACCCGAGTTCGATCCCCGGTACCACCCCCACCCCCCAAATAAATAAAAAGCCTTGTCTGAGAAAATAATGATCAACACAAGCCTAACATTAAAATAATTTTTTTTCTGATGTAACAATGAGAAATTCTTCTGATTCCTTTGGTTCAAACAATGACTTTCAATGAAATTGAAGTTATGAGGTATATTTGGTTCTTTTTTTAGAAAAAAGTTGCTAACTTATAGCTTGTTAGTGTGCCACTATAAATTAATATGTATTGAGAACATGCATTTGAGAAGCTAATATTATAAAGATTGTTATACTGGAGACATGCCATTCATATGTCACTCATCAAGATTAGGATTTAGGTGTGTTGGGAAGAAGGAAAAGTGGTCTTATTCGGAAAATAAATGTAATCAAAGTTCTCTGTTCTAGGAGACAGTTTTTCCACTTCACTCTTCAAAGGATTATCTGACTCTTTATTATGAAATTGTAGAGGACAGTGTTTTGATCTAGACCGATTGAACCTGTAGAAAGTCAATACCTAGATCTTCAAGTTACTCTAAGATCACCATTTCCTCCCTCTTATGAAACCAGAATTACAGCATGTTAGAACAGGAAAGGACTAGAGAAATAATCTGTTTTAACCTCTGTTTTCATTTTTCAGAGTAGCAAATGGCTTGGCTCAGAAGGCACAAAGCTGAGAAGGGACCAAACTCTTGACCAGCTCCTGCTGCAAGGCCACTACCTTGCACAACTCCACGGAGAGCTGTTTATGCAGACCAGTAGTTCTCGACAGGAGGAAATCTGCTCCTCTCTTTCTAGGGACATTTGGCCATAAGTAGAGACAATTTAGACTGCCATAACTAGGGTGGGAGGTGGTCCTGGGATCTAGTAGAGAGAAGCTATGGATGTTTCTCACCATCTTACAGTGTACAGAAGAGTCCTCCACAACAGAGACTTAACTGGCCCCAGATGTGAGCAGCACTGAGGCTGAGAAAGCAGGCACAGGCCAGTGTGAACGGTGCCTGGACCATGCAATGCAGTAGCCCTGCCCCACTATGCCTCCCTGCATCATGCAACCTTTCCAAGACCCTCATTTAGACTCGTGCTTTCCTTTCTTTCACTGCTGCATTTGACATGCTGGCTCAGTTATGCTTTTCATCTTCTGGATCTTCTCTGTCCTCTCTGCCCACACTGTGCTTTCTTTGCAAAACCCCTTCTATCTGCCAACCAAGCATTTCCCAAAGCTCAGTAACTTCTCCCTGCTCTTGTCTGTCCTTATTGAGGATAAAAGTTGCTGGGCTAAACTTACTGCCTCTCTATCCAAAGTTTTATAAATCTGCAAACATAGCTCTGTTCATTGGCTTTATCCTTGTCTTATTGCTGTTCAGTAGGCATCTTCCTAAATATCAAAGGAACTGTTCACCAATCTCATGTGGAATACTACACGACGTCAATTTCCCTCCCTTTGGCAATATCCGGTCCCCTCCTTACCTCCAGCTAACCCAGCTCCTCTTCCCAGCCTCCATCACACACACTGACTGAACCCTCATTCTTCTGGCCCTGCTGATTTCCCCTGATAATTAGCAATCCAGTCTGGTGGTTAAGAATTTGTCTATTTTTTAGTAGCTATGAGACTTTAAGGAAGTTTCTTAACTTCTGAAAGCCCCAGTTTCCTTCCAGGGAAAATGAGGTTTAAAAGAAGTATCTACATCCTAGGATAGCTGGGAGGACTAATGCAGTAATTTGGGTAAAATTCTTAGTACATGCCAATAGGATAATGGTTCAATGCTGTTTGCTATTTTTAAATTATGATCGTAATAATTTTCACTCGACTCAGCTTCACCTTTGAGTGACTGATCCTTAAGGCCTGGAAGGACAGAGTTTGGGATAATGAAAGGAAGCCTGAGATTCCACACCCCCAAAACAGTGAACAAAAGCAGAGGGGGAGGTGATTCTAAGGAGCGACTCAGTGCAGTTCCTTTTGCATTTCTGGGAGTGACAGAGGTGCAAATTTGTGCTTTCAAATGCAGAGCTTCTCTTCGTTTGTCTGCAGCTGAGCTGGCTTTTATATTACTGCTAACTGCCAGGAGTTTACCATCTGGAGGTACCTTTCTGAACAGTGCTTAGGTCACATGGCAATTAGCAAATGCTTTGCGATAATAAGCAGTAATAAGAGATTTTACATAATTTTCCTCATTAATCCAAAATCAAAGGGAATTTTCAAATGCTGGAAAACTATTTTTTTCTGTTAGATGATAAATGATACCCAGCTGCAAGAGGCAGCAGAAGTTTTTGCTTACAGCAAGCTGCTCAAAAATGATGTGAGTGGCAGCTGCTTGTCTCCTGTGCACTAGACAATATTGTAATTTGCTGGGTTATTCTACTGTTGGCACCTAGAAACACTAGTCTACACAGATCTGAAGGCTAAAGCAGGAAAAGACAGCACCCGGATGCTGACTTAGGAACCTGCCTTCTAAAAGATACCCAAAGATGCATTTTCATTTCAGCAAACATTTAATAACATTTAGAGCCAGATAATCACTGTCTCTATATTTTGTGAACTTTCTCATTGAGTTACATCAGATGTGAATAAAAACTTGTAAGTTAGTACAGCAGCATATTCAGAAAATGGTGATAACCAGATCTTCACAATTCATGTAGGTAATATAGTACATCTGCACACACATGCTTAAAAAAGCCATTCATCACAAGGCATAGCACCGTGCATTTAATTCATGACATTAATTCAAAAAACAAAGACACAGTTAAATTTTCACACTGCCTAGTAATTTACAGAAAGACACTTACAGTCTTCAAGAAGTTTTGCTTTTTCCCCATCAATATCAGCAGGTGAGTGGGCAAACAGGATTAAAAAAAATCAGATGTTAGTAATGAGAACGTTAGAACCCTCAAGATAAAAGGGGCATCTTTTCTATTTGGTTTGACCTAAAAACCCATATGTGTGAAGGGTGAAGTCATGAAGTTCAAGAGAGGAAACTTGAATTAATGCTTTTGTTTGCTCCTCCAGCAGCTTCTCACATATGGAAAAACAAAAGCGATGCTAAAAGAAAAAAAAAAATCTTCCAGGAATAAAAATGGCTAATTCCATCCCATACATACTGTGCTGGACAAGTAATTATGTCCAATTTGAAAAATTGCTGAAATCTACAATTAATTTGAGTTGTCACATACTGTGTCATGTCTGACCCTATTATCCTCCACATCACTATGCACACGGTAACAATACCTAACAACGGGGCACTCCAGCAATGACAACATTCCCGCCAAGCCAAGTCCAACACTGATTTCGGAATGGTATATTCCCACTGTTACTGTCTAAGTCAATAATTGGACGTTCTGGACTGTTAGCATATTTCTACTTTCAAATTCTTCAATCATCCAGGAATTGCTGGGTCCCACACCAAGGCACAGCTCATGTACTGAAGAAGGGTGTGTGGAAGACGGACAGGGAAGAAATTACATTTGTATGCAATTCCAGTCATTCTGCAGTGCAGCCTGTCATTACTACTTGCAAAGGTTAATGTGGGAATGCCTGGGTTACCCGTGACTTTCTTTTCATTATGGTTATGCCTCTTCTCCATTAGCAGTGATAATTGAGTTAGCCGTAGGTGCCTGTTTCCCTCTGATTGTTAGACTGAGCAGTCAGATTAAAGGAGAATATATTTAACATGGGAGAGAACAAAAGCACTTCTTTCAAGCATTTTTCCTGCTTTCCTGTGTATTTGTGAGAGCAAATGCTTTCTTAGGCATTTCTACTCCAATGGGTTTAAGCAATTATATATGTATTTTTAAATTGAAATTAAGGTCACTGGATGGATATTTTTAAAAATAAAAAATATTGCATTTTATTGTACTTTAAAGAGGTATGGTAAAGGAAATAAACAAAGTGTGGGGCAAACTACATCTCTTTTTAATGCCTTCCCACCGGGCAGTTGCTACTTTTAGGGCAAAAATGGGCATCCCAACAACTGAATAGCCCCAGGAAAGTGCTATCTTCCTTGCACCTTGGAAAGCTTGCCAAACAGATGTTCTTTTCAGAAGTTAATGGATTTAAAGAGGTCATGCAGATTAGGGATAGAGGATAAATCAATTCTGAAGTACAGTAATTGTCCAGATTTGAAATAGTGTTTTCCATTTCAGAGAACTGACCAGTTGGAGCCTGGTATTATTTTTATTTTTCACAGACAGGCCTTTCAGAACAAGGAAAATATGGCATATATCTTACTAATGGGAAAAGAGTGGACTAAATACAACAGCTATTGTTTGCTTCATTTTAGTGTTTTTGTAGATTACTTGACTTAGTCTCAAAATTTTGTATCTTGGTCTTTTATCATGTTCTTTAACCCGCCCCCCCAAAGACTATTCATCAGGCTTGTAGATAAGATACTTTCCCTAGTTAAAGACTCATAGTTCGGGCTCAAAATTAAAAAGTAAAACAAATGTGCCTTGTCTGAATCATGAGAAATGAAGTGTGGGTGCTCAGGGGATTTGGAGGGGCAGAGGGCTGAAGGGAGAGCCCTCCAGTCCCTTGAGGGCATTCTTAACACGTGAGGGATGAAGCGATATGATAAGGGGAAGTGGAGACGTCTCCATGAGCCCTGTAAAGTGGCCTGTGTGGTTTTCTGGCAGCACTACTTCTACAAAGAGCTGCCTGTGGGGAAGATCATGGCAGCTGCACGAGTCCCTCCCTCTCAGGCCATTCCTGCATGGCACACAAAGGCACCTGAGAGGGAGGAAGGAAAATGAAAGACAGGGGACACAGCATCTGGCTATTTCAATGGTCATTTCTACTGTGAGAGTCTTTATAAACACCAGGTGCTGATGGGAAAAGCCAAATTAATTTTGACTAGCTTTTCAGTGTCACACAGACACCTTCTCTATCCACACTGTGCTGGGAGGTTTTGACTCCTGGGCCTAAGAGCCTTAAATCGTTAATACTTACGATCAAGAGGTACTTCCAGTGCACTAATCATCTGGCACAGGAAGAGAATCAGGGGCACTCTGCCTGCAGATAAGCGCTTCTTTTTCAGCATTATTTTAAGCTGCATTAGCTTCACTCCTGCTGAGACCCACAAGCTGAATTTTCTTTTCTTCTTTCACAAAGATTTGTGTGCAACGTTTAAATAATTTTCCATGCAAGGAACTGCAAAAGGATGGGATACGAATAATAATTATAATGTATTAAAAAGAAGGAAATGAAGAACGGAAGTCTGCAGCACAGAAAATTGGCCCTGTATTATACATGAACTCTAAAAGGGAGCTCACTTTTAAATATTTAACTCTTGAGCCTGGAATAATCATTTATTCATAAATCAGCTAAAATCAGTTCGGAAATATCTGTGGTGATGTCAGGCAAAATCTGTCCACTTTCCCATCCTTGTGTTTTTTTCATTCTAAACAATTCCATCAACAGGACTCAGAGGCTACGGAATCTTTCTTCATAGATCAGGAAAGTCGGCTTTTAGGCCAGTTGGAAAGCGATCACTTTGTGACTTTCAAGCGGAGGCCTAAGGGCTTCTCCGCTCTGCAGGTCAACTCTGGGGAAACTGGGGCGCTGCTACAAATGCCCTTCAGAGCCAGACACTGACTTGCCCGCTGACACGGAGAACCCGGGCTACCCTCATCTCTCCTCTAGGCAACAGCCACAGACCTTCCTCACTAGTCGCTCTCTTCAACAGTGCCAATTATGTTGTCCCCAAGGGATTTTAGGAAACCCACTTCCCATTCAGAAAAAAATGTACAGCTCACTGCCAACATTCATTTAATTTTCGAGTGGCCCAGAATTACTATATTTTGTAAATGGAAATACCACTACTACAAAACATGCTCTAAGCAGAATGACCTCTTTTGTTTCCAGAGACTATCAATCTACTAGAGTGATGGGAAAATAATAGTAAAAGTGAGAAGTTTTGTGGTAGACTTTGGGGATAAGGTTAGGATTATGTTCTGTGAATTATCTCAGGGTAAACACTGCAGCTGCAAGTGCTACCAGTAAGTATTCCTGGGGCAAACCAGAAATGTTGACTATTGGAATATATACTATACTCAGTCTCTCAACCAAAGTCTGCTGTATCCTTAAGAGGTATTTAAACACCTCAATGATCTGTCTCACTTCAATTTATCCTGCCGACCTTACTTCCTTCTATTTCCATGAAACTATTTTTGTTGGATTCCTTGGTTTTTGTTTTGTTTTGTTTTTTGGTCAAACCTTCAATGTGCCTTGAATTGTCGCATTTTCTTATCTTTGTTTATTTTATTCCCTTTACCTGGAGTGTCTTATCCACCATATTTCCTTATCAAAGTCCTATCTACTTCTCATAATTCAGTTAAAAGGTCATTTCTAAGAAACATTAGCAGATCTCCCAGAGTAGAAGTCATTTTACAACTACCTCTGAATTTCTCAAATTCTTTGCTTTAAACATCATGTATATTATATAGATACATAAATAAAAGGGCCCTGTGAGCATGTGTGTGTGTTAATATGCTCTCTCTGTGCCCATTCAGGCAAGGACTGTGTGTTCCTCATCTCAGGGTCCCTCGCCCTCACCTAACACAGTGTCTTTGCATAAGGAAGTGTCACAATTGAGAGCCCGAGCCCAGACATGGGGTACAGATGTCTGCCCCACAGCAAAGCCCCACTTACGAAGATAGGCTTAATCATGTCTTCTCATTAATGAAGGGGAGCCGGAGTGACTAATAACTCTCCTGAGCAGGTGAGAGGTTAATATCATTACAAACTGGGGTGGCTCCCACAAACTTAACTAATGAATTACCTGTATAATTGCATTATTTGTGCAGTTGTGTAATTTCATAATGTCCACGTCCCCCACCAAACCACAAAGTCTCCCCAGGGTATGGGCTGATCTGTCCCATCCCTACTGCATGCCAATAGCCTGTCACAGTTTTTGACATATGGTAGGAAGTAAATAAATATTTGCAGGGGGAAAAAATGAATGAAGAGAAAAGAAAAACAGACTTAAGATCTTTTAAGCTCTCACTGTATTCAAACAGTTTGACCATGGTCTCCCCAAGGTTATATTTATATTTATACTATTTGAAATCTAAAATCTAGTCAATATAGGCAAGATAGTTATAATATCATGTCTGTGTATGGAGTTAAACTTAATTATATAAAAAAAGAGACAGGCTGATACCATATGTTTTGATAGCAATATTTGCTATCGTTCGTTAAGTTCTAATTTGAACCTGGTTAAAACTATAGTACAACACTTCTTGTAAAAAAAAATACAAAGGATGAAAAATAAGCTGAACACAGACACAATACTTTTCTGAATAGTATCTTGTGAATGAAATATCTGTACTAAGTGGTTTCATCTAAGAGCAGGGAGATTACCTGTGCTGTGCTATATAAACGTTCATGTCCAGGGTGCACTGAGGCAGGTACAGAAGTTCATCCAACCTTTTCCCACCACGATACAAACCAGACTGCCCTTCTGTGTATGTAAAGCACAACTCTATCAACCACATTTATTTTTATTTTCCTGTTGAACTGCTAAATCTGAACTCACATATAAGCTTCAGGAAAAAAAATGAATGGCACAAGCAGATCGTACATATTACCTATATCAAGAGAAGACAGCAGAGTCGATCTCTGAGACGTGAACAGCATACCTGCCTGATTGCCCTATACTGAGTTTAAGTGCCAGCTCTCTGAGCAGCTGCTGGAGAATTCAAATACTTGCCCAAATTTGTACTAAAACGTCGTAATTCCTGTAAGATCTTAAAAAGCTGCCTACAGTTTCTAAGTTCTTAATTTGTTATTTATTTCACTTGAATGCCTTATGATATTCATTCTTCAAAATAAAGACCATGAGACAACTTCATGTGAAGGAAAGTATTAATTAAATGTCTTAATTTTTCAGAGTATACATGGAATAAACCACTGTGCATGAAATAACAGTGTTTCATAAAGAAAACATTAAATTTCTAAGAAAACCAAGAGAGCACTTACTGAAAGAGACATGAGTAAATAAATCTCCACACTGCCAGCGGGATCGTGAACTACGGCAACTGAAGCTCTGGTCTCTCCTCATAAGTTCTAAGTTTACTGCACCATTAGCCAGAGAATCATCTCTCTCATGGGTTCTGACAGGGCAGGACACAGCAATGGTCCAGCCCACCTTCTGAATCTGCCCATGGAAAATCACCCACTCCTCCTACGTATGCCCTCATAGGTGAAAATCCAAATACTCAAGGAAAGCATTAAGTCCCCAGCACTCAATCACTCTGAAAATCAAACACAGCTACAGAGAACTGAGCTTTCTCTTTGTTAGAGTAATGTGCTCTGTTTCTTACAAAGAAAACCATTCCTTTGCACTCTGAGTATTGATATCAATGTCCCTGTCTTCCTCCGCCACAACCTCGCCTGTCTGCCTTGTACTTCACCTTGGAAGGCCATTTTCCCTTAAGTAAGAATCATGAACTAAAACTAAATTGTTTATGTAATTATACTAAAATGAATAAAATCTAAATATGAAATAGCACATCATTTTTGGCGGAAACTAAAAAAAGGCTTGAGCATGGTAGACAAGTGTTGCAACTAAGCAATACTCTTAGTCCTACACTCATGTTTAAAATCACTTATATTGTTAAAATGATGAAAAATAAGGATAGTTAACCCCTTTAATATTTTACTTCATTTAACTCCATTAAAAGCAACTTTTCTTATGTGACCTATAATAGAGGTTGTGAAACAGAAAAATTACTGTCTTCAGTAAGATTTTCATCACCAGAAAAGAACTACAATTCAAGTTTCTCTTTCATTTGCTTCAAATTCATACTGAATCATAGAACATTATTTACTATACATTTCAAAAGAAGAACTCAAAGTTTTCGCAAAGAATTCACACCAAACCAGAGTAAAGCAACTATCCTGTTGCTTAAGAAGTCTTGTTATTAGAAAATACCTTTGTTTTTCAAGTGAATGATGAGATTATTTTAATTAAAAATTAAAAACAGCTCTGTAGCAGAACTGGAGACCAAGCGTTATTTACCATTTCCTTCTCTCTGTGCTTCTCGGCATCCAGTATACCCATACTTCAGATGCCGACTGCTCAGGTCACACGATCTACATCTCCAAGCCAGGAAACAGATGTGCTAATTTGCCAGACACCTATGACACCCTAATTAAGCTTGGATGGCCCATCAGCAGCTGACCTCACTGACTGTACAACTAAGTGGGTGTGACATTATCTTGACTGTGATGTTGTCTAGCAGCCAACTCAAGGATGGCCACTCTTATATTTTAAATATTTAGCATAAAGAATAAGTGCATGAATGGCCATGCTAGCTCATGCTATGCTTTCCCATCACAGATCTGAGTCTGAGACTGTGGAGGGGAAGTTAGGGAGAAACCATCAATAAAGTCAGCTACATCTACACGACCACACACACATGTACCTCATGAAAAGGCTGTTTGGAGTAAGGGACTGCAGAGATTGTAATGATCTCTTCAAACAAGGCAAATTATGAAGCTTTACAGAACATGTTTCTAATTTCCTGCTGATCCAAAGGAATCTCATTGGAGGAATCTGCTACCTAACTTGAAACAGTACCTGAGGAAAGGTGCACAATTAACAGGTACTTTTTAGGACAACAATAGAGGATTGGTAAAATCCTGATAACAGCTCAAAATCTTCATTCCTCACAGCACTGTGAGTGATTACCTTACTTTATGTCTCCAGAAAACAGGAGAGCAAGTATTATGCTCATTTCACAGATGGGGCAGGTCGAGGAGGGGAGCTGATTCCTCCATGCATTAAGTTATCTCATGCTTCTCAAACTGCAAAAACTGAGCTCCATTATCCTACTTAGTGATAATTACTTTGCAAGTGGCCAACAGACTAACAGAATTACCAAGGTTAGTCACTTATATTAAAAAGTAATTCTGAATATCTATAGAAGACTTTTTTTTAACAGGGTCTTGCTCTCTTTCTCTCTCTCTATGTATTCTATATCTATATATATTCTATATATATCTATATATATTCATGCTGGCCTTGAACTATGTAGCCCATGCTGGCCTTGAACTCGCAGTGATCCTCCTGCCTCAATCTCCTGAGAGCTGGGATCACAGGCGTGTGCCTCCACACACAGCTATACAGAAGATAGTCCAAAGTTCATAAGGCAAAAAGGCCATGTAATGCAAAGTAAACAACCAGCAGCCCAGTTTCTCCCTTAGGAGGTCACCAATATTACAAAGTCCTGTGAATCCTTCTAGAGATATTTCATGCATAAACATAAAAATATACTAAATAATATTTTAAGGTTGTTTTGGATTTAGAAAGTTATGAAAAGCTTCCTGGACTTTAAATATAGATCATCAGAAAAACCAAAGTCTTTCAGTGAAATCTAGTTTCCTAAAACACATAAAATTATCTGAATCCTGGATTTTACTCAGCACAGCAATGATAAGAAACTGAACAGCCTAATATGAGACAATGGTGTGATTTTGAGATCTAAGACAAAAGACAAAACATGGTATTCGTGAGACCAATCACAGTTGGACCAGGGATGGTACTTGCTCCACGCTATCCGGCCAGTTACCTGAGGATGGTTGTCAGGACCAGCTTTAGGGGTGAGAGAACTGACAGAAAGGATGGTAGGAGAAGAGAGAAAAAGACTAGTTCTTCAAATAGAAAAGGTACTGTCCTTTACCCCACCTCTAGATGCAATTACAGCACAGCAGATAAACAGGAGGAAGAGACTGCTCCTCTCTGAAGACCTGCCCTGCTCACAGTCCTTCTGCACTGACCCACCATCTCCAGCAAGGCTAATACAATCAGGGTGGGCGTCTGAACAGAGGCAGCTGTGTAGAGCCCGTGAGGTGACTCGGGTACTCGAGAGACTGAGGAGTGACAAGCTGAGGAGCAGCAAATTCCTTTCTCCTCAGTGGAGTGAATGTGGCAGAAAGCGAGAGTGAGTCAACAGTCTGGAGGAGGAACAAAGGCCAAAGGTTAAGCAGAGGCAAGGCAACCTGTGCAACTGTGAGTAAGTGGAGGATGTGAGAGGTGTTCAAAGCGGAAGGAGGCCAGTGGGCAGCCAAGGGTCAGCAGAAGCAGGGACAGATTGCTGAGTGACCACGGCATAGATGGAACAGGACAGGTTATATAAGAAGGAGCTTGCACTGATATGACAACATCTCAAACAATGAATCAACTCTCTATGAGGTATGCCAGAATAATGACCATGGTTGGGATGTCTCCCTGTCTTTTGTACATCATGTGTATTCTACAACAAACCTTCACTAACTCGGAAGGTGGAATGTTACATTGGTTAGTCTGGCCATGCGACATCCTTCACCTGCAGGGATTTTAGCTAGTAATATACAAGCAGAAGTGTAATGAGCATTTGCACACTGGGGCTTATCCCCTTGTAAAGTTCTCTCTGGGGACTCTTCGCTGCACTATTGGTGATAAGAAGGCCCCTGGGAAGAGAAGCTGGGTGATAAAAAGACCATCCGGGACTTCCTGGCCCCAGCTGAACCCTCAGTTGAAGCAGCCGAGTAAGTGATTGTTAAACCATGTGCAAAAGAAGAATCATCTTGTGAACCCTAACGTACTGCCGTTTTAAGTCACAGAATTTTCTGGTGGTTTGTTATATAGCCACCACAGGTATCTGCAACAATGAATTAAGATAAACTGAAATCGCAACCAGAAAGATACTAATCTGCACATTAGGAGGGTCACTGATCCAAATGCACAGTTTTCCTTAAAGATCATGGCTGGAAACTCAATTTCTAAGTTTTAAAAAAAAAAAAAGAAAAAGAAAAGTCTGGTGATGCAGATTTTCCTCTTGAAACTGATCTGTCATTTTTAATGTTTTTAAAAGATATATTTCCTTGTATACAGGTTGGTACAGCCTGTGTAATTCAGTTACATTGCTCTCATAATAACTTTTACTCAGGAATAAATAGGAGATGGTTAATTTGATACAAACTTCTTTATACTAAAATGATTGTGGATTATGTCTAATTAGTTGTCTTAGGTATTATATCCATTTATTTTCATGAAAAACAAAAATTAAGACAGAGAACAGGCTGAGAGAATCCAATGCTGTTTCCCTGCCACCAACCCTCACACCTCCATACACACATGGCAGATACTGGTGCAGCTCAGCCCAGATCTGTTTCTCTCACTGTCCCACCTAAGTCCACTTTCCAACTGATTTCTTTCAGATAATAAAACTGAAGCAAAGTTCCAATTTTTAAAAATGGAAAGTAAGGATGTACTCTAAAGGTGAAGTCTGAGTTATAGAAATTTTATTCTGAATACTGGGGTTGTCAGTGACATATTTGGGAAAATTGTAGAATCACTGAAACAAGTTCTGGCTCTATTTATCTTTCCATAAACGGAGATTTCTAGAAATACATCACTGAAAAGATATAAAGAACAGAAATAGCTTATTAAAGACTTCAGCGCCCCCCCCCCAAAAGGCCATACAGCATGCAGGATATTAGTACTCTAAGTGTACTACCTGATCTACTCATCAAACAAACAATACATGATGAAAGGGTAGCCACTTAAGAGTAGATAACAGCATTTTGGGATGCCTGGCAGGCTGGTCACTTGCAAAGATAAGACCTATTATTCTTAAATAGGACACACGTGTAAATACCAAATAATTTCTCTAGTGTGAGAAACTGAAAGTGTAAATAAGGACTAAAAGGTATAATAGGTAATGTGAAATAGGAAGAAAAGGGGCAAAAGGGAAGGGGAAGTAGGAGGGGTGGGGAAAAGGAAAGAAGGGAATGGAATTAATATGAGAAAATGGAAACAAAGTCTTTGTAAATAGGGAGGGATGGAGGGGTTGGAGGGCAGGGGAAGGGGGAGAAATAAGATCCAAGAGAGATTATGTAAAGGTGCAAATTTCCAATGATGAATGTCATTATATTGTATACTTAAAATGTACCAATAAAATAACATTTTTTAGAAAGAGACTTATTATTCTTGCTGAGCAGGATGTCATTCCAGTTGGAGATGCAGCACCTGGGTCAGCATCCCTAATGTGCATGGGGTTGGTAGTGCTGGGAGAAGAATGAGCAGGAGAGAGTCCTAATCTATAGTGCTATAAGAAACTAACCTAGAACTCTTGGTGCTTACCACAATACAATTAATACCTCGCCCATGCTAATGTGAGTGGGTGTGTGGGGCTTCTGCTCCAGGCTGACCATGACTCCCCTTTTGTGCTGCTGCCATTTCAACAAGTGGCTTGCAAAGTCCCCGTGTTCCCCTGGTCTTACCTTTCCTCTTAAGCCATTCACTAAAAGTGCTCAATGACTCCAATCACAAGAGTCATGGGTCAGGGTGCATGTGGAGATTTAGTACACACTACTTCTCTGTGCCACAGGGGGCACACTCTCTTTCCAGTAAATCCTTTTACAGGCAAGAGTTTCAGAAGTGACATTTTGCCAGATGGCCATTTTATTGCTTTATCTCAGTGATGAGTCAAGAACAGGAAAATTGGGTGGGCCAGGGGCGCTGTGTGGGTGCTCTCTGGACAAAGCCACCTCCTCCGCCTCCCTGCCAGCTGCATTTCTCAGTCATTCTTTTCTTTAATGTGGCCTTTCCTTAGACATGAGTCTGGGCACGGGGGGGCTGGGCAGGTAAAAGACCCAGATTTACCAAACCCAAGGGACATCACTCTTTCTATGTCACAGATTACTATAATCTTTACACAACATTTCAAAATAAATTTTTCTAAGGTATGCAGGCCATGCATAATCACAGCAGAACCATGAAAATGGGGAATGGAGACTGACGAGACATGAAGAATTGTATTTGCCACTTGCTATCAGTGCTGGGGAAGGTATATTATCATAAACCAAATAGCTGGAAATCCTTCATTCCAGCCAGAGGCTATTTCACATAAAGAACAAATCTCAGTCACTTGCTGATATGCATTTTGTACTACAAAGGATTTACCAGTAAAACAGCAGAGTAATGCATGAAATATTTATCTCCTGGAGCATTTAATTTTCTTTAAACAGGCTGTATAGACAATATCAAAAATAAATCAAGGAGTGGCCATTTGCTTGCAAGAAAACTTGTCAGATCTATTGCAAAAAACATCCTTCGCCCCAGCTTTCAGAATACAATTCCATTTCCAGGAAGTTAACTATTAACTCTTCTGGAGGCCAGAGTACCTGTAAAAGCTAAATACACAAAAGCATACACGTTAGAAACAATGTATTCTATGAATATGAAATTTAACCAATCAACCAGTTTGATTAAGAGGTTTGGGATATTCTGTCTGCCCTAAAAAACTGGCTCCTCAGGAGCCACTTTTAGTGAGACGATTGTACTCTCTTTCCCCTATCACATTCACAAACTCCTTAGAAAGAGTTTATTCCACCGTAATGGTATAAAGGAAATGTCCATTCAGAGACCAGTTTATGAATGCCACCAGGAACAAGGTACTCTTGGTCCAAGTGTCCAGAGTCCTGGGAGAATCAAGACAGAAAAGCCTCAGTTTGTATCAAATTTGTTTGGTGAGAATATTAAGCCTAGAATTACCAGCTGTGTCTCTCCGATTGAGTTTTTATTATTATTTTTTTGTAGGTAAACTGAACATTTATTTCCTAAAAAACAAATAGTAATTTTTACCTTTTTGGAAAGAGAGTTGGGATATAAGAAGAAAAGAGAGACAGGATGACAATAATAAGGCAATGAAAGAAGAAATGTTGCAATGAATCTTCAAGTTATATTGTTATTATTTTGTTTCCATTTAGAAATTATGGTAATGCACAAAAAAGTGTGCTGAAATATACTTATAAAAATAATTTCAGGCACAGGAATGTAGCTCAGTGGTGCTGAGCCTGCCTGGCAAGTGTAAGGTCCTGAGTTTTATCTCTGGTACCGAAAAAAAATTTTTTTTCTTCAAGCATATTAAAGATATAAAGATTTCAAGAAAAAGATTTACTTAGAAAATCTTTGACAAGGGCTTGTGCTTAGGACATCTCTAAGGTCTCCCCTTGTGCTGACTTGAATTATGAGAGCCAAAGTTGCTGTCACGTAAGTGGAGCCCAATAAACTAGCTACCAATAGATGCCATTAAGATGCCACAGCAGATGGAAAAACACAAGACCAGATACTGGGAAAAGGCAGCTAAGCATCAAATTCTTCAAGGCTGCTAGTTACTGGATCTGGACCCACACAGGAGTGGAGTAAGGAGAATCAGTCATGTTACACCCCCTCGAAGGTGAGGTTGAGGTGAGCAGGCCACGTAAGCCTGGGCCCAGTTCCCTCTGGGCTGGAAGAATGGGCTTGGGGCTTGCAACCAAGGCTGAGCAGTAGTTTCTGGGTCTGAGCATCCCTTGCTGGTTCTGAATCCAGCAGAATCCACCGGGCAACATGAGAGGCAACATCTTGGGGAGAAGGAAACTCAACATCCTGAAAGAGCACCTCAAAGAATTTAAAAACGAGAAGGCTGAGTAAAGAACAAAATTCAGGTAGGAGGCAGCAGGACAGATCCTAGGGAAACCATCAAGAATGAGGTTTGAGACCAAGGGACATGGGAGACAGAATGTGGAGATGGCCCTAGAGTTGAAGGGAGCTGTGTGTGGCTTTCCAGGCTATTGGGTATGGGAACTGCCTATCCATGGGCAGAGGAAATTGCTAATGTCCCGTCCCTGCTGTAGGCTGACCCAGGATCCAGCTGTGGTGTCCTCTTTCAAAGTTTAGGTTTCCAAGTTCAGGTTTTGTCTTCTTTGAGAATTTTAAGTTAGTATTCTTGGCCCTTACAAAAGTATAAAACACTAACTGTCGTTTCCAACTCCTTGCATAAGCCTTGAGAGAAAAACAGTTTTTGTTTTTGTGTTTTTGGAAAGCCTAAGTACCCTTCTAGGAATAGTTCTAGCATATCAGTCAATACTCCTTCAGAGCTCACTGGTAACTTGTGGTTTTTAATCAATGTTGGTTGTAAGAAGAGACTACTTAAATTCTCAGTGTTTTCTTTGAACACTTCATTAGTTTAAGAGATCTAGTTCTTATACACAGACTTTGCAATTGGACTTAAGCTATCACACACACAAACAAGAAAAAAAGAATTGTGTTGAAAGATCCAGTTTGGATTTGAGCTGAGAACAAGGATCTGGATGGAGGCAAGCTATCCTTTATACATTTCTGAGTATTCTGCTCAGTGGAAGAAATAAATGATAATAATCTCTATATATTATTTAGATGCTGAAAATTTCAACTGGAGGACAAGCCTCTTAAATTGGGTAGAGAGTGCATACAATTGTACAGAGGCAGTGAGGCCTGAGGGGACAGCAGGACTACAGCATTTCTAAGATGACAATGCTGTAAGACAGAGTTTTTATTTCTTACTTAGAAGCTTTAGGGCTGTAGCATTAGAAGAGTGTCTAAGTTCATTGAGAGTTCTTTGTTAGATTGGGCCGATGTTTTATTTTTTAAAAAACACATGTATTATACACTCTTTAAGTTTCAGATACTGGGAGGTTCCAATGTGAATTTGGCATCATTCACACTCCAGAAGTGCTTGAATCTGGGCTTGGGAGAAGGCGGTGAGCTGCATGGGATATAACTACATGCAAAACGAAGTGGAGAGAGCCCTACTTGCAGCACAAACCCTGTGGCAGCACAAAGCAGGATGCATCCCACTCTGTTCAAGAAGAAAGACCTGGCACCTTGGAAGAGTCCCAGGAATACTCAGACAGAGAAGGGGGATCCCCGAGAAGTCGCAGAGGTCCCACAGTTACTTGTTTCTGACAAATATCCAGATTTAAGGCTGAAGGATGTAAGAAGGTGTGTGGCAGAGCAGACAAAGTTGGTGACTAGCTATGAAGGAACTTAAATGCTGTGTTAATGAGTTTTGATTTTAATGATATTAGATATTTTGAGTACTCAGCTGGGTACAGTGAGCTAAAGAATTTTCCTTTCAAAAGGGAATGAAGAGTAGCATCTTCTCAGGCAGAGAGCAAAATGTGCAGGGGATTTTAGAGGATTCAATGAAATTCAACTCAATTGTCTGGGAATCAATTCTGTACAGATCAATGGTTGCCTGTGGCTGGGGGTGGTCACACAGAAGACTGATGACAAATAGGTAGGAGGGTACATTTTTAAGTGCTCAGAAGTTGGGATGATATAAGACTGCAGGGAACAAGTCATAATGATTTAAAATGTCTACAATACACCCAGCCTTCTGCAGCCACCATTACCAAAACCACTATACCATAAAACTACCAGAGACTGCCAATCCCGCTGTGGCATCTAGATAATTCTTAGTCATTGTTTTAAAGAATGAAACTCAAACGCAATGATTTTTCTGTTCTGGGCATAAAATGTAAGAGAATGCTGTGTGGCCTTGATTAGGTGAATGTCTTAAATATAACACCACAAGAAAAATCAATATATTGAATGCCATCAATTAAAAAGGTTGGACCACCAATAAGAAAATACAAAGACATGCCATTGACTAAGAAGAAAAGTATTTACAAATCACATAGGTATCAAAGGACTTATATCCACAACATACAGAAAAATGCTTACAACTCAAAAATAGGAAAACAAACATCTTAACAGAAAAGGAAAAAAGATTTGGACAGATACTTCACCAAAGAAGATACACAAATATCTAAAAACACATGAAAAATATTCAATATCACTTACCATTAAAAAACATATTAAAATAACAATGTGGTACTACTATATACATTCTTGAAAGGCTATATGCAAAATACCCAATGGGGTGAGGATTTGGAGAAATGAGAATTTTCACACATTGTTTTGAGGATGTAAAAATGTAGCTACTTTGGAAAACAATTCGACAATATCTTGAAAATTAAAGAGTCACTTATACAGTGCGGCAATTCTATTCCTATGTATGTACCCAAGGGTCATGAAAATATATCCATGTAAAGATTTTTAAATGAAAGTACAAATGAAAGGAGCTATATTTTTCCTTCTATCACCATCTGCAAATCATTTTCCTTAATAAGAGTTCATGACAATATTCAGTTTTTCTCAAAATGAATTTTATGACATATTAAGCTTCACTTCTCCATGACTTGCTTTCAGATAGAAATTACTTTTAGCCTCGCATTCACTTCCAGCTCGTGGGAGACACTTGAGATATTACACATTAAGTCAGGCAGAGAAGATCCCTTTCTTCTTTCCATGCCACCCTGCCTCCTCAACTCCTCGTGGTGTGCTGAGGAGTTCAAACACTTTCAAAAGTCCATTCTGCTATTCCTATCTCACTAAGAAAAAAATAAGCCACCAGAAGTAGAGATTAGAAAAATAAGTATCAAACTCAGACTCAGCTTCTGTGAAATCCATTTCCTTACACAGAACAGGAGCCTGGGCCTCTGCCTGCTGGAGAAGGAGGTGGCTGTGGAGGGATGAGGTACGAGTTTTGCCAACTCTGTCTCCAACTAACACCTGTAACTCAGGGCAGTTCTTTGGCCAAAAGCCTGATAAAATGGTAGGAAGCCCCTTTGAGCAGTGGCTTCTCTTATTTCCCTTTGCCCTGATCCTGGACCTCTTATTTCTCCCACTCTCCAGGAACTCCCCTTTCTTCTGTTCCTTCTCTTTCCAGCCTTGGTCCCATGGGCCACCCTTCATTTTTCTGACTGGTCCTCTCTTTGCTCACTTGTTTTTACATCATTACATTGTTGCCTAGGAAATCTCAATGAAGAACAGTCTCGTTTCTAATGACGTAGAGCCCAAACTACCCATGTGGCATATATGCATGGGGTCAAATGATAAGGCAAGAGTCAGACCTTGTTTTAAATCCAGGATTTGTCTTTAGAAGCTGTGTGGTATTGGTTATGTCAAAGACCGTCTATGTGCCTTAGTCTCCACACCTATAAAACGGGGGTGATTTCCCTACCTCTGGGGCTGTCAGGAGGACACGTGAGACAAACACGTAGTGACAGCAGTGTGTCAGGAGCAGAGTGGACCCTTATAAATGGCGACTATTATAATCACAGCCCATCACAACAGCCCTGGCCTCCCTTTCCAGTCTCCTTTCTTGTCACTGGCTTTGTCACAAGCCTCACAGACACACCCATCTCCCTCCCTTTCTCTGTCGTCCCCTCTACTCACTTTCTACTCGGTTCTCACCCTTCTCCCAGTGGCCTGGATAGGACCTAACCACTGCAGACTCACTAAGAAGGGAGACCTTTGGAACCCTGTCTTCCAAAACTAGCCAATACACACATGCTGATTTAGATTCAAATTAATAAAAGTTAACCAAAATTATCAATTCCAGTGACCAACGTGGCTGACTAGCGGCTGTGGATAGTATAGAATAGAACATTTTCATCATCACAGAAAGTTCTGGTGGACAGAATTCTCCAGAAGAAATGCCTTTGCTACTCCTCCCCTAAAGAACCTGTGTACTACTTCATGCTTTGAGTGTTGATTTTTTTCCACTATAAACTGTGAGCTCTTCTAAGTGCCACACACATTAGTATAAATTTGCTAAATGAAGTGTAATTTTGGGACAAAATTTCTTATTATTATTTTTTTAATCTTTTAATTGTCTGAAGCCTCAGAATGAGGATGAAGGAGCTCCTGAAATCCTCGCTTTCAGGAATGGGTCCTGATGGCTTTGTCTTGTTTTGCTTCCTATTCCTTTTCTCAACCCATTCCTAATCCTTCTTAATTCAGTTCCTTGCCTCCTTGCTTCCTGGCTTCTTGCCTCTTCTCTGATGTGTGTCTTCCCAGCTCTGCCACCACATCCCGCTCTTGTAGCTCTAGGCCTGGCTTCCTCCCAAGCCTTTCTTTATATTCTTTTGTGGGATTACATTTGTTTTTGGGTCCTGTGAGTCCCTAACTGGCTCAGGCAAGCTGAGCTCTAGATCACATGGCCAATATTTCTGGACCTCCAAGAAAGGAAATTAAACAATGTAGTTTCTGAGAAAAGAGCTAATATCAGATAAATCATTGAATATAAAATTTTATCTCTGTATTCACAGAACCCCAGGCAGTGTCTGGCATTTCATATGTACTTAATAAATAATCTGTTGAAGAATGAAAGGCTATCACTTCACCAGGGAATACAATCTCAGGGAGGAGTATGGTATAAGGGGAGAGAGGCTGGGATAGGAGAGCCAATATGGAGTGTGTCAAGCTGCTGAGCATGACAGATGGCTCAACACATAGCCCATACTCCCAAGGAGTGGCATAGACTACAGCTTAGAGCGAGCCCTACGATGGAGTGGGAAAGGGAGGATTCACCCAGGCTCACTGTGTCCAAAGTTCATTCCCTGCACCTTTGGGCAGTGCACTGCAAGGCACAGACACTGGTATGAAGCCTACACAGAGCTGCAGCAAGAGACTGAGAGACTGAGGACTGGCCGTGGTTCCCAAGAGGTGTCTGGCTCAAGGTATATAAATTAACCTTGCAAATTATCCAGCACCATGGGAAGAACTTGGAGACCAGAATTTAGGGTATTTGGGAAGGTATATGATGCAGAGTGTTTACCTGCTCAGTTCCTGGCAAGATACAAGTGTGTTGGTAAGTATCGATGAAAACCTACTGGAGATGTCGGAGCAGGCTAGAGGGTGCTGGGTTCCCAGAGGGTGACGGTGAGTGTGGGGATGTTAAGGAGGACAGGCGGGCAGAGGGCTGGGAACCAGCTTCACACACACACTATATAAAATATATAATATTACTGTATTAATATATATTATAGATTATATTATATATATGGACTACCAAAAAATGTATACACACTTCAGCAGCTCACCGTATTAATGTCTGGAAGCTCATGGTCACCACATTGAGTACCTCTTATAATTACAGAGCCAAAGGCAATTTGTTTTAATCTCATAATGTCTCAATAAATTTAGTATTGAAATATTTATACAAGTTTTTCTTTTCTTTATGTATGCTCTATTTTTGGCTCTCTGTCTTCCATATATATGTGTGTATATGTGTGTATACATATTTGTTGTTGTTGTTCTGGGGCTGAACCACCTCTGAAAGATTCCTCACATCTCATTTAAGTCTTAAGGCTAATAAACCCATCTCTTTGATGAGGTTTCCTAAATCACTATAAACCCCACTAAGGCCTAGGTAATGGTTGTGTTACCAAGGATCACTAAACTCAACTTTCCACCAGATCTTCCTTTTCCTTAAACTCAACCACTGCTTTGTTTTCAGCATTTATCCGAACTGCCCAAGTTAAGCCTGTCATCCCCTAAGCAGACACTGGATATAACTCCATTTTGCTCCATACCTCATCTCCAGGTAGCAGATACCTTTTCGAGGACAAAAAACTGCAAATGCTATTGCTGTGATTTGCTGTGTGCATTCACATTGTATGAATCAACAGATTTTTAGCAAGTTTTTGTTCTATTTGTGTGAATTATAGACTTGGAAGGCTGAACACACTCCAAGTTATTTACTTTGACCTTTCATTCTAAGGAGAAATGAAAAAAAAGAAAGCATGAGATATGGTGTCTTGTGCGTGACTTCAAAACACTTTCAGTTTCTCCTTACTCCCAAGATTAGAGAGAAATTCATCCTCTGTGTCTGATGACACAATAGCCTGGTCTCCTCACTGAACAGGTCCAAAGGGACAGAAGAGCCCACTGCCTTGACTCAGCTTCCTCATCAGGCAGAGCCAAAACGAGGCTGGTCCACTTCTTGCCAACACCATCTGGCAGGCGCTGGCATTTCCCAGCCATTAACTGGGCTGTGTGATTGCCTCAAATCATGGGATGCTTCTCTGAAGCCCTTACCCCTGCCACGACCATAACTGTCACACGGAAACCACTTAGGAAACTAGCAGTCATTCGCTGACCCACTCCACAGAGCTCAGCCCTGGGCTTGTGGGATGACTTCATCGGAAAAGCTCACGTTCATGTTGGGTGGCTGCCACCAGTGAGAAACACATGTCAGGCAGCTGCAAGTGACCTAGGCCAGACCTTATAACAGCCTACCAGCCCGAACAGTTCCTGAAGTTCTAACCATAGAGTACACTCAGGTCTTCCTGTATGCAGTTTTTCTATATTGCATTGTCTGCTGGTTTTTTTTAGAAATGCCATGATATTACTATTACATTCAAGACTATGTGTATGAAAATACGATATGACTTATAATCCTCTCTACTTCTTGTATAAAGTTCTTTGTGTCTGTAATCCCAGCACTTGGGAGGCTGAGGTGGGAGGATTGCCGTGAGCTCCAAGACAGCCTGGGCTACATAGCAAGTTTAAGCGCAGCCTTAAACATAACGAGCAAGACTCTGCCTCAAAAAATTTTTTTTAAATAAATAAATATAAATAAAGTTCTTTGTTCATTTATCTAGGATTTAATGCTGCATTATTTCATTGCTAATTATGGCTAGATTCTTTATAAGATAAATTACACATTTTCTTGGCTTAATCAAAAAAGATAATTAACAACTGGGACTTCACAGAAAAATCACAAGGACCTTAATGTCATTGGGCCTCTCTAACAATCGAGATTATTTTTCTGCCTTTACTTGAAATGATCACTCTAAAAATAGTATAACCACTGCAGCAAACGAGTTTCAGAAAATCACGTTCCATACTGATTGACACAGTACTGAACTAAAATTGGCACCAGTAATTTATAAAGTACCTGTCTTTATTAATCTTCTAATGGCAGCTCACCACCTCGATGGTTTTCTTGATAGTTAGAACTAAACAAGAAGATCTTTCCTCTGTTCCTATAATAAACCCATAATAAATGTTTTCCCCAAGTTATCTTGTTTATCCAGAAATCTAAGAGCCAGTTTCCAATCTCATTAATTGAACCAAGCTCTCATTCAGTTTCTAGGTGTCTAACTCTATGAGTTTTGAGAGGAAGAGAAATTTATTATCCCTTCAAGGGCAACATATTAATTGTAATAATCTCAACACTCCCTCTTTCCACCAACAGCCGATGAACAATGAGTGTCTCCTACCAGACAGGTAAGGAACGCTGATCTTACATTTGCTCAAGAGCCACTGGACATGTGGGCCAGAAGCTCCATCAATTGCTCCCTGTGGCAAGGGTGGCACAGGTGCAACCCCTGAAAGCTATGGATCTTCTCAGCCCCAACTCCCAAAAGATGTTCAGAGCTGAGTGTGTAGTAGCCATGGCTCACACAGGGTGTCAGGGAACAGAGTTGAATTTAGGAAGGACACCTGTGTGATAATACTGGTGGCACATTCCCAACTGCACCTTCCTTTATCACTTGGGGATCCCTGGCTGTGCACAGTTCCCTGGGTATGGCTGTAAACCTTGGAGCTTTGGGATGTAAGCTAATGGCACAACCTTGATCTTGGTGGGAGATCTTCTCTTGGTTCCATGGTGATGGAAAGTCACCTTGTCCTTCTGTGAGACATAGCACAGTTTAGCTGAGGTCTATCTTAATGTGATCCAGTTTAACAAATGGGTCTTCCATATCTGTCTCTGTTATCTCCTCAGAATCAGTTTCATACTTGATCTCTATTTTATACTTCCCAAAATGAACAGCAGAATTTGGATTTCTTCTGAAAATCCCGAAGGTCAACAATGCTAACATTTTAAAAACTGTTCCCTTCCTATAACAGTCAATAGTTACTGAGTACTTATTATATATAAGACCCTGTCTATGCCAAGAAATTTGCATACATTATTTTAATTGACCTTCACAGCAGATCTCTGAGTTGGGTGTTATGAGTAAGTTTAATATAAAGTTTCAGTTGTTTAGGTGAGTTCACAAAAGACTACATGTAGCATCATCAAGAATCAACTAGCACATCTGTACCATGGTCAGAGCAGCTCTCTTTAAACTATACCTTCCTTATGAGCAACATCTTCTGAAGCAAACCACATCATTGATGCTTAGCCAAAAAAAAAAACTTGTTGAAGAGGAAACTTGGTAAATGAAAAATATCATTGATTGTGAAAGTGCTGAGTTGTTTCATCTGGTTTCCATACAATTTTCCATGTTTCACAATCTTAACGTACTGCTTGCCTGCTTGCCTTCCTTCCTTCCTTTCTTCCCTCCCTCTGTCTCTCTCTTTATTTTTTGTCTGTTTTCCTTCCTCCTCCTCCTTTTTTTTTTGGCAATACTGTGTATTGCATCCAGGGGCTGAGCCACATCCCCAGTCCTTTTTATTTTTTATTTTGAGACAAGGACTCGCTAACCTTCCCAGGCTAGCCGCTAACTTATGAAGTTTCTCCCTCAGTCTCCCATGTAGCTGGGATTATAGGCATCTACAACCACATTTGGCTGTATTTTCAAATATTTTATATAGGGGAAATGCCATTCTTCATGTTCTTCATAAGATTTCTTCACATCATTGTCCTCAATGAGTTTTTATACTTCTCAATTGGGTGAGATACAGTTAATAGAAGCCATATGCTGGCTTCCCTATTCAGTTTGGTGCAGCTTCAATTCAACCATTTTGGATGAGGTGCAAAGATTCCTGTCTAGTCTGGTAGGATGGTTTCCTAAAGGTGTATCCATACCAGGAAAGCAGACATGAAGAAATGCTGCATCATATCACTCATATGTAGACTCATATGTAGACTACACTCACAATGTAGACTTTGGAATCCTGAGACAGTGAGGCTTGATCTGCTGCTATCTGGATAAGGCTTACGAATGACTCCTTTGTCTCTAAGAGCAAGCAGTCATTGCACATGAGGTTTACTACCGGTCATGCATGTTCTCTAAGTAGACTAAAATGATCTTTTGAGTGGGAATCTGAGCCCAAAGAGACAACATTCAAATCAGATTCAGTGTCTCCTCTGCCTACATGCACAGAATCTTCATGAAGAGATAAATTCCTACACTCATTGAGAAATATTAATTGTTCTCTGCAGCCTATATAACCTTCTATGTTTATTATTAGGTCTCTTGCCATCTTAAACAGTGTTCTAGCCTCATGCTACACTTTAGGCCATGTTCTCTCTAAGCCCAGCACTGTCTGCTTGGGATCAAATGGGGGGGGGATTTTTATCAGTATGTTTTAAGGGTTTACAATTTTATTCCATTAAAAGCTATCAGGTTAGCCTGCTACAATTTTATAGATGCCAGCAGAAAACTTGAGACTCCTGGGTCAGAGACAAAGACTTTACTCCAATAGCAGTAGCTAGAGTATTGCATATTCTTGCACTGGTTCCTAAGGCCCCAGTTCAGGATGCCACATAGGGGATGGGGTACAAAGTAACATAAAAAGGGCCAGGTGATGCCTGCATATGCAGCAGCCTGCACTACATGAGAAAAACTCTGAGGGTGGGAAACCAGAATCTTTAATAGTGGGTGTAAGCATGTTTGTTCTTTGCTCCAGAGAAAGCACTTTCTCAGCCTCCCAAGGTTATTCATTATACAAACATCAAAGAGGACACCAAAACTCTAAAAAATAAATCTGGAACAAAGGGCAATCGATACCTCTTCTTGCAAGGTGCAGAATTTTTTCCCAACAATCCCTTGATTTTGTTGTGCTGAGTGGCTATGCAATAGAGGGATACTCTTCCAGCAGGAAACCATGTGCTCTCATCCAAGGCTTTTGGCTTTGGGCCCTAGTAATCCTCTGATTTCCAGAGAATGTTAATGTAAATAATGATTTTTTACTACATTTTTCCATACAAAGATATTCTACTTTCAAAAATAATGTAGTTTTACTATGAATGCTCCAAGTTTAACCAAACTGTAATAAGTATGACCACAAAATACACATCTTTGCCAGGGATTTAGCTCAGTGGTGCTGCCACCTGCCTCGCAAGCACAAGGTCCTGAGTTCAATCCCTGGTACCAAAAAATAAAAACAAAAACAAAACAAAAAAACAAAGCACACATCTTTAATGGGAAATGCTTTCATATCTTATGTTTTTTCAAATTGGAACACTACATTTAAATTTTAGTGTATATGAGTTCTTTATAAGAGACGGAAAGATACTTACACTTACATATAATTTTGCAATGTAAAAAGAGCTAATCAAAGGTGAATACTAGATCCACACAAGTGTCCTTCTTTTTACAAATTGTTAATTCAAAGCTTGAGGGTAAAATAGGAAAGAAACTCTTTATTCATTCTGTGATAAAGCTTGTTTTCCATGATACATTACTACTTTCCCTAGAATGGTTATTATATTCATATAAAGAATTTACTTTGGCAAAAAATATGACCTGATTAACCAAAAATCTATACAGATAAATAAATTCTTGCTATCTCACACAGTTCCCTCAAATCTTATGGAATAAACTAGTTAGTGCACATCAGGGTTTTAAAAACTTGAACTTTATATTTAATTATTCTCAAGATTAATATCTTAAATAGAATTCATTTATATTGCATTTCTTCCCTTTTTGAATGAGAAATTTCTCCTGCTACCCTTTGTGCTTTCACTCTGTGTATTTGTATAAATGCAATGCTTTGCCCGTAAGTGATATTCTTTTCAAAAGCTGCTTTGGCTTGGGGTGTAGCTCAGCGGTAGAGCACAAGCTTAGCATGTGCAAGGTCTTGGATTCAATTCCTTAGCACACGCACACAAAAGTGATTTTATGTGACTAAAAAGAAGTATATTAGATTTTGGAAAATCACCATAAACAGAATTTAAACTCAAACTAGAATTAAATGCTAACAGAAAGGTATGAGTAGAATTTGTAAGTGGGATCCCCTAACAGAGTGGTCTACTTGGTTGGGTGCAGTCCTCTGAAAGGGCTGCACGAGAATATTTGTTAGTGAATGGAAGTAAGAATATAAAGGTTGTGGTTGCCTCGGTAGCACAGAAACCAACAGCACAATGGGCAGAGGAGGTTCCATACAAGCAAAACAAAACAGCACAACACGAACTCTGTTTCTGAAAGTGTCTAACAGGGGCACTTGCCGGGAGTGACAGTAGACCTTAACTCCTCAACATCTCCCTGGCTATTTCACAGGGAGAGAATAAAAAAGCAGCGGGAAATGAAGGCATACAATGAGTGAGTTCGTTTTTAAAATATACATTATCATTTCATTTTTAAACTATACAATCTCGATAGCTTCAGCACAACAGGATTGTCCTGAAGTATATGTACAAATTCATGAAAATGGTGAGCTGGAGGGAAACTTCAGACATATGGGATCAGCACACAGTGCGTCATTCAGTATGCTTGGAAGAGTCTCGAGGGATCTTCCTTTGCTATTCTTCCTAAATACAAGCGTGCCACTTTGTGCCAGGCACTGCTCTACTGCTTTGCAAATGTTAACTAGTTTTAATTCTCATAGCAGCTTTATGAAATACTATTATTATCTCTCCCCTTGCAGTAGAGGGTGGGGCAGAGTATAAGCAGCTTGTAGGAAGTCACACAGTGAGTCAGTAGTAAATTGAGAACTTGAGCTCATGAAGTTTGGCTCTGGGGCAGGGTTAGGACTAAGGTAAAGCCAGTGAGGTTCTTACCTCAGGTGCAAGTTAGGGAGGCTCCCAACACCCAGAGATCGAGGTAATCAATATCTTCATGCAGAAATTTAAAAATCAATGCAAAATATCCATTTGAACAAATTATTAAAAGTTTATTAAGACAGAAACTGTGTTACTGATTTTTCCTTTTTTATCTCAGGTTCAATAAGGCTGATCAGGGCATGGATTTAGAGTTTATGCGTTTTTTCATTCAGTTTATTGGTATATTTTAGGTATACAATACAGTTACATTCATCATTGGGATCCCGTACCTTTACATGATGTATCTTGGTTCTTATTTTTTCCCCATTCCCCTGCCCTCCCTTC
>NW_004624739.1:21478640-21505506 GCF_000247695.1 Heterocephalus glaber | reverse complement strand
GGGAACAGTGGGACTCAGTACCTTGGTCTGGTGGTCTGGTGTCCTCTGCGTCTTTGCAGTGTGGAATCAGGTGGCTGCCTGTCTGCAGTGGTGTGATTCGGTGTCTTCTGTGGACTGAGGACCTTGGTAGGGCATGCAGAGACCTGCCTGTCTGCAGCGGGCTGATTCGGCGTGTTCTGTGCGACTCAGGACCTGCCTGTCTGCAGAGGGCTGATTCTGTGTGTCGTTATCTGGGAGATTATTTCTGCTTTGAATTTTTCTAGAGCCTCATTCATCTGTTTTGTTACTTCCTATCAGTTCAAGGTGTCCAGGTGGTTGATTATTAGACTTTTCCACCTTATTACACCAGAATTTTCCTTTAGTGGGCTGAAAGTCTGGGTGTGTGCCTTGCTTAAATGTCTTCTCATTTCTAGTTTTGTTGTTGGTACTGTCCTTAGTTTAATTCCTGGGATGATACTTCAATATTGCTTATTGTAAGTATCTTTGTTGCTTGTATTTAGAACCCTCATAGAATGATTGTTTCTCAGAGGTGTCTTCTAGATATAGCTGGTCTTTAGGTTTTGAGTCTCTAATGACTCTGAAGCTATCTCATTTTCATTATATCAGGAAGGACAAATGATTAGATCAATCACAACACTTTAGCCCATGTGATACAATCAGCAACAGAATAGCATTAAGCACAGCTTAGAAAATAACAATTTGTGGTAGTTACTAATCTTATCACCTTTAACTGTGTGAATTAAATCAAAATTGAGGACCAGCACAAAATACGTTTATAGTGAATAAACTCTTCAATATAACAACTTTACCCTTCAGGATGGGGACTTAGAAGGAGTTGGGGAAGGAGGGATAGACAGGTAGAAGGATAGGGAAAGGTTAGTAGTGAGGCCAGAGGAAAGAGGAAGATCACACAAACTCTAGGAAACTGTTGAAGACAAGAGGAAAAGACAGAATGAAAGAACAAAGATGAGAATAGAACAACCTAAAAGCAATAGGGAGGCTACAAACTGTATCTACTTTCCTTTAAAACTAATGACAATCGAGAGAAGGAAAAAGAGAAGAAAACAAAAAGAAAGAAGAAATCTGAATTAGGGCTAGAACAGGAACAAAAAGGAAGATGAAGAACAATGTGGGAGAGTGAGAGAAAGAAAAAAGAAAAAGAAGAAATACAAAAATAGAAAAGTTTGAAGAGTAGAAAAAAATTAAAAATAAGAGAAAAAAATAATTTTGAGAATAACAAATAAAGAGTAAAACTGAAGGGCCTCCTTCAAGGTATGTCTCTGCTGTCACAATAGACAATGTGGGCAGCACTGTGCAGATATATAAGTCAATGAGTCTCAGCAAGCCAGTAGAAGCCCTGTGAGATTCAGGCAGATTTCTGGCTGCAAGTTCCAAGCTGAGCTCCCTGTCCTCCTGCAGGGTTGAACTCTGCAAGGTTCTACTGCAGGTTCTAGCTGCCCTTCCCCTTAAGATAGTCCAGGTTCTGATGGGAGGTGATGATCCCTCCAATTTACCAAGTACAGTGGTCTGGTGTGCCTTTATCGCAGAAATTCTCTTCACTTTTCCAATGGGCTTCAATTTTCATCAAGGAGCCTGAGAGAGGCCCTCTTTCTGTTGTTCACTTCTGCTCTATCTTCTGGAGCTCAGGAGAATGGCCTTTATGACCCCCTGTGCCTCTGTAGTATGGTACCTATGCAGCCAGGAGGCCAGAGGCGGGGGTGGGGGTGGGGAGTGCTGCAGGCGCCTATGTTGCTCTGCTCCTCTCTCAGAGACTGGGTGGGGGCGGGGGACTAGAGTTTATGTTTTTAACTCCGAGAGTATACAACTTCCTTTTCAAAAATACCTCTTTTCTTCCCAGCTCTGATTCCAGTTTGCACTTGTAGTGAGTTTGTGCAAATAAATGTAGTGAGTTTGTGTCTAACGTCTTACTTCCCTGTAGATGGTAAACTTTAGGAGAACAGAGGTCTGCCTTTCTTAGGTCACCTTTCATATGAGATAGAGGGGTACACACACCTGGGAGGGAAAGGATGGGAGATAGGGAGATGGTTCATGTGTCACAAAAGATAGGGGAACAGCCCCCTACATCTTCAAAACAGGACAAAATTGTATATCTGACTGAAGGAACATGTTGAAAAGGTAATGAAGACAAAGATAGACAAAACTGGAATGAGTTATATGTTGGAATAATACAGTCCATCAATCGGTCAAGTAAAAGAGACCGAAACACCCAAATCATAAATAAAAAATAACTGGGCCCAAGGCAAATTAGAATTTTTATTAAAACTGAAAATATGCCCTAGACACTACTTCATCCTGTAGCTGCCAGATCCATGGTAGTAACTGCAGTAGGAAGGAGTAAATGCAATTTTATGGCTATATAAAAAGGTTTAAATGTACCGGAAATCTCAGCATGATTTGATTTTGCATCTGAAAATATTATTGGTTATTTACCTTGTGTTCATTAGAGCTCAAAGTGCTCCAATAGATATGGCTTCCCTTACCTTCACAACCTATCATGAGAAACAGTTTTCCCTATTTTGTAGGTCTTTATTTTTGTTATTTTGTAAGGAACTATATGGAGCAGGGTATGGTGATGCATACCTATAATCCCAGTACTCTGGGAGGCTGAGGCAGGAAGATTGAAAATTTGGGCCCAGCCTGGGTGACTTAGAGAGTCCCTGGTTCAAAATAAAAATAGAAAAAAGAAAGAGAGAAAGAAAAAAGGAAAGAAAGAGAGAGAAAGAAAGAAAGAAAGAAAGAAAGCAAGCAAGCAAGCAAGCAAGCAAGCAAGCAAGCAAGCAAGCAAGCAAGCGGGCCAGGGATTTAGCTCAGCAGCACCACACCTGCCTTGCAAGTGTAAGGTCCTGAGTTCGATCCCTAGTACCAAGAAAGAAAGAAAGAGAGAGAGAGAGAGAGAGAGAGAGAGAGAGAGAGAGAAGGAAGGGCTAGGGATGTAGCTCAGAGTGAAGACCCTGGGTTCAATCCCCAGTACTACAAAACAAAAATAATAAGTAAGGAGCTATTTGGTTCTTTTTTGTTGTTGTTGTTGTTGTTTGAAAGATGATCAAATGGGAAAAGGCAGCAAGGTAAGAAGAGTAATAGTTTGAAGTTAAAAATATATAGTTCAGTAGCAAAACCAATCTTTCCCCTTTCTAGTCTGCTCTGGACTCTGTCTGAACTGAGCTTCAGGACCTGCCCTAAGCAACTTCCCGGTGATGTCCCTCATGGTCCTTTAACCACAGAAGAGACCAAGCACCCCCTTCCCACAGCTCTCTTCAAGCGGAGGCAGCAACTTAATCCACAGGTGGGCAACAGGGTCAATATCAAGGTTTCACAGTCAAATCTGAAACTTAAAACTGCTGCTTATGCTAAATTTCTGCTATTGAGACTTTACCTGAGTTGGCACATTAACAGACTTAGTTAAGATAAAGGAATGTCACTGAACACACAGGTGATAACTGTACCAATTCAAAATCAGAAATCTCCACATTCATGGTATCTTCATCCACAAGAGCCTAACAGTAGAAATAACACAGGTATCCATTGAAGGATGAATGGGTAAACAAAATGTGATCTGCACATACAATGGCAGTGTTAACCCCTGAACAGGAAGGACATTCTGACACAAGCTACAATATGATATGGATGAATACTGAAGACATTATGGTAGGTAAAATAAGTCAGTCACAAAAGGACAACTATTGCATGATTCCACTTATGGTATATTAGATAGCAGAGTGGTCAGATTCTTAGAGTTGAAAGCAGAAGGGTGGATGCCCCTGGGCAGGGGTGGAGGGAGGGAAGAATGAGGAGTTAAGTGTTAAACAGTACAGCATTTCATTAGGGGAAAAGGAAGGTGGTGATGGTCACACCACACTATGAAAGTACTTAATGTCACAAACTGTATACTTTAACGGGTTAAGTGGTAAATTTGTGTATATTTAGCTACAATAAAAAAAGATCAAGAAGTTGCCAGTCAGTTTTTAAACACTTACTCTTTCCAAATGTAAAATAAAACATGTACTTAAGAAAAGATGAAAATCTACATACTTTCATTAAACAAGTAGATATACTAGAAAAAGACAATCTTAAAATTTCTCTTGCCAGGACACAATGGATAATATTCATCCAAAACATACTACTGAAAATTTCACCCATTTATTTTTTAATCAAATAATTTACAAACTCCAGCACTTTATTGCTGGAAAAACTTCCTGAGAGATTCCTCACTTGTATCCTGAGCCTTGTGGTGAAGGTCACACAGAGTGTAATCTCACGCACAAAATTTAGCATAAACATAAATCTCTGCTGGCTCTTCAGACACTAGCTGGATTGGTGAAGTGACTGATTTTATCCCTTCAAGTAAGAATTATGGTGAAAAAAGAGAAAAAGCTAAAAATATCTTGGTCCTAATTTTAACTGTATGTAATGGAAATCTCATTTCCTCTTCTAACACTTAATTTGATCTTACCAATCATCTCAGAGGAGAGTAACATATCTGGATCTAAAATTATTCAGAAGGCATTATGAAAAAAATAGCTATTATGCCCTCCTATGAATATTTTCTTGAAGAGTGAATTTCACCAAGAAACATAAAACCCAATGAGAATCAAAGGTGTATATTGAGAATTTCTTTACTCATTCCAACTGGTGTAAGAGATGAGATCCACTGTATGCCTTTAATTTAAATGAAACGATAAGCTACCATTGGTGGAGCAACAGCTATTTGCCAAACTCGAGCTCTCAGAGGAGGGTTTAGTAGAGGTTCACAATCACTTATCTGAAAGACCTGAAAAATGTTTTGGTGACAAATGTAAGCTGTAAACAATCTTTATTTAGCTCACAAAATATAAATATCTGTGTTAATGAAAATATAAATATAAATATAAATATCTGTTTTAATGAAAAGCTGCTAATAATATGTTTGATAATATTCTGTTCTAGACCTCACTAAGGGTGTCGGCTAACATTTACATATGCACTGTATTACCTTTCTGAATTCAAAATTCTAAAACTCATCTGACTGAAAGATTCCAGGAAAGGAATCACGAACTTACAGATGAAGAACCTGGGCTCAGACAGTGGCAGAGTGTCTTGTCAAAGCCATGCAGAGGTCCAGCCGCTGAGGAGGGCTGTCTGCTTAGAACAGCTGCACTATTGTCCATTATGCCAGACAAGGGAGAAATAAACATCTGGATATGGATTGTGAGGTAAATGATTATTTATGTGGTGTTAATCTGAGGGGCTCCTGGAATAACTGAAGGACGAGTAAAATAGTTGGAAATACACTGATTACTTGAATGTGATAGTGGCAGGATTTTCCTTAAGAGCAATCACAGTTTTTATCAATTTTATTTTCTTGTTTTTATTTTCTACCAGTGAAAAAATCTGAAATGCTTAGATGCTCATAAATCAAGTAGAATTCTGGTTTATGTTTCACAATTGCTATAGTTTTATAGTTCTTTAAACACTTTTATTCTTCAAACATAAAAATATATAAAATATTATTTTTTTGTCTGGGAATTTAGAGGTGGAGGAGTCTTCTACCCACAGAGAGACCTATGCAGTGTGGAAGGGTCTGATTATTATCTGTACTCTGACAGCAGGAAAACTGTGGGCAGGGAGTTTGGGATGGTGGGGGCTGACGCAGGGTGGAACACTGGGCCTTGCGTTTTCAGCTGCACATTTCAGCTGCATTGGTGCCAACATCAGCTGTAAAAAGACAATAGTTGTGTATCTCTCCAGGTAATTTGTGTATCCAAACAACTTAACAGTGAATATAATAAGAGAAAAGCCAGAATGAAAAGCCTCCATGGGAGCCCTCAGTGCTAAGAACTGGCCTCCTCTCAACGCCAGCACATTCACCGTTATCTTCCCTTTGGTAGTTCAAAATATAATTATTCTTCCATTGGGCTGATGAGCCTCGAAGCAGCGACAATTCTGGCTTTTTTCCACCAGATTAAAGGGCAAGCTGCAACAACAGGAAGGGCCCACTTCATTTATGAGTAAAGAATGAGACACTTAGTATACAGTGTAAAACTCCTCCTGCCCCCCGTTTTTTTGCCAATGAAAATTAGTGGGATGCCCAAGAGCCACCGCCCTGCACGCATCCAGCAAGCTGCCAACCATCCTATTCAATTTGCTACAATTACCTTTAAAAAGAACTACTGAAACCACACAATGTTGGGTAGAAATGGAGGCCTCCCACTGAGCAATAACGAATGCACACAGCCCTAACTAAATCTCAATTTAATTTAAAAAATTTTTTTACTGAAGAATTTCAAAAATCATGATGAAGTTAATTTTGAACCCTCACATTTAGTCTCTTTGGTGCTACTGAAAATAGTCTGACCCTTGTTCATTTCAAGTGGACTGAGGGGAATAACAATGTCATTGTACTTTACATAATGTAATAAAGGATCTGGTGATACACTGAACAGCTGTTAGAAAGAAGACACAAATGCCATCTTAATATGATTTCTTAAATATTTAATAAGCTGTGTTTTAGTCTGGATCTGTATGTTCACTCACACTAGGTTAAAAAAAAAAAAAAAAGATAACACAAAGATAGGGAAGGTAGCCAGGGAGGCAATAGGCCGATTGGCTAAAAGCTCTTGAAATGCAGACATTAAATATACTCAAAAATTAAACAGTGAAAAATCTGCACCTCAAAAGTCCCAAAAAGTCTTTACATATCGGTTTCTGGGTAAAAGAATTAAATTATTTGCTGCCTGCTCTTTGGTATAACACATTAAATATGATAATTATTTCATGGAACAACTTTAATTTTTCAGATAAAATGGCTTTAAACAACTATTTATTTCCACTTTATAATACACTAAAAATTATAAAAGCATAGATCTACTTTTTCTTTTAACCTGATGAACAAAAATAAATACTTGAGCAATTTCTTCATGTCTTCATTTACACACTTGCTTACATATATAATATTAACATTGTATCAGACAATCTTTATATTTAATATATTGGCTTTTTAATCTCATACATTGTGAATAAGAACAAAAACGATTGTGGAGATCTCTCAGGAGCGCCAGGTAAAGTAGGGGAGATAAGACGGGAGGCTGTAACGTAAATCACTGTACTACAAAAATAGATAATGGCACAGGAATGAGTTCAGCAGAAGACGAGCTATTTTGAGATTATAAATCAAAAAGGTTTCATGGAATAGAAGTATCTGAACTGGATCTTGGCAAGGATTTGAAAGGATGCTGGAGGGGTCCAGCTGTCTGCTCCGGGACTACGGGAAGGGTTACAATCCACTCACCAGAAAAAGTAGGTTCCAGAGCCGCAGGGGCAGCTGGGAGGTGGGGCGAACTCGGCAGACGTCAGTGTGAGCTGCTGAGGTGGGGAAGAGCGGAGCCTTGGCCTGAATAAAGCTGGGAGTTCCGATGAGTAAACTAACCAGGACATAATAACAACGGAAATAAAAGTGTTTCGGGGTGGGGGTGGGGGTGGGGGGGGCCTGGAATTTAGCTCAGTAGTTTCGCCGCCTGCTGCGCAAGCTCAAGCACCCAAGTTCGATCCCCGGTACCGAAAAAAACAAAAAAAAAGAAAAAAGAAAGTGTGTCGGGAACTTGAGTGTCTGAAAGGGCTTTGATTAAACACAAGTGAGCGGGCCGAGGGCGAGGGTTCTTCTGGGAGCAGAACAAGCTCCACAGCACAGCGGTGCAAGGGCAGTAGAAGGAAAGTGGCTCTGGCCACATAACAGTCATGTAATATGAAAATAACGGAGTCATGGATGAGAACTTAGTCCTATTAAGTATACCTAGCTGCTTACAGTCGCTCTCTGTATGACTTAGTACGCGTTACGCCACATGATGAACTTAAGCATTACTGCATCTTTTCTGACAGAGAAAATAAGCAGGCGCTCAGAGCCATGATTTCCCCTGCGAAACACAACCTGGGGAACATTGTCTGGCTTGAACGGAAGGATTTCTGCACCCTTATCCCTCTCTGCTTTCATTTCTTTTAAAAGAAACAAATTTGGATTTTTTTATGGAGACATAATTACTAGAAATGTGTAACACGTGAGTTCTTAGGAAGTGGCATTTATCAGCCTTTTTTTTTTTTTTTTTTAACAAAGTTTTGCTTAGCTGAAACTTAACAAGAACAAAGTTAATACGGGGCTCCAGTACGTTTACCAATGTTAATGTGCCTTAAAATGTCAGTAGAAAATCAAATGCATTTTCTATCACGCAAATATGAACATTTTTATATTTTCAAGATTTTGTTCTTTGTTGGTCACTGGCCAAAGCAATGCATTTATAAAAGAAATTGCTATCTTTCCCCTGGCAGAGATAAGAGCCCTGTCACTCATCCTCTGAGGATTGTTCTCTCATGGACTGGGTACATGGAAAGGAAGAGAAAGAGAATATATTACAGTTTAAAAACAAATCTGCTTTGTAACTACAAACAAATTTCCATGTACAAACAATATGTCACCATTAGTAAAAGATGTGATTGTCAAATACAAATCAGCTCGAAAAAATGTGGTTTTCAACCTCTACTGCACATTAGAACCACCTGGGGAGATGTGAGGGCTTCCCCAAGCCCAGGCCACCAGCCTTGGTAATTAAACCCAAAGCTCTGGGGTGGGAACAGGCGTTAGTGTTTCCAAAACTCCTTGGATGATTCCAATGTGCAATCAGGTCTGAATGCTCCTGCTTTAAAATGCTTCTCTGTTCCCTACTTTCTAAGTGGGATCTTTTGTATCCAAGTTTAAAACTGTCCATTACAACAAACAAACAGTGAAAGAGTATTATGGGAATATTCACAAAAGAGCTAAAGTTTTGTGCTGGGAGGTTGGTTTTAGAATTCTTCCAATCATAAGTGAAAGATAATTACATGTCTTTAGTACAATCAAACAGTTGAATGACAAAGTATTCTGCAAATATGATTTGTGTGCTTTGCAATTGAGCAGAAAAAGTACAATTACGTGAGTTATCATAATATTAGGCAGACAGTGACTAGTGACAGAGATGTAGAGAAAAAGCACTGTTATTGTCAAGGGAGGGGAAAGATTAATGCCAGATTAATCAAATTTGAAGGTGATGGTATCTGTAGCATTCACTCCATTAAAGGAAAAGGAGAAGAAGATGCAAAATGAGAGACATAAACGGGGGGAGCTAGGTCTGGAAAAGGAGGTCAGAGTCATCTGCAGGAGCACCACGCACATCTAAGCCGGAGGTTCTCGGAATGACATGTTTTATCATGGACCGCGTTGAGCTTATGGCCTCATGGCACTGTGGACTCCTCTCCCCCTCAGACTCCACAATCTTCACTTTCTAGCTCTCCAATGTCCTATTCCAGCCCCCTGTACACCTTTCTTCCTCCATTTATCTTATATGTTTCTCATTTTCAAAAATGTTTCATATTCTTCAAAGTCTGTTCTCCCAGAGTTCTATCCTACCTTGTCTTCCTTTCTCACACTACAGATGACTGAGTCCTGAATTACTCTTAGGTGCTTTAACACCAAGTAAAGCAGAATTTAAAAGAAAATCAGTTCTCCTAACTGAAAGCAGTCTAACACTCCCCTCTCAAGTTCTGCCCTCCTCTTTCCCATAACTACTGACCTCCCCCAGTACTGATAAGATAGACATTCATAGTCCTATAAAGTTTTGTAACCCCTGACGAACTATATGCTCTGTAAACAACTATGTTCTGTAAACAAAGTTTATGACACCCTGTTCGCATATGGTTCATAAAAGGCTAAATTACTAAACTGTCTGCCCTGTTCTGGTAAACTCAATTACTGCGTCACTAGAAAGACCACCCCCCTTCGACTGAATGTATAAAAACTGGAACCTTCCTTTGTTCAATCGCCCAGCACTTTGAACATGAGTTTGGCTGGGTCAGGTGTCCTCCTAAAAAAATCCTAAAATCCTCCTGATTCCCACTGGGTCTCTCTTGCCCTTTTGGAATCCGCAACACGAGGGGAATCTCGTTGTCATCCACACATACCCTGCCCCCACGTTTAAAAGTTCTGGAGTTCAGCTGAGCCTTTCTCCTCTCCTCTCTCTGTTTCATTTCCGGAGGTGTCACAACCACCACGCCAGCCTCAAAGCTCTCGTGAAGATTGGCCTTGGCACCTTCAGCATCAGTGTCACTCCTCCCCTCCACCTGGCTTCCCAAGCATTGTTACAAATTCCTGATCACACGTCTTAACCTGCTCAAGCTAAGAGGATGCCATTTTCCTTCAGGTGTGTATGCCTACCTTGCTCACACTCCTTTTCATTCTGTAAGCCTCAACTCCGTCCTCTGAAAGCCTTTCAGGAGGTGGTAGTCTGAGGCCGATGTTCTTCCTCTCTGGCCAACTCATGGCTTACAGTGCACTGCAATTGTCGGTTTACTTGTCTGTCCCTAGGACACGATTTTCATTCACATAGAGTGACATCTATTAGAAGCCCCCATACTTCACCACCCATGTTTACAAGTCTGTCTCCACTGGGAGCTGGTAAGCACCTCGCTGCGGAGGGCAGGACACACTTCTTATTCTGCTTTGTGTCTCACACACTTAGCGTGGCACCTGGCACATAATTAGCACTCCATGGAATAAATGACTAAACAGAGCTGTGCAGTAGACAGGCTCATTCATCTACTCACTGAGTGACTGAAGCAGCAATGTGAACAATAGAATGGGTGAAACTTTGAGACAGGAGAGGAATTGGATGCCGTCACAAAAAGTTAGGAGCATCAAGTGCAACAGGCAGAGTTCTTTAACTTACTGAATTCACGGGCTTGTCTAGTTCTACCATCTGAGCTTTAAGTCCATCTAATGGCTTCATCCCTCTATCTTGTCCCTCAGTCTCTGTCACCAGATACCAGGTGACAGAGCTGTATCTGTCACATGGCTTCAGGAAAACAAAACAAAAACCAGACCTTCCACTCTTTTATTTACCAGTTCCATTCCTTTAGTGCAAAATACCATGTCACTAATCCTCGAAGGAATAGCTGTTTGTATTTAATTGAAGAACAATATGCATTTATTCACAAATGCCAATACTGACCCCATCAGGGAGTGCTATCAGGGAATATCTGATGAGTTTCAATCTGTTTCTTTAAAAACCTTCACATTAGTGTTCAGAATGGATATTTGATCAGGATAGTTCTTCTCCCAAAGAGAAACAATAGAATTCCCAGCTTGCTCAGAGACAATGGATTTCCCAAGAATAACAAACTCACTAGGAGAAAGGGAAAAGATTTTGGTATCTTCTGAAATGCAGATCCAAACTTCTCATAGGGATCCTTTTAATGAAACTTTAGTGTACCAGTCTTCCCCAGACCAGTGCCTTGATTGCTTCATAGATAAAATTCTCTAAAAGCAAGCTAGCTTACAAAACTCCACTGGATATTGTTCGCATTCACTGAATTTTGTCAGGAGTTAATGGCATGAGAACAGCAGAGGGATGGTTTTTCATTTGTGCATGCAGATAATTATATCAGAAACTCCACCATCCCCTGGGAAAGCTCTCTTTCATATAGTTGCTCCCACCATGAAACTCTCCTTGTAGAGCAGCTTCAGAACCAAATTAAAATGCACACATTCTCCATTTTTATAGAATAGAGATCAGCACATTTTTTTCTGTAAAGGATTATATAGTAAATATTTTGGGCTTTTGTGGGCCACATAGTCTCTGTTGAAAGTCCTTAATTCTTCTTTCTTGTGTGAAAGCAGACACAGAAAATACTAAAAAAAAGTACATAGGTGTTCCAATGTAACTTTATTTATAAACACTGAACTTGGAATTTCATGCAATTATCACATCATTATATATTGTTTTCCTTTTGATTTTTTCAACTATTTAAAAACATAAAAACCATTTTTAGACCATTGGCCATGAAAAAAAAAAAAGGCAGAAGGCCAAATTTGGACAGCAGCAGTGGTTTGCAATCTGCTATGCAACCTTCTCTGCCTTCTTCACTAGCATGGCTTTGTTTCTGAATGACTACCTCAGAAAATGAATTCTTCCTCAGTAGGTAAAAATGATGATAGAATTTCAATGAGGTGGTTCCTTGAAGTAGGAAAATATTCACTAGGATACAGTAATGAAACTAAAGGAGGAAGAAAACAGGACAAGTAGAGGAAGGAGAAGAAAAGATTGGGGGTAGAAGAAAATATTTATTACATGATCAGTATGTATGAAACACTTCATATTTTCTGTACCTTATTTTATTTAATCCTCCAAACCTCTCTGAAGTAAGCATTACTCTTCCTATTTTACAGACACTTGGCCCTAAAAAGGAAGAACCTTAACTCAAAACCAGGTTTGTGTTATTCTGTGTCCCACATTCTTCCCATTTGCTTTCAGAGTTGACAGAAGCAGCTAAGTCATTTTTGTTATTTTTAGACACATCTCATATAGTGAGGTTACAGTATTCTGAGTTTTTAAATCTTAAGAAATTCTAAACAGGAAATTTGTGTTAGGTACATGAAAGAAGTTTGGCCATTCAAGCTCTTTACTAAGTATATCCTTTCACATTAAAATGCATTTATTAGTGATGGCTATTCGGAGGCACATGGAAAATGTACATCAGTATAGTATTTTGAGAGCTGTAACTAAACTACTATATGTGTCTCTAGCCAATTAGATTCAAAAACTTAGCTCAAATTACATGAATTCATGCATTTATTGCATTTACCTATTTTGCTTAACAACATATTTCATTGGGGACATGTGCCCTTTCTCAGGTTGGTAGGCAATAGTTTAAACCCATTCCCACTACTATCTCCATTCCCTTAATGCTTCCTAGAATAAATTAGCAATTAGCAGGAGCCAGGAGGAGTTCTCTATCAGTCTTTCCAACAACAGTAGGGAAGGTGTTTGCCATCCCCCCAAAGATGACAGATAACTAACCATATGGGCCATCAATACTGAATTTGCTTGTTATTTTATCTCTGACACAAGTGTAATTTGCCTTCTGTGGAGAAGATGTTATTTTTTCAGGCAAAGGTTCTGATTTAGTCCTTTGATCTCAAGGACTAAATCCATTGCTTACAATGGCTTTCCCTCCTTTTTCCTGGAGTGGGGGTGGAAGACGTGAAGGTCAGTCTGCTTAGCATAAGGTGAATCTAGATGGGACTCCCTGAAACAAAAGTTACCTAACTCAGGAATCACAGGACACAAACTTCTGTTGCAACCTAAGAATGCAGAATAGCTCTTAGAATAATTGGAATAATATGATCAAAGAAATTTGGCTTTCCATTAAAAATTTTTTAGACCTACTGACACTTCACAGGAATTATAAACAGATTTTCTGCCCTTTCAGTGTAGTTATTTAGGTTACTGAAGCATGTTTGTAAGCTTTTTTAAAAAACTTCTTTTGTCCAAGTTGACAGGTAAAATATTTAATTGCAAGATGATGTTTTGAAGCTCACTGTAGAATGGCCAAATCAAGTGAAGAAACATATGCACTACCTCACATAGTTGTCATTCTTGTGGTGAGAACACTTCAAATCTACTCTAAGCACTTTTCAAGAATACAAGATACAGCACTGCTACTAACTGCAGTCACCATGTTATACAACAGATCTCTTGAATGTCTTCCTATTTAAATGAAATTTTGTACTATTAGGTCAACATCTGTCTTTGACTTCTTTGTTTCTCTTCTCACCACTAGCAGTGTCTGTCAGTGCCAGGGACACAGCAGGTATTCAAAAAATGGTTGCAGAATTAAGCGGCATCAACACTTAAATCACAATAATTAAGGCTTCATTCAGAGCCTTATCTATGACCTCCTCGGTAACAGGAATTCTGACCTTTTATAGACAAAATTCTTCTAACCCTGTAGGCTCTCAAAATATGGTCTACTCTCCAGACCATGAATATTAGGTCTTGTGAGAACTTGTGAAAAAGGCAGGTTCTTTGGCCCTACCCCAAACCTGCTGAATTGGAAAGTTTGGCAGGGGGGCCAAAATCTGTATTGCAATAATTCTTTCAAGTGAATGCACATTTAAATTTGAAAACCACTGTGATCTCATCTAAAATAGTATTGCAGAGCTTGTCCATTTCCTAAAATGAAGCTCCTAAAGAGGAAGAGATTTATTCTCCACATTTGGGGCAAGCCTCTGGTACTGCTGAATATGAAAAGATTAGATGACAGATAGGGTTATACATTAATATCATCAAATTTCAAAGGCTCTATTTTATCTCAAACTCACAATGCTCAAATTCAATGTTAGCCCAATCTGGTACATCTATCAGTTGGAAAAACAATATTGTCGTGAAGTCTACATCTTTATAGTCCTTTTCCATCTTCCTGGGTAATATATGGGTATGATCAGCAGTCAAAATGAAAGAATGAGGACTAGGGATACAACTTCAGAAGGGAAAAAACACAAAATAAAAGGATCACATGCCCTAAAGATGATTTGTTGAGTGCCATATTTCCCCCAGCTGCTGCCCAACAGACTTCTATCCTCTGAGCAAAAATATTACTACTTTGTTTAACTCATTTTTCAGGTTTCTGTCAGCTGAACGCCATCCATACAAGACATAAAAACTAAAAACCATTTTGCTCACACACTTAAAAAGGAATCATTTAGATCCTTTAAAGTTGAATCAGCAGCTATCAGAGTAGGACAGAGAAGGGTCAACAGTACTAAACAAAGCAAGCATTGCTCCTCTTTGTGATCACAACTGTCTACACATTTCTGACAGATTTCATGTGGTAATGTTTTTCTGAATGTCATCTTACAGAACTTAAACAATAAAGAATTAAAGTCAAAACTTGAAAAAGCTAATCAAAGAAAATGAAGTGTAATAGCTTTTCAGAAGCTAAATTGCATCAACATTTGAATAACCATTATTTCTTTCATCCTTTCAGCATTGTGTACTATCATTATCTATTCTTTTGGGGTTTTGAAAGGCTTTAGAATCTGCTGATTGTCACCAACTAGTTACTGAAGCTACAAAGCTCTGTAATACCGCTGGACCATGGCAAATGTAAAAAAGAGAATTAACTACTGCAAATACGGTTTCTGATGCCAGATAACTGGTATTACAACGCTGGAGTCACAGGGCTCACATCTGGGCATTTTCAGAGAGCAAGCTGTACACAAGCACAAACAAAACCACTTGGAATTAGCCACATTTTCAAAGATTCCACAGGAAAACCTGGCAAATCCAGAATCCAGTCACTTGCCTGTTGGCAGATAAAATATACAAGAGCAGAAGAAAGGGGTATGTTTCTGGGCAAACTGTTCCTTCATATATCCCTAATCCAAATTATTTTGTATAACAAGAGTGTTTTGAATTAATCATGTCATGGAAATATTTTATTATCTCCTGCATTTACTTTGGATAAATACTACTTAATTTGACTCCCTTCTGAGTAATTAAAAATGCATTATCTCAGTGGGAAATAGAATTAGTTTCATTATGCAATTTATTTCTGCATTAAAAGTAGCCAGATAGCAAGCAAATGTTTAGAGGTCGTAAATCCTGATGATACATAATTAGAAAACTAGAAATTAATACAATACAATGATTGACATAACAACATAGTTGGAAAGAGAAGTCAATTCTAAACAGTTCGTTCTTTCTTAAATGTATTTCTTCACACCTAAATTTGAGTATTGGCTAATGACAGTATAGTCAACAGGCTTTAAAATATACTAGTCTTTTTTTGTTGTTTTTTAATTTTAATTTTATCTATTTATTTATTTTTTGGAAATAGAATTAATAGGCAGGCTACTAAAATGTCAGTATTAACAGCACAGCCCTGCTTTTCCAAAATGAATTGCTTTAAGAAAACAGAATTAATCTCTATTTAATTTTTATTAGTACATGTTTGCAGTACATAATTTAAAAGGTATTTCTTATATCTCATTGCATATAAGTAGACAGTGATCAATGTTTCTTTCGACCTTGTCTGAAACTAATACATTTCCACAAATTCTCTAAGTCAGAGAGAGAAAAGAGCACTGAGGAAGAGATACAACTTTATCACTCAAGAGGAGCAGTAATCTGATAAATTAAAACATTTTTTGAAAAAGTATCTGAATTTTAAGTGGCCATCCTGTTCTAAAGAACCATGTAATGTTGAAAAAAAAAGACTCGATAGCAATCAGGTGGTCTTTGTTCTGAAACAGAAGTCTCAAATTCAGACGTCTGTGGGGATCAGGCAGTCAAGACTGAAGATGACTGTACCCAGCGGCACTGTTTAAAGGCAGTAGGGGCTCGCCACCACTCAGTTCCAGCTGATCGTGGAAAGGGGAATATTTACCCAGTGTTACCAGACCACGTGACTGTTTTAAAACTAGAATTTAAATATTTACATGAAATCAGTGTTTTTCAAATGGTGGTGACTAACTTAACAGTGCTGCATGATTCCAGGACTCTGGGGGTGAGAGAAACACATCCAGGGCCAGATGCTGTCTAGACCATATGTAGCTACTAAGTAGCTACAGTCTCTCAGGGACCGTTTCCATATCTGTAAAGTACATGCCCAAGTTGCTACTAGCACCAGGTGCCTATTCTGGTCCTTTGTTGTAATATATTTCTTTATTTGAGAAAAAACTGTTTGTAGAGATTTTCCTTCTCAGTAAGTCAGGGTATCGAAAAATAACATCAACATCAGAAAAGACAATCTCCAGATACTAATGCAATCTATTTTAGAGACTCAGTTGCTAAGAGGTCATTTGTTCACAGAAGTCTGCGTTGTTAATATGTCCTATAGAGTTAGGTAGACATTCCTTAAATAATCAGATACAGAAAGAAGCTTTAATTTTCAAGAGGTGGTGTTTCCTAGTGGGCGAGGACACACACTGGAGTCAGCGTGACCTTTGCTCTGAGCTGGTTCCCCATTTGGTTTAACCTTATGCAAGTTAATGGAGCTCTGTGCACTTTGATTTTTTCATCAGTACCAACGCCTGACATGGATATTTTGAAGGTTGAATGAGTTATGGTAAAGTGTTTACAACAGTGTCTGAGACAGAAAGCATCAACAAAAAACAAGCTGCTGCTATTATACTGTAAAACAGCTCAAATGCTAAAACCACATGTGAATAGTTTAAATCCACCAAATCTCCTAAACTGGGTGAACTAGCATTTTACTCTAAAATATTTAAAAGAAGTGAAATGCAGTCTTCATCTAGTGAAGACCAAAATCAATCATTTGCTAAAACAAACTGGTAACTTGAAAATGAGGACCTAACATGCAACAATTTGCAGAAATCTAATAGAGGTCAACCCAGGAAACCTGGGTCAATGTGCTGGAACAGGGGCCGTGCAAAATCAAACAGTGTGAAGAAGGCTTCTTTCTTGGTTACCACCCTCTTGTGATTAATTAACAGCCTTACTGCCTCCACCCACCAGCTGTATCCTCACTCATATGCCTGACCCCAGATGAGGACTACAACAGTATAATGAAAACTATGCCTCTAATTGTCCAGCGGGCGATCATGGCTTGGCTAAGAAAGGCCCTTTCACTCCCCTCCTTTCTGATTAACGAGATGGCTTTATAAATCCTCTTAATAAGTTCATTTGTGTAACCCAAGGCTAGCTGCCCTTCTTTCCTGCTGCTAAGAGGGCTCAGCTGCTTATCTCTGGGTGTGAATCATCAGAAGAGAACTGTGAAAAAAAAATTAAAATTTGTGAAATTGACAAGTAATGCTCATCTCATGTCTCCTGTTAGCAATGTTTATTTGTGACATATACAGGCAGCAAAATTATAAGACTTTACTGAAATCTTTACTAGTTTATAAGAATACAAACACTTATAGTTGCACGCAGGCTCGTGTAAATAATACACAAATCTTTATTATTGCTAAGTGATTTTCATGTGCATTATGCCATTTAGTCCACTCAACAATTCTTTGTGATAGTACTGTTGTTATTCTCATTTTCAAGTAAGAAAGTTATACAAGACCACATGATTACTGAGTGTCAGAAATGGGCTTCATTTTAGGTTTTCAAAGACAGGGCCATAATTCATATGTCTCATTGTTGGGTGGCTCTGAACCACCAATGTTTTAGGCCAGCAGGAACATGTTAAACTTAGTGTTCTTTCCTTTATAATGTGTTCCAATTTTTTAATCCCTTGTCTTTCAGCTCTATACCTGTCTCTCCACATTTTGTATTACTGGGGATAGGAGTTTACAATCCAAATTTCCCATGCTCCTTTACCATGCTCCTTTTGGTTCTGCAAATTGGAGGTTGTGCTAGTCAGCTTTCCATCACTGTAACAAAATACCTGAGATAATCAATTTAAAAAGAGGAAAGATTTATTTTTGGCTCACAGTTTCAGAGGTTTCAGTTCATGGTCTCTTGGCTCTGTGTTTCTGGCTTGTGGTGAGGCAAAACATCATGGCGGGCAGCACAAGGTAAAGCTGCTCACCTTAAGGTAGCCAGGAAATAGAGAGGGAGAGACAGGAAGAGCCTTGGATCCTAATATTCCCTTCAAGGACATCCCCCCAGTGACCCAATTTCCTCCAACCAGGACCCATCATCTAAAGGTCCTACCATCTCTCAACAGTGCTGCAGGCTGGTGACCAAGTCTTTGGATTTAAATCCAAACTATAACAGAGGTAGAGACGGGCAGTAAGAAAGCATGATAAAGACAGAAGATTCTTGGCTTGGACACTTTAGTGTCATTTTAATTAGGTAGGTGATGTCAGTTGCTATGGGAACTGTAGGGTTGCTGTAATTCTAGACTCTAGCAGCTTAAAAAAGGGCAGTGCTTTTTTCTTGGTTCCAACTTAGGTTGAGATAGCACCTCTTGAGTGGATCTGGAATCAATTGCCAAGTCTCTCCAACCCGCTTGCAACAGCTGGAGCAAACACTTGGCCTCCAGCCTGGGGCTGTTAGCTACTTTTGTTCAAGGGATCACTGCTTCTTCCTTTTGCTCCTCCAACAGCCCTCTTACTCTCTTTTTCAGGTCTAGCCTTGTTTGAAATGCCTAAAGTGGCATCGATTTTCCTGCTGCATCTTGCCTAATACACATACACCTGCTAGGTGGTAACCCTTTGGGAAAGGAATGTGAAATAGAAGACAGCAGCCTTGCTACAAAGATGTTTGTAATCCACTTAGGTAGTAGAATTAATACAGTTGAACCGTGAGTAAACTGGACAGACACTGAAGGGCAAAATAGATGGCACCCAGAGTATTTGCACAATGTACATCTCTGTACAATGACATTGGCAATGTCCATGGGCACTGCCCACAAAGTCCACTGGCCTGGTGTGAAAGGAGAGGATCACCCTTGTGTTCTTGCTTCTGCAAGCACACACTCAAGTCTGCTCCCAGCCAATGCAGCGGCAGCTCCGTGATCAGCCCACCAACATGCTTGGTTCATACTTCCTGCCCCACAGTCATCTCTGGTGCCAACTTGTCTGCCTCATTCTTTTTCAGTTTCCTCTTCATTAGCTTCTGGCTCATTACAACATTAGCATCCCTAAAGTCCACATTTGCAGCACCATATATAAAAAAGTTTTTGTTTGCAGTGAAAGGGGGCAGGACTATGACACATGAGGCAGAATTTGGGGCAGAACTGTTAATTTCAAGGGGGTTAATAGTAGGAGAAAAGTGATTAAATGATTCCTGGACCGTCAATTTTTTTTAGCTCTCATTAACTCTATTGATTTTACTTTTTCCCCTCTAAACTTAGGGTATTCTATATTATTTGGGGTTGAGTTTTACTTAGTTTTAAAACTACTCTTTACTGAGGGTTTAATCTGTACTAGGTCCTTTGCACATGCTCTTTTGCACCCTCCAAAACCAAATATTTTCCCATTTTGCAGGTGAGGAAAATGAGGCTACAGCAGTTAAGTTACTTCTCCATTGTTTTAATCCATTTATGTTGCTATAACAAAATACTATAAACCAGGTAGCTTATAAACAATAGAAATTTACTTCTCACATTTCTTCAAGCTGGGAAGTCCAAGGTCAAAATGCCAAAATTTGCTGTCTGGTGAAGACCTGAGTTTTGGCTCACAGACTTCACCTTCTTGCTGGGTCCTCACATGATAGATGAGAGTACAGGTCTCTAAGGTATCTTTTATAAGGATTAGTATCCATTCTTGAGGACTCTATGCTCACGATCTAATCACCTTTCAAAAGTGCCACTTCCTAATGCCATCACACTAAAGGTTAGGCTTCAACATATGATTTGGCAGGGCACAAAGATTCAGACTATAGTGTTCATTTTTCTACTTATTACTGGCAAAGCCAGGACTCACATCATCTGAGTAGGTGTCTGACTCTTGAGTTCATGCCCTAAAAACAACATTAAAGCCCCTTTGTCTCCACAGATGGAGAACAGCATTTGTGATGAGCACCGAAGTACTTCTGTAGCCAGTGTCTTCATCTGGGGACAAAGCAGGGAGCAGGGCCTTTTCAGGGTAAAGAGCAAGACAGAATGAGAGAGGTTCCAAAGCAGCTCAGCATCTGTTTTACATGCAGGGATTTGGCATCTGATGCATTTGAGCAAGGCTCCCCAATACCTGACAAGAGCAGATCTGCAGTAGCATGGTTCCCACAGGTGTCTGAAAGAAGCAAAGGTCATGCTCTGCTCCAAAGGGTGGAAACCAGCACTTCTGCCTCCTGTGCTTTCACATACTTCAAAGTCTTAAGAAGGATGGAGAGGCCAGGGATTTAGCTCAGTGGTTCTATTGCCTGCCTCGAAAGCACAAGGTCCCGAGTTCGATCCGTGGTACCAAAAAAAAAAAAAAAAAAAAGGAGGATGGAGAACACATAGCTACCCTTCTGAGAACCACAAGCATTCGTGCTCCAGCATTCTTTTATTCCCTACAACCAGTGGACAAAGCTGGACCCCTGTAAACAGTGAAGCCAGGAACATTTCTCTGGGGTTCTGCCCAGTTGTGTGCCTTTTCTTACACAGTGCTATCCCTTCTCTCACCCCTTGGCTAGTCTGTATTCTGATGTCTTTGCTGGAAAGAAATGAAATATGAAGACACTGCAGCATTGTACAGGCATGGGATCTCAGAGGTTTCATTTCAGCAGAGATCAGAGCATAAAGGTGAGGGACATGAAAAGTATACAGGTGACACAGGATGCCGATATCTGATGCGTGATTGAAGCAGTAGAAGCTCAGTAAGTAGAGAAATGTATTCTGGAAACCAAGCCCTAGCAAAGGAAGTTTAGGCACTAGCAGGTCAGAGTGTGTTTCCTGGGGTGGGGGTGGGGGGGCTAGCATCCTGAAATCATGTGAATGCAGGCTCTGTGGAGGTCTTGGAGGTTGATAAATATTTTTATTGTGTTTATAGGAAGCACTGTCTTTGATAATAGTTCCACAAAATGTAGATCCTGTAATTCGTGGACTGCTAGGAGCATTGTTCTGATTCATATGGTCTCTCATGCTTTTAAGACTAGCAAATTAAATGAATTATTGGAAAAAAACCTCTAAGAAACAAATGATAATCTCTCTCCCCAAATAATCTGTTTCCCTCCATCACGGGAGAAATTGCCATGACTTTGGCCAAATTGTTAATGTTATTTACATCTCAAGTAGTATCTTCTTTTAATCTAAAAGAGAACATGAAGGAAAAAAAACCTAATTCATTTGAGGACAAGGGTTTTTACTTAAAATATATGTGGCTCTGCTGGTCAAGAGCCTCCTCTGTGTCAGTGCCAGAAATGAGTCACAAGCCAAATGCCGCATCAGTCTTTGTAAACTTATGATTAGCTTTCAGTCCAACAGAGCCTGTGTTTGTCACCAGGATATTTGCTCCCCAGCTACTGTTGAAGGATCAGTGACATACTTCAAAGATTTGGGGAACACTTTCTGTTCTTTTCGAAAAGCATTTGTTCTCTCAAAACAAATGCTAGATTTGTTCATTTCCTCCAAAAAAATGAAAGGAACATTTCTTTTGATTGTTTTCCAACTCCACCTCCTCATGAGACATTTTCCTTCTGCTAGCAAAATTTGTGAGTAAACTCAGCTCCAAAATATGCCATTTCCCAATCTGAGTGCTCCCAGTCAGAGTGCTCCATAAAACCAAGGTGGAATTTATTTAGCTAATAGTATTACCTGACAAGAACTGAAACTTTGTAAGTCATCACGCATTCATTCATTGAGCAAAGTAAGCACCTGCTATAGGTTGGGCAGTATTCTTGGTACTGGGATATATTACTGAACACTATAACTAGAAGTTCCTGTCCTCACAGACCTTCATTCTAGCAGGGGAAAACAGATATCACAATAATGGTGAATTATATAGTTTGTTTAGATGGTATTATAGAGAAAAAATGAAGCAAGGGAGGAGTAATAGGGGTTCCAAGGTGTGCATGTGTGTGTGCATGTGCTGATACACTTCCTAACCACAGGATCAGGTAATATGAGGTGTGAATGAAAAATATGATGTGTGTTTAAATAATAAAGTTTATCACAAAGACACATTGCCATTACCCCCCTTCAAAATATTCCCCCTGACTTCAAACACTTATCCCGTCACTCTTGCCCCATTCAAAAGCAGTTCTGGAAATCCTATTTTGTGTGTATCTTTAGCTGTGCTGCCAAGGTTGCTTCAATGTGCTCAACTGATTCAAAATGTTTACCTTTCATGGTCATTTTGACTTTGGGGAAGAGCCAGAAGTGTCATGATGGTACATCCAGTGAATAAGGACATACCATCATGTTTTTATAAGCCTATCTTTCCATTTGATGGCACTCAGCAGCAGCTTTCACAGTATGTGTGTGTGTGTGTGTGTGTGTGTGTATATATATATATATTTTTTTTAATCACATCTCATAAACAAAACATAGGAAGACTTCCAGAACTGCTTCAGAACATAGTGAGAGTGATGGGATAAGTGTGTCTGAAGCCAGGGAAGTATTTAGAGAGGGATTAACAGCAATGTGTCTTTTACAGCAATAAATGAAAATTAAACATTCATTATATTTTTCAGTCAACCCTTGTAGCTCCCCAGGAAGAAGCAGTGAGCTACTCTTGCAGGAGAAGCACCCTGGGCAGAGGTGGGAGTGTGTCTGGCTTGCTCATGGGACAAGAAAGCCAATGTGCCTAAAGCAGAGACGAGGAAGGAATAAAAGCTATGGTCAGGGTAAGGGATTTGGCTTTGCACAAGGACAAGGAAAAACATTAGAATATCCAGAATGAAGTTCTTTGTAATCAGATCATCAATATAATTAAATACAAATTTAAATAAAATTCATGTTGCAAAGCCATTATTACTCATGATCACATTTAAAGAAAACAGTGCATCTTTATCATGACCATTGTTTCAAACGGCTGAAGTGAATGCAAAAAGGTGGGGGATTTTTGAATAGGTAATTTTACTGTGTGACGAGGTAAGGGGCTGATGGAAAAAGGGTCCCCAGTCCAGCAAAAGATAAAAACTCTTTGTGCAATTCTACTAATTGAGTCAAATGACAAGATTTTATATCCCTTCCTTTGGATTTTCAAGGCCACTTATTTTCCAGATTCTTTTATTAAAACACCTGGTTATGGCACTGGCCTTGAAAGCGCAAGGTCCCAAGTTTGATCCCCAGTACCAAGAAAACCAAAAAAACCCAAAAAAACACAAACCCTGGGTCAGGCTGGGTAGAAGACATGGAAAGGAATAGGAAATCAAGTGTAAAGTGGTTAGCGGTTAATTTATTCTGAAAAGCAGTAGACAGATAGGTTCTGCCTTCAAAATCCTGAGTGAATAAAACATGGCTTGAGTTCCTGAGAAAGAGGGGGACCAGGTACAAAAAGCAAGCTTTAGTTATGACTATTTTTATTACAATAGACATATGTCACAACCTGTGAGCAAACTACACAGACACTAAATTCCAAGAATGTCTTTTTTTATAGAATCAGCCACAGAAGAGATCAGAATGCCCAACACTAGTGTAATAGTGCCTTGTAGCAGGTGAGCGCCCCTGCCCATATTACACTGGTTGGCCTAGAATTTATTTTCTCCTTCTGCATCACCCATTTATTCTACATGATGCATATGAATTTGGAATGGATACTCAGAACCACAGGTGCAGTGTAATGACTTTGACAGCCTTTCAATTTATTATTCAGTGCGAATGGGCAGCAGGGTACTGGCTTTGAGTTCCATATGAGACCTTATTTGTCATGTACTCACGGCACAGTGACCAGAACTGCTGAGGCCAAATACTTCCCATATGAACTAAATAAGCATTCTGGTGGACACATTTCTCGCCCAGGCAAAGATGTGGCCATGAAGCACATGAACCCTGGAGCTGGACTCCCTTGGTCTGAACCTCTGGTCTGCTATTTACATGCTCTGTGTTCATGGGCAACATGTTTAACTTTAAGTGAAATATAATAGTAGGTTCCTGTGAAGATAACATAAATAAAACATGTAATGTGCTTAGAATGTGTCTACTGCATGGTCAGCCTCATAAATGACTCATTATTAAAGTAGTTTTAGAATAGGTATCACTAGGAATATTCAATTCTGCTGTAAATGTTACTGCCTAAATACAAATTTAATCCTTTTGCAAATTTCTGTTAATATTTTTATGGTTATAGAAGAAAAAAAGGAAAAAAAGAAACCGCAATATTTACAAAATGCTGCTTAGGGAATATTTTGAATATTCTCAGTTGTTATTGTAATACTGCATTAATTTTGCCTTATTAAATATTGAAGAAGGGGCATTGCCATTGGGAAGAAACTCAAATACATTATATGAAATTAAATGAATTTATCTTTATGGACTATAATGTTAGAGGATCCCAGATGCTACTTTTATAGTATACATCTTGTATTTTCTAAAAAAGGTCATATGTTGTGCATCTGCCAAAAAAAACAGGGAAGGATAAGACAAATGCAAGTTGAGATATTTGGAGAAAACAACTTGTGTCCATACAGTGCTCTCCTACAGGCAGCACTGAGGTGCACAAGTCAAAAGAGCATGCTCACAGAGGAACAGCAAACTTCTGCCCATGGGGAGGGATGTGGGCCAGGAAGAAGTGTAATAACAAAGGAACCAGCCAAAATTGTATCAGATCTGCCTTTACAAGCTGGAATTTCTCCATTTTCTTCTCTAATTCACTGTAAGATTTAAATTATGTTGCTGATTTTGGGGCACTAACTGTTTTATGAGTCAAGAGAAACACAATCAGGAAAATTATTTTTAAATTCATATACTTTTGATCAAAATATAATCAACTCAGTGACAAAAACCTTTTTAAAAAAAACCTATTTTATTTGGGAAATAAATTTTACATATATTGAATAATAGTTTTACAGAATTATATTTCATTGGGTCAGATTCTGATTATAATTCTTTGAAAAATCAAAAAGGAGACTGTACAAGAGTCTTTACATTCAAAACAGGTAAAACATTCAATTATAATGAAAAAGTATGCAAGATATAACAGTGTAATGCCAAGAAATGAAAGGTTAACTTTGATATGAAAATGAATTTAAACTCTAATAAACTCTTTAATATAATCTGCAAATAATAGATATAATTTGAACAACTTAAAAAGAATGCACTGCGTATCCTAGCATGTCCTATTCATTTGTTTTCCTCCTGTGGTACTAGAGGTTGAATCCAGGACTTCAAACATGTAAGGCAAGCGCTCTGACACTAACCCACGTCCCTAGCCCTCTTCGTTTTTATCGTGAGACAGGGTCTTGCTAATTACCCAGGCTGGCCCCAAACTTGTGAGTCTCCTCTCACAGCCTCTCCAAGTAGCTGGGGTAGCGAGCATGCACCACTGTGTCAGGCTACATTTCTCATTCTTTTCATCAAGAGATCAACGGCAGATGATAATTCCAATTTCACTATAGATGCTAAGGAGCATCATATGTCAGCCAGATTCAGAACAATGCCAACTGTGTAAAACAAACAAGATTTTCTCTCTGCAAAGATAACATCTATAAAAATTAAAATCATTATTAAAGTAGTTTTCCAGAAAATATGTTCTATGGTCCACACAGATCACCAAGATAATTTCTAGGGTAAGAAGAACTAATGAAGAGTTGGCATCAGGCACATGAGAAGTCATCAGTGCCATCCAAACCTGGCTGGAATAATCTGGAGGAGAGGCAGGCAAGGTGTGCCCATGTGGCTCCTATGGCACCATCCCATTGATTAATAAAAGGAACATCAAGGCAGATTTGGGGGTTTTATTTTATTTTTGCTTGTTCTATGCACATGAGAAGTAGAGGGGAAATGAAATAGTTTTCCTATTTTTGGAAAACATATAACTCCTCCATTTTACTGGCTGAATAGAAGATAAATGGACAGTGGCATGAATTTTGATTAAGAAATACCTAGGAGCTCAAAATAAAAAATTTATAAATATAATTTATTATTTGGACATTTAAAATTATGACTTGGTGCATTAATTATGGCAGAATTTGTCCATAATTGCATACAAATTCCCTCTGTGGCCATTGTGTTGCTTTAGGACAATATTTCTGAGACTTGTGATTCATCTTTGTACATGCCCTAGGGTTAAACTGCCTTTCATCTTAATAAATCTGAAAGAATTATTAAGATGGAAATGTTTTATAGAAATATCACCGCAATCATTTGGCACATGCATAACTTAATGCCCTTTCCAAATACTGACCACAGGACAAAAAAACACCACAAAAAATAACAACAGAACAATGTAGCTTTTTCCCTTTATGCTTGACTCAAATTTTTCTGCTTAGTAATAATGACATATTGTCCCATTTCATTGCTTTCAAAAATGTTTCTAGTGACCCTTGGGAATGGTATGTACTATTTCCCTACATTTTTGCCCTTGGCAAAAATTTCTTTATTTAGATTACTCTTTGAGAAAACCATTTCCATTTGAATTGTGTGTGTTCTAAGGTCCTTCAGTTAATAAGAGTTTTTGACCTTCTGGTTTCTACACAGCCAGTTCTCTTCCTAGAAATGATTAATGGCCTTA
>NW_004624739.1:21456207-21473385 GCF_000247695.1 Heterocephalus glaber | reverse complement strand
TTTTTCCAGATCCCCTTTTGTTGCCAGTTCAGTGGGTCCAGGTGGTTGAGTATCAGAGTGTTCCATCTCATTTCCCTTTGTGGTTGCTGTAGGTGATCTGGACGTCTGGTTTTGAGGCTTATTTACGTGTTTTGTCATTTTGACTGGGGGGGCAAGGGGGGTGCTGTTGACATCCACGTGGCTCACCTCCTCTGAGCTGGGAGAGGTGGGCCAAGGACCGGGAGTGGTGGTAGGAATGGTGGCCCGAAAGCCCTTTCCTCTGGGCCAGGAGCAGCAGGATATTTGGCAGCCCAGAACCCCCTTCCTCTGGACTAGGAGCAGTTGGACGGCAGCTCGGAAGCCCTTACCTCTGGGCCAGGAGCGGCAGGACGGACAGCAGCCCAAAAGCCCTTTCCTCTGGGCTGGGAGTGGAGGGAGGGATGGTGGCCAGGCAGCCCCTTCTTTGGACCAGGAGCAGTGGGACAGAGGCTCAGAAGCTCCTACTTCTGGGCAGGAATTCTTTAAATGCTGAGAACTTGATTAGCTCCAGTACAGTGGTCTGGTGGTCCGGTGTCCTCTGCGTCTTTGTAGTGTGGAACCAGGTGGCTGTACAGAGAAGAGGCCAAAGGAGCGGGGGTGGGGGTGGGGTCCAGTGGATTGCCGCCGGGGCGCGGGCTGATTCGGTGCTTTCAGCGAGACTCTTGACCCCGGGACCGCGTCCGCAGACCTGCCTATCTGCAGCGGGCTGATTCGGTGTTTCCATCGCGACTGGCCCTTAATTCTCTTCATATGGGGAACCAAAGCAAACCATCACTTTCTTCAAAAAAGTACACTGATTCTTAGGATAAACTAGGATGATGAGATATGTATCACCAAACTGGAACAAGTTCCCTGGGTTCCAGAAAGAAAGAGAGGTCTCACCTAACACTGTATTCACAAAATAATGGGACAAGTATTCTGGGTGAATTTAAACAAAACAAAAAGGGCCAGGGATTTAGCTTAGTGACACTGCTCCTGCCTTGAAAGCACAAAATCCTGAGTTCGATCCCTCATATCACCACCCCCTAAAAAAGTGCAAGTAGCCACTGTCCCCCTGGGGCTATTTGCTTGACTCTTGGCCTCTCTATTTACTATTTCCTCCACCTATGTCCTTCTTTTGGGATCTTAGTTTAAATGTGTCTATCAAAGTGATAGTAGTCTGCTTGCCTCATTTTTTACATTCTTTCATTGAGTTCTCTTGAAATATCGATGTCAGATTAACTTCATCAACGCAATTCTGGGCACATGTCATTTTTACTCAAGAATTTAATAGATGAATATAATTCAAACTCAAATAGTATATTTGCAATTAGCCATGATCTCAAATTCAACATGTTCACAACCACACTCTCTCTCTTCCTCTCAAAAGCAGCTTTTCTTTTTCATTTCCCATTCTGGTCAGCAGCATCACCATCCAGCTGGTCTATAAAGGCAGAGTCAGGCCGGGTTTTCTCACATTTCATTGCCAACTGGCATACAGGTCCCCTCAAATGTATTCTGAGCTGTCTCCCCTCGTCCTTACCCTCACATAGGGCCTGGGCTCAGCCTGTCTTGCTCCTTGCCTGCATGCTGTTGTGAAGAGCTATGATGTCTGCCTTTATATGACCATTATACCTTTAAATATACATACATACATATGTATGTGCCTACACACATATTTTTGACATTTGTAGACAAATTATATCATATTGCAATTATTGTGTTGGCTATATTTCCTGTATTCCTCACTGGTTACTTTTTGAGGAAGTCTGAAACATAGTACCTCATTCAAGAATGAATAAATGAATGTTTATTCCTATGTACACATACACAAAAGGAAGGAAGGGAAAAAAGAAGAGAAGGAAGAAGGATGGGAGAAAGTGAGGGAGGGAAGTATCCCCCAAATTACTTTCAACCACTTTGGTCTATTTTCTGCTTTAAAATGGTTTACTTTTTTCCTTTTGGCCATCCTGCTTCAGCCTCCCAGAGTGCTGGGATTACAGGCTGTGCCACCATGCATAGCTTCAATTATCTACTCTTTCTAACAAAGTCTTTCCATGTCTTAAATATTGAGTCCTTACCAGATCAAGGCAGTTATACTGTAGTAATAAAAATAATTTGGACAGAATTAATAAATCCATTATAATGTAGTTATTTGAAATCTACTTCCTCACTGAATTTAGGACCAAACTACACAAGAAAAGCTCTAGCATACAAAGATTTGTTTTCAGGAAAATGAAAATGCCTATCAGTTTGCCATTAAACATTTCCCTTAGGAGTGACTTTCTGGTTTTCTCATTTCAATTCAAATAATTTTTACAGAGCACGAACGAGGGGCACAGGATGGTTCAAGGGGCTCCCTGGCATGTCTCTCATCCATGGCAAGAAAGTTTGTTAAGTGCCTTCTAAAACATACAACAGGGGCTGGGGATTTAGCTCAGTGGTTTCGCCGCCTGCTGTGCAAGCACAATGACCCGAGTTCGATCCCCTGTACCAAAAAAAAAAAAAAAATACAACAGTTGCATACTTATTACTTTATACACTGAATCAATTTGAAGACTGTTTTGTAGCAAGGCATATCTGTAGTTGTATTCTGTATAAGAGGAAAATGCTACATAATAAAGAAATATTTTACAACACACTTGAAATTTAGATATACTTTCCAAGTCATTTGAATCACTTAAATATAGTAGCTTTGTCTAGTTATATTTTTTAAAGTCTTTCTCAGTGCCCCCCATCCCCACGAACAAAGCCATTTACGAAATTACATTAATCACATCTTCTCTGTGCTTTTTAAATCAATCAATCAATCAATAAAAATAGAAAGCTGCAGAACCATTTTCCCCATGCTTCTCTATGTTGGATTTTCCTTTGCCTTGCATTCTCTCCTTTCATAACTTGTTCCTATGGACTTTCTTCACCAGGCTAACAGCTTCTGTCAGCAAGCTTTTCTTCAGTACAGTATCAAAAGCTTCACAGAAAAATGGATTAATCATGTTCACTGTTTCTCTTTGTTTACCCCATCAACTCTTGTGGAATTCAAGCAGATCAAGAAAATGCATGTCTAATCACACATGTGAACTTCCTCTTAGTTATTTTAGTGTACTCTTTTAAATATAACACATAATTAAAAGTTCTCTAAAGACTAATAAGTTTCAAATAGGCTTAATTTTACCAAATGTCCTCCACATCAACTGTATTGCAGTGAAATATAATTTTCTTTAAATACATATTCATTGTACCTTGAGTTCCAAAAGAGAAGCTTACATATGCAAGTGCCACAGAAATAATTCGGCATTTTCTTTACTATTTCCACAAATATTCCTCGTGAGACAGACATACTTTAACATTTTAAAACAATAGTGAATTGGGATTAAATATTATTCATCAAATAACAGAAGTCATGTACTCTATGATCTTTCAAAGCTGACTTTTGAATGGTCATTGACAATTCTAAATTGGAGGTTCCCCATTGAAGTCTTAGCCTTAAAAATATCAGAATGCCATCCTTCTTCAGCAATTTCAGGCCAAGATTTAAACGATATAAATATTGGTGACTTTATCACTTCTTTACGTAGTCATTTAATGTAGTAATTCTCTATTACATAAAAATTCCTTCATGTTCAGGATGGGATTGTTTGCTTTGCTTTTCTCAATGTTATAAGTAGCTTTTCTGAATGGCCCTGATGATTTCCTTTTTCAAAATACTGGAGTCTCATGGCATATCAGCCAACACCATCACCAAAGATCGCTTGGCCATTTCTTCTACGCTAGATTCCTCACTCAGCATTTTAGAACATAGCTCTCTGATCACTTTAATCTTCTTGCTAAGAGTTAAATGGTCAGAATATTTTTAAAGTAGTAGAATTCTTATGTCTCAGGTAACAAGTAAAAGATACTAAACAAATAAAAAATTCTCACTCGTCTTTTTTAAACCAGTAGCTGGGGAGAACAATATGAAGAATATCCTTTTTTTTAAAAATATGCTGTGAAAAAATAGTTGGTTTAATGGGGATTCAGAATGCAGCAAGAGAAGTCACAACCTGGTGGAGCAGACTGGAAGTAGAATTACCCTGGCTGGGCTGATAGGGGTACTGCCTCCAGGAAGAGCAGGTTTCCAAATGAGACCCCAGGTCCACCCACTGTCTACAGGACAACCTATTTGCACATCTCTTAGTGCCATTCAGCGAACTGCACTCTATGTACTTCCAATGGAGAACTTTGAAAGAACAAAAATTAAACTCAGGGCAGGATTACTGATAGGACGGACACGTGCCACCAAGCATTTCTGTTTACTAGAAGGGCATTCCTCCTGCGAACTTCAGAGTTTATAGGATCCCTACCAGGGTACAGCGGAGAAAGCTGTTATGAGACAATATTTCTGTTATCTGATTAATAATAAGAGAGTCTGCTAGGTCTGTGGTTTCATTTACAAAGGCACTGGTGTGAAATAAACTCAGAGACGACCAGTTTGCAAATGGGCCCACGTGAGCAAAGCACCAGCCGCTAAAGGAGCACTTCGGACGCACCTCAGCTGCAGAGGAAGCTGAAGGAGGCATCCTAGGAGCACATTAATCAACACATTCAAGGAATGCATTAATCAACACTGCTGCCACAGGCTGGCACGCCTCATTGTTTCATCGGAGCATGCTAAATAACCCAGAGCAGCAATTTGAATATGGACTCCCACCATGCCGCAAAAAACAAAATCCCTTTTAACACTGTCTCCATCCACCATATTCTACCCAGCTCCTTCAATAGAAATCATCCTTTCCCGCATTCCACGTAGTTTATGGACTCGCTCGCCACTGCAGTCAACCAGAAACAAAGAATCTTCAGAGACCCGCTAAGTTTGACAAAAGCTGTAAATGCCTTCTGCACATATGAAAACTTGAAGCCATCCAAAGGATTTCTTTTTCTTTTCTGTACAAAATGAATGCTGTCACAAAAGGCAAGATAAAACAAAGCAAAGCAAAGCAAAAAAAAAAAAAAAGCCAAGCATCTATTTGTGTATGCAGTCAGTTGTGACAGCAACATACTGCATTACCAGCAGGGGCCTGGGCCTGGACTCCTGCGCCACACTGGGCTTCATTTTCCTCCTGGGTAGCTCCCTAGATAACCCTCCTGTCAGAATTCAACTCCCTCCAAAGCAGCCAGGGATGAAATGGCCAGATGCTGGGTGGAAGGGCTGCACTAACATCCCGGGCACCGAGGCACGGAGGCCTACCTTTGTGTGTGGACTCAAACACAGGAGGCTTTCCAGTGCCCTGCTGTGTCTCAGTTCAGGCCGTCCACATGTGAAGGATCTCACTTGGCTGTGGTCCACGACTAAAGTTCAATAAATAATGATTTTGATAAGAATGCTGATCATAATTCTGAATGAATCAAGGATGCTATTATTATCATTTGGAATAAGGACCCTCTAGCAAGGAAACTTATTTCAACAGAGGTTGTACTTTCTGGAAACAAGGATCATAGGGCAGTGGCTCCCTTCTGTTGGTGGCCCTGCTAGGGTCCATGGTCCACTGGCCCAGCCTTATCGCATCAGCTCTTTTGCTGGCAACCCTAAAAAACAGTTAAGAACTAAGAGCCAATAAATGCAGCAGCAGGGAGAGAAAGCAAATTGGATCCAGTAAGTATCTGCATAGAGCTCATCACAAAGGTTAGTGCATCAGGCCTTGGGTGTACAAAGGCTCAGTCACAATGTTTCTTTTACTGTTAGGATTCAGGCAATTTTCTCCTCTCAATTACAAGGCAATTACTTCTCTCCAGGATTACAGTGGGAGGAGAGGGAGGAACACACGAAAGCTGCAGGGTTCCTTATTGACCACTAGCACTAATTGTTGCTTCCACAAAAACATAATACCACCTTTCTCATCACTGTCTCACCAGTACACCACTGCCCACCCAACTGTCTTCCAAGAGAATGTTGGTGTCTTTCTTGAGACGCCTCCCAACTGCTCTTTCTGAGCCTTCAAAAAATGGCTACCAAACTGGGCAGCGAAGAGTAGTGGGAGGGGGAGAGGGGAGAGTGTCCAGAGAAAAATGGCGTGACCCGTGAGAAGGAGGGCAGGAGGTAAGGGGCAGGAAGGGGCTAGTAAAGGCACTTCAGTCATGGACACCGTTGTAACTCAGGAGATAAACATCAGGAAACACAATTCTATCTTCCTACAGAAGCACTGTACATGAGATTTACTATGCTTCCATCTACCCCAGGACACAGGGCGCTGCTCAGACTCCACGTGGAAATAAGAAGCTGGGCAACAGCCAGGTCAGAAGAACAGAATGTTTCTTATCACACCGTCGCCCAGCTTCCTGGAATGCTGCACTTGGGTGGTGAGTAGCTCTGCCATGGAGACTTTGGCATGATCGCAGGGGGCTATGCAAGTGTGCTTAGGTCTCCAGAGATGCCCAGCTCAGTGGAAATCCAGAGCTTCCCCCCTGACATGTCAGGGTGAAGAGGGAGGAAGTTAATAAATACAAGAAAAGACTATCCAGGTTTTCTGGATGACTAAATATTGGGTCAAAGTCAACTAATATGTAACAATAAAGAGGTGAATACCTTTTATATACATTTATTAATTTTCAGTTTTTTGAGACAAGGTCTTGCTGTGTGGTCCTGGCTGGTCTCCATGAGCTCCATGAGCTTTTCATTTCAGTTTTGTGGGGTGAATATTCTTTCTAAGAATACTGTGTATTTTCTGAATTTGACTGGTATAAATTAACATGAAATAAAATTTCTCAGCTTTAAAATGATCCTATAAGCGGGCTGGGGATTTAGCTCAGTGGCACCATGCCTGCCTCACAAGTGCAAGGTCCTGAGTTCGATCCCTGGTACTGGGAAAATAATTATTTTTAATTTAAAAAATGATCCTATAAGCTAAAATTTTGATAGATCTCTTTATTGTTACATTGTATCAAAAATTACACTTCCATTTAGGCTTTGTAATAATATATTGGTTTATAGTCACAAATCAAATAAATTATAAGACAAAATCTTTCTAATCAGTTTTATTTTATTCATTCAGAATATAATTACCCTTCTCCTGAGATGTATGAATAACTTTAAACATTTAGTTCTATAAGCCAAAGGAAAGAATAACTTTCAAATCATCAACCAAACACAATCAGTAAACAATCTCAATAACCTGCTAGATTTTTCTTTTTATATAGTTTGCCAAATGGGAACCTTCTTTAAAGCATAGCACAGGCATTATTCCAAACTTAATAGCGTAGCCAAAACAGAAAACAGGATAAACAGCCATTTCAGGAGGGTCCCTGTGCCTCTCTCTAGGTAATTATTGGAATCCCATTATTAGCCATCCTGTGTTTTAGCCCAGGTTTTCAAACCAAGGAGAAGGCAGATTTTTCCGTGGTGAGAATTTGCACATTAGGACAAATTAAAACTGTGAACATAGTTTTTACATGCAACACCAGACAGGTGTAGGTAGCACTTCTCAGAGAAAGATGCGGATTGGTATGGGAATTCACAAGCCACAACCCACAGCTCTGGCTGCTTTCACCTGTAGATACCACAGAACATCAGTGATCCTGGGAAAAACAACTGAAATCTTTAGCTACAAAACAAAAACAAAAACCAACTTTCTTATTCTAATGTCAGAGGCCAAGTCTTGAGCAGCCTGGAGGCACTCTGAATACAAGTGTGCTTTAGAATTTACAGACATCTCTGCAAGTCTTTTCCAGACCCGGGAAAGAAACTAGGAAGACACTCAGTATTTGGTTTTGGCTGGATGAAACCACCCAGAAAGATAAAATGAGATATTTTAGTGGTTCTAATGAAACCTGACAACTATAAGTTCACATTAATCACTTACTAAAAGGCTAGGCAAAAAGATCGGTAAGAACTATGTATTGAGAAAGATGGAATTGAGCCTTTCTACTTGTTCTGATAGAAGGCAGATTTTTTAAAATAAAATATCTTCCATGAGATGAAAGAAAGATGAAACATGGCACCCAGCCAGGACATTCCCTTGGAACTACCCAGAGTGTGCAAGGAAGTAGGACAGAGCCCACTATTGCACCCCAACCGTTAGACCTTACAGTGCTGCTCCCCACGGTTCCTATGTTTGTCTTGTCTTCATGTATTTTGCTTGCTTTAGAAACCATATTTACAATAAGCCCCTGCCCTTCCTTTTCACCTCTCATAGGTATTACACCATGTATTAGCTGTAGAAGGTCACATCACGATTTATTAGTGATAACTAATATTTTATTGTGAAGCCACTCTACTACTCAACACCATTATTACTAATTCATAATTTCTAATACTTGTGACTTGGTATGAACATATGCCATATCCTTATGGGTTGAGTAGACTGTTATATCACTTTTCTTTGTGGATGTTTTTTACTTTATAAAATATGGACACTTGTAGGGGACAGGTATATCAGAACTTTACAGTAAGTCATTTTGCCTTAACTAAGGGAGCTTTCTGTTAAAAGATCCACTATACAACATCCAGGATTTTAAAATATTGGTTATGATTACTAATCATTTTGTTAGTCTTTGTTCATTTTCATGTTTTAAGGACTCTTCAAGTAGAACAAAATGTGTGCTATTTGATTTACAAAGCAATATTCATTTCTAGGTTACTGATTTGGGTATTTCTAATGGTATTCTGAAACACTGTAAGAACTATTTAGACATAAAAAAATCACATTTATTTATTTATTTATTTATTTTATTTCCCCCAGTACCGGGGATCAAACTCAGGACCTCACACTCACCAGGCCAGCCTGGCACCACTGAGCTACATCCTTGGCCCTGAAATCCTTTTTAATACAACACAATGAATGTGAATTTAGCAGAGGCATGAATCACTTCCTCTTAATTACTAAACAACATCTCAATGGATCAATTTAAGAATTCTAAAGAATAAGGCACAACACGCTGGCAGGATTTTACTACTTCAAAATCTTACATATGAACTTCTTAATTAAAATCCCTGAGAGTGTATTTATTAAACAAAATCTATGAGGCATGGAGTGCTCTCATAATTCCTAAGAAAGCTATTCATGGGTTGAGATACAGTTCTCTGAACTGTATTCCAGATCTGCAGTTAAGATATTTTTCATCAAGTTCGGGACTATAATAGATGGCTTTTCAGAAGGCCCCACAGGCCTGACAGGGTTTGTTCTAGAGCTGATAATTCTAAATGACATAATGGGAATGAGGTGGGCAGCAAGAGTGGGGAAGGGATTTATAAAGCAGAAAACACATTTCCAAGTGATATTTAAACTTCCAAAACTGACCTTTTATTATTATTTTATCCACTGAGAGATGAGAAAAAAAAGGACTGCGTGTTCTCAGGGTTTTGATATATGATTGAATCCAAATGAAAATTCTTATTAATGATGTCCCATAATTTTTAATCTTTAGTTTCTTCAGAAACGTATTTTTATTAGCAGTTTTTAATCTGTTGCATATTTTCTGTGCTTTATGACTGATGATTTAGCAAAACAGAATTCTTATTACAATATGAAAAGAAGAAAGGGCTGGTTTTCTTCACTCTGTAGCTGATTAATCCTCTTTGACAAGTAGTATGATAAATGCTTTTGCATCTACGTACCTATTCCCTGTCTTTTATTATACTCTCTAGATTGCAAAGTATTAAATATGGTAATAATGTTACATAATCACATTATTTTTATGGTAAAATTCCTTCTTTAACTACTAATTTAATCATTTTAAGAAGACACACCCCTACCTTTGAAGGTCTTCTTATCTGAAGAAGTTGTCCTTCCTTTTAATTCTTTAAATCAAAGGTCCTCTTAGCATTTCTCTGTGGATTGAAGAATGGGGGAAAATGTTAACAAGACATTGGCTGTCATCAATCACAGCAGACTGTCAATACATTAACTCCAACTAACTCCCTGATGGGAAACACAATTGCAGAGAGAGCCCTGCAAGGAAAGACAAATTATGAATCCATTTGCCAAAACATCTCTCTGGTGGCTTCAATCAAAAGTGACAGCAGAGGGGTGACTAGAAGTCTGGTGGATATCCCATAAGTGGACTCCAGGCTAAAGAGTCCTGTCTGCTTTCTATTTTCATTTTAGAGAACAGAAGATTATATATAGAGAGGATATATATTTTTATATATAGTACATGAAGTATGTCTTTGCTGATGGCTTACTATTATTATTTTTAACTAGTAGCACAGGAATTCTTTTTTCTATGTTTGAATGAAGTTCAAAACGAAGATCATAGATGATGCAACAATCAAGCTCTGAGGACAAAGTTTCACCTGGCCTATGACCAAGGCTCAGCTATGGACAGCTCCAGACTTCAGCATGTCCAGCTCTATTCGCCTCAGCTTTAATCTCTTCTTTCCAAACATTCCAACTAAAAATTAGCCAGAAAAAGGGACCATAAATGGGGACGAGAACAATCACAGCTGAGCACATTACGCTTCAATTTTTAGACAGCCAACTCAGTGACACACAAGGTTTTCTAAGGGAGGGTTTGTGTCTTTTTGGAATTTGGATTTTTGAAAACAGAAGGCATACTATCAACCTCTGAAAACATCTTTCAGAGAGGATAAACAAGTATCAATTCAAAAACTCTGAACTGCACTCAAATATCAGGACTTACCATGAATTCCAAAATTATTCCAGGAATGAAACAGAAAGGCATGAAATAATCCCAGCTGCTTTAGTTTATGCCTGTGTTGTAAAATATTCTATTTTAATTTGCTAAAAAAACTTTATCTTAATTGCACGCAGAATTATTCTTTATAAGTTTTCATTGCATCTAGTGCAATGGTATTTTATCAGGATTCAATATTGGTGTTGTGGAAGTTAGTGATTCTTTCTTAAAGATGAAACCAATTTTAAAGTAATAAAGGTTTTCTTGTCATTTTGGTTCCACTTTTTAAAAAACCCTCTAGAGTGTACAGGAGACAGTTTACAGGAATTTGAAGCTGTGTCAACAGTAACAATTTAATTAATAGACGAGCATTTAATATGTATCTGTCAATACAATGGATAGATATACTGTAGGAAAAAATTAAATACAAATAAGATATGCTTCCTACCATCAGAGATCTCAGTTCACTTGCTGATCAGGAAAACAGCCAGAAATATCACCAACCACCCCCAAATACAGCATTTTTAGAATGTTGCCAGACCACGGAAGAAGGAACAATTAATTTTACAATGAGACCTTAAGGCCAGCTTTCCAAAGGAGATAGCAATAGAGTGGAAGTTTAAAGATGGGTATCAGGGCATCCTGGGAACAGAAAAGTGCAGGTGCAAGGCAAGGGGCAGTGAGCGAGTGAGTGGCAGTGAAACCAGAAGGCAAAGGGCACCCGCCCCTCTAGTAGTTTGAACATTAACTTGAGAACAGTAGAGACCCACTGAAGATTTTAGATGAGAGGAAAGAATATTTGTCAGTAGTAAGTGACAAGTGGGCACAGCTTGGCTAGGGAGACTGTTGAGGAGGTGTTCAGCAACCAACGCCAGAGGTTCTCAGTTTCCAGGGTAACCCCTGCCTCCTTCGCAAGTCCACCCCCAACAAGCACATACTGACTCCTCCGGAGATGCATCAGGATACCCAGATGGAAAGAACCTGAGATTGAGACTACTGACTGGGCAATGGTGACTGCTATTATTCCACATCCTTCATTAATGAAGTAATTCGGTGATTTGTATTTGTCTCGCTGAGTGCACCTTTATGGGTGAGATTCTGTAGGTTGGCATGTGGGTGTGGTCTTGGCCCCTTCTTCTGCAGCCTGTCATCTCTCACTCCACCATGTCTCTCCCCCAGGGCAGCTTGGCCCTGCGCTTCTGGCGATACCCAAAACCTCAGGCAGCCAGGTCAGGCAGTCAGTGTCCTTTTCCGTGGATCAGTCTCTCCCTTACCTGGCAGTGGTAATGGCCAACCCTGGTTTGTGCTTAAGGAAGTCAGACCCTGCCTGATCCCCATCAGGGGATCTCTCTGCTTCCAGGCCATTCAAACCGACTCCTTCATTCAGGGGAAAGGAGGATGCCACCTCTTCCAGCCTAGTAAGATGGAGTTCTGCATTGAGATTTGAGGCCAAAGCCTATCTAACAATAGTTTCACCTGTCTTGATTTGTCAATGTCACCACTACAAGTATCTTCTTTGGGGATCTGAGTCAGAGTGTAATGTAAGGATGACTGCGTCCCCTGGCTAAAAACACAGCGCAAGCCTTCACCTCCAAGTAATCATGTCTGGTAAAGCAAATATGCAACTCAAGAGGGTTGCTTGTTCCTTCTTTCTTAAAATCTCTTTTTAAATAAATTTCTGTATGTGGTAAAATCAACAGAAACTTAGAGAGTGCTCCAGTTTCCGGAGCCAAGCCCTTTAGGGGACTCTTTTTTCCAAATGTTTGGCAGTCCTCATTGTTTTAGAAAAACCTATGCCAGTGGTGTTGAACCTATGGCACATGTGCCACAGTGGGCTGTTTGTATCATTGAAAGCTCTAAAAGGTTCACCATCACTGACCTATACTATGTAGCTATGGAGCTATTGCCAAAAAATCTAAATCACAGACAACCTGAAGCTACAGCTAAATATTGGAGAGTTAATCAACTGAAGATGTATCAGTAAAATTACTGTAATTTTTCCTAGACGTAAGAGAACTAAGATTTAATGAGATCCTATTAAGGTCCAGAGTCTGTGTGCATAGTATACCAAGTGTTGCACAAGTTCTATAAGTATTATTGGCTCTTTGATACAGGAGAAGAAACTGAAGCACAGAGAAGTTAAATAAATGACTCTAAGTAATACAGCTGGAATACGAAACCCCTTCTGTGTAAATACAAAAGCTGTGTATTTTTACTTTACACCATAGTATTGAGAGAGGACAAGGATAAACTTGGGAAGTGCTGCCAAGATTTCAGAAGAGGACAGCAGAAGAGGAAGCTGCCAGATAGAGTAGCCAAACTGAGACAGGCATGGAGAAAGCCAAGAAATACTGGGTCAGGAAGAGAGAAGATGGACGGAGAGAGTTCAAAGCTTCAGGAAGAATCCAAATGGGGTGAGCTCCATAGCTGCCAGTGGGGAGTCCCCACAGCTCTGAGTTGGAACTCTCAGTGTGTCTCCCATGTTCTATGGTCTAAAGTTTCTGTGACTCCTATTGCCCTTTCATTTCCAGGCTTCCCTGCCAAATGTATTTTAATATTTCACAAGAAGGCAAGTATGAAAATGCTACCAGGCAGAGTATGGAAGAAGATGCATTTGAATGTACATTTTAAAGGGAAATCAAAGAAATGTGGTTCTTTTGATAAGTGCTGTTTATTTTTTGCATAATTCAATTCAGGGCAAAATATCGTGAATGAAGCATTTAAGTAATTTTCATGGGTATGGTTCCAAGGCATCATGTAGGAGAATTATTTCATCCTTACTTGTATTGATAGAGCCACATTTTTAACCTCCATATGGCAATTGAAATCCACAAGACTTTGCAAAGGCCACCAAAAGACTGCATCTTAATTGTATTACCATGTCAGCAACTATGCCAAACATTTCCAAGAAATGAATTTTTGTTGCATTCATTACTTGTCTTCGATAACTGTATCAATGGACTTTCATCACTTTGAAATGCATTTAGGTCAATGGAATAGGGTGATACATCATTGCCAAGGACTATTTTTTCAATAACCAAGTAGCAATTTATTTTGAACCAAAATACAATAAACTTGTTGTATTAACTAAAACTGGTCCTAAGTCAAAAGATTAAGAAGAAATTTGATGTATTTTACAAATAGCCTTCAGAAAAGATGAATAGCATCTAGGTGAAAAATGTAAAAAACCCAAAAGCCATAGCACACATAATAAACCAATTATAATGAGAGTAATTTAGAAATATTATATAATATATAATATGAAAAAATTCAGTAATTCAAACAAGTGAATACTTGCCTTAGCCACTCCTAGAAAAATAAAAAAATGGACTTCCTAACTGTCCTAAACTAAATTGCTATTAATTGACATATATATTTTTACAGGATTGTTTTGTTTTATTTTAAAATGAGAATCCATAACATTCAATACAACTGAAAATCAGTTACTGCAAACCACTATTAGGTAAAAAATATAATAAAAATATAATATAAAAAACAGTTCATAATTTTATCCAGTTCACATGTATGGTGCAACGGTAAAGACATTAACAATATTTACTCTTCAGTTCTTGTGAGACTGATTTCTAAAAACTGGCCTTTTGCAGGGGCTGGGGATTTAGCTCAGTGGTTCTGCCACCTGCCTCACAAGCGCAAGGTCCTGAGTTTCATCGTGGGTACCAAAAACAAAACAAAACAAAACAAAACAAAACAAAAACTGGCCTTCTGAAAGAGATGGCCCAAGGTAAGTGACATTCACATATCGAGCATTTGACCTCCGCCAGCCAAGTCTGTTTTCAATTGTGACAAATATTCCCTGTTCACAATCTTCAAGACAAATATAGCTGAGAAATACTTTTAAGAACATCAATTTTGAAATCTTTACATGTAACAATATATGTACATACCATGTGCACTATTATGTATTTATACAGCATGCAAAAATATCTTGCTGTTTTATCACTATAAAATGATATAATTTACAAAATTATTTTTAATTTTTGGCCTTAACAAAACTTGAGTAGTATGAAAATCATAGACAAACCCTGAAACTTTTTTTTCTTAACTTTCTGCTTTTGACATGATCCTTGGACTGAATTTGGGACCCGATCATACTTACCAACTGGAGAAGAGAATAACAATGCATTCATCTTCGGTTTCTCTGGGGTATGCCTACCATCCAGCACCCTAATTCACTCTGGCATGGTAAAAATCCAAAATAATGATGAGACCCAGTTCTCCCCACTGCAGCAGCCTATGAAACAAAATGCACCCCAGGAATCAGAAAAGCATGGTCTGAAACCAAGCCAGTTCTCCAACTACTAGTTCAACCAGATGGCACCCACAGGGCCTTCTCTCAAAACCTGGCTAGGTGTTGGGGAAACCTGGCCCTGATTTTTGCCCTAAACTTTAGCATCAAGTTCATTTTACTCTGGAAAGACCAGTAAATTACTGTGGACTTGGGACTGACTCCATAATATCCATCTCTTAAAAGTCAGAGTGGAGCAAGAAGGGATCCATCCTGGCAGGAACTTACAAGTGACCAATATGTGCCATGCACTGCCTTTCAGAAAAAAAAGGAAGCCACAGATCGCTGATAAATCAAAAAGAGAGAAAACTGACTACCCACAGAAGTGCTCAACTGTCTCAAGTGACACTATCCTTTGCTACCTTGCAGGCTAATGCAAACATCCAGTCGTGAGTGAACTGCTGTGTGCACTGGCAATCAGTTATTGTAATGTTTCACAGCATGAATGATTTAATAACATGAATGACACCCAACAAATACAGTGTACCGTTTTGGTGATATGTCTATTCAAGAGTCATGTCCCTTTCTGTCATGCGGAGTGGCTGTGGGGAATAGGCTTCTATCCAAGTCTACATTTCCAACTCTCTTTGTACCTGGGTGAGACTGTGAGATGTAAAGGAGCTAATACTGTATGTATCTTTGTTGAAGAAGTAAGGTCTTTTCTGCCACCTCTTTTGTCTCCACTTCTGAAGGAAGGCAGTGCCAATGCCAGTGTGACCTTAGAAGGCGTATGGCATGGTCTCTGTCAGTATGGGTCCCCACAGGGTAAAGAGTAGAAATATTCCCCTCCCCACACTTATGGTCTCCATCACCCAATGAACTATTACATGAGGTGGAAGGACTCTAATTGCATAACACTTCCCCAATTTAAGTGGTTTGTTGTAAGAGCCAGCTCTGCCTATCTCAGAGCCAGCATATCATGAACATAATAAAATATTACATGAATTCTAGTTCTCATGGCTCCCTTATACAGATAATCTTAAAGGAATGGATCTCATTTAAAAATATTAGTATATTCAGAGCAGCAGAGCAAAAACAATTAAGGGATATTAAGTCCTGACAGAAACAAAGTAACAGTGTTTACTTCACCTAGGGAAGAAAAAAATTAAAAGGAGGGTAAACTGTCAATGAATATATGAAGATCTTAAAAATTTTATATAGCAGATAATAACAAACTGTTTTTCAAGTTCATTAAATATACAACAAATAAATACAGGTTTTGCAGGATGGACTATAAAATAGTACTGTATCTATGAAAATAGGGGAAGACTGAAAATAAAGAGATTTTGCTAGAATCTGACTCAACAGATCTAGGAAGGACCTCTAACGGGCAACCCCAGGGGCTCTGGTGCAGGCAGCCCTGGGTTACACAATGAGCACAAGCAAGAGAATGCCTTAGGATGATGACAGGTCTGCAGGAAACATGCTACTCCATGAGGCTGTCAAGTTTCACTCCTAGAAGAAAGTAACATTAGGAAAGTTTCTCATCCACAGAGTGGAAAACACTCTGTCAACAAACGTGCTGCAGTGTTGGGACTCTGGATAAGTAAGACATGGTCCCCATCCTTCAGTAGCTCACCGTCTTGGGAGTGAGTGTGGATGTTTACGTTCATGGACGCGTGTGTGTATGCATGATGTGGGGGGAGGTGGTGAAGACAATCACCAAGGGGAAGCAAGGATGACCTTGGATTTGAATTGAGGTGAGACCTGCTTCATGGGTGAACACGTGGATCTCACTGTGGGCTCAGAATCTCATGCGAGCATCCACCTAGGAATGCAGCACCCAGATGAGGTAACCAACCAAGACACAGACACGGATGAAACAGAGAGGCCAGGCAGCCAACCCTGTGGGGGAGCAAAAAGAGTTTATGTTTACATATTTTATATATCAGACTCTGATGCAAAGTGACTGGGAAGAAAAGAATCTAAGACAAGCAAAGAGTTTCATAAAGTCACAGCTATATGGGAAGTTATTTAATGAGTGCAGATGACCAAAAACCTCTGGAGACAGTTACATGACAATGTCACATGGTCACATAACAATGTGAATGTATTTAATGCTGCTAAACTGTACACTTGAAAGTGGTTAAAAAGATACATTTTTTGTTAGGTGTATTTTACCACAATTTGAAAAGTACAGCTATAGACTTTAACTCTAAGTTAATGAAAATACTGTAATGTGATATTTGCAGGAAAAAATATTCAGTTATGCCCTATACTCCCCATCAATACTTAGTGTCCTTGAAAAGTCAAGAAAACATTAATTT
>NW_004624739.1:21438636-21456107 GCF_000247695.1 Heterocephalus glaber | reverse complement strand
TTTTTGTACCAGGGATTGAACTTGGGACCTTGCGCTTGTGAGGCAGGCGCTGGAACCACTGAGCTAAATCCCTGGCTATTCAATAAATATTTAATGAATAACTACTATGACCCGGGCACTGTTCTAGGGACTCAGGATACAGTAATAAACAGAATAGAAAAAAATCCCTACCCCCACAGAGCAGTTACTTATTTACCCTCTCATACATGCAATATCATTCAATGTCTACACATTGTCAAGGTCTATGCTGGGCACCAAATATAAAATGGTGAAAAAGCAATGAAAGCATCAGCAAACCAGATCCTTCCCTGCCTTCCTGAACCTTATGGTCCACCTTAGGAGATGGATGTTGATGAAACAGGCACAGAAATGGAGCTAAAATATCAACTTTGAAAAAGCAGAGATGTGTGGTCCTCCTCGGAAGGGCAGGGATGCTGAAATATGGAGGCAAACAGGGCAAATGGTCTGAGGAGGTGGCGGGGAGCCAGGGACCCAGCCACTCAGCCCCTGTTGCTCTTTCAGAATTTATCTTCAGGGAAGTGGGCAGCTGCCAATGTATTTGAAAGAGGATGGAGGTAGGGAAAATTGATTTGATCAAACTACCCATTTTGCTACTGTAACAATTTTAAAACTACCAACTAAAAATGAACTAGAAGTGAGTTCCTATACAGTTATAAAAATAGGTGAAGCACTTTTAGACGAAAGGCAGCATTTAATATATCAGAATTATCATGATCAAATGAGAAATTATAAACAGCCCTCCAATGGTTAATTCTGTGATGTTAATCAAAATAAAGTCTTTTAAGATCCTATTATACAACTCTTGATGAAGCCAAATTGACTAAAAGAGAGTCACCTGAATTTGCAGGCCTGGTAAATTAAATTGCAGTTACTTAAAAAGAAAAGAAAAGAAAAACAGTAGAACTATTTGATCAAAGAAAAATAAGTACATTAAATGTCACAAAATATGATTTCTTATGTATCTTTTTTTGACACAGGAGGTGACAGGGAATTTGACTATTGCACTAATTTGATTAATATATAAGAACTTGAACAAAGAATCAAAAAGCATTTATTCTTTTGAAAAAGGGGTATCAATTCTAATATATACTATTAAATGGAAAAAAATTCCAACTGGAATAATACTACATGTTGAGAAATATGTGGTAAAAAGAAAAACTCCACTTTTTAAATGTATAGTCATCCTTCATCTTCAGGAGATATTTCTAAGATGCCCAACAGATGCCTGAAACCATGGGTTGTACCAAACCCCAAGTATGCAGTGGTTCCCTGGTTACCAAATGCGATCTCTGCAGATACCACAATTCGAGGGTGCTCAACTCCCTTATATAAAATGACATAGTATTTGCATATAACCCACAGACATCCTCCTATACACTTTAAATTCCTAATACAAAGCTGAGTGTGGTGGTGCACACCTGTAATCTCAGTACTCTGAGACAGGAAGATGGAAAGTTTCAGCCTAGCCTGGGCAATTTAGCAACTTCATGAGACTCTGTCTTAAAAAAAAAATGGGAGAGAGGGGTCAGTATGTAGTTCTGGGTTCAATCTCCAGTATTAAAAAAAGCAAAACCAAACACAGTTGGAGGAGATCAGCCTAATACAATGTAACTGCTATGTAAATATTTTTTGTATTGTTTAGGGAAAAGTAACAAGAAAAGAAGCATGTGCATGTTCAGTATAGATACATTTTTTTCAGAATATTTTTAATCCACAATTGGTTGGATTAAAGATTTAGAATCCATGGATATGGAGACCGACTATACTATCCATTTTCCTATACATATATACTTATGATAGGTTTGGTATAAAAACTTGGCACAATAAAACATTATTAACGGCAGGGGATTTAGCTCAGTGGTTTTGCTGCCTGCTGCGCAAGCGCAAGGACCCGAGTTCGATCCCTGGTACCAAAAAAAAAGATTATCAACAATGACTAATAATAAAATAGAATGTTTATAACAATGCACTATAATAAAAGTAATTAAAATTTGTGAATTATTTGTTTCTGGAATTTTCCTTTTCATATTTTTTAGTTGACGTTGGACAAATGAAAGTGAAACCACAGATAAGGTGAACAGGATGACCACATGCTCACTATTTTAATTTGTGCAGATGTAAGCGTTCAGAAAGTAGAGGGTACACATTTCTGTGCATTTCAAACTCTGCATAAAGACAGAAATAGGAAATATCACACTTTTAATTGTGCAGCGATCAGATTTGACCTCTAGTATAATTCCAGACTATTTTTCAAGTTCAGAAAAGTTTTATGACTTGATCCATACAATTTACACGATTCATGATTTTACCAACTGTCATTTATACAATTCATATCTGTCGATATCCTTGAAGTACCTTTAGAATGTAATTTATATGGCCAGAGGAATATTCCCAAGGATGTTTCCCCCACATTTTATTATAAATTGCCTTTGTTTTATGGGTGCCAGGAACCACAGTCTACATACAAAGAAGTTTCCACCACCATCACTTTTTGAGATGGAGCCTCACAAAGATCTTCATTTTAAAGTTTAATCTGATTTCATTTAAAACCTAGTAATTTTATTGGTCTATCAATTTATACTTTAGTCTGACCAACTTTATCATAATTGAATACTCTTTAAAATTCCATGTGCACCACCCTTTAAAATTTTATGTGCAACAAACTTTTAAATGCCCAATTAAATTTTCTATTGGTATCAAAATTATAGCTTACATTCTAGATGATGTTACAAATCATAAATCAGATTTTATTACAGACAGGGATATAAGTAAAGGAGAATGAATGCATTCCTCTTAAAAGAAACAAGAGAAAAATTTTTATTAAAAGTATAATTTGGCTGTGCATGCTTTTGTTATTGGCAGTAAACATGTCTTGTTATAAAGATGAAATCAGAAGAGGTTTTTGAAAAACTCCAACATTTGGATAAATTCTTTCTCTGCAAAGCTGGAAAGTCATTTCTGGTTCAAAATTCTTTTCTTAGATGTTCTAGTTTTCTAGTTTCCTTTTAATACAGACATGAACCTACAAGTACTCCCCTTTCTTTTATATTTTCTCACAGCTTCCTGAGTATTTGATATGCTCATTGAACTGAATTTGAGGTCTTTTCATAAGACTTCTCTGGAAGGAAAAAGGAATGAAGTGTAACAGAAATGAAATGAAATAACATCCAAATACAACTCTGATGTAGCTTCATTGATGTTTTTATCCTGTGCTTCCCATAATACTGGTTGGTACCCAGCACCTCCCCCTAAAGATTTTGTCTCTATTTCTTGGTCACCTATATAAGCACTGATTTTCAGGTTTAGTTATACTGAAATTTTTGGACCAAATGAAACTTGCTGAGCTAAAGAAAAAGAAAAAGTCTTAAGGTCTAACAGGTTTTAAGGTATGACTGGGAACACCCTGATCACATGGAAGCCTGCCCTTAAAGATATCTCTGTAGTAGAATTGGAGCAGAGTGGCCTAATCCTGGTCCATATCAAATGGCTTTGGGAGTCTCGGATCACTCAATTCTCTAAATCAGTTTCCCAAATTAAGCTTATGAAACCTAAATTAAGATTATGAAACCCTAGACTTAAGGAAATCTATGAAAGTTAGTTCCAGGTCACTAACTAAAGTTAAATCCAAATACAGAGCTGTTTATTTAAAGAAGGTCATCTTTATTGTAACATACCCTGTATTAAATGAACCTTTATCTATAAATAAAGCAATCAAATTATGGATTTAATAGCTTACCAGATGACAGTAGGGAAATGCTTCCTCTCTGCATACTAAAATGGGTTAATAATCCTGACCTATCTCCTAAGGTCTTTGGGGACAATTCATACTGGGATTGTCTAAGTGCTGGATAAATGTCAGTGGTGTTATGAGAGTTTGGTTTTACTGTCACTGGAATGCCACCATCATAATAAAGAATTCAGAGGTTTAGTTAGAGGTGAATTAACAAAGCAAGGTCTATGCTAATACAAGTGCCCTCTGACTTTGGATCACTAGGCTTGAAAAATTGCCCAGATTGGAATGTGAATGAAGTTTACATTTTCAGGGACACAGAGTTTTTGATAATGTATTTCGTATTCAATTTCTTTGCTTTGAAAATCATTACTTTGGAAGCCAAAGAACCAATTTCCATTTCCACCTACATTCTTTGGCATCATTCTTTATTGCCATTCCCAGCACCATTTGCATTTAAGCATGACATCAGAGCCATCCAAGGTCTTTCCTTCAGAGCCAGCAATCGGTCCAAACACCCAGGAAACATGCCTGTCAGTAAAGCATAGACTGTGTATACACCAAATTGCTTTCACTTTAAGTTTTATTTTAATTCTGCAATCCTCGAATTTTTATTACTCTTAAAGAGAGCAAATTCCCTTTTCCACTCACATTTCCCAAGGCCTTCACCCATGTGACAGTAAGCATCCATTAGGTACCAGGCACTGTCCTAGGTGCTGGAGACAGTAGTGAATAATAAAATATGCAGAAACCTTTGTTCTTATATACTGTAGCTTATTTTCTATCTGATAAAGACAAATAGTAAGCAAAATAAATATAGCATATTAGAAGGAAAAAGTAAAGTTTGGTGCAAGGATGAAGATGCAAAGATGACAAGAGGCTACAGTTTTAAACATGGTAATTAGGAAAAAGCCTCTTTGACAGGTGTGATTTGCCGTGAGGGAAGCGCTTTGCAAGCAGGGTGAGGGGTCTGGCAAACACAAAGGTCCAGAGGTTTGAGTTCATCTGCAGGTTTGAGAACAGCAAGGAGGCCTGGTTCCTGAGGGCAGTGGACAAGGGAGGTCAAGCCATGCACAGGGTGGGCACCAGATGATCTAGAGCTGCTACACTGTGGCAAGGCCTCTGGCTTTCACTGTGAGTGGGTTTAAACAGGGTGACATGATCTAACTCCTTCTGAAGGATAGACTGCTTTTTGGAGAACAGACTGCCAGGTAGAGATTTTATGACTTCATAAAATGTATTACACCATTCCAGAAGAGGTGTTAGTGCTTGATCCAGTGTGGGGGCACATGGGTAGAGATTCAGAGTTTTCAGTTATCAAACACAATCTTCTTTTTTGTTTAGCTGTGGTTTCTTATGTGAATTATTTCAGTCTCTATGGAAATATCTTTTTCCTGAAAGCCTTTACTTCACCCTCCCAGCCATTAAAATGCTTCCCCTCAAATCAAATCATTTTAGAAAGGGTCAAAACATGTCAGATTTGGATGTAGTTAAATCAGCAAGTAAGCTATTCTCCAAAAACACAGATGACTTGACAAGACTCTGGCATTTCTCACAAAAGCCTCCTGCCTCCTTTGAACAAGTTCTGTAGTACGGCTCTGAGGCAGCAAAGTGATGCCTCTTTCTACAGTGGGCGGGGGTGAGGAGGGACTGGGCAAGGTAAGAAGTCTACGATGAGGCTGCCAGCTTCTACTGTAATTCCGCAAATCTACTTGAAGTTAAGTCCCAATCGCAGTGCACAAAACTCTTTTGTTGCTATTTTTGTTCTGGAGATCAAACCCAGGGCCTCACACAAAGGCACACACCCCAGGCACGCATAAAACGTTTTTAAAGCAGTTTATCAACCTGCTTTCATATGCTCTTATGTCCATCCATATTAGCCAGAGAAAGGCTCCTTGACTCTTAACTCCTGGATGTAGAAGTTAGCACATTTTTTAGCTTTAGCAGGGATCAGTGCAATCAGATACATGCTAGGGAAAGCTGAACTCTGAGGCTCATGCACAATTCCCGTTCCCCAGGACCACTTCCCAAAGGGGATATTCCACACATGGTCCTTGTGGAAGAGGAGTAAAGTCCATTAGTTCTTTTCAACCAATCCGGTGCAAGGCAGAGCTCGTGGCAACTTCAGAACCAATGGAGAAGGAAGAATATGAAATCAGAGAATTCCTGGGTTACCAAGGCATCTCCTGTGGGAGCTCCCTTACTCTGGATCTGGGCCTCATTTATTGGTAGAATGACTAAACTGAGAACTTTCATTCTGTAAGTCATCCTTATTAATGCCTTATTACTTTAAACTGAATTATCTCTTTTTTCTTCATATCATGTGATTTCGGCGGGGGGGGACCTCTTGGCATTTACACAACAAGTGGAGCCTGGGCTCTAACCTGTTGGTGCAACCCCTCCTGTGCCTGTACCCCTCACTCCTCATCCTTGGCAGGGTCCATGTGTGTCTTTTCTGTGAGGCCCTTTTGGCTGCCCTGTCAAAAATGACAACATCCAACTCCCTATCTTCTGTCTCTACTTAATTTATCTCCTTAGCACTTGCCAACATCTAACATATTAAAAATTTATTGATTTATCTTGTTTACTGTTTCAGGCACCCAATCACAACAGCTTCATGAGAGCCAAGATTTTGTCTCTTTTGTTCATGCCGTAACTTTAGTGCCTGCAACAATACCTAACTCAGGACGTTAATAGATACTCATGGAATGGAATGAGTGGATTATTCAACAAAGTAATCAATGACAGTGTTAACTTGAAACGCTACATTTAAAATACCAATTACAGCTTGGACAATGAAAGCATTTCTGGAAAGACACAGAGAGACTGGGAAGGATTTGAGGAGGAGTTATTTACAAATAATCTTAACAGGTTTTTTTTGTACTACTCAAATTTTAAATCATAATTTTTTAAGTAATCACCTAAATGTCTGAATGTTGTGCATTATGGGCCACACTAAATTATTTCTATGATCATCAGTAGTTAAAAAACTGATCAATGTTAGTCTAAAATTTATCACATGTAAAAATATTAGGGCAGGGGCTCAATGAGACATACAAAATGAATACAAAAAGATACACTTCATAAATGTTCTACATTTTTGGTGTCCCCCCACCCAAAAAAAAGCATACATAACAGGACTAACAGAACTGGCTTGAATGGTATGGTGATGCCAAAGGCACCTGGTGAATGAGGATTTCCCACTAATCAGGACATCTTGAATACCAGTGAGCAAACCAGGCAAGACAGTATTCCTATGTTATTTTTGCTAATGACATGGTAGCCAGTATTTCAAGTGAGGCCAAAGTTTGAAAGGCATTTCAGTTTTCATTTACTTTGCAGAGCCCATCTGGAAAGTTAAAGAGAAAATAATTAAGTAGTGGAATTAAACTGTAAGAGTAGTTATTTCAGGAATAAGAAAATTTAGAATGAAAAGAAGGCAGACATGGCGAGTGAACATAACAGCAAAAGTAAGTACTGTTTTTAATATAATTCAACTAAACATTGACTGAGGCCATATACATTATTAAGAGGAGATGTAGGACGGGGGATGTAGCTCAGTGACACCCCACCTGCCTCAAAAGCACAAGGTCCTGAGTTCGATCTCCAGTACCAAAAAGAAAAAAAAAGAGGAGATGTATAGATTTGATCATTTGTTTTCCTAGAAATGAAATGCAAATACCAAGATAAGGGAAAATCCCCTAGATTCCAATTTATAACTTATAGTGGCATGTAGTGACAAGGCACAGCAATTCTCAAAAGAAACTAGGGACAAGAGAAAGCAGCACTGAGAAAGGGGAACTTGTTTAGAGGGAGAGGAAGGGAGGGAGCCATGAGCCTCATGCGCTGTGCTGTCCATAAACCACACTTCTTTGACCAACACTCAGTTATTTTGGTATCTGTTCTCCCTTCTCTCTTACTCTTTTGATTTCCCACTTTCCAAACAAGCAGCCTTTGATTTTACTTTTAATCTACCTAATACCAGCTGTTGCCAGAGCTGTCCTAGTGAAAAGAGGCTTAGTCCAAATAGTCTGATCATTAGCACAAACATCAAGCACAGGGAGCCAGGACAGTTTTGGAAAGGGCCCCGGTGCAAATGCCTGGGTGGGAGGTCAGCTCTGCATGTTCCTGGCTGGGTGGCTGGGGGAAGTTGCTCAGTGTCTCTAAATTTTACTTATCTTCTTTCTAGATGTGGCTAATAGATCTGCTCTCCCTGCAGAGAATGATTGGGAAGATCCAACTAGATAATGCAAACTGTAAAACACTGTATGAAAACTCAAGAGATTTTTACGGTGACTTTTTTCTGTTTTGTTACTTTCCGTAGAAAATCTGATAATGGGGAAGTAGTAATGTCTTATTTTGTGGTTTTCTGGCTCTACTGAGAATTAAATCCAGAGGTGCACTCCCACTAAACTACACCTCCTCCAGTCCTTTTTAAATATGGAGAATCTTGCTAAGATTCTCAGGCTGCGCTCAAACATATTCTTCTCTTAACACAGTGTCTTTTAATACACTTGTTTCCTGTTCAGCTGCAGTAAGTTTTCTCAAGGGTGTATCTACAGATACAAAACTGGCTTTTATGATACTTAGATTAGTATAATCATAACCATGTTTCATTTCACAAGCTTCAAAAACCTGAGACACTGAATATAATCTTACAGATAGTCTTTGAAGATATTTCTTGAGCTAGAGCTAGTAAATCCAATTATGGTATTTTTTAAAAAATATGTCCCTTAATCCAGCTTTTCTCATCCTCTTGACCAATGAACTGTCTGGAATACAGGAGAATTAACACAGAAAACTTTAGAGAAATTCTCAAGTTAGTACAAAGAGAATAAAAACGAGATTTCTTTTAGGTCAAAAGGGCACATGAATAAAATTTACCTACACTTTGTACACAGAAAATATTGTATTATATTTATACAGATAGATTCCATGAGACTATTAAGAGCAAATATTTACACAAAGAATCACAAAATACATCAAAATTAGGTGCTAACACATCCTGTTGACCTACCCTAATAGCAAACATAAACCTACTAGCATTTTTCTTTAAAATATGTTCCAATTTCGCTATTAAACTATTCAAATCAAATCCAACTGTCATTACCCCATCAAAGTCCCTCTTTTAGAAAGGTAATGAACAAGCTCTGTGAAAGATACTGACTTCTGAAACAAACTCCACTAAGCAGATTGGCACATTAAGTAAAACCAAATCGATGGACAGAGGATAAAAAGCTTCAGACAAGTCTTTATGGGTAGAACATCATTCTGATTTTGTCTTCAGTTTTAAACAAATCTTTATAATGATATCTGAGAAGAGAAACAAAAATCAATAGGTCTCAGAAAACATGGCTGTCAAACATCACTTTCCCTTGCAGATAAACAAGCTCGGATATTACCTTACAAATGAGGTTATCTTACTGCTTCCTATTCCTTCCAGCGGCAAAAGGAAAATCTTAAACCAAATGTCCATCCCAGCACATTTCTGCAGATAAAAGCCCTAGGAATTGAACCCTGCAGTGGCTGGACCATGTGCGATAAAATGTTAAAGTCCTGCTCTGACAGCCAATCCAAAGCTGCTCAGGCCTCCCAGGGTGATCAGCCTAGCTCTGTGGCAGTACAATGTGGTTAAATGTTTCCTCATATCCATTTATCAGGAAAAAAAATTGCTTGGTTGCTTAAAATTATTTAGCAAAATACACAATAGGTCCTGTTCAATAATACTGCTTCAAGAAAATAAATGCCACATTTTCACCTCTGAGTGGGAAAATGTAAAGATGTTATACAGTTTCTTCTTTTTCAAAACCGAATGTTACCTCAAAATTTGTTTTTAGAACTCCTATCAGGTTGTTTAAATATCATTTCTTTAGCGGACACAGTAACTGCCAGAGACTAGCTTGTTTGTTTCAGCGTCAGAATCTATAACATACGAATGTATAACCTCCTATTCCTATAACTCACCAAAGTCATTTTTAGCTTTGTTCTTTCACTGTAGTCCCAAAAGTCTTTCTTCAATTAATTTAATGCGACATCTTGGTTAAAAAAAAAAAACTATTTGTTTAGTTTCTTTCCACTACCTATTTATTACTCAATCTCATTCCTTTTTCAGGCTTGTCTAGTAACCACTGGCATCAGTATTACCTATCCAAGCTTAAGAATTTTTAAATGTTGGTTATTATTATTTTGGTAAGTCAGATATTATTGGTATGTAAGTATACAAAAACAATATACAGTGAACTGGTATTTTCATTGGTGTGCTACATACAATAGGAGTACATTTTGTGTTAAGAAGATGTAAAGAAAGTAACAGAAGGCATTCTAAAATGTATTATGGATGGTGGGACCTCTTTATTGGGGTTGCTACAAATCCATATATCGCTTGTTTTTGCTTGAACTTCTAATACTACTTTTCAAGCTTAAGAGTTCTCCAGAATTCTTCAAGAGAAGCTGCTTATAAGCAATTCACCAGCTATGAGTCAAGCTTAAAGTATCCATTTGTAGTATTTTCAGTTACAGTTACTCACTTTCTAAGAACAAATCTGAAAATCTGTTCCACATTTATTACAGTGACCCTTGTGAACAATGAGTGGATGTATTTCTTTGAAAGTCATCAGTATTTCTTGAGACCTGCTTAAAATAATGCCTTTTTTCACAAAAGCACAATCAACATGTAATATAATCTTCAAAGCATACTGTCAGAGAGATCAACAGCCATAGCCCCAGGACCTCCAAAACCATCCAAGTAGAGTTGTCAGAGAATCCTGCCTGCATCCTCCCTCCGCATATCTGGTTTTCTGCTGATTTCCCATCTTTGAATTACATTAACAAAAAGTTAAAAATAGAAAACAATTTTCAAATTTATTTTTCACTCTTTTAACAGATAAAGCAGTTAGATGACGAAAGCCTTTTAAGTTGCTGCCCTTTGGTTACATATCTGCTGCTCCATATATGTTATGAGTGGTACCAACTAATAGGAAACAGGAAATAATCGCCCGCTTAGTCACTCATACAGAATGCTCTGGCTGATAACAGAAAGCAAGCTGGAAAGTATAATTTATAGTTATTACCCATTTCGGTGTTTTCCAATCACTTCTCTTTTTTTCCCCAATCACTTCTTTGAAGTGAACAAAAAATTTTAAATAAACAGTCTCATTGGAAAGTAGAATTTGCTTGTTTTTCTACTAACATGTTAACATAACCTTCTCTTTTCCTGCTTAGCTATTCCCACAGGTATAAAAAAGGCTCACACAACAATCTGAAAGGAGTTTGCATTTTAAAGAACGGTGGAAGGACTACTTGACATGGTGCTTTAAACTGTGCCTGTACTCTGAACACTAAGGGCTGAATGGAAGAGAGATGAGTCTGATTGTGCAGCTTGACGGATGGAGCCTAATCAGAATTATTTCAGCACACTGCGTCCCTACAGCCAGCCACTGACCCATTACACACTAAATGCTTCTCAGGCCCATTTCTTGCTCTAGCTCCCACTGTGCCCAATCCTTTGTGACAGTGGTTACTCAGTGGGCTACTCAAAACATTTTCCAGTAAATAAAAGTATTGAGTTTAACAGAGCCCTCAAAATCATTAAAGCTGTCATTTTATGACAACAATGGGTTATGTCCCATAACACAGTACCTTTTGGATTCCCATGCAGAAGGGGGCTTTTGAACAAATTCTTTATTTTACAAAATATTTTACTGAAGTCATGATACTACTCCTTCCTAAAGAGCAGCTCCATCCTAAGAATGTAACTTTGGATACCTGATCCCTGCTTAACAAATTCTCAAGCAGGTAATTCCATTTCAGGGACAAAGAAAGGCATCTTACAGCACTGAAACGTACACTCTGCTTTCTGTTTCCCATATTTGATCTCTCAAAAGATCCAACTGATTTTCCAAATGATATGACATGTCATACATTTTTAACTTCATGTACTTTAAAAAAACAAAAAACAGACCTACTTCCTAATTTAAACCTAAAAATGTGTATCTAAATAGTTATTAAAATAAATATAATCAGAAGTATCCAGTTTTTAAAGTACTTTCTGTCCAAACTTTATAATTCTAAATATCATAGTGCCTCTAAAGGACAGTCACCCTCAGTCTCATCTGTATGAGGATAATATAGTACCTTCTTCAGAAAGCTGTTGTGAGGACTAAATGAGTTCACAAATCACCTCTGATGCTATGCTGGTGTTCATTTTAAATACTTAAAAATCATCCTATCTATGAATGAAAAGATGAGAAAGTGATTCTTCTAGGCATTCTTCCAGAATTGAAGAGTTCCACCCTGAACTACAATTTTACTTTCATGATCTTTATTTCTGTCATTATGTCACAAGATTTTATAGATGGCCAAGGTTACATTCACTGTGAATTTTCTGCAATGTTTCATAGGATCTCCTAGTGTAGAAGTGGTGCATTCTTTTGAATTTCTTTGCAGGTAGAAAGAAGAATGTCAGCCGGTTGAATGTGATAAAGTTTTGCTGAAGCAGCCTACAAACTACATGTGAAAATGAAGAGCATCTTTCCTACACGCTGGGGTGTTATGCTACACCCTGAAGCTTGGAGGCATCAGAAGTATGTTTCTCAAAGCTGCAGATCTATATAGTGGAGACAAATTAAATGTCATATCACTCAGTGAAAATGCCACAGAGGTCATCAATCTCTGTTAAAACAGCACAGAGACCCAAAAACCCACAGACAATTTGATGGTACAGCAGAGTAGGATTCTATTGCTTTTTCATAATTTATTGATAGGCAAAATGCCAAAATTCTAGAAAGGCACAGGCTGGGAAACATGTTTATGAGGTAAACTGGTATATTTTTAAATATCTTGAGAAAACAGCAGAGACTGAGTTTCTTTCAGAATCTGTGCACCATGAAAACAACAAAACTGACATCTGCTTCTTTGAGGAAACTCAGAGACAGTTACCTCATCTCTACGAACTCTCAGCCCTTATTTTTCTCTTCTCTCAGTTGCCATCTCCCTCGCATTCCTGCCCCACTTTGTTTATGGCATATATTGATTTTACAAACCACTGCTTTTGAAAAACAACTCTGGTATTGCTACAGTTAAGAATGATTCTATAGGGGCTCGGGATTTAGCTCAGTGGTTCTGCTGCCTGCCTCACAAGCACAAGGTCCTGAGTTTGATCCCTGTTACAAAAAAAAAAGAATGATTTTGCAAGAATTCCTGAGAATAAAAGTACTCAAAATGAAGGATTCCTCTAACAAGAGCACTGATGGGCTAGAGTGTCTTGTCGGGTAGATCCCGGTGACCCTTTATAGAGTTCCTTTATGGCTATTCATGTTTGAATCAAGATATTATACAACTTGCAATTTAGTTAAAACATGTCTAATAGCATTGCATTTAAAATCTTCTTAGAATTACTTTTATACACATGGAAGGTTATCAGACATTCAAAGAACAGAATAGCAATGATGTAATAATAATTGAAATTTGAAAGGCTATCACAAGAGATAGAAATGGGAAGAGAAAAAGAGGTCATAAGAAATAAGAAACATTAAGGATCAAACCACATGAAATCGCTGTCTTATAGGCCAAAAAGTCACATTTCACATGGTTCAACCTAACTATTACCCTGGGAATTTCCAGATCCAGTAATATCCCAATTATTTATCCAGAAATACAGCAGGATTCCCAGAGCAAATAATTTCCATTCCCATTGCTGGTTGTAAAACAACACTTATCATTTTCTGGATGGTTTGGTTACTATAGCAATGACCTCTCAAACAGCCACACACTGCTGAAGTGTGTTCAAATGCTGAGGTGATTTTCCTACCTTCCCTCCTCTCATGACATATTTAAATATACACGTGCTTCTCCATTTAGCATTTTGCTTTCCAAGTTCACTGTACACCTTCTATTTTACATACACACATATGTACACACACACACACACATACACAATTTTTCATGCTTGCAAAGCTTATTCTTTTCTTTAGACCCATATCCCCCAAGCACAATGTATGTTCTAGCAGCTATTTCTAAAGCCCACTATGTCACAGCTATCCATTTCAAAGTAATAAAGCATCCTAAGAAGAAACAAGAAAATGAAGAGATGTTTGCCCATCTCAGAAAGAACAAAGGTAGTACTCCTGGGCAGTGGAAGAAGATGAGTAAAGGTCAGAAGGGCAGAATCTGGCAGGACCAGGAAAGAGAACTGCTGCCTCCTGGGATTTGCTGTCAGTCCCCTTCACAGACTAGACGGGAGATTCCATATTTTTTCCCTTATAACATGAAAAAAATAGAGACTGGAAACTTCCCCTTCCAATTCTTCACCCAGCTGGTTCGTGTCCTGTGAATCTGTTCTACCAGCATCCTTTTTTAGTTTCCACTGCAAAGATGAGGAGTAGGCTGTCTGCCAAAGAAGGGAGAATAATTTTGAAAATGCTTAGGGGATCTCAGATTTAACTATTTTGATCTCTCTTCCATCCTTTGGATGTAGAGAGTGTCTGGCTGCATATCTCACCAAGATATGGTGACTTCTTTTGTCTCGTTTCAGCTAATTCCAGAGTGGTGAAGTGAAAAATGCTTTTCAGTGGCTTTCAGGTTTATTTTCCCCCCTATCTAAGGCACAGAAATCTACTGCTTTAAACTGACTGCAGTGTCTTTCCATACCTCGAAGTACATTCCTGGGAGAAAGCAAAACCCACACACAGGACAGATACATGACTCAACCTCTCTCTCTTTACAGATCACTGTTTCCCTATACTGTTTAATTCTTTCTTTTTCCTGTTCCTATTTTCCACAAGCAGGAGAAGACACAACCTTGATGGGGATTAATGACAAGAATGAAAGCATATTTTCAATTACCTATCTTTAAATCAAGGCACTAATTCTGAAATTGTTCCTCTCCCACCCTTGTGATCTGAGACGACCTTACACAAAGACCCATTTTGTTCTGGTCTGTATGAATTGTTAGTGGTCCATGACCTCTGCATCATTCAAACAATTTCTCTCTAGTTCAAGGTTGTGAGGACCTTATTTTCTATAGTTAATCATTCATATTTAAAAGGTTGTCTAATACCATTCAGCTCATTTACATAACTGAGGCAGGCAAATCTAAGACAGGACCTCAAGCTTCTTCCACCAGCCAAGTGCCCCTTCTCGGCTGTCTAATCCAATTTGATGCTTTTTGTGGTAGTGTGTCTGTTATTTGGTATGTCTGCAGCTCTTTGTGTGTACCCAGGAGAATGAATGGATGCAGTGTTTACAAAAATATAATGATGAAAAGCATAGAAATCTTTTAAAATGATGCAAACCAGAAAGAAGATCTGACTTAAAATTAACTGCAAACCTTAATAGCTAAAAATATTTGCCTCTTGAATAATATTATATATTGAATTTTTAAAAATCCTGGCTCTTGATTGCAAGTGTATTAAAATTAAAAATCTCTTCTGATTTACTTTTTGCATCCCCAGTATTGTGCTAGCCAATCACGGTTTCTAACCTGCAAGGTCTCACTAAAAACTTTAAAATGTTCTAAAGGATTTTATATGAAAAATCTAACCTTACTCTATTTGAGCCAGTAAATTTAAGTTCTCTCATTATTATGACACATCTTAAAAATTATCTAGACAAATTGTAAAATTCAAGTGCAGAACTGAATGCAGAGTCATTTTTAGCTAAAAATAACTTTCATATCTCTTACTTTCAAATAAGTAATTACAAATAAATAACTATAGGTAAGTAAATTCATTTCTAAGTTTAAGAGATAATTGTAGTTAAAATATTAGATAAAATACAAAATTCTTAAGTTTTCAATAAATTTTTAAGAATAAAAGAAAAACTAATAAATATTTTATTATAGTGGAAAGCTGATTAACATATCTGATGTTTCCATAAGTCATTTATTGCTGCCATAAAATCATAGTATGTATCACTTCCCTAAAGTGCCCAAGGTTCTAGCAAATTAACAGTAAAATTCCAGAAACTGTTCATTTGTTTTAACAAAACTGACATTTTTTTCTATTAAATACCAATTCCTTAAATATTTATTATGACTGTTTTATAAAATAAATGACTACTATGTGAATTATATTATTTTGTGGGTTGTTGAGTATAGGTAGAAATTTTATAGTGGGGGGAGCCATGGAAATTAACTAGCTTACATTCCTCATTTTATAGTTAAAAAAATAATCCAAGTACATACAAATAATCAAAAGCCCACTATGGACAACGAAGTTCACTTTAGACAGAACAAAGTACATTTTAGAAATTAGGGCATCATTCTTACTGTCTTTATGTGAAGTCAAGGATAAAGCAACAGAAGAAGCCAAAATGCAAGGCTTCCTTCTGTCTTTATCTAGAAAATATGACTAAACTCAGTTTATGGGACTTTATTTTTCCCAGTACTAGAGCTCAAGTACAAGGGTGCTCTACCACTGAGCTACACACCAGGGCTTTTTTTCATTCTGGGGACAGGGTCTCACTAAGTTGGCCAGGCTGGCCTTGAACTTGCAATACTTTTGCCTCAGTCTCCTGAGCAGCTGGAATTTCAGGCATGCACCACCACACCTGGCTTTTTAAAATTTTAATGAAGCAAATTAGTAGGACCTGAGGAACAGGGCATGACAAACATGGGCCCATAATAGACTTAGTATTTTATAAAGGAAAAGAATGGATTATAAGGGTGAACACAAATGAGAAAACTATCATTTTACTGATGATGTTATAACAGGTAGAGTATCCCTTATCTGCAATGCTCCAGACCAGAAGTGTTTCAAATTTTGGAATTTTTTCAGATTTTTGAATGTTTACTTATATGTAATGAGTTAGGTATGAGACCCAAATCCTAACACAAAATTCATTTATACTTCAGATATATGTTATACAAAAAGCTTGACATTAATTTTATACTATAATTTTAGTGTGTCTGCTTTTCTTACTTCCATCTGTCATATGATGTCAGACGTGTGGAATTTTCTACTTGTGGCATCATGATAGTGCTTGAAAAAGTTTGGACTTTGAAGCACCTTAAATTTTGGATTTTTAGATTAGGGATAGTCAACCTACATAGGGACATAACAGGAAACAGAATAAACATAAAGTTTAGATTTCAGGATCATCTTTGAACCTTAGTGAGCTGTATGATGCTGGCAAGTTACCCAACCTTTTTGGGTCTCACTTTTTTCATTTAGTCAGTGACATGTTTGACTAGGTAATTAAAAAGATCAAATCTAGCACAAAATCTCCCAAATCCTAGCTTAAAGGCAGACATCTGGAAACTAGGAAGAGAACCCTCACCAACAACCCCATTATCCAGCTTCTCATTTGAACTTCCCAGTCTCCAGAACTATAAGACATAAATATCTGAAGTCACCAAGTCTATGGTACGTACTTTGCTATAGCAGCCCAAATTAACTAAGGCAGTCTCCCAGGGCTATTCTGTATTTTCAAGCCATTCCCGCTATAAAGCTAGAACAAGGGGCATGCACAAGGGAGGCCTGGAGTTGAGGCCAGAAGCAGATAATAACAGGCTATGCCAACTCCTGTGTGCTGGAGGAGCCACTGTGGACACTAACCATGGATGATCAAGACTTTCTTTTTTTTTTTTTCATTAAATTTTTTTTTATTGGTACATTGTAGGTATACAACACAATTACATTTCTCACTGGGAATTGTACCTTTACATAATGCATCTTGGTTCTTATTTTTTCCCCATTCCTAGCCCTCCCTTCACGCCCTCCAC
>NW_004624739.1:21420515-21431568 GCF_000247695.1 Heterocephalus glaber | reverse complement strand
TTGGGAGTCCCTGCTCAAGCTTGAATAAACGACCCTCGTGTGTTTACATCAGAATCGGCTCCTTGGTGGTCTTTGGGGACCTCGAAATCTGGGCACAACAGTCAGCTCCAATCTCTTCATTTTACAGATGAGGAAACTGTGGCCTAGACAGATTCATTGACTTGTTTCAGAATCTACATTTAACAAGTGGCAGAACTAAGACTAAAATTATTCAAGTGTGTTAACCTCTGGTACTCTTTCTGTTACCCCAACACCATATGGCTTTTTACACTTTCAAATGTTTTTCAGGTGAAGGAGATATATTATTCAGTGCAAGTTTTCCCCATTGTTGAATACATCTGTATACACTATTTTGTCATCATATATTAGCCAACATTTTTACTCATTCATGGTCAATTAACTGGTCAATTCCTTCAGGTTGATTTTTAAAAATAACAACATACAAACTTATCCCCGGTACCAAAAAAAGAAAAAAAATAACAACATACAAACTTATTTTAAGATTTAAACATTCTTTCTTTCCACCTCTTACTCAGTTGTAAGTACTTCATAAAGTGATGCTATTATTCTGGCTACTATCCTGCATGGGCTTCAGGAAGAGTAAGTGATAGAAGGAGTGCAGTAACATTAGAAAGTCAGGCTCTCTAACATCTAGGCAACGCATTCATAAATAAAACCATAGCTACCAGGTGAGGAGTACTAGAGGCTAGGGAGATAAACTCTGTCTAGACTAGTCAGGAATTAGTCTCCAATTCCCCAGTGTCTGAGAAAGAAAATCCCAATAAATAAAGTCCTGGCTTCATATCAAATTCTAGAATGAGAATCACTCCCCAGGGATTTGATCCAAAGATACCTTCTAAGGATATATACATTCTTCAACCAATCCTCAAACTCAGAAAGCTAATGAATTGAAGTAGTATTTCCCTAACTCAGAGGTATCCAGAATATACCTTCAAGGCAGAAACTTCTACTATAAGGACAGAACCTAGCAGAAAGTTTTGAGCTTCTTCCAGCAACGTGGGGAGTGCCTCAAGGGTGGGTTCGGCGGGCTCTCTCCGTGGTCCTGAGATCTCTTCCTTTGGTTGAGCTCAGTCTCAGTTCCTGGGCCTGTGAGTTGAACCCCTTCCACCTACCCCATCCAATGTGCACACCTCAATCACTACACTCACCATATTCTGCCTGGATATTTTTACTCTTGCACCGCTCCCATTGGACTAAGCTCCTTGAGGGTAGGAATGGCATTCTGTACTCATCTTTGCACCCAATGAACAAAAGGTGGAATGAAGTAGGTACTCAATAAAGAAAGAAAGAAATGCCTAACTATAACCATGATTGTGCTATTTCAGGCTCTGCTATATCTCTTCTGCTAGGCTGCACCAAGCATAAGGAAGGATTTTCTAAAATTTTAAGTCATTAATTTTTTGTAGGCAGAAATGATAATGATGATATGTGAACATTTGTGCATGAAAATTTCAGATGAAAGGAAGAGCTGAGCAAAGACCCAGAGCAGTAACAAGAAGATAGGTTCAGAGCATAACAAATGCTGATAGGCTGACAGTAAGAAGTATGAGGAAGAAGTTGTAAATAAGCCTTATCAGGAAACAGAGGAGACTGATTGTTACTCTTAGGCTGAGAATCAGAACTTTACATTGCATTAAGAGACTGATAAGTTAAAAGTAATATTTAAGGAAACAGTGAGCTGTGGGTAAAGAGAATGAAAGAATAAATAGTATTTTTAAAGGCACTAGGATAATGAATAGGGGGGAAATCTCCTTAGGCTTGATTTTTGGGACAGAGTTTACAGAAATTTAGAACTGGTATGGAAAGTCTTTAGGGGCAGCCAAGAAATGTGTAAACTAGCAAGATAGGAGCCATGTACTGGCAAAATAAGACTGGGAAAGTTCTGTTGTATTTAGGCTGTGCAAAATCTCCATACACAGAAACCTAAGTATGAGCTACTTTTTTTGGTACCAACGATCGAACTCGGGACCTTGCACTTGCGAGGCAGGTGACGGAAGCACTGAGCTAAATCCCCGGCCCTGGCTACCTTATTTTTTAAGCGTTTCCACAACTGAACTCATGAGTAACTGAACTGGCTCTACAGTCTAGACATGGAAAGAAGGCACTGGCCTGCCAAGTTTTAGGTTGGATGCTAGTCAGGTTTCTGTCACTATGACAAAATACTTGAGGAAATCAACTTAAAAGAAGGAAAGATTTATTTTGGCTCCCAGTTTCAGAGGTTTCCGACCATGGCTGCTTAGTCTCATAGATCTGAGATTACCATAAGAGAGAATGTCATGGTGGGGAGCACAGGCAGAGCAAAGCTGCTCATCTCATGGCAGCCAGGAAGCAGAGAGCAAAGTGCTGGGTCCCCATACCCCCTCAAAGGTGCATCCCAGTGACCTCACTGCCTACCAGGAGGTCCCTCCTAAAGTTTCCACCATCTCTCGTACTCCCATCAGCTAGGGACCAAGCTTTCACCATAACAGACTTTGGGAAAGATTCCATATCTAAACTACAAACACATTTGTTAATTGTATTTTCATTATTGCTCTGAGCCTCTTGGCTCCTTTTATTTTGCATATCTAAATCATTATCCTTGTTATTGCCTTTTATTTTTTTTTATTTTTTAATTTTTTGCTTAAATTCTTTTATTGGTACATTTTCGGTATACAATACATTTACATTTATCATTGGGTGCTTGTACCTCTACATCATGTATCTTGGTTCTTAATTTTTCCCCATTACCTGTGCGCCCTTCACCCCCTCCACTCTTCCCTAATTTACATAGACTTTATTTCCATTTTTTTCTTTTCTCATAGTTTTTCCTTTCCCTTCTTTCTTTCCCCTTCCCCTCCCACTTCCCCGACCCCTTTGGGCCTTTTCTTCCTATTTCACATTATCAATTATACATTTTGATCCTTATTTACACTTTCAGTTTCTCACACCAGAGAAACTATTTGGTATTTACACATGTGTGTCCTATTTATTTCACTTAAGAGTATGGCCTCAATATGCATCCATTTAGCTATAAATGTCTCTGGTTTCTCACTCTTTATGGCTGAATACTACTCCATTTTATAAAAAAACCACATCTTCTTTATCTAGTTTCCAGTGGATGGGCACTTGGGCTGTTTCCAAGCTTTAGCTATTACAAACTGTGTCGCTATAAACATGGGTGCGCATATATTGATGTGGTATGATTCTTCTAATTCTTTTGGGAAGATACCCAGCAGGGGAATAGCTGGGTCAAATGGGACCTCTAGTCCTAGTTCTTTGAGGTATCTCCATATGGATTTCCACAGTGGTTACACCAGTCTGCACTCCCACCAACAATGGAGAAGGGTTCCTTTTTCTCCACACCCTCGCCAGCATTTGTTATTGGTTGATTTCTTGATAGCAGCCATTCTTTCTGAGGTGAGGTGGAAACTCAGTGTTGTTTTCATTTGCATCTCTTGAATGATCAGTGATGTTGAACATTTTTTCATATGCTTATTTGCTGCTTTTACTTCTTTGAGAAATGTCTGTTCATTTCAGATGCCCATTTTTGAATTGGGTCTTTAAATGTGAGGGGTCTGATTTTTTTCAGTTCTTTATATATTCTAGATAGTAGTCCTTCATCTGAGGTACAGCTGCTAAAATTTTTCCCACATTGTAGGCTGTCTCTTAGCTCTGTTGGTGGTTTCTCTTGCAGTGCAGAAGCTTTTTCATAAGATGAGATCCCAGTTGTCTATTCTTTGTGGTAGTTGCCATGCTACTCAGGTTTTGTCCATAAAGTCTTTTCCTATGCCAATGTCTTCAAGAGTTCTACCTAACTTACCTTTCAAAACTGTCACCGGCTATCAAAGGATTCATAGGGACAAAGGGGCTCCACATGCTCCAATGTCTCCACATCTTCAAATACGGATGTTGTGGATGCTGTCCTCGGGGATTTAATCTGATTTCTATTTTTCTCAAAAAATTTTTTGTGAATTTATCACAATCATAAATCTTGAATGTCCAGCCATAGACGATGATGTCAATATTGATACTGAAATCATACACAGTATAAAACTGATCATCATTTGGAGGGGGGAGAGAAATCCGATGATGCCAAATAAAAGTCCCTTGAGGCAGTCCGCTATTTTTCACTTGAGGTTCATGTACTTCGATTGTGTCATCTTCAGGGTAGAAGTAGATTTTATAGAATCTGATTGTATATATTTCTTGGCTTTTATCACGCACTTTGTCTTCCAAATAGGCATCAAAACATAGAACCAACTGAGGTGGTCTGGTGTGCCTTTATTGCAGAGATTCTTTTCACTTTTCCAGTGGGCATCAATTTTCATCTAGGAGCCTCAGAGAGCCCTTCTTTCTCTTGTTCACTTCTGTTTTATCTTCTGCAGCTCAGATCAATGTCCTTTGTGACCCACTGCCCCTCTGTGGTGTGGATCCAAGTACTGACTTGGGCCAGTGGTCAGAAGTGGGAGCATGTGTTGGCGCCCACGCAGCTCCTCTGCGCCGAAGGGGCAGGGCCACTGGATGCCCCATGCTGCTCAGGACCTCAGTTCCTCTGCGCCGAAGGGGTAGGAAATGCTATATTTCTAAATTCAAAATCTTTTGACAGTAAAGGCGTAAAGAATCTCAATGCAGTAGCAAATGCATTTTTTTTTTTTTTTGGTACCAGGGATCGAACTTGGGACCTTGCGCTTATGAGGCAGGCGGCAGAACCACTGAGCTAAATCCCTGGCCCAGGAAATGCATTTTGATGGGCAAATAATGTATGGTACAAATTAGCTTTCCAGGGAGGGAGTTAATCCTGTTTTCATGTCAAGTTACTTATTTTCCACTGTATATCCTAAAGAGCTGGGCTTTAATTTGGCTTGCTAATTTTCACTTGAAATGTTACCAAGATGATTACTGTCTGGTGCAGCATGGATATAAAACATAATTGTGTGTAGAAGGTTGGCCTCACAGGCTGGGCAGTGCAGCCATAAGGCTAAAGCAAAAGCCTCATCTCTCAGATGTGATTTTTAAAGATGGGATGGTTGGTGTTACCAATGCATGAGTAAAGACTATTACTCAGGAATCAAACATCTAAGTGTCAAAAATCCATAGCTGAATTTCCAGAGAAACTGTCTATCAAAAGCTACCCATGACAGTCTATCAGTTCCTTCTCCTTTCGGATATATCCTGTATACAGTCTTCACTTTTTGCCCAATAAGTGGTTCTCCACCTATTCCAGGCTTCTCTTTACTCACCAGCATCCTAACATTGTTGCAAAAGCCCCAATGTTGGGATTTATGAAACTTCTTCTTTCCCGCATTGTGGTTGAAGCTATAGCCCAGCAGCAGCGGCAGGACCATGGCTCTCAGCATCTGAGGGTCCAGGACTCAGCAGGAGACCGGTGGGCCAGATGCGGGCTTCTGGGCCACTTTGTTGAGCCCCTGGGGGTTACCCAGACTAACACAATACCATCCATTGCTGATCCGTCCTCTTCTCTAGCTGAGAAACCTTGGGCAGGTTCCAAACCGGGCTCTATTTTTGCAGATGATATTATCTTCTAAAAGTTAGATATTCAGGGGCCTCATTACACAGGAATATAAGATGTTCTTCCTTGAGGCTCTGGAGGTTGAATTTATCCCAGTGCCTAAGAAGGCATCCAAGTGTGGAGTTGGGAGGAATGGATGAAGTGTTTCCTATGATAGGTCTGTTAAGAAGGGGTCAGTTTTACATGAGGACCCTTCCTCCTGGATGATCCACTCCCAAGTGACTCCAAGGCCTGCACAGGGCAGACATCGCCATTCCTAGGCACTGCCCAAGGTCATTTCAGGGTCTTCATCATCTAAGAAGGTCTGGAGAACCAACTCTGTGTCCGCCCCCCTCATTATTTTTAAGATGCAGCACATTCTAAATCTATAAGAAGTATTTGCTTCTGCATTTCTTAATTGTCCTTGTTATTGCCTTTTAAATCTGCGCTGATTATTAACAGAAATCTTATGCTTAGTTGATGATCTAATTTACCTTTAGATCTTATTTGCTAAGACAGTCTAATCCTTTGGAATCTCTGGGGGACTGATTCTAGGACCTCCACAGATACCAAAACCCAATGATGCTCAGGTCTCTTATATAACATGGTGTTGTACTTACATATAACCTAAGCATGTCCTCCCATATACCTTAAATCATCCCTGGATCACTTATACCTAATACAATGCTATGGAAATAGTCGTTACACTATATTGTTGAGGAAATAATGACAGAAAAAGTCTGCCTTTTATGTTCACTACTGATGATTTTTTTCATACTTTTAATCATGGTTGGTTGAGTCCATGGATGGGGAACTCACAGAAACAGAGGGCTAACTGTATTTCCTCTTTTTATTATTAATGGTTGGCAACCACTGTTTCATAAACAAGAAGTACCACCCCTCACCATAAGACACCTTTTCGCTGTGATATTTCTACTTCTTTGCCCTAAGCCACAATAGTCTCTCATTTAAATTATTAAAATAGCTTCCTGACCCATCTTCTTCTTTCTTATCTCCATACAGAGATCACAGTTATTGTTAAAAACAAAAGCACCCTTTCAGCCGGAACTGCCATCTTCCAGTAATTTGCCAAAATGATGAACACAAAGGGAAAGAGGAGGGGAACCTGGTATATGTTCCTTTGGCCACATAAATGCGGATCTACAAAAAGGGTGATATTGTAGATATCAAGGGAATGGGTACTGTTCAAAAAGGAATGCCACATAAATGTTACCATGGCAAAACTGGAAGAGCCTACAGTGTTACCCAGCATGCTGTTGGCATTATTGTAAACAAGCAAGTTAAGGGCAAGATACTTGCCAAGAAGATTAATGTGTGTATTGAGCATATTAAACAAAGAGTCAAGAGAGCATCCTGAAACGTGTCAAGGAAAATGATCAGAATAAAAAGGAAGCCAAAGAAAAAGGTACCTGGGTCCAAATGAAGCACCAGCCTGCCCCACCCAGAGAAGTACACTTTTTGAGAACCAATGGGAAGGAGCCTGAGTTGCTGGAACCTATTCCCTATGAATTCATGGCAGAAGCTGGGGATGCAGCACCTAATTAGTGGCTGAATGCCCTAAGCCCTACTTCAAAATAAAAAATCATCCTGTGTTGTAGGGATGGTTGTCTTAACTGAACAGGTGTGTGGTGCCTTTACCCTGGAAAAACAAATACTTGGAGCAGATTCTCATTACACCCAGTTAATTGTGTCAGGTCTTCACTCTTCAGTGTTTTTCTTGCTGAAAGATGTGAGGTATTGTGCAGATGTATACCCAAATGGTCAAATATTTATGAAGTATTTATACTGGCTTGAAGATCCTCTAAATCACCTTGGGGACAAGATGTATCAAAATAAATGGAAGTCAGTATATGGCATTTCAGTTAAATAAATTGTTTAAAGCACCCTAAAAAAAGCAGATCATACATATTCAAAATCCTCCAGTAGCTTTTCATTACAGTGAAAGAAAATCTGAATTCCTTGCCATGGTATGAGGTTCTACATGATTGGATCCTTGTCTACCTGAACAAAGGCTTTCCTACCTTTCTCCCAGTGGTGACTATGCAACTTCCACTGGTTTCTTCGGTTCCCCAAACCTACCAAGATCTCCCCCACCCCTAAGCCTCTACACCAGGTCTACCTCCATGGAGACCCTGCCCTCAGGTCTACATATGCTTCCATTCTCAGCTTTCAGCTTTCTTTTCAATGTCACTTTCTCAAATGGTGCCTTGTCTGTTTTGTCACTACAATCTGAAATGACACTCCTGCCTCCTGCTCCATACTCTTGCTTTGCTTTACTTCCTTCATGGTATTTATTATAATCTAAAATTACTGTTCAACAGCCCTACGATGCTCACTGTAACAGACACTGTGGGTGGTCCTCCGCGATCCCCTTGGCACTTGTCTCTCCAGTCATGGATGGCTTCATAGCGCAAGCATTTGTGGATCCCCCTGCAGGGTTTCTCTGGAGTGTGCAGCTGATGTATGGGGCAGGGCTGAAGAACTGGCCACTGACACATTAGCTGAGGTGACATCCCAGCCAATGATCAATGGCACTTGGTAGATAAATATCTCACCTGCCTTACAACTGTGTGAGACAACATTGAGACATATTCTAAACCATTTTCCAGAGAACACAGTAGGCCTGAGTTATAGTTGCCCACCATATTTACCTGTTCATTATTATACCCTGATTGGATTTCCCCCTTTCCTGTCTCGCTCACTCCTCTGCTGGTGTTTCCTGAGATCACTTCCGAACAAATACTTGCACTCAAACACTCATCTCAGGGTCTATTTGGGGGATAAACCAACTTAGCTTATATTTTCTTTTCTTTTTTTTCTCTCTTATCCCTCTCTTCTCATGCTCTCCTTTCCTTCCCCCTTTCCCTTTCTTCCTTCCACATTTTAGTATCTTTGAAATTAGAATCCTCTTCCAGTAGGTGGCTTATTATACAGTTCAGTTTGTAGCACCTTTCCTTTCATGCTGTTACATAATGTAAGTTACTCACTGATTACATGTTGACTGGGATACCAACAGGATATATATTGCATGTAGAAGTTTGTCTGTTTTGTCCTACATTCTTCAGTATCTCTGGTACACTGAGCAATGCATAGCACAGAGTAAATGCTTCATTAAAACACTTGATTATGTGTGGAACTGAGGAGACAGCATCACCTGCCTTCAACAATCACAACTTATTTCTCAGGGAAATGGGACATTGAGGTCACTCAGAGAACAGACTGGCTACGTCACTGCACTGAGGAAGACCAAAAGGCAGCCCTGGTGGGAACCAGAAGCAACAGCATTATAGGACTGATTGGAGGAGAGAGTTCTCTTCACTTAGCATAGACTTTTTTTTAACGTAGACTTTTGGATCAAATTTGGGATCAGAATAGGTAAGACTTCACATTTGCTTCACTTTTCTGTGTTGCTAGGGATAGAGCCCAGGGCCTTGCACATGTTAGGCAAATGCTCCACCACTGAATGGCATTACCAACCCACATTATTTTTTGACAATTCAGCAGGAGAGGTAACCCATGGAGGGACATACTAGACTTACTGCTAATATGACAGGCTTAAATAATTAACCAAAGATGTATTGAGATGAAAAAGTAATTATAACTCAAAATTGTAAAGCAGATATAATAGTTACTTTTTGTTCTCTTTTAATAAGCTAGTGAAGAATATTTTTGAAAAAAAATGAAACATAAGTTTAACAAAAGAAACTATTTGTTCTTTTATATTTTTCAAGTTTAGTATATTGCTGCAAGCGAGCTCTGTCCTTTTGTATTTTCCGTGAGAACGCTTTATGTGGACTGTACAGCCCATCAGTCATCCATGTGAGGCCAAGAAAAGACACTTATGGAAGCAGAGACAGCTGTGCTCTCACCCTGAGAGTGCTGTAGGGCCGCAGGGACCCCTCTCAAGCAGAGATTAAAAGACTGCTCATTCCCTGGCTGTGGAGTCTGTAGTGCTTGAGTGGTACTAACAACAAAGCCACCATTATACAGATTATTATTATTATTATTTGTCAGAATACTCTGTTCTCTAAGAATTGACCACAGACTATTTCTGCCTGGGTCATGAAAAGCTTACAAGTTTAGGTTGCGAAAATGTACAAGTTGTGAACTTCACTAACTTGGAATTCAAGATGTTGGATCATCCTATTGTCAAATTCCCTAGAGTCTGCCAGTCCATTAAAATAATGACAGTTATAATGTTTCCCTGCAATATTAAAAGCATCTGAATTACTTAATCTCTAGTGAGTGGCATACATGTAAATTTTAATGCATAATACTATTAAAGAGCTACTGAACAGTGTTCTGTGTGAAAGTCGTGGAGAATTTTCTTTCAAAGGTAACACTTGATTGGCAGCCAGTATTGGAAGAATCGCTAAAGAAAGTAAGTAAGAAGTTAAGGTTTGCCTGCATGTCAGAAAGGCCACTCTGCCTGTGATACATATTTTTATATTTACAGTGCTATGGAAGAAATAGATTTCTCATATGACATTCTTCGGAGTTACTATAAAGAACATACATATAGAAATACTTTTATATATTTTGTGAAACTTTCAATGGCAATGTTTTACTTGACAAGTACCAAGAGAATACTAGTTGTTAATTTTTAATGAAAGTCAATTTTTTGTTCCTCCCTAGGAGGAAAATTTTTTTCCTCTACTAAACATTCTGATTTAGGATGGCCCAATTGTTCAAATGTCAGAACTAATTGTTATCCAAAATTATTCTTTTTTTCCACATCTAATTCCTCTACAGTAAATACAAATATCCATACAGTGTAAATTTTTTAAAGTCCTAACATGCACCCATACATGAGCAAATCCCACGAACTATGCTTCCAAATTAGACCCTCAATCCATCCATTTCTTTGGAAGCCTGCTGCTGCAAGTCACCATTGCCTCTTGCCTTGGAGACTAGCTCCTTCCATGGCTTCTGCTTTGGCTTCTGTCAGTCTGTTCTACATATAGTGCCAGGCAATATCTTCAAAATGTAAACCGGATCATACCACTGTCATTTTGAAAACCTGCCACTAGTATTCTATTTTCTTCTACATAACTTATTATCTGTCCCTCATGTTAGACTGTAAACTAGATGCAAACAAGGACTTCGTCCATCTTATTTCTGCTATCTCCCCAGCTCCTAGAGCACATGACAGGTGTACAATAATTATGCATTGAGGAGGTCCTGAGTCACGCGGAAGACGCCGAATCAGCCCGCTGCAGACAGGTAGGTCTGTGCACGCCCTACCGAGGTCCTGAAGCACGCGGAAGACACCGAATCACCCCACTGCAGACAGGCAGCGACCTGATTTCACATTACCAAGGCGCAGAGGACACCAGACCACCAGACCAAGGTACTGAGTCCCACTGTTCCCGGCCCAGAGGTAGGGGCTTCTGAGCCTTCGTCCCACTGCTCCTGGTCCAGAGGACGGGGCTTCCCGGTCACCATCCTTCCCGCTGCTCCCAGCCCAGAGGAAAGGGCTTTTGGGCCACCTTCTGTCCCACTGCTCCTGCCCCAGAGGAAGGG
>NW_004624739.1:21397940-21415200 GCF_000247695.1 Heterocephalus glaber | reverse complement strand
AATAGGGAAGGGTGGAGGGCGTGAAGGGAGGGCTAGGAATGGGGAAAAAATAAGAACCAAGATGCATTATATAAAGGTCCAATTCCCAATGAGAAATGTAATTGTGTTGTATACCTACAATGTACCAATAAAAGAATTTCATACAAAAAGAAATAATAATTATGCATTGAAAGAATGAGTGAATGGATGAATGGGTGAGTTCTTCATGTCTTTGGCACTTTGCCTGCAATGTTGCTTGTGATGTTGAGCAACTACAGGAGAATAGGGTTAGTATTGATATCTCCACAGACGAATGTCAGGTCCATACACTAGGAATTGGTACAGCTGTGAAACCACCAAGTACCACTTCACATAACTCCATTTCTAATATGTGATAATGGATTGGCCATTAATTTTGTTTCAGGCTCCTCTCCTAGGGCAAAAGTTCCATGTACATGCCCTTACTAAAGTCTAATATAATCAGAGAATCTTCAAAATAAATGAGAGAATTACTGAGCCACAAGTTAGTAAAGAGAGCTCTCAATTTCACTGTGTATTGCTGGATCAACTATCCAATTTTTATACATAAAAATGTATAAAATAAAATGAAGCATCCAAGAAATACATAAATGGCTCAACATTAGAAAATATATGAAAGCAATTCAACACACCAAAAGATTAAAACTATATGGTCATCTCATTAAGTGCGGAAAATATTCAATAAAATTCAGCACTCATTCAAGATATACCTTTTAGAAAAGTAGAAATAGAAGAAAACTTCCTTAATCTAATTAAAAAACGTATCAAATACTTGGAGTAAACATCACAGTTTACAGTGACATTTTAGAAATATTGCTTTTAAAATGAAGAATAGGAAGAAGAAGTCCCTCATTACCACTTCTACTCAACAAAATACTGGACAGCCTCATCAGAGAAGTCAGGTAAGAAAAAAGAATTAAATGTAGAAATAATGAAATTAAAAGTCAACCCAAGCAACATTTACAATATTATTAGCTGCAAAGAAAATGCGAAAGGACCTCTAGACATGGGGACAGAATTCATACAAAGACGTCATTAATTTTGATATAAGAATTAAAGAATTTTTATTTCTGTACACCAATAATAATCCATGAATTTAAAATGTAAATTAAAATATAACAACACAATATACAAAGTATGTAGGAAGAAATATAATGAAAGATGGATACAACTACCATACAGAAAATTATAAAATTTTATGAAAGGGTTTTGGTTTTTTGTTTGTTTGTTTTGGTTTTGGTTGTTTTGAGGCAGAGTCTCACTATGTAGCTCATGATGGCCTCAAACTCACAGTGATACACCTGCCTCAGCCTCTCAAGTACTGAGATTACAAGCGTCTGCCACTATGCCTGGTTTTTATAGAAAAGTTTAAGGCTCACTGATAGAAAGCCTCGTTATCACAGAGATAGCCCTTACTTCCAAGTTAATCTATAAAGCATAATTCCAAACAAAATCAAATTAAACCAGATCTAAGTATTCTGAGCAAAACAATTCTTAGATATTTTGAACAGAATATTCAATTTTCCCTGGCTAGATTTCTCCCCTGCTAAGGTGGCCTGTTTAAGTGGCAAAAGGATGAAGCTGGGGTCACTGGTCAGGCTGGCAGTCTCTCCTGTCCTATTCAACATCTGAAGCTCATCCTGCCAGACTGCAAAAGCTCAGGAAGAATCTTATAGATAGCATTTTAATATGTAAATTCTGAAAAGCACAAATACCACCCTCCCCCATAGTTGTTGGTTCCACTTTTTTTTTTTTTTTGGTAAGAGTTTAAAGGCTTCCTGCCACTGCCCCAGCACTCCTTTTAAAGGTTTTTCTTAGGAAATAGGGAGATAGATCTTTTGTAACAGGGAAGGGGATCAAGTGATGGAGGGAGGAGGGATGGTGACAAGGGGGAGGGGATGAAAAAGAATAAGGACTTGTTATGTCCATGCACCAACTCCCTATGAGGAATGGAATCATTCTGTACTGCAAACATGAACTAATGAAAAATGAAAAGTGTAAAAAAAAGTTTTTCTTGAAAAGAAACTGGGGGGGGGTTCTCTCACCATGCACTAAACTAAAATCGAAATGGATTAAAGATCTAAATATTACAACAGAAACGCTAAACTGGCTGTAAGAGAGTTTAGGAAGAACTCTTGAAGACACTGGTGTAGAAAAAGATTTTATGAACAAAACCTCAGTTGCCCATGAACTAGCATAAACAATCAACAAGTGGGATCTCTTCTTACTAAAAATCTTCTGCACAGCAAGAGAAACCACTAACAGTGAGAGGAGACAACACACAATGTGGGAAAAAATTTTCACCTGCTCTTCCTCAGACAAAGGACTACTATCACGAATCTATAAAGAACTTTAAAAATCAGACCTCCAAAATTTAAAGACCCAATCCAAAAATGGGCAGCTGAAATGAACAGACATTTTTCAGACAAAGAAGTAGAAATAGCAAAGAAATACATGAAAAAATGTTCGACATCACTGATCATTCGAGAGATGCAAATGAAAACAACGCTGAGATTCCACCTCACTCCAGAAAGAATGGCTGCTATCATGTAATCAACCAATAACAAATGCTGGCGGGGCTGTGGGGAAAGAGGAACCCTGCTCCACTGCTGGTGGGAGTGTAGACTGGGGCAACCACTGTGGAAATCGGTGTGGAGATACCTCAAAGAACTAGAACTGGAAGTCCCATTTGACCCAGCTATTCCCCTGCTGGATATCTTCCCAAAGAATTAAAAGATCATACCACAGTGATATATGTGCACCCATGTTCATAGCAGCACAGTTTGTAATAGCTAAAATTTGGAAGCAGCCCAATTGCCCATCAACTGGAGACTGGATAAAGAAAATGTGGTTTTTTAAAATAAAATGGAGTACTACTCAGCTATAAAAAATGAGAAATTAAGACAAAGCTAAATGGATGCACATTGAGGTGATGCTCTTAAGTGAAATAAATGGGACATACATGTATAAATACCGAATAGTTTCTCTAGTATGAGAAACTGAAAGTGTAAATAAGGACTAAAAGGTATAACAGGTAATGTGAAATAGGAAGAAAAGGGGCAAAGGGGAAGGGGAAGTGGGAGGGCTAGGGGAAAGGAAAGAAGGGAATGGAATTAATATGAGAAAATGAAAAAATGGAAACAAAGTCTTTGTAAATAGGGAGGGATGGAGGGGTTGAAGGGAGGGCAGGGGATTGGGGAAAAAGTAAGAACCAAGAGAAAGTATGTAAAGGTGCAAATTTCCAATAATGAATGCCATTATATTGTGTATCTAAAATGTACCAATAAAATAAAATTTAAAAAAAAAAAGAAAGAAAACAAGGGTAGGGCAAGGGAGGAGGGGAGATGCTGGCTTTTGTTTGCTAAGTTTCACAGGGAAGCTCTGCCAATGCCAGGTGGGGTCTAATTAGCCTCCCACAGGATCTCCTGATCCAGGATGCACTGGGGCCCTTCTGAAAGCTCGCCTCTCTCAGCTGAGCCAGCCTTGCATGTTCATGGCTGCTTAACTGCCAGTTCTGGCCTTGCTTCAGCTTCTGTGTACACTCTGAACATTGAAAGTCACTCCCTCCTGTCAAGGAGAGTTTGTTTGCTCTATTAGCAAAACATGCTGAGGACTGCCTCTGGGCACATCAATGTGCCAGATGCCCTGGTTAGGAATTTTGCCTGAGGACAAAGTTGAAGGCCTTGCCACATGAGAACATCACAAACTCCTAGCAGCTGAAGGGCTGTAATGAGGAAATGACTTAAAAGACTACACAAAACTGGTTTAAAATTATTCCAGGATCTGTCATGTTTTTCAGGTTTGCACAGATACGTTTATAAGCTCAGGACTTGGCTAACAGTCAAGCCATCCTCCCCACCACAGTTACACTCATTTGCTATCCTATTTGCTTTAGTTCATTACACCTTTTATTCCAGCCTTATAAGTAGACTGTAGAATATACTGGAGAATCTGAAAGATGCTTAGATGGCTTCTTCTCCAATATTCTCCACTCCCACATCGCCTCAGTTCACTCATCTAGCCATCCACTGATTTAATAAATGCTTATCCAAGTCCCGTGGGTGATACAAATAAAGCAGATATAATTCCTGCCTTCAATGGAATTTATAGGCTGAAATGATAATATAATGTTCACAAACAATGCCTGGTTCACAACCCAGAAACATTAGAAATTACAGTAAAACCAGGAGAAAGTCAAGGTTGCCATAAAATAATACCCAATGTTACCAGGACGGGTGTTTAGAAGAGGGGAATGCCTCTGATACAGAATTTGGAGAAGGATCATTCTGACACATGGTAAATGGAAATGGGACATTTCTGACTAAGGCAAAGTGACAGCAGTGACAGAACTATAAACACATGGAGCTGTGTGATAAAGAGAGAGAGTTTCATTCTCCTGGGACACAATGTGTGGAAGGGAAACAAGAGAAATTTGCAAAGTATGTAGGTGTCAGATTTTCAAAGTCCATAAACAACAAGGTAAGGAGTTTGAGCTACGAACAATAGCCACTGGCATTCTTCTTTATTCCTCGCTTTTAAAACATAGAGGTATAATTCCACACAGAGAAAAACACAGATCTTCAGTGTCCAGTTCAATGAGCTGTGACAAGTTACCTGTGCCCATGTAACTCCTATCAAGACACAGAACATTTCCATCACTCTAGAAAATTCTCTTTTGTCTTATTCAGATCTACTTCTCTTCCATCCTCCAGTGGAAAACAATGCTCTGAATTTGATTCTCATAGGTTTTTTGTTCTTAAATTTTATAAAAATGTAATCACATAATATGTACTGTTTTGTGTTTGGCTTCTTTTACTCAACATGTTTCTGGATTTCATCCATGTTCTAAAATGTTTTAAACAGAAAAATGATATGATTGTGTTTGTACTTTGAATGATTAATCTGTCCCTAATGTGTGGAAGCTTCTGGAAAAGTGGAAATCATTTCAACAGCAAATTTCAGGGACTTGAGATTTGTAGAAAAGTACAAGGGAATTGGATTCAAAGATACTGAAGCAGGTCGAGAGCTACAAAATTTTTCAATTAACCACAGAATGAGAGGTGGGGTGAAAAAAAAAAACACCAAAGATCACTATAAACACATCCTCCCCAGTTAAAATCTTGGGAAATGCCTAAATCTAATCACCTGCTACTTGCAATGGGATTAGTAGCTAGTTGACTGGCCTTGAGAGAGGCTCAGATAAGTACAAACAAAGAAGAATAAGGGACAAAAATAAATACAAATGAACACTACATGGTGGGGTGGGCAGGAAAGGAGGGAAAAAAAGGAAGGAAGGAAGGAAAAAAGGACAGAAAGAAAAATGGAAAGGAAGGAAGGAAAGCAAAAAAGATTTTAAAGATGAAAATATTTCTAAAGCTTGAAATAGTCACATGAAGTGCAAAGGACTCAGAATAACCCAAATGATCTTGAAATAGGATAAAACTGAAGGTCTCATAACTCCTTAGTTCAAAACTTACTATAAAACTTACTATTAAGCTGCAGTAATTGGTGTGAAGACAGATATATAGATCAATGAAACAAAATTAAGAGTCTAGAAATAACACCTTACATTTATGGTTAGCTAGTTTTTCAATAAGGGTGCCAGGCCAACTCAACGAGGAATGAATAGTCTTCCACAAATAGTGGTAAGTGGTTAACTGCACTGCAAAACAATGAAGTTGAGCCCCTACCTCAAACCACACACAAAAATTAACAGTAAACAGATTGTAGACCTAAATGTAAATGCTAAAGGTATAAAACTATTAGGAAAAAGTATGTATTAGGAATACTTTCTTAGATACATGTTACGGTTTAGGTAAAAAATGTCCCCCAAAGGCTCAGTGTTCAGAGGGTGAGGATTTGGGAAAGTGACTGGACCATGGGACTCTATACTCCTCAGTGGATTCACCCATTCATGAGTTCACAGCTGACTTGCTGTTAGGAGGCTGGGCCTGGCCAAAGGAGGTGGTCACTCGGGTGTGACCTGGAAGGGTGCGCTCTAATCCCTGTCTCTTCCTCTCTCTCTGGCTTCTCCTCTGTTCTGTTTCTTGGCTGCCGTGGGTTAGCAGTTGTTCTCTACCACATCCTTCCACCATGATGTTTCTGCCCTGGATTCCAGCTGACCCTGGACTGCAACCATGAGCCAAAACCACCTTTTAAATTAGGTATGTCAGATGTTTTGTCTGGGCTTTGTCCAACAGAAAAACTTTGGTCCTTCAAAAGACACCTTTCAAAGGACAACTGTTTTCTATTGTTATAACTAAGTATCAGCCTGCGTAATTTATAAAAATAGAGGTTTATTTAGCTCACAGTTCTGCAGGATGAAAGTCAAAGAGCATAGAGCTGGCATCTGGTGAAGGTTGTACAACTGATTTTTGTACTTTCAAAAGGTAAAATATATCATACATGAGTTATATCTCAATATAACTGTTATTAAAAAATGAAAAATACATTGTCAAGGCCAACCAGTCCCTAGTTCACCCTAAGCTAAAAGCAGTAATTATGTATCTGGACACTTATGGAGCTGGAAGTATACTCTGTGAAGAGATTTAAACATACTGACCTAATCTGATAATTTAGCATTTAACATACATTATCTTATTTAATCATCATAGACAAGCCAAGTTAAACCAAGAGGTGGATGTTATTATCCTCATTTTAAAGATGAGGAAACTAAGAGTTGGATTTAAACCTAGGTACTTCTAAAGACAGCTCTAAACCACTACATTACATTTCAGGTATCTCAACCTCTCATGTCTTAGATTTCTCATCAAAGTATCCTATTTGTCTTATATGACTGTCTAATTTTTAAAGTTTTATTTTTAATTGATAAGTAATAGTTATGGATATTTACAGGGTATGTGATGTTCTAAAACATGGACACCAATGTGAAATGATTGAACGACTAACATATCCAGCAGCTCACATACTTATTTCTTTGTGGGAACACTGAAAATCCAAGATAATATAAAAATGTTTGCATCATATGAATTATTAACTTATTTTTCCTCTTTGTATTCAGATAGACACATGTTCAGGATGAAAAAATGAAGCTAAATCACTCAAATAGCACAACTTTGTTGATTACAGACAGAAAATATTGTAGCTGTGAATTCTAAATACTAAGGCTATAACTAAAAGGGTGATACAAAATTTTTAATTGCTGCATTAGTTCATTTCCCCAATAAGTAATAAATAAGTAGCTTATTTTCCCAATTCAGAAATACTGTAATTTACTTGTGTAAAAATATGCTTTCGTCAGCTATTTGTGAGATTTTCTTTGTGCAAACTAGTGCTTTTCATTGTTAGATATTTAGCATGTAAAGACTTTAGGCACTGCTATGGTCTGAATGTATTCTCAAAAATTCATGTGTTGAAACTTAAACACCAATGTGACAGTACGAAAGGGTCTTTAAAAGTTGATTAAGTCGTGAAGGTAAGGCCCCCAGGATCAGAATGAGGTCCCTTATTAAGCAGTTTGAGGCGTTAGGTTCATTCTCTTCCATCTCTTCCGCCACATGAGGACATGATGTTCCAAGATATTATTGTCAAAGTGGAAAACAGACACTGATTCTGCCCACGTTTTTTTTTTTGTTTTTTTTTTTGGTACCGGGCATCAACTGCCCACATTTTAACCTTGCACTTCCTAGCCTACAGAAGAACTTTGAAAAGTAAACTTCTATTCTTTATAATTACCTGGTCTCAGATATTTTCTTAAAGTAGCACAAATAGACTAAGACAGTCTTAATACATATCAGATTCATGATTCTGTCTCATTCTCAAGTTACAAGAATATAGGAAGAGGTATATTTAAAGGAGATTACAAATACATTTCATAACCCCGCTATTGCAACGTTAATATAAAAGCCTTGTGAAATTATATAATCTAAGCATTTTTAAAAGAATGTGATGGCTGGGAATTTAGCTCAGTGGTTTGGGTGCCTGCCTTGCAAGTGCAAGGTCCCAAATGCAATCCCCAGTACCAAAAAAAAAAAAGGATGTGTGTGTGTGTGTGCATGTGTGTGTGTTTAAACAGAGATATAATGCAGAGATGAAGGACTAGCTCCATGGCCAGATAGCTGAATTTAAATCTTTGCTCTGCCTTTCTAGTCAAGATACTTAATCTCTTCAAGTTTCTGTTTCCTCATACATAAAGTGGATATTATAACTTACACCACATAAGGCTGTTATTATGGATTAAAGAAAAATCATGAAAAGGACTTAGCACAATATCTGCATATAGTAAGTGCCTCTCCAAAACTGAACCAAAAGAAAACTCACCGCTATGGCCAGAACCGGGGAAAATCCCTGACTATGAAACACTGGGCATTGACTCTGTGCCCTGTTACAACTGTGTGAACTCACAGTTGGATTAATAACATTAATGGATATATATTCTACATGAATTCTACAAATACACGTAGATACAAAAAATAAAGTAGATCCCAAAAACGACAGTCCATGAGTAAGCTAAAAGCTAAGAAGACTGAGGAGCAGCTAAGTGTGTGTTATAGGAGAAGAAAGACTTGCTCTAAATGAAGAAATAATCAGAAGGAAGTAAAACATTAAATGAAACAAACCTATTAAATATAAACTAAGTAAAAAGTAAGACAGGACGAGAAAAGCAATGGCCATATGCCACAAAAATCAATATCCCCATGGTGGCTACGAAATACAAGAAAATAAGCATTAAAAGGCCAGGGATTTAGCTCAGCGGTTTTGCGGCCTGCTGCGCAAGCGCAAGGACCCGAATTCAATCCCCGGTACCTACCAAAAAAAAAAACAAAAAACGTTAAAAAAGGAGATAGACAAGATTTTATGCAGTGATGGCTATGTATTTTATCTAAATATGTCATTTAATTGTGTCAGTATACAAGTAGGTATTCCTATTTTAAATATGAGAAAATTGAGGGTATCAGACTCATTTGATTATACCACACTACATAGCATGGTGACTCTTCATTGTTTTAGGTGTCAGTCAGGGAGATCTTTAAGTAAACCTGGAACAAAAGGATAAAGATGCTGCCATCCTAGATCAAAATACATTTTATCTATATTATTTCTGTGCCCTGGAGCAGTTTTATCTGAGGATAAGTGAGAGAAATTGTTGAAACTATTTTAAGAGACATATATACCTAATCCTAAATGTTAAAGACATTTACTTGACTCCTGGCAGATAGCTACACTGATTAGAATGGGAATGGAAAGTGAAAGTGGCTTTCTCAAGTGATCATAGACATAGAAGTGACAGGCTGTAAGATTAGGGATACCCATCAAGAAATGTTCCCGATTGATTTCGATCAAATATGCTGAGCACTACAATCAAAAAACATTCGCCTTGAAAATACCATTCTGCTAAAACTCGGTAGGTTCATATTTTTAACATGTAAAAGTGAATAATCATACTGGATGTGAAATATACACATGGTATTTTCACTCTGAATATACTGTATACTTGATTAGGGCTTGAAGGCTGAATCTGATTTATTATGTGGCATCTTACAAGAAATCTGAGTTTGAAAGCCTGATTAATTCTAAAATTAATAACTGAAGCTCTATCTACAGGGCCCCTAAAGCAATCACTAATTTTTTAAGTGAATTCATTGTTTGTTTGTAATAAAATTATTCAGCTATAGCATCCACTGGAACTTTATAGGAGTTTTGGGCAGATATTTCATAACTGAGTTTTGGAAATTTCCTGAAATTTTTCATATTTAACATTTCTGCAAACTTATCTCTAAATTCAATTTTCTTTTCCCTATAACTAAACAAAAGTCTGTTTTGTTTTTGAGTTTTTGAGACCAGACCTTGCTATGTAGTTCAATATGTAGTCCAGCCTGGCCTCGAACTCATGGTGATCCTCCTGCCTCAGGTTCCCAAGTGCTGGGATTACAGGTGTGTGCACCACCACTTCTAGCTAGGAAATTCTTGCCTTTACCCAACAGAGGATCATGTGAAAGATCATGTGTTGTAAGTGAAGAATTTTTGAAGAGTTAGAAAAAAAAGTGCTTATACAAATGTAAGGTGTCATATTCCCACTTATGCAAAATGGCTGGAAAAGGGAAATCTAGTTAAAACAAATATTTATATTGCTAGAGGTTACAACAAAAACCATACATTTATCATCCATCAATGTCAAACAATTATATATCAAATATTTGAGCACTAATATACTGTACAGTTTTAATTTTTGCACTCTAAGGGAAGCGTAATTCAGGGTTCTCATCTCATGCCTCAGTGTCACTATTACTCCTTTTTAACCATCGCTGTTCAGGTGGAGGGTCCTTTATCCTGAATGCCTGACTAGAAGTATTTCAAGTTTCAGAGTTTTGTTTTTTTTAACATAACATATACATAATGAGATATTTTAGATATGGATTCCAATTCCAAAATCAAATTCTTTTGTCTTATATATGCCTTATACATATATGCAAAAAGTAATTTTATACAATATTTTGAATGATTTTGTTAATGAAATTTTTATGATGTGAAATTTTCCTCTTGTAGCACAATGTCAGTGCTCAAAAAGTTCTGAATTTTGAAGTACAGTATTTCAGATTTCAGATTTTTGGATCAGGGATGCTCAACTTGTATGTAGTTTGACAATAACATGCTCATTCTTGAGTTCTGTGGCTTTCTTCCAGAGAAAGTGGGCTAAGAGAATTGTTATTTTTATCTTCGTCCTCACCAGGCTTTTGATGCTCTGCCTAGATCCCACTGAGGTATATTTAGCACCAGCACTTCATGCAGCAGCCCAGACCACGGGGAATCATGCCTTCCACCCTGCTCACTACTGTTGAGTACAAAGTTTAAACCCTGAAATAGGGTGTTGGGAAAGATTAATTCCTACTTATACAAGTATGGGCAAAACATTTTAAAATGTGATTTGACTTCCCAAATGAAGTTTATTAAACCTTGTCAAAAGCCATCTGACTTGCTAAGTATACTCTCTCTCTCTCTCTCACACACACACAAACACACACACACACACAACTTCTGAAATAAAATAAACATATTTTCCATTGAAAAAGAGAAATGGTTCTGAAGGAACAGAGGAGCAGCATGTATTTTAAACATCCCTCTACAGATCACACTTATGTGTATGTTTGGTTTGTAACAACAGCAGGCCAATAAATGTGACCAGACATATTTCACTCAAATGTTGCTATGGAATCCTTTCTACACTGAAAATTAAGTTTCTCCATCTGTTTGCATGACTTTGTATTCATTGTGGTGCCAAAGGCCAGCTGATCTAACAAACGTGCCACTGAACAGATTCTTTGAACCAGGAAAAAAAAACCAAGTGTGAAGTAGAACAAATAGCATGAGAAACTATATAATTCTGAAGGATTTATTCTCCAAAGGCCACACTAATATTGATAAAACTGGGGGATCTTTATTCGAAAGTACATTCTCACATCAGCAACTTATATAAATTGCTTAGGAAATGCTATAAATCCAAATACAGAACTGTATTATAAACTAAAATGTGAGGATTTATAGCAGACAACTTGATCCTGATTTGGACTATTATTTTTAAAGAAAGAAAAAGATGATACATTATTTTATTTATTAAAATAATGAATGTATTCCATATGTTGTTTTCTTTGTGAAATGAAATTAAAAGTTCTTCAATAAAAAGCAAAGACCATAGCACAATGAAAACAATTTTAGGCTTATTATATTTAACTTATTACATATTTTATAATGTACTTCATGTTAGCAAGTCCTAGAATTTCTAAAGGCTATAAACTTATTCCAATTATTTGAATAATTTCATATTCATAAGTTTGTAATCACTAATTATAAGCATATCTGCCCACATTTCATGATGCTAATACATAATTCTTAATTATGAACATTAGCAAATCTGAAAATTTATTGAAATATATAGAACAAATTGCTGATGAAATTTTCTTAAAATATTTAGAAGTATTTTATGAAGTATGGTCCACTTAAAAGTCTTCAAAAGCATTTTCTTTTTAAAAATTAATGAAATTTTTAATTGATTTAAATGTTTTTCCTAAAGAGAAATCAGCAGATGCTTTCAGCTCATTACAGTTATCCTTTTCAAATATTTTTAGTTCCCATATAGTTCTTTGTTATTTGTTTATCCATACTTGTAGTGTTTGTTTTATTCCTGAATTACATGTAATTTTATTTTTTTCCCTCCTTTAACTGACAAAGAAGTTCTATGATTAAGAACATTTTGACTTAACATAAATGTTAGTTTAAATGGACTATCCATCTTTGAATTCTTCCAAATTAATTATCCTATTCTCTTACAAGTAAATATGTTTGCTAATTAATAGACCAAATTTTCCCTTTGATGTCATTATGATTCATGCATCTAAGAAACAAAAATTTTAAAGAACAGTATAAATTTGATTCCTACCATCATTTTGAGAAAATGCTATCTGATAAAAATAATCTTACTTGATAATTATATATTAATGAAAAGAAGTGGTTTTTTTAAAATGTTTGTTAAACTATTAATTCAGCAATTTGAAAATATTTGTAAATAGAATCATCCATTGTGTTGAGAATGCTAATCTATGTCTGGTGAGGAATTCAAATCCATTTTCTCCATACCTCAGCATCACTTTTCTAATAGAAAATATCTCTAAGTGCCTGACCTGATGCAAATTCAATACTGTTTTATAATCTTAGGTATGAGCCAACCTCTTACTTTCTGTGTCAAGCCTTAGGCCCCTCAGAAATGACTCAGAATCAACAGAGATTGAACCTAGAACCTTTGCACTAAGCTATATCCACCCCTCCCCTTTTTTTTCACGAGACAGGGGCTTGATGAGTTGCTAAATTGCCCAGGCTAAGCTCAAAAGATCCTCAGCCTCCCAGAATGCTGCGATTACAGGTGTGAGCCATCATCCCCAGCTGAGAATGTTTTCATGTATGGTTTAAGGATTCCCATTGTAATCTGGTCCCATAGTAAAAGTGTCATTTCCAAAAAAAATGAGCACGTACTGCAAAGATAAATCATTTTGCTGCGTGATTAAATGTAAGAAAAATATTGTCAAATCTTTCTAGGACAACAAATTAAGAATTATCAAGCTATTTTTACAAATATGAATAAAATCAAAACATTTTCCCAGTAACCAAATATCTAATTCATTAGCCCCTATTTCCTTGGTACTATAATAAATAAACATTTTTATGTGCTTCAAAGTAGCAGCAAAAGTAGAATGGGTAAAAATCCAACATTTGCTGTATCTATTTCTGTACTACATCTCCCACATTAAATATACAAGTTACAGCTTCAAGACTGTGGTTAATTTTAAGCCTAGCCAAGATGGCATCACACCCACGCTCCCAGGCTTAAAATATCACATCTTTCGTAACTACTTCTTCACATCTTACAGAATTCATATATCCTTGCCACCATATTAACGATATTTCTCTAACCAGGTTCTGCATACATCTGTCACCAAAGACTTGCTTGTTTTTAATGCACGAATGCTATCTACCAGAATTGGATTTCCTTCTTAAGAAATCTGTTACAGCTGATAGACCTGAATGAGATAGAATAAGAGAAATGACTTGCTATTTCCTATAAAGACTCAATTTGTTTTTTCAGATTAAAAACAAAAATAAAACTAAGGGTAATTCAGACATACTTTGTTTTAGAGAGACTCTGAGACTATAAGCAACATAAATTGTAATATTAGAACTAATTTTACCTAGCAGATGTTAGAGGGTAAGCCTATTTATTAGTCATAAAAACACTTCAGTGTAACAGTAAGACGGCGATGAAGAAAGGGAAAAATTATGCTAAAATCTTATTTCCTGGGTTGTTTCTTGAGGAAGGTGGAAACAGGCACTTTGTGGTTTTAGTTCTTGGTTAGCAAACTGCACACTCCCTCGTTCTACTAAGACATCTACCAAAGTGAGGGGAGGGGAGGGGAGAGGATCAAAAGGTCTTTGACTCTCCTCTGTCATTCCTCTCCAAGAGGAAGGAATATTAGTCTGAACACTTAATATTTCAGAATATCAACGGAACCAAGTTTTCTGGTGTTATGGCTTACATCTAAAATGTCCCCCCAGAGTCTCATGTGTTCAGGGGTACAGCTTTTGGAGGTGACTGCATCACAGGTGCACTATACTCATTTTTGGCTTAATCCATTGATGAGTTTACAGCTGAATGTATTGTTAGGAGGTAGGGCCTGATCAGATGAGGTGGGTCACTGGAGGTGTGACCTGGAAGGGTATATTCTTGTCCTGGTTCCTTTGATCTCTGCTTCCAGTCTGCCACACTTTGAGCAGCTTTCCTCTTTGCCATCCCCTTCTGCTAGGCCATTTCTGACTTGGATCCAACTGACTATGCCCAGACTGTATCCTCTGAAACCATGAGCCAAAAGAAACTTCTGATCTTTTAAACTGCAGGTGTCAGGCATCTTGTCCTAACAACTGGAAAGTGACTATTCAAACGGTAATTGAAATGATTAATTTGAAGTCTTTAAAAATACCAAGAATATGAATCACCCTCTCTTCTCCTCTCCTCTTCTCCCCTCTTCCCCTGACTCCTCTCTTGCTTTCTTCTAACTCTCTAACCCATGTGGCAGAAGGAGCAAACTAAGCCAGGAATTGGGAATCTGGTCCTGTATTTTACTTTACGCAACTTGCTAATAACCTCAGGATCTCCTGTGGATAAAATGTGAAGCAAGACCCATGTAGCTGCAGCTCTGGCCCAACTTCAGCATTAGTTTAAACCATAGTGTTCACCACATGCTTCTATCTTTGAGCTGAACAGCCCCAGGGAATCTCACAAGAGGGAAGAGAAAGGTGCCAAGACTTTATTCCAGCGTTCCTGCATGCCAGCCCCAGGCCATCTCTTAGCACTCTAATCCTTGGTGACCAAGGAAAACAATAGTGTGCCCCAAGGTGATACTGATATATATATATATACACATACACACACACATATACATAATAGATATAAAGGCCACGTGGTCAGCCAGTTGGCACTGCGGGTGCCAGGACATAGAAGGGACACAAGTGCATATGAGCAACTCCAGGTGGTCCTGAGGGGAATGATGTGTTTTTATAGGTTCAAGGGTACTTGGTGCTATAAAAGTGTTCAAGTGTTTAGATAAAGCCAGGAGTGGTGGTACAACCTGTAATATCAGGTCTTTGGGAGAAGGATCACAAGATCAAGACTAGCCTGGGAAACTTAGTAAGATCCTCCCAGCAAATATAATAAAAAAGACTGGAGATGTAGCTTTGTGATCAAGTGCTCCTGGTTTCAATCTCCAGTACCACCAAAAATCAAACTGGGATAAACATATTTTTGTAAATTGAATTATTAGTAACTATTAACTTGACTATCTCTAGGTACAAAGCACTAGAATGACTACTATAGATACACAGTTGATGGGACCCCCCACACCGCCACCCCATGCTAGAAGCTTCTTCAGCTGGACTTAAGCTCTGTTAATGTACGAAGTTTGTAGGTGGCATGGAGAAAGTGCTGTAAGAGGAATCACTTTGGAGATGCTAGGAAAAGAGTAGTTAATACTTGGGGGTGGCAGAGTGCTTTTAGTGCCAAGGAAACAGTCACATTAGTAAAAGCATTTAAAACCACAATTTGAATTTGTTAACTAGTTCCACTTCTTAAAATAATTTGCTACTCTTATCCAAAGTAATCAATAGATTCAATACAACCCTTTTTAAAATCCCAATGGCAATTTTAAAGAAATAGAAAAAAAATTATACAATTCACATGGAATCATATAGTGCCATAAAGAGACAGATCAATCTTAAGTAAGGACAAGTTGCAGGCATCACACTTCCTGTTTCTGAAATTTATTTCAAAGCTACAGTTATCGAAACATTAGGATACTGGCATAAGGCAGACATATAGACCAAGTGAAGAGAATAGAAGACCCAAAAGCAAATACACTTATATCTGGTTAACTTATCTTCAATAAGAGTGCAAAGAAGACAACACAGGGCAAGAATATCTCTTCAACAAATGGTAGTGGGATACGAGGATATTTGTACACCAATAATGAAAGTGGACCATTAGCTCATGCCATACACAAAAATCAATTCAAAATGATTAAACACTTAAAAACAAGACCTAAAACTGTAAAACTGCTAGAAGAAAACACAGAGAGAAATCTGAATTGACATCCAGTAGTGAAATGATTCATGGGAAGGCATTTCCAGGGCTGTCCTGATGGAGATGATGTACAGCAAAAGCACAGGCAACAAAAATAAAATTAATAAGTAAGACTATATCAAATGACACATCTCATTCATAGAAAGGGAAATAATGAACACAGTAAAAGGCAACCTATATGTAAGAAAATATTTGCAAACCACATAGCTGATAAGGGGTTAATCTTGAAAATATATAAGTATCTCCCACAACACAATAGCAAAAAAAGCGCCCTAATTATCTGATTTTAAAATGGGTCAACAACACCCCCAGCACTGGGGAGCAGAGCTGCCCCAGTGCCATGGAGGAGCCTTCCAGGCCACCATAACACCACCCCCAGTGCCAAGGAGGTGAGCCTCACCTGGGCCAACAGTACACATCCCCCCCACCCATGGAAATGTGAAGACACATAAACAAGTCTCAAAGCCAGATTTCCAGATCACCTAAATAAACCCGAAAGGGAAACGAGATGGAACAATCTGATACTCAACCACCTGGACTCCCTGAACTGGCAACAAAAGAGGATATGGAAAAAAGGAAATCAGAAATAATTTCTCAGATAACAGCAGAGATTGTGCCCATAGTGCAAGATATGATTAATAAATCTAGAGAGGACACACATTAAAAACAATAGAGGAGCTGAGGACCATGATGGAATCCCAACATAGGAAACAAATGGAATCCATAAAACAGATGCAAACAGATTTTCAGGAGATTAAAAAATTCACTAAAAGATTACGCAGCAGAATGAACCAATGTGAGGACAGAATGAACCAATGTGAGAACAGAATTTCAGATATAGAAGATAAGAATGGAATTAGTGACTAGGAAAAGAAAAATTGCTTTAAAATTGTGAGGGACCATGAGAAATCAATCCAGCAGCTGCTAGATGATGCAAAGAAGGATAACATAAGACTGATCAGAGTCAATGAACAGGACAGAATGCAGATGACATAAAAAAAAACTGTTCACAGAAGTGACGGCAGAAAACTTCCCAAGCAGGGGAAAAGAACTTGATATACAGATAAGTGAGGCATATAGGACTCCAAATAGCCTTGATCAAAA
>NW_004624739.1:21324732-21382180 GCF_000247695.1 Heterocephalus glaber | reverse complement strand
TACAATTCCCAATGAGAAATGTAATTGTGTTGTATACCTACAATGTACCAATAAAAGAATTTAATAAAAATTTAAAAAAAAAAGAAAATGGAGATAATATTTTGGAAAGTAAAGCATTCCCATGAGTCTCACAATATTATTACGGTCTCTAGCCCTTTTCCTAGAGACTCAATACACTGGAAAAGCCCTTGGAGTGAGCCAGGTGCAGTGGTGCACCCCTGGAATCCCAGCACTCAGGAGGCAAGGCAGGAGGATCACTGGGAGTCCGAGGCCACCCTGGGCTACATAGTGAGTTTAAGGCCAGCCTGAATTACACAGACCCTGTTTCAAAAAACAAACAAACAAACAAAATTAAGAAAAGAAAACGCTTGGATGAATGTGACAACTAATGCCCTTCAGTCCACCCCAGGGCAGGCTCTCCTCTCTCTTTACTTAGGAACACTAGAGCAACACTGTTTCCAATATTGTTGAGAACTGGCAGCATTTCAAATGCTCAGAATTTCCCTTCCTATCAATATAACAGAAAAGATGTCCTGAACCCCACTAAACACCTAAAGATTCTAGACAACACATAAAAGACCTGCTTATAAAAAAACAACTGAGGCAGGAGGATCGTCTTGAGTTCAATGCCAGCCTGGGCTATAGAATAGTGAGGTCAAGGCCAGCCTGAACTACACAGAGAGACCCTGTCTCAAAAAAAAAAACAAGAAAAAAGAATAAACAAAAAAGAGATCCCCCAAAATGCTGCTCCCAAGTACAATTTAATGGAAAATCTATTTAAAAATAAAAAGGGTTAAGAGTCATAAAGAATAAAAATAAAGGAACTCCATACATAATAGGAACTCCAGAAAGAGATAATAGTGAGGGAGTAACAATATGTGAAGAAATGTCTGGGAGGGTCAGGGATTTAGCTCAGTGGTGCTGCGCCTGCCTCCCAAGCACAAGGTCCTGAGTTCAATCCCCAGTATAGGGGGAAAAAGAAAGAAAGAAAGAATGCCTGGGTTTTTCAGGATGGATGAAATATGAAATTTCAGAATTCCACAGACAAAGAGAAAAATCTCAGCCATACAAAGCAGTGTGGTGGACAAGGAGGAGGAAATGTAAAAAAGGAGGGATAAAAGAAGGAGGAATAGAAAATGGAAGGAAGGGGTACTACAAAAGAGAATGGAGAAAGAAAGAGGAGGGTAGGGGGAAAAGCTGAAACCAGCAAACAAGAAAGCCTGACTTTCCTCCGGGGAACCTACTGATAACAGCCTGAGGATCTATGTGAGGCGCAGCCACACCTGAACAGATCCCAAAATTGGTAACTGCTCCTTGCCGAACAAATTAAAATCCTCCTTGGGGTAGGTCTCAGGACCTCCAAATACTAGGTTCAATCTGTCACAATCTCATAAACAAAATTTCCAAACACCTAGGGGAGCACAATACCACGAAGGGAAACCAACAGAATACAACAGATCCAGAGGCCCAGGGACTTCAAGTGTTAAAATCATCAGATACGAATGCAAAATTATTATCTCTAAAGTGGTTCAAAACAATAAATATGGTAAGAAAATCACAAGGGAACATACAATGGAATATTATTCAGTTTTATAAAGGAAGGAAATCCTGGCACAGGCTACAAGACAGACAGGCCTTGATTACGCCAAGCGTAAACAGCCAGTCACAAAAAGCAAACACTGATCCCACGAGAAGAGGTAGCCAGAGCAGTCAGATTCATGGGAGTGATCATCGATCTGTGTCAGGTGCTCAAAGAAGGGGGAGTTAAACAGATAGAACACTTCAGCTTTGCAAGCTAAAGAGTTCTGAAGATGGGCTGCACAACGATGCAAATGGACTTAACACTAATGAACTATGTGAGGTGTGATCAAAATATACAATGTTTAAATTTTAAAAAATTTATTACAGTAAGACATATTGCCATTAATAGTCCTCAAAATACTCTCCCTCACTTTACACATATATATCTCATTGTTCCTGCCACTTTCAAAGCAGTTCCAGAAGTCCTGTTTTGTGGGCGTGTTCACAGTGTCATAAAAAAAAACCACGGTGAATAATGCTGCCGAGTGCCACACAATGGAAAAGCAGGGTCATGAAAACAATGCAATGCATTTTGTTTTTTTGGTACCAGGATCGAACTCGGGTCCTTCCACTTGCAAGGCAGGCAGCAGAACCACTTAGCCAAATCCCCCAGCAATGCTATGTGTTTTCATCCACCTTATTCACTGGCTGGTATTGTGTAACTTCTGGCTCTTCCCAAAATCAAAATGACAATGAAAAGTAAACATTTTGAATCAATTCAGGACCTTGAGGCAGCTACAATAGCGTGGCTCAAGACACTCACAAAAGAGGGCTTCCAGAACTGCTTCAGAAAGTGACAAGAAGGATGGGATAAGTGAAGAGAGGGGGGATATTTTAAGGGGAATTAATGGCCATATGTCTTTTCTTGTAATAATTTTTAAAAATTTAAACATTCACCATATATTTATCATACCTCATATGCTTAAAATAGCTCTAAAATGGTAAACATTACTTTATGTATATTTTACTACAATAATTTTTAAATCACAGAGAACGCTATAAAAGTGATAATCAAATTTAAAGAAAGAAACTGAAATTTTTAAAAATGAAAGTAAAATTGTTTAACTTCTCAAAAAAGTTTAAACACTCAATATCTGAGGTAAACATCCAATAATATAGGTAAAGAAATGAACAAATCAACTGTATTATAGAACGAGCAAGCAGAAGGAAAATATAAAAGGTACACTAAGTCATAGAAAACATAGCAAAAAGTCCAAATAAGTCCAGTTAGAACTGAGGAGAGGCAAAAGGATGGGGATGAGACAATGTTCAAAGATGTAATGGCTTAGACTTTTCCAAAATTAATGAAAAACATGAATTTGTTGATGAAGGAACCACAACATATACCAAGAAAGATGTATAAAAAATACTACAAACCTAGACATACTAAAATAAAACTATAGACATCTAAATTCAAGAAAATATCTCAAAGTAATGAAAAAGAAACAACATACTTGTCTAGAAAAGCAAAAATTAAATTAACTAGACTTTTCATCTTGAGTTAAGTATATGTACACCAGCACAATCATTCTGAAGAATAATTCACTATTATCTAGTAAAGCTGACGATGCACTAACACTACCACCCAGCAATTAGATGCCTTTCAAAAACAACACGACAAACTTTGACTAGTGCAACAAGACAGGTACAAGAATGTTCAGAGTAGCATCTCTCATAATTATTCAAAAATTTTTTAAAAAGAGATACAAAATGATATATACACAGAATGCTATAAGCACTGAAAAACTCACCTTAAATACATCTGACAAACATGATGTTAAGTAAAAATTGGTATGACATTAATTATGTGAAGTTCAAAATATATAACATTAAATGATGATTTAAGAGTTGAAGGAACAGAAGGGGTATGATCAAGGAATAAAATGAAGCAAATCAATTGCTGGGGATGGTGGCACATGCCTGTAATTCCAGCACTCACACTTGGGAGGCTGAGGCAGGAGGATCACCACGAGTTTAAGGTCAGCTTGGGCTACATAGTGAGTTCAAGGCCAGCCTGAACTACATAGTGAGATCCTGTCTCAAAAAAAAAAAAAAAAAAAAAAAGCAAAATAATTATATTCCCTATGTTTTGGATGTGTTTTTTAAAATCTTTTTTACCTTGCATATATGTTATACTCATTTTAAACATAATATCTAACACTGTACTATTTAATTCTAGCAATAACTCTATGAACTATAATGATTTTATTGCATTTGTATATGAGGAACTTAGGTCCTGAAAGATCAAGTAATTTGCCCTAGGTTCCAGCTTAGCAAATTGCTGACCCAAGACTAGAATTCAGGCAATCTGTTTCCATAGTAAATTCTCCTGAGTACCAGAGTATTCTTCCTCTTCTTTGTGCATATATAATATTCAATTTTAAAAATAAAAAGGATTGAAAAGGTGAAAAATGTTTAAAATTAACACCCCAAGGACTATTATCAAACTGGAAAAATTTGCAAAAAATAAATGTGTGCATATCTATATATGTGTGTCGGTGTAATGAGAAAAAAACTAATAATCATTTTGCCTGTGTCATTTTAATTCTCAACACATTTTTGTTCATTCTCCAAATTGTTTGTAATGAACATATATTACTTTAATACTCAGGGAGGGAGGAATCAATACTATTTAAAAGTACTCTTGCCCTTAGCTGTTTTTTAAAATCACACATTCTAATCACTTGGTAAATTGCAGAGGAAGTCTTAATTACATCTTGCCTGAAAGATAAAAGACAACTGAGTGTTTTTAGGTTCCAAAAAAGGGCTTTTGCTTTGTATCCAGAGGCAAACAGTGCTTTAAATTTCAACAAAACTTTTAAGAGGCTGCAAAGACTTACTTCTGGGTGGTGCTTCAGGACAATCCCTCTGCTATCTAAGGCAGAGAAGAAGGAGACAGGATCCGCTGTCTGCAGCTGCCACGCTAAATAAGGAGAGACACAGGGGTAGTTTTAGGCAGCAATCAAGAAACAGACTTACAATACAAAGAGATCAGCACCTGACTAGCAGTTCAGAAAAACAGGCCTTAGACAGCAGTGTGAGGTTCCTTCTGGGAGCAACCACAGCCCAGGAGGGGAGCAGGGAGACTGCTAATTGTGTGGTGCTAAACCTGCAGGATGTAGAGTGCATGTACTTTGCTTTCCAGAAGAAGGAAAAGAAATGCATTTCTAGAAAGCATAGCTATTTTGTAAGGGGGAGTCTTTAGAAGCAGATTATGGTGGAGTTGGTAGTACTATCCAGTGATGTAAACACCAACTGTGGCCGGGGATTTAGCTCAGTGGTTCCGCTGCCTGCCTTGCAAGCGCAAGGACCCAAGTTCGATCCGCGGTACCAAAAAAAAACACCACCAACTAAAAGAGTAATCTGTAGGGACAGAGTCATTCAGTCGCCTGGCATGGCAGTCAGCACATGACCAGTCCTGAGCCTCAGGCTTAAACTAAGTGGAAATGGCAAGCTGAAGGTTTAGTGACATTTTTCTTAACAACTTAATACATCAACTCTGTAAAGAAAATTATCTCCAAGTTACCCACTATCAACTTCTATATAACTAGCAGAAGAGCATGGTGGAACACCCGCTTTCCAATGGCATCTCATCACCTGCTTCCCCTCCTCCATTTACTAGCTTGTGAATTAGAGTGAATCACTAACTTTCCCCAAGCCTTGGCTTCCAGTTTGGAAAATGTTCATGATCAAACTTGCTTCCAAGATGTTGTGAAATAAGGTGAGACATGGATGTAGGGCCTAGCACCTGTCCCTGCAGATGCTTTGGAAATGTTCCTTCCACTCCTATCCTACCTAGTCAAGTCACCTGTCACCTGTACAATACACACACACACACACACACAGCCTGTGCCTTCTCAGAATGATGAAGCCTAAGAAAACAACCTTGTCTGGCTCAGGATACAAAATAAAGATTAATAATACAAATATATTAAAGTGAGAACTAGGAGTTATTTTTCACTTCAGATCTCATTTTAAAACAGCAAATTACAAAATAGCAGTGGAAAAAAGAAACCGCTAATGAATATTTATGAAGATGGCTAACCAAAATAAAGAGAAAAGCTGCCCTTTTTTGTCACATTAAAAGTGAAAACAAACAAGACATGGAGGAGGCAGCAGGAGAGCTAAAATGAAAATTTCATTTCAGGATGAAGACAAAGAGCCAGAAGTTTGATGTGATGTATTTCACAGACTCAGGGATACACAAACCTCAGAACACTGAAACATAGTCCCACACACTTGAATGGAACTCCAAGGACAGTCATTTGGCTACCAAAGTATAGATCTAACTCATGGTTTCTTAGCCAAAGATGATTACAAAATGTAAGTAAAAATCAAAAACAAGAGCTTTAAAAATATTTTTTAGTAAAGTTCGGTCTCATACTTTGGTTTATGCCAAAGATGATCATACAACATCCTTGGTTGAATAATCTGGTGAAATATAATGAATGAGAAAGAACCTAAGTTCCTTCATTATTTTATGTGGGGTATATGTCCCTGGTTTTTACTTCTGAGTTTCCCTGAAGTCTGAGACAAATGAACTCCTTCTAGAAAATGGGTGTCATAATAATATACTACCAGGAATAGGGAGCTGGAAGTGGTGCATTTGGTTTAAGAACAAGTCAATGAACAGAAAAGAAAGAAAAAAAATTGTTGAAGAGCATAAGTTGGGCTGAGAGAAAGGAAAGCTTTTATTTCCATATAAGTTTGATGTTTTGAAAACCAACTACACTGTTTTTTAACTTTTAAAAACCTGAAAGTAGCTAAAAATCTATCAGATCTACTAGAGACCTCTTCAAAGGAAAAGAGATTTGACAGGAGAGATGTGAAGGCATGATAGGAGTAAAAATATAAAACATCTCACTCCAACTTGGAAGTACATATGAAGTAGCACGGGAACTAGCACAAAGAATCAACACCTGGGATCTCACCTTATTAAAAAGCTTCTGCACTGCAAGAGAAATCACCAACAGAGCTAAGAGACAACCTACAATATGGGAAAAAATTTTTACCAGCTGTTCCTCAGACAAAGGTCTACTACCTAGAATATATAAAGAACTCAAAAAAACATACCCCCGAATATAAAGACTCAATTCAAAAATGGGAATCTGGAGGCTGGAGATTTAGCTCAGTGGTTCTGGCGCCTGCCTCAAAAGCACAAGGTTCCGAGTTTGATCCCTGGGGCCAAAAAAAAAAAAAAAATGGGCATCTGAAATGAACAAACATTTCTCAGACAAAGAAGTAAAAGCAGCAAATAAACATATGAAAAAACGTCATTTGAGAGATGCAGATGAAAACAACGCTGAGATTCTACCTCACCCCAGAAAGAATGGCTGCTATCAAGAAATCAACCAATAACAAATGCTGGCAGGGGTGTGGGGAGAAAGGAACCCTTCTTCATTGTTGGTGGGAATGCAGACTGGTGCAACCACTGTGGAAATCAATATGGAGATACCTCAAACAGCTAGGATTGGAAGTCCCATTTGACCCAGCTATTCCCCTGCTGGGGATCTTCCCAAAAGAATTAAAAGAATCATACCACAGTGATACATACGCACCCATGTTTATAGTGGCACAGTTTGTAATAGCTAAAACTTGGAAATAGCCCAATTGCCCATCAACTGGAGACTGGATAAAGAAGATGTGAGTTTTTTAAAAATAAAATGGAGTACTACTCAGCCAAAAGAATGAGAAACTAGAGACATTTATAGCTAAGTGGATGCACATTGAGGCCATCCTCTTAAGTGAAATAAATAGGACACACATGTGTAAATACCGAAGTTTCTCTGGTGTGAAAAACTAAAAGTGTAAATAAGAATCAAAATTTATAATTGATATTGTGAAATAGGAAGAAAACGTTTAAAGGAATAGGGAAGTGGGAGGGGAGGGGAAAGGAAAGAAGGGAAAAGAAAAAATATGAGAAAAGGAAAAACATGGAAACAAAGTCTTTATAAATAGGGAAGGGTGGAGGGGGGTGAAGGGAGGGCAGGGGAATGGGGAAAAAATAAGAACCAAGATACATCATGTAAAGGTACAAGATCCCAATGATGAATGTAACTGTATTATATACCTAAAATGTACCAATAAACTAAGTGGAAAAGAAAAGAAAGAAAGTACATAGGAATCCCAGGCCCTCTTGTTAATATGCATATTCTGATTCAGGGGACCTAGGGTGGGACCTGAGATTCCCAGGTGATGCCCAGCTTGCGGGTGGTGAGTGGGTGGGAGGAAGCTGGGTGCTGCACACTAACATAAGGGCCAGGTGATTTGAGTTTGTGCTACTGGTTTACCACATTAGGATTTGGGGCATAACCCCAAAGCCCAGTTTTCTTATTTGACCCATATCAGCTTGCCCTCAGTGAATGCAAGGCTGAAATTAAGCAACATGCCATTGTGAGGCCCAAAGAACCAAGAACTCCAGTGTCATCATCATCATTAAAAACACAGGATAAACGAGTCGAGGGAGGACCCTAAGTGGGAGGCAGAACCAGTCCTAAAACCTGTATTACCTGGTCTGAGGCAAGTGCTCCGCCCTCCAGTGTGTTGCTATTTAAGGAATATGAGGGACAAATCACTTTTATTTCCATCCATTTGCCAAAATTTAGTTGCAAAGAACATTTACCTTCCTGTGCTAATGCACATATTACAGTGAAAACGTCCATTTTGGGGTGACTCAACCACCTGTATTTCCAGAGGGGGTCGGAGGTCAGTGTGCTGCTGTAGTACTTGCTCTCCGATGCCCCCAAAAAAGCAATTAACAGGGAAAGCAGCAGGTAGACCACAACAGATGCCCAGCCACGTGAGGGAATGCTAGAGATGGGGGAAACAATCCAGACCAGAAAACCATGGAAGGCTTTGTGGAAAACCTTGTGCTTTGAGGTGTGCTCAAGAAGGAACAGGCAATGCCAAGCAAAATCCCAGAGAGGAAACTTGAAACTCAAATCACTGAGTCACTTGTGATCGTGCCCAATGTTGAGCACTGTACTTAGTACTCAGAGCAAGGTAATTTTATGTGCCAGAACTCTTAGGTCTGCTCCACTATGTGACAGGTCAGCTTGATGATGAGGAAGAAGTCATGGAAGACCTGGGTAAAGACAGCGTTCTTCATTCTGCATGAGATACTCAGCCACTTGAAGAATTTTAGCTTGGCAGTAACGGAAAGAATGAAATTGGGTATTTCACAGAATGGACTGGGAAAATACTGAAAGCACAGGGATCTATAAGAATTACCTTTAAAACTTATTTTTTGAGCAGTGAACTCATTTAATCAAGTGAAATCTTAAACAAAACTTGTCTGTCTGTATATCCATGATAAAAGTGGGATGACAGGAAAGCAGAGCTGTTTTAGGTCCGGGTGTGATGGGGCCCCAGGCTGCACCAGTAGGTGTGAACCTGCTGTCAGCTCAGTTCCCTTGAAAGGAGGTCACTGTACTGTGACAGCATCTACATGAGGAGGTGGGCACTAAACATGCGCAGGAGACTTGGACAGACATGGTCGTATAAGAGATGAACAGTCACCTGTGGCCGCTGCAACAGAACCAGAGCTAGGCACCAGCTTCCAGTCCAGTGCTCTTTTGTCTACATCATGCTGTCTCTGCTTGCTACTACTTGACAAGACATGCCAAGGAGAAAATCACCTTTTAATCCTCAATATTTCCTTATAGATATCATTTTCCAAACCATATTAAAAGACATAATTGCTTCAGGATAGTTCTTGTCTAAAACAAATACCACTAATACTTATACTATTGATTGTGAAAAAATTCTATTGTATTTTTCCATTTTTTAATGAGAACAATCAAAAATGTTTTTAAGATTTAAGGTAAAAATATTTATTACTTATTGTTATCTATTTCCCCATTACGTAGAAGCTTTTAAAAAACCCAAAAAGTCAACAACTAGCAAGAATGGTTTATTAAGGCATGAATTTGAAATAAATCCCCAGGGGATAATGAACCCAGCTTATATTATTGAAAAATGTGAAGAGTCATTAATTCATATTATACTGGCTTGCTATGCTATCAACTAATGCAAAAATAAATCCTCTACTTACCATTCTCATTTTAACATGAACAGCAAGATATTAATGAAAATAGCTAGGGTCCAAAAGTTAATAATAAACCTGAATCAAGAATAATTTCCAAAGTACCCAAACAACAAAAGGCAGCGGAGAATGAAAATTCAACTTCAGCAGAGCATTATCTGATTAAACATCCGCTGTCATTGTCCTCCACCAAAGTGGCCCACAAATTGCTGATGCAAAGTCTATGACCTCTACGGTGGACCTGAATTTGTACCAAAAGTTGGTGGCTCAGCATTTCCTCACCGCTTTCTTTTTAAAATCCCACACTAGGGGCCGGGGATTTAGCTCAGTGGTTCTGCTGCTTGCCTTGCAAGCGCGAGGACCCAAGTTTGATCCCCAGTACCAAAAAATAAATAAACAAAATCCCACACTATAGAAGACCATAAGGTAACACATTTTACAGCTAAATATGATTTGAGTCTGCAGGAATACTGCCCAACTGCCCCTGGAAACTTACTCATGGTTTCTATATTCCAGTAGAAGTTTTCCCACCCAGCCCTCTTCTTGCAGAATTCTGTGCTCTGACCACAGAATAGAAGAAGGGCAGTCCTGAATTATATTTCAAATTAAATGCTTCTAAATGGCAACTCCAAAGCTAACAAAAACTTAACATATTGCCTTGTTTGCATAATGCTACTTGAAGTAGAAAGCTGCCACCTAATACTGTTGTATCCTGTACTTCACTGCACCCACTGTGGATACCATTGTGGTAGACACCACCACCAGGCCAGGCAACAGTGGTGAAAGCTGAATTCCCCTTTCACATCCCCATCATACCATCTTACGTTCACAGTGTGCAAGTTTCCTTACCTGTTCACCTTGTTCACACTGTTGGTCTGCTCAGAGTAGCCAAGCAAGCCAGTCGCCAAACCTGTGGCACATGCCAAGCAGTGTGTCTCCAAGCAGCTCTCCTGCCTTTTCTATAACATGCTGTTTCCATTGCCAGTTCCAGAAACAAAACCATCAAAGGTCTTGGGTTTTGGAGACATTACATTAATATGTCTCTATTACCCCGAGAATACGAGTAAGACAGAAGGAAACAGAGACAGAGAGGCAAAAAGGTGGGGGGATATTCCTTGGCCTCTTGCACATAAAAGAGTGGAAACTCCTTTTGTTCCTAGTAGCTTTCAGGATGAGTGAGTCATGTTTTGCACATGATGACTTACAGCCCACTGGTTTCACAGCAAAGACTGACCATTCTGTGAATCTTAGAGAAGGATTCATTGTCTTTGAAACCACCTACAACTTGAATGCATATGCCGTCATTCTAAGTTACACCAGCTCAGCACTTCCATAAATTCATTTTCTATACATAAAATCCACAGCAGATTGCCATGTAATTGACCAAGTCAGAAATATCATCTGCTTAAAAGTGCTGGTTTTGAAATCACTGGTGACTTTTTTAAAAAACTGGAATTTTTACAGATGGTTTGATTCTCTTTCAATCCTTCAGTATAATGGTGGAATCATTATACAGAAATAAATGATACCAAACCCAAAATCCATGTTAAAAACTATTTTTTTAAAAAGCATTAATCAAATGCTCAAGTATAAAAATTAAATCTGTTTGCTGAATTTAGAGTAATTAACTAAAGCAAATGCCTTCAGGGTAAACTGGTTTACTTAATTCTCTATTTTAAGACACATAGATAACTCCACAGTTCAATAAAGATTTAAAATGAGGAAAAAAACAATGATACGGTGGAAAGGCCAGAGTTTCAACAGATCAGGGATCTGGTTCCAGCTGTTAGTAAGTTAATTTTGCTTCAAATTAATTTTCTTTTCTATGAAAAATGAAAGTGATAGTTTAATCTTTAATGTTCATGGAAAGATAGTAATGAAGTAGACTATAAAAAGTAAAATGGGAAGATTTTGTAATTTTTCAAGAAGTCTTAAAGAAAAAAGTCATTAAATTAATTAAGACCACAGTAATCAAATAAAATTCACTCAAAATAGCACTACTGTGAGTATTATTTGAATTTAAAATTTTTACCCATGGCATTCCCTCAAAGAAGGCTCTGAGTACTGAATTTCCAAAGCCCAACTTGGATGGACTGGCTCTCAACAGTGCAGCCTCTGTTACATGGACCCCCTCACCATGCTCTGGGTGGAGGTGGGGAACACCCAGCAGGGGGAAGGGCCGGCATGGCCCTGCTGAAGAATGCAAGACCCTGCTCAGTCTGCCATAAGCAATGCTTAACCGCTCTGTAGGGCGAGGAAAGTGAGCAATGGACAAGAAACACGATTAATGCAGAGAAAGAACTGCATTGTGGAAAGCAAAGCACCTTTCTTAACTAATTTCTATAACTGTGGTAAATAACATGGAAAACAGCACTGGTTTTTGACTCTCCAAAATTTTACAGTTTAAACTGTTTATTAAATACTATTTTAAATTATATTTTATAACCATGCCTGCCTCGCAAGCCCAAGGTCCTGAGTTCGATCCTCAGTACCAAAAAAATAAAATAATAAAATAAAATAAAATAAATTATATTTTATCAAACTTGAAAAAGCCACCACATTTGTCCCTAGGATACATCCTAATTTACTGTGCCAAGAATATAAGACCAATAACTAAGACATAAATGAAACAACAAATAGGGTTATAGTGGAAATTGATAAATGGGGCAGGGTGTGTCTTTAAGTATACAAACAAATAATATTGAAGGTGTTGAGTACAAAATCAAATTTATATTTTAAAAAAGATTTCTAGTTATTGCCTGTGTTATGGCTGGGATCTCAAATGTACCCCAAAGTCTCACATGCTAAAGTTTGGGGGCCAGGCTGCAGGAATGGAGGTGGTGGAGCCCTAGGACAAGGGCCTAGTGGAGCACAGCCCTTCCTCTCTCTTTGCTTCCCACCCGCCAGGAGGTAAGTGGCTTTGTTCTCCACTATGTCGCTTCTCTCCCTCCATAGGCCCAAAAGTAACAGAGCCAAGCATCCAGGGACTGAAATCTTGAGCCAAAACAAGTCTTTTCTCCTTCTAAGTCAACTTTCTCAAGTATTTAGCAGTGGCAAGATGATCTACACAGTCTGTAACTCCCAAGTCAGTATTTCTAGCCCTGGTTCCTCCCCTTGCCTCCACCTTATACTTCCAGCTGCCTGGTGGACATTTCTAGTACCTAGTGTCCCATATATACCTTAAAGTCCTTCCCTCCCCACAAATAAATCTGCTTCTCTCCTAAATCTAATGACATCATCAGTCATCCCAATCAGAAGCCAAAGTATCCCAAGTCCTAACATCTTCCCACTTTCCATCAACCCCCTAATCCAGCATATTCTAGCTCCTTCAAATTGCCCTCACTCTTTTCCACACTGTTTCTACCCAAATCCTAGCCATTCTATCTGTTCCCCAGATCATTACGGAACAATTCTTCCCTTCTTTCAATCTTGTTGCCTTCATTTGCTGCTCACTCCAGTGTAACACAACTAAAACGCCAGTGACTTCCAGATTAACATCCCTCAGAATTTCCTCCCCACCATACACACACACACACACACACACACACACACACACACACACACGAGTATAGGGTTCAACAACCTGGAACGACTTACTACTTTCACGTGTGGGTTTCATATCCTGTCCCACTGCTCCTGCCTGCGGTGGCCCCCTCCACCTCATCCTGCTCCTCACCTGGCTGATTTCTAATCATCTTTCAACAGCCATTTGAGGGTCCACTTCCTCCAGGAAGCCTGCTGTAAGACACACAGTCCTCCAGGCCCAGGCTGCCTTAGACACCACTGCCACCCTTTCACGTACCCTCAGTAAACTTCTATCATACTGCAGTTGGTTATATCTGCTTATAGGTCTGTCTCTTGCATTTGCAAATATTCCTTGAAGGCAAGGACTTACTACCTTTGCTTCTGGAGAGCCTAGCAAAACTTATTGAACCGAACTGAAAATGACTGAATGGGGAAAAATAAACTAGGGGGTAGAAAGTATATTTGGGAATAATATCATAGTAATTGGCTTTGTGTTTTTTTACTTATGCAAATAATACTTCATGGTTTATACAGTGTTTTGAGTTATATTATTTGACTCATAAAGCAATCCTAGAAGGCAGGTTAAGGTAGATACTGAGGTTGACAGAGACCCTAAATATATAGAATTTTCTTCAAAATTCATTGATCTTTTAAGGGTGTGTGTATGTATGTGTGTGTGTGTGTGTGTGTGTGTGTGTGTGTGTGTTTGAATAAGTCTTCATAGATCAAAGCTCCATTTCAAATAAATTCCTGTTTGGTCAAAATATTCAGTTGATTTCCTTCATAGCTGCTAAAAAAATTTTCCCCAAAAAGAAAAACTCTCAACTGTTTATACAGAATTTTCAGTAACCTGTTCTCTATTCATTTTTTTTTTTTTGTACCGGGGATTGAACTCGAGTCCTTCCACTTGCGAGGCAGGCAATGGAATCATTAAGCTAAATCCCCAGCCCTCTCTATTCACTCTTTGGAGAATGGATTTTGGAAGCTAAATTAGACTTTTTCTAAAGACAAGGAGAGAACAAATTCAATGTCACCTTCAGAGGGTCCACTGGGCTGAGGGTCTCCCAAATGCTTCCCTGGTTTCTGAGGCAGTCCTTGGACTCACAGCAGCTTTGGTCAAAGTCTTCAGTAGACAAGGGTAAACTATACAAAGATTCCTGAAAAGGAAAAAAAAATTTATTACAGGGAAAATTGTTGTGGTATACTTAATTCAATTAACCTGATGTTCCCTTTTCCTATCTTACTAAAATTGACAAGAGGAACTTAAATGAAATTCCGTGATTAATTTTAACCAAATGTTATTGTACTTAAGGACATCAATAGGCCTAAGAAACTTTAAGCAATTTGCAGGCAACAGTTAACGAAAACAGGTAACATAATTCCAATTGCATTTCAGCATGGGAGAGAGGATTATATTATCCCTAAATAACAGGAAACAACCGTGTACACAGATCAAAAAGAAAAAAAAGGCACTTGATCTTACTCTACTCTAATACTTCATGGGAATACACCATGTTTTACAATCACATCAACACACAGCCTGTGTCTGGGAAGAATCTAATACAGGCTGAAAGAACAAACAATGAAGAACTTAGTATTTGATCAGGGTTGACGATGTCAGAGAGGAACTCAGCAATGCAATTACATTTTAGAGGTGGCTTTGAAGGCGGCAAGAAGGCATCTGGGAATAAAGGCCTTGCTGAACAAACCAGTGTAGGAAAAAAGCATAAGGTTAAGGTAGAACTGCCAGAATGAAACCTTAATTAAACAGAAGCCAACAAACAGAAGAGTGTTTATTTAATACCTTACTTTTAAGAGAAAGGATACAATCACAGAAAGAACCGTGCAGAAAAGCTCTGTTAAACCAGAACTTAAGGTCAGTCTGCAGTAAGTCCAGAAGCCAGGTGTTCTACAACTGCCTCCACCACTAACAGTATGACCTTGAGCTGGAGAAGTGCCCCTCAACTCTGCTTGCACACTAGCAGCATGGGCTGAGTTTTTTAAAGTATTGATGGCTGGATCTCATCCAAGCCAAATAAGTCCATGGCCAAGTATAACAGAATCTCAGGTAAGATGGCACTCAAGCATCAGCAATTTTTCAAAAGTCAGGGAAGATGTTCTTTGATGACTCCTCCAACCTTCTGTCTTCTTTATACTTCTAGCACTTGATAACTCATTTGTTGTAAGATAAATACAATTTAATCCCAGCACTTGGGAGGCTGAGGCAGGAAGATTCCAAGTTTGAGCCAGCCTCAGTGAGACCTTGTCTCAAAATTTAATAATAATAAAATTGATACAAGTTAAATTAGTAGTGTTCAAAATTTTAAAACCTTATAAAATAGTTTCCAAGGTTTTAGGAGGAGGGAATTGAGGGTGAAGAGGTACAGTCAGGTAGGCAAGGTTCAAGCAAAGTAGCAAAAGCAGGAAAGAGTCCAGTCCGGGGAGAATAAAACCAGGTCAGGAACTGGGGTCGGTCTAATCCGTTTCAGCCAGGATGGACAGAATCAGAACACAGAGCCACATCACTGTTAGTGGCGATGGTCTTGGCTGATGGTCCTCTTGGCTCTCTGGGCAGAGAAGAGCACAATCTCAGGGTCCCCACCCCTTAAACAACTATAAAAGTAATGAAATGACACTGTGGGAAGCTAAATTACTGATCACTCTTTATGAGTTGGACAGTGTTCTAAGAAGCGCTTTAATCCTCCAAAGAACTCTCTGAGAAGGTATGGTGGTGCATCCCTATAATCCCAGCACTCTGGGAGGCTAAAGCAAGAGGATCCAAGTTCAAGCCCATCCTGGGCAATTCAGCAAGATCTGTTCTCAAAATGAATGAATGAATGAATGAATGAATACATACATAAATGCTGGATTATAGCTAAATATGAAGGCCTGGTACCAAAAAACATAAAGCACTCTCTAACCCCAGTACTGTTATGATCCCCACTTTATAAATGAAGAAATTGAAACCAAGAGAGATTAATTTTGTCTCCAAAATGATGGTCCTAGGTTTTAACAAAGCTAGTCTCCCCTGATCATGCACTGCATCATGGGAACACAGCTACCCAGCAGGTTGAAAGCAAAGCCACTCCACCCTGTCCTCTATTTGTTGTCTTTTGTGTCAACACATTTTAACCTTGAAAAGTGTAAGTGGAAAAATACATAGTCTCATTGTGCTTTTGGATTTTGTCTGGGTAAATAACTAATTTCTGATGTTTGACAGAGGGTCAACACTTTATGGAATGATTTTCATTTTCCCCTACACACACTCTTCCCAATTAGTAGAGGTTAAAATGCTAAAATTTAATTACACTATTTTGGAGAATTTAGCACAGACAGCTATCAGACAAGTCATCACTGACTTGGTCCACTTGATATTTAAGTTTAAAAATCAGCTGAAATCCCTAGAATATCATTTACAATTGACTTGGAAGTAGTCTTCCGAACATTGCTGCACTCATCTTCAAATATCTTAAAGAATTATTCCTGTTACAGTCTGCTGCTCCATTACATTTGCATTATGTAAATTATTTGCTTTCTTTGAATAGCATTTTTATTGACTATAATAAAATCTAATCTATAAATATTTCACATATGAAATATATTTTATTTAAAAAGCTAATGAAAGTCACTCTTATTTCTGACACCTTAGACATATCCTAATTATACCATGTCAGAATTATCTTCATGGCTCATTTTAATAAAAATATAAAAAGATGGTTTTCATACACCTGTAGGAAAACAAAAGCATGGTAATACAAATAAAAGCATACTCTAGGGAGGTGGAAGGAGCCTGGAAGATCACCAAATCCAATCATCTACCTTCCTATGGCCCTTTCTGCGCTTAGGGAATTTCATATGGAATCGAATCTCTTCCAGAACCTGTCATTTATTAGTTTCAATGAATGGCCCTCAGAGCCACACCTACATTCAAATTCTAATGTAAATTTCCCAGAGCCCACTACTCAAAAACAGAGATAAGCTGCTGTTTTAGCAGAGGTGGCCAATAATTGGATCAGAGGAGAGCACCTCAGAGGCAGCTGGATGACCCACGGGGTAGCTTTATGCAAGTTTTTGCCCCAGACAAGAGGACTGCAAGCTCAAGGACAGCCAGAGCAACTTCACAAGACTATACCTAAAAATAAAATTGAAAAGAAAGGAAACAAAGATCTGAGGGTGTTAATTAGTGGTAGAGCACTTCCTAGCATGTAAAGTGGATACACCTTGAGACCATAATGCTAAGTGAAACGAGTTAGACACAAAAGGTGTGACATTTATAGCACATGGTTTCTCTTATGTGAGAAGCCCAAAATATAAATAATTTAAAGAGCAAAATAAAAGACAGCTGATAGGACCGAGGATTTAGCTCAGCGGTTCCACCGCCTGCTTTGCAAGCGCAAGGTCCTGAGTTCGACCCCCATACCAAAAAAAAAAAAAAGACAGATGATAGAAAACAGGGAAGTAGACTTTGTGAAGATGGGAAGGGGATCTAGGGCTGGAGGCGGGGAGGGAAGGGAGAATAAGAGGAAGTAAAAAGGGCTAAGATGCGATATGTATATGTACCAACTCCCTACAATGAATATATTCATTGCAAACGTGCTAATAGAAATTTTTAAAAAGAAAATAGTGGGTCCCTGAGGTTACCTCTCACACTGTGACAACCTCCTACTTTTCAAGTTCGAACAGAACAGAGGAGCAGTGAGGTGGGAAGTCATTCCTCCTCAGGCTGTCCTAAGTGAATGTCTTTGATGAGTAGTATCTAATTTCTCTCTTTGTAGTCTTTTTATTAGAACCAAGAGAAGACTTTATTTCTACTTCATTAATAGTTCATTTTCTTAGATTCTGGGTCCACTACTGCAATCTGCCAAAACTTTTTGACATCCCACCTCTGGCCTTACAAAATACTTGTTACGCCTTTCACTTTCACCTCATCTACAAATTACACAAGCATACCATCTAGAATGACATTCACACTACAATACAATGAAGGTGGTGAAAACAAATTGTTAGTAAATAAAAATAAATTTACTTTTGAGTCTTGGTCATTACTAAACATTAACAATAATTAGCAATACTCCAAACTGATTGTAAATCATTCTAATGATACAAAATGCTACATAAAGTGACACGACCAAGCATTTCATTCTCTGGAAAAAGGTTTTGGCACTTACTGGTTGGAAACTGGAAAACCCAAAAGAATTAGGTTTCAGTAGCAGTAGAGAAAATAAAGCCATAGTTGAGATAATTAGTAACATGAACTTTGTAGTTTGAGTAATTACCTGTGCACTAGACCAAGAAGTTATGTTTGAGAAACATATTGCAAAAACAGAGACAAGTTTGCCTCAGTCTTCCCTGAGGCAATCATGAAAATTAGCAGAATCTATCATTTTAGGTCATCTGGTCTACCCCTGCCAAAGTGAAATTGTTTTCCAAAGAAGCTCTCAACTGCTTTGTCTAATTCATCTCTCAGTAAGCCTCATGGGATCTCTCATTACAGTAAAAAGGCCCATACTGAAAGGCTTTTAAAGTTTTTATGTCTGCTTTTCTGAGTTCTCCTCTCTCCATCTATGTCAGGCTGTCAAGCTGCTGTTTCTCAGACTGTCAGTGTGCCTTCCCAGAGCAACCCAGCCCATCCTTGCTGCTCTAGTTGGAAACTCCAGCCCGGACTCCATGTAAACAGAACTAGAGATCTTCAGGGGAACCTGATTAAAAAACACATGTGTTACATGTAGGATTTTACACCATCTCTGTCGATCATGCAGAGGCTTTCTCGACTTGCTTTTTTTCTCAGCTATGCTGAATTATTAAACTGTTCATTCAACAATTGCTGTTGCAGTAAAGTGTTACAAGCCATAAGAAATGCAAAGACAACTAAGACTCAGCAGCTTCTGCTCAAAAACAGAGATCAAGTAATAATACCATTTTGTGTTCAACAGCACTTTGGAATTTACCTTTCTCAGAGGTAATCTCAATACTGAAAACTAAGTGTTTTTCTAGCATTTTACAGATCTAAAAAATAAGTTTCAATAACTTCTCAATGATTAATCATTATCTAGTAAGTGGTAAAGCCAGGACTCTTACATGATTTCCACATTATTCCACCTAACCCATAGGCTCATAGGTAAATGCTTACATTGCAACATATTGTGTGCTTATACATCCTGGGTACTGCTGAATCCAGCCGGCATTTACTTTATGATATGCTGAATCCAGCTGGCAACAACTTTATGATATGGAGTGTTTTACTATACTCATCTAATAGATAAGAAAACTGAACTAAAGAAGCTGGACTAATGGTCTACGGTTGTATGGCTAGTAGGTGGCAGAAAGTGATAAACCCTATGAAAGTCATGCCACCCAGAAGAAATGTAGAGGAAGTTGTTGGGTCTGTTGCTAGGAAGAAGGCTAAGCAAGGTTTGGAACGTTCCCTGGCAATTCTAGAACAGTGAGACTTTTCTTCTCTTGTAAATCCTGTGAGAAGACACTGGCATCAGAGATGAGAAAAGATGGCAATTCCAAGAAAAGAAGGAAACGCTGTTTTTCCCTTTTCCCTCTGCTGTGGTTATGGAGATGTGGGTGACTTGGGAGCACAGAGTTTGCAGCATATGAATAATGTCTGCTCCTTTAATACTTGCTATGTATGTTTTCTGTTATTTAAAATCTCTGGACAGATCACACTGGTTGATCTGAAAGAAGAGAGACAGATCCTCGGTATTTGTGGCCTTACATTTGTGGTCTGTGATGTGAAGCTCATAAAGACCCATGATTTGGCAGCTTGCTGGGACATAAGTTGGAGTCTCACAAACTTACTGGCTACTTGGGCCTTCACACTTTGGTGCAGCTTCCTGAAGGTGTAAAAGAAGGAGCCAGGAAGAAAGGAAGCACTCCAGAATCTTGAGGGACCACTGTGGCCCAGATACAGGGCTATGGGCTTCCCAAACAATACCTCTTTTCGTCTTCACAATAATCCTATAAGGTAGTTATTACGATTTTATTTATACATGGATGTACTGAGGCATAGACAAATCTAGTAACATCCCAAAGTCAGATGGCATTTGGGGATGGATCTGTTTGATTGTGTGCTATGGCATGACCTTGTATATTTTTGCTGAAGTAATTCAACGAGCAAACACACACAAAAACTTTGTAAGGAGGAAAAGCCACTAGATGAGAGAAAACTGTGGTTAAGATTTGAAAGGCTGTGTTTACTTTAGATGTGAAGTATATGCAAAAAAATTCCACAGGACATTTAATGGAAATGTGTTCCATGAAAAAGCCTGCAGCCTCTGCAATTGTTAAAATAAGAGATGCCTTCAGGTCTCCCCATAGAGATTGCTGTATTCCTAGAAATTCAGATGTGGATGGAGAATAGTGTAAAGAAAGGGAATAGGTCTGCCTAGCACCAGAGAAAGGGAAGGGAGTGACTGACATGCAGAAAGTGAAAGACACAGTGCTAGAGTGGTAGAGAGGGGGAAGAAAGTTCCTCTAGCCACAATACTGACAATCTCATGGAGATGCTGGCAATGGAAAAAAAGGGGAGACATAGAATGGTAACTCTAGGGCGCGTCTGAGATGAAAAGTGATTTTAGGCCAGAGGAGAGTAGAGCGCTTTTGTAGGATGAGAAGACGGATTCAATAAAGAGAAACAGAATGAAGCTCCAAGTTGGCAAAAAATGGTGAACCAAGCTAAAGCTCACAGCAGAGGGCTAGGAGGAAGGGACACACGCGAGGATGCACAAGTTCCTACTGTGCTGTCGTGCTCATCACAAAGACGTAAACTCCTGCAACGTGATAAGGATCCACGGATCCCCCTCCTGCTGTCTTCTACGTTAGAGAGAATATTATTCAGATTGGAACTCTTCTGAAACAAGCAAGAACTAATACAACAGCCCATATGGAAAAACCTGCTTATTTGCATATTGCCCTGTCTTCTTACTAAAAAAAACAGTTGGAGTCAGTCAAAATGAAATGAAATGCCAACACACTTCAACTGTAATACAAATGCCTTGCAACCTCAAACTTGAGTTTAATAGAATAAACAAAACCAATTTGCTTTGATGACTCTGAAAAAAAGCAACTGAATTAGTTCCAACTTGAGCAGGGGTTTGTTTATTTTGCTTAGCTCCAGTCATTTATGCAAATCTCTCCAGAAACATTTAGTGAATGACTACTGGGTAATGCACACTAGTTTGAAGCTAGAATGTTAGTGATTTTTATATTCTTCCAGCAGTTTGACTGGACTTGTTTTAGACAGGGTTTTATTTTTCCTTGGAGGAAGTTTTACAGCTGATTTTTAATAACACTTATTATTTCTGATTTTAGAAAGTGTTTTAATTTTCTAAAATATGAAAAGTACAGAAAGAAATTTTAAAAGAAATATAAATGTTTTCTTCCATCACTGGAAGTAACAATTGTTAATATTTTGGTGTATGTTTTCCAAGTATTTTACTTTGCCTATGTGATTATGTGTCTGTGGATCCTTTTGTTTAGTATCTTTTTTACTTTATTGTTTTGAATGTTCTGTGTATGCCTTTTTTTCAAAATAGAAATGGTATCCTTCATCATACACTGATTTAGAAAACTGCTCTTTTCACAATGAACAATTTCCCTAACTCATTAAATATTTCATAAAATCATTTCAGGGTTTGTATAATACTCTACCATATTTTTTTAAAAGTCCATTTAAATGATGGCTTAATATTGAATGTCAATGTTATTCCATGTGGCTGAATTTTTATATCATTTTATAAAGATGGGCGATTTTACTTGCACTAGTTGAAAAACAGCTGGTAAAATTACTGTACAATTTGATACACAGGATATTGTCCAGCTACATAGTTCCATTTCCATCATCTGAATGAGTGTCCAATTGAACTGAGAGGATTTCTCTTTTTTTTTTTTTTTTGGTACCAGGGATCGAACTCGGGTCTTTGCGCTTGCGCAGCAGGTGGCGAAACCACTGAGCTAAATCCCTGGCCCCAGTGAACTGAGAAGATTTCAGGCCAGGTGCCACCTCAGAACAACCAGCACAAGTTCCTTCCCACTTAATTCTCACCTTTCCCTGGGACAGCCCTGCCCTCACCATTTATTTGCTTTACATATGGAGCTTGATGAGTCGTCTGCCCCACTGGATGGGAAGAACAGCACCAAGTTACAAACCTGACTAGCTCATGATTTGGAGGCTCTGCCGCAGGAGTTCTTGGCCTTGCTGGGTGTGGTAATCACCTGAGCAAGTTAGAAAGTCACAAATGATACTCCCTGTCTTGACCATGGTGATGGTTTCACAGGTGGCTACATAGGTTAAAACTTATCAAATGCTCCAATTTAAATATGTGCAGTCTGTCTTATGTTAATTATACCTTGATGACACTGTTGAAAATTTAAAATCTCAGATGCTCAAAACCTATAACAGAAATTCTGATTTAACTGGTCTTGGGTGGGGCTTCCAGGGAGGCTCCAATGCAAAGCTAACACTGATCTAACACAGAATGATTTTTTCCAAACTTAAATTGATAAACTGAAGGAACTGATATTTTTAAAGGATTGATTTTATCATTTTCAAGTAAAAACAATAATACTTTTAAAAAAACAAGCCACCCAGCAAAGACATTTGGAGATTTTTTTTTAATGATTTCTAATAATTCATCAGTCCAACTAATAGGAGTCTGTTGTGCACTAGGTACTGTTAGGTAGCACGTGGATCATGCATATGTATGGAACTGACACTTCTTAAGAGCCCAACATTCTTTTAAGTGGATTTAAACTAGAATAAATTCACAATAGCTTAAATATTGATTGATCTAGGAAAAACAATGTAGAAAATGTCAAAACGAATCTGTTATGGCCCCATTGGACGATCACCGATTCTCTAGCAGTGCCATTTAAATCCAGAAGGTTTTGCTCCATTTGCCAAGCCACTGAGCTGAGTACAGGCTTTTTAGCTAGAATGTGGGAAAAACTGTCCCAGAAAATTGGAAGCTTCCTGCCAGAGGGCACCATCACTAGCTCCTGACAGGTGAGGCTCTCTGCCAACATTTTCATAGACAGATACCAAGGCAGCTTCAGGTTCATAATAAAATGGCCAAGCCTTCTTATTAGAGAAAAATTAATATTCAATATTAACTACATATGTCTTTACTCTGTTATTAATAAGAGCCCTGAATATAATTAGTGTTGGCTTTGAGTGCTGTTTGGAACTGCACCCAGCTGGAAGGGGGCCATGGAACATAGGGTTTCATTCCTCACCATGCTCTGAAAGGAATTAGAAAAAAAAGAAACGGAGCTGACCCTCATTCAGGAAGAAACCTCCCTTTGGGCTCATTGAAATGACTGTAGGGGAGCAGGGACAGACCTTCTCAAGTCCTCTCAGCCCCACCCCCACACCTCTCTAAAGCACTGCAGAATGAAACTGGGATGGAGCGCTCTAGGGTGGAGGAACAAGGCTGTGATGTTCTCAGAGAGCTGCTTGCAGTGAAGTAAGACCCGGATCACCTGCCGGGGAGAAGTACTGCTGAGGAGCGCATGCCGGCCGCCCCATGGGGAATGAGGTCCGTGTGGTCTGAGGTTGGAGGCCAGGCAGGTTGGGGTGTGCAGAAGATTAAGAGAAATGTAAACTGCAAAAAAGGCCTGGTTTCCTAACCGCTGACCACCATTACTTCAGTTAAAAGGAAGCAACATTGAACTGAAATGTTTTATATCCCTGACAGAAGAAGAAAAAAATTTTAAAAAGCCAACTGGCAACTTACTCGAAATAACCAGCTCAATGCACTGCTTACCTCTCCCCTCCACTGGATTAACAGCCTGTGACAGCCTCACTCATACTGAAAATGGGGGTCCTCTTGCCACTTCTTCCCCAACCTGCCCATCTGCTCTGACACCCCTGTTGGCCTTGGCAGGGTTTCTCTCAATCTGTGCCCGAGCCACTGTTCAATTCCATTCTCAGTCCTGATGCCCTCTCTCAGTTTAACCCAGTCTATAGGCCCCAGGCCTGAGGACAGGCCACACATTTTCATCCTAATCCCTAACTCAGGGGTCCAGGAACTGAGAATTTTTGAGAGTCAGGCACTCACTCCACACTCACACCCATTTTTTCTGGCAGTTTGAACAACACCTTTCAAGTGGCCTGTGAGATTCTCATTTCAGTGGTGAGAAATTCAACTCTAACAAAATTTCTACTGGCAAAATACAACCCTCAAATCCCATAGGAGCTGTGAACACCAAGGTATTTTTACCTTGACTTGCTAGATAAAATAATATGCATAGATTTTTAAAGGAAACCTAGATTCTAACACTATCTTAATTTCTACTTCTCACTACTAAACTCTAAACAAAAATTACGTTTTTTGTATTGTAACTTTCTTTTTGAAAGGCTGTATGTATTTGAATGATTTGATGTTTCCCTCTAAATCAAGCCAGATATGGGTCTTACCTTGACTTATTTCTGCTACTGCCCTGGGTTTGTTTTTAAGTCATTACAAAACCATTTTAAAAATCAAGGCAGACCCAAAGGAACCTGCTCAGCATGTAGGGTCCTGACACTGAAGACCCTCAAGTCCACTTGTTTCCGAAGCATTGTAGCGAACTTGGAAGTTTCAAATTAATGAACTTCATTAACGTACAGGTAGAAAAATATAAACCATACTAAATAGCCCTGGATTAAATTTTGATCTGTTTCTTTTTAATATAATTCTAGTCACTCTGATTGTATTTGACCAAATTTCTTATTAAGAAATGTGTGTTATAGTGACTTCAGAATAAACTGATACACATCGAACAGGCCTTTAAAGCCATTTCCTATGAAGACCAGGAGTTGATCTGCTTGGAGAAGAGATAAAAGTGAAACATGAGAAAGCTCTTTAAAATCCAACGGATTTCTGGAAGTGCAGTGCTTGGCAGTCCTCACAGTACATGAAACTCCCTGAGGCACTTTCAGAAACTGGTTGTGGCTTGGGCCCCACTCTCAGGGATTTAATTGGTCCGGGGTGAGGTCTGGGCCTTGATCAATTTTTAAAGCTCATCCTAATGCATATTTGAGGCCAACCTTCCCTGAGGTAGATTTTACTTCAATAGATACTAAGAACATCATGACAAGCAGAGCTTCCCAAGGGGAGAACAGGTCACCTCATGAGAACCTGATGCAGCATGTGCGGACCAAGGAGCTACCCATCAGACCCTCTCTGGGAACAGGGAAGAGAGGGGGTCTGCACTGGGCAGTTCTGATCCTTGACACTGATGATTCCTGTACTAGTTCTCCCTGGGACCAGCACTTAAAGCAAGCAAAAACAAAGACAAGTTTGCAGTGTCATCCTTGCAACAAAAAGCTTGTACAAAATCTTTCAAACTGCCCACAAACTTCTTAATCTGCACATAAAATCAAAATTTTGTTCCATTTTCAATATTACTCTATTTTTGTAAGCTTCCCTTCCACAGTGATTGAATATAATTTTTAATACTTTTGAATAACAGTTTGAGTTACACTGAAGTAATTTTTGATACCTTCCCCAATTTTCCACTAGTTTAGCCTGTAAAAGGCCTTTTAAAGTCAGTTAGCTCTTTTTTCAATTCATAAAAAATTACTCATCTTAAACATTCTGTGAAATGCCACTGGTAAAGAACTACCTATGGCTTCCTTGACACTTATTTTTCCTTTAACAGTAACCTGAAATTTTCCTCTGACTCTTTCTGGGAGATAAATATTCACTCTTATTTGAAGGCTGATAATTTTTAGGGTTTTTTTTTTTTCTCCTTAAATTTAGACAAGTAAGGGCCAGGGATTTAGCTCAGTGGCACCATGCCTGCCTCACAAGTGCAAGGTCCTAAGTTCGATCCCCAGTACCAAAAAAAAAAAGAAAAGAAAAAGAGAAAATTTTAGACAAGTGAATAAATCTTACAGAATAAAAAGGAAAAAGTCTTTCCATGTCCCTATCCTAAGGTTGATTTTTTTTTTTTTGCTATACTAATACTATAAGTCATTTTACAACTTGCATTTTCAATGTGACAACATGCCTTAAGATTATTTTATATCAGTATATATGAGCCTTTTTTTAACAGTACATAGCATGGATGCACCTTAGTTTTTTAGCTATTCCACTGTTAAACATTCTATTGTGGATAGATATTTAAATTGAACCTGTTTTTATGATTAGAAACAAAAGTGCAATGAACATTATTGTAAATATATTTATGTAAATTTAGATGCTCCCAAATAAAATTTCTGGGTCAATAACTTATCAGCATTTTAAATTTTAATTTAAAACATCCAATTGACCTCCAAAAGGACTATGATGATTTACAGAAGCCTATGAATGTAGAAAACTATTTCTCCATCTCATTGGTAAGATTACATGCCATCAATTGTAATTTTCTCAGTCTCAAAGGCAAAAAGATACCTTTGGATTTTGCTAAATATAAATAGCAATTTTTTTTATTGTTCTTACATTTTAAAAAATGCTGAGGGTAATCATAGCAGATGTATAAAATCTGCATGTTGTTTAGATTCTAAGGTTCTATGGCAACTCTGTAGACAACTGTTTGTTCCTGACAAACAGCCTTCAAAAGACAGCTCAAAACTCACCTTCTCCAGGAGTTCCTCCATGATTAATTCTATCTTACACACTTTTATTCTTCCTTTACTCTGATCCCTTAACACATACATATTTAGCCTGAACTGGTTTTTACATTATCCTTTGGATCTCTCAATAATACTAGCAATACAGAAATGTAGGAAGAGGGCCGGGGATTTAGCTCAGTGGCACAGTGCCTGCTTTGCAGGCTTAAAGTCCTGGTACCAAATATAAAAACACAAAGAAATGTAGGAAGAAACAGAACAAAAATTTATTAAACATCTATTATATTGTTATCCAGCTGTCTTAGTTATTTTCTCATTACTGAGACACAATACAATACCCACAGGCCTAGAAAGAAAAGGCTTATTTGCCTCACCGTTTGTAGAGGTCTCAGTCCATAGTCAGCTGGCTCCAAGGCAGGTGGCATGGCCGAGAGAAATATTTCATGGTGGGCAGGCTGGAAGTAGAGAGGGGTCAGGGGAGGAGGAGGGAGGCAGACCCTCCCAGGCCACGCCCCCAGCGACACCTCCTCCCACCAGGCTGCACCTCCCCACATCACATTCAGCCATGAACCGCTCAGGGACTGATCCACTGCTGAGCGCCAAGCCCCCGTGATCCAGTCCCCTCCCCACAGCCCCACCTATGAGTGCATGAGGCTTTCGGGGGACATTCAGATATAAACCACAAGACCAGACCCAATTTACGTGCTTTCTCAGATTTTTCTATGTCTCCCTATACTGCTCCCCCGGCTGCTTGTTAACGTAGAGAGAGCTGCTGCTGCTGCTGCCGCCACCGATGCCACCGATGCCTTATCTCTCAGCACCACCAGTTCCCTCAACTTCCCTGTAGGTGATGGCTCCGGGTGACCTCTGACACATCCACTGCGGTGGGAACCACCGCAGCTCTGGGACCTTGGTCCAACATAACTGTCATGGTGGAAGCTCTGACCCGTCCAACTACCTCTAGATTCCCCTGAAGCACTACGCTGTGGAGTATAGGAGCTGGGTTTCCCAGATGCTGGCCAGGGCAGCTCCGTGACATAACCCGGAAATGGCAATTTAAAACCCAAGAGAAGCTTGGCACAAGTAGCTCATGCTCAACCACTCAGGAGGTGGGACCAGCCAGGGCAACTTGGTGAGAACCTGTCTCAAAATCAATCAAAAATAAAAAGGCTGGGATGTAACCCCATGGTAGAGCATCTCTGTGCATAATCCCCAATACTGCAAAAAAGAAAACAATAGCCAATGGGATAACCTTGACTGAAGCGAGACAGGAAGGAGCTGCAAGGTGAACTCCTTGCCTTTTCTTCCAGTGAAAATGGTTCCGAGGAAAAGTGCTTTCAAAGACTTGGATACATACAAGATAACACGTGTCACCGAGGACTAGCTGTTTTCTAGAGAAGTTATGGACAGCGTGGTAGGGCACCGTCTTGTCCTTGTTTTACTTTCCCGCTTCCCTCTTCCTGGCTGTCCTGGCATCGCACCACCTCATAAAACCTTCTCCATGAGTTCTGCCTGAGGCTCTGTTTTCTAGGGTGTGCCAACTGAAACACCTTTACTAGCCACATGAACGCGCACTACACTAGCCCTGAGAAAGGGTACAGAAGGGGTCGAGAAGAAACCAATCTCGTCTAAGTCAACCTTACAACCTAAGCAGGGAGGTTAGAAGACATCAGCACATGTAACAGTAAGTGAACAAGACAAGAGGGAGGGTAGAAAAGTGAGAATCAAGGCAACAAGGGGATGAGCCTTGTGGCTGAGGTTTGGAAAATGAGGACCATTTTATAGTGCTTTTGGAAAAGAGTACACAAAAATATGAAGGCATTCACAGAGGAAAGAAAGCTATCAGATCCCTCACAACAGACTGCAGGGAGTGGAGGACTTTAACAAGGCTGGGAAATGGGAAGAGAGTGCTCCCCAGAAGAGTCCCCCCAGCCAGGCCAGCACAACTAGCAAGTGGTGTGTCAAGGGGAAGGGAAGAGAGCCACAAGGAAGACGGTCTTGCTGAGTGGAAGGGCTTGGGGAAGAACAGTAGGACGAGTCCAGGGCCCAGCAGAGGCTGTGGAAACATGGAGGGCTGCCGAGGTGGACCGAAAGGAGGAGGGGGAGGAAACCAGGTGGCCCTCTGTGGTCGCACATCACTCCCCTGGTTGGGTTTCACTGTCATAAAGCTGGCATTTCTCCTTCTCCACTGATCTCATTTTTGTGTGTTGGTGCAAACTTGGGAGGGAGGGCAGGACTCTTATTTAATGACTCTTTAAAACATCCAAAGGCAGCACACACCTGATGCAATGAAAAATGGGCAAGCCAGGAAAGAAGCATGATAAAAAGAGGTAATAACTGCTTCTTAGTTAAGTGGTTGCCCCACATCCTGATTTGTGCTCATAAAAAGGGAATGTGGCTTCCATGTGGTTTCTTGTACGTGGTGTTCTGCCACCCTGCAATTGTTTTTTATAGTGATCCTCTCTGGCTATATTTCTGCCATTAGGTTTCTTTTTCCTCTGATAGTGCCACACAGATTCCAGAAACATTTGATTTGATTTCTCCACCCCAAAAGAATAACTTTTCCGTGACACAATGGAGCTAGCAGCCCAGCCCTCTATACCAGCATGACTAAGATATTCATCTCCATCCTGCAAGAATAGAACAGGAGATTTGACTGCACAACTGCTCTAAATAAAACTGAAAATGCAATTCCAGGAATATAGACAGCAGAAAGCCAACACATTTCTTTTATAGTAACATAGTGTCTATTTTAATCAGTATTTTACAGATGTCTCAAGACATCCCAGTGAAGATGACATGGTTGACAGTGCTAGACAGAATTGCCTCACAGGGAAAAAGAAGAAAAGAGTAAATCATAGGCACGTGGCAGAGAAACCTTCTATCAAAACTATGCTTTTTCATCATTTCTGAGATCAGAGAGATGTTTCTATGGCAGCAAGCCACATGTTCTGCCCAGAAGGCAACCACGCCGAGATTTTTTTTAAGAAAGAAACAGTATTACAGAAGTCTTCCTTAACTAGACTGATTAATATCCCAAGGAAGATGCTGGGTTTTTATAATGTGCTTTTCAACATTTTACAATGCACATTTTAACATCCAACATGATCGCCATGTCCAAGTAGTTGAAGGCATCGGATTTCTTCCAAACAAACAAGAATGAAACCCATAAAAAGGAAAAGAAGTCTGAATGAAATTTCAATCACTACGGAGGAGTTCACATATCACATCAATTACTATTGCCATTCACAATTAAGAGAGGTTTCTTATGGATGTTTCTAGCTCTGCTATCAAACAGACTTACTTCCATGAATCATTAAAAGAAGTTGCCCTTCATGATGGTTCCCTCCCATTTCAGTTCCACACTGTTTATTTATCTCACTGCTCAACTGACATAAACACACATTCTTCCAAGAAATTCCTAGCTCAGGAACATCACTTTTAAGATGTTGTGGTTGTTGTCACTGGCCACTTATTGCAGTTTCTTATTTTCCCTCAAAGAATAATTGACTGAATACCTCATGGTTCTTCGTTATTCCAACATGATTTGCATCCTACAACCAGTATTTGAATAATACTGGTGGTTCTAAGTATTTACTAAACTCAATCAGGAGTAATTTATTATAATTGCTAAGGAAAAAAGAAACAATTTTCTGGTAACTGAGGTAAATAGTCTCGCAATTTTATTAGAAGTTCATGTATTAATCACTTGAAGATGCTTTTTAACTCAAATGTCCAGAACTTAACCTCTAGCTCTCTGGGCACTAGGCAGATGACTCTTAATTTCCTTCACAAGTAAAGAGGCAACACTGGTGTCCCTACTTATTCAAACACCACAAGTTGACAGCTACTCATTGCCCATGTTTCTGACACTAGGGCAGCCTTTAAGCTGCAGTGACTGTCCAATGGTGTGTATACCAAGTGGTAATGGTGGTCACTGTCACATGCCAGACTACAGCCTTGTAGCTCCATAGCACTCAAAGTTTCTATCAGTAACACTGGGCCAATGGGATCCATACTGATTCTGCAAAGGAATGAAAGCTTTGCCCTTTGGAAACCCCTCTGCTCTTATATCAAATTTGCCAAAGCCACACCTGCGACACAGAAAAGAAATGACTTGTAGATGACTATGAGAGTTGTGATCATCTAATTCCTTAAGAGTTGTGGCTGTTATAGTCTGCACTCCTTTGTCACCCCCACAGTTCAAGGTCAGTGCCAAAAAACACGCTAACTTATATTTCTGAAGTAGAGATTTTTCTCAATAAACAAAAGATCTCTGTGCTTCCATGAAGCATACACTATCAAAGCATACTTGGAGAAGAAAGCCAAGCCCACTCACAAAATACATGCAGATGAGTGTCTCCAGGGAAACCAAGGACTGTGGGGGTCCTTGGACAAATGTTTTACTGAAGAGTCTGATAATACAAAGGACAAGTGAGGGTGTTCCCTCTTAAAGTCCCCAGCACCACAGCCTGGCCTGTGAAAGTAGTGTTGACTGAACCACTGGCTGGGAGGGAAGAGTTTTACCAAGATGTATCCGGTATGTGTATCTTCACCACCACTTACTGAGCATCTAAACACTTAGAAAATATACCATTATCCTCACTTTCAAGTTATGATAAAGAGTAATTCTTAACTCGGTTGATTAAAAAGTATTTGATATAATTGTGACGTTTTAATATAACCATACAATGTACAAAGGTTTGGTTTTTTCTGGCTTATTTTGCAATATGGAAATTTATATGATCATCAGTATAGAAGCTTTTCAATATGACACAAATAACAACCCTAATAAAGATCATAGAAATAAAAATTTCAGGAGTGATTCTTCCCTACACATACTCTCAAAAAAATATCTCCTGACCCTTTTCATAATGAGAAGCACGAACAAGGAATGAATATATATATATTTTTTTTATTTTTATTTTTTTGTACTAGGGATCGAACTCAGGACCTTGTGCTTGTGAGACAGCGGAACCACTGAGCTAAGTCCCCTGCCCAGGAACATATACTTTTAATTGGTTTCACCAAAAAATTAGGGGGTATCTACTCTGGTTAGTGCTTATCACATGGATGGCTTTCTTTTTATCCCTGTCCAATTCCGCACCTCATGTTTTCTTTTAAGGACTGTCTTCACCCCACAACTGCTCTTAAAAGATAACAATAGTCATTGTGTTCCTGCATATGCTTCTCTTCTGGCAGTTAATTTCCCCAGAGGGTCCTGGAGGCATTTTATCTTCAGATCATCTCCAATTAGCTGCTTCTCTTCACTACCCTGCCCCGCTCACTTTTAAAATTTCCTCCTGTATATCCTCCTCCTAACATATTTTGCACATCTCAAGGAAGATACATGATTTACGCTGTTTTTATTCTGCATTGCTATCTTATTTATCTACTTGTTAAAGATTTTAGCTTTTAATGTCCAAAATCCAAAATAAAATAAAACTTCATGTTCCATCAAATGTTGCCCCTCCTGTCTGAGCTCACTTGTTATTCAATCTTTTTTATGAGCGTGGTAGTGTTCGGAGATATCCATTAAATATGATCCTGATAAATGAGACATTTATAAGACACAGAGGAGTGAGAGCTCATCTGGGTGATCTCATTTCAAAGACACCCCTGTTCCCTCAAGAAAAGTACATATCTCCACCTCCATACCAACATCTAAAATTCCTCTGGCTAAGATAAAAGCTCTTTATGTCAAAACTAGAAACACAGCTTAAAACAGGGCAAATTAAATTTTTGGAATGCATTAAAGTTGTTTTGATATTAGGGAAGGATTCAATAGGCACTGAGTCTTTCTGTTGCATCTCAGAGAAAAGAGTAAATGTACAAAGGGGAAACTGAGGCCAGGTAACACATTCCATTTTGTCTTCCAATTTTAAGAGAGAATCATCATTTGGTTATTCAGTAGCAAACCAAGAAGACTGTTTTCTAACTATTCATACAATGTGTTCTTTCCATCATTTGCATGTATTTTTTAATTTTCAGCATTAAGTCTACAAAAGCCTATCATGATAGCACACACCTAGAATCTCAGCACTGTGGGAGCCCTGAGGCAGAAGTATTGAAAGTTTGAGCCCAGCCTGAGCAACTTAGGGACTTAGCAAGACCCTGTCAAAAAATTTAAATTAAAAAAAAAATTTTGAATGTGAGGGCTGTAGCTCCGTGTGAAGGCCCTGAGTTCAAAAAAAGTACATATATTTTTTGTTTGGACTCTGTTAATATTTACCTCCTCTATCAATCATGAACAATATGTACTCTAGAAGATATTACTGCAGAGGTTCTGCTTTCTACACACACACACACAAAGTACATTTTTGCAAATACTTGATGACTCATGTGTGCCTCCTTTAAGCACTTCTACTTCTGAAAAGATCTCTACTCTCAAATAGGAGCTAAAAATAAGAAACGGTGTTTACTTTCTGAATACCTGCAAAGCTCTTATCAGTTTATGGATTGGTGATTTTTAAATTACATAAGTAGACATTCAGATTCGTATGTACTTTACTTCAGGCCCACAAATTTTAAGAGAACCTTGGAGTCCTACAGAGATGGAAGAGCTTCTCAGCTGTATAGAAAGAAATGAGAACAAGTCCTCAATTCACAAAACATTTTCCCACCTCTAACAGTATTTTTGGCCCAACTACTCATTTTACAGTTACTCTGTGTGACTTGACTTTTTTAGTCACACATGTTTTCTCTCCTCAACAATTCCATTGATTGATTGATTGATTGATTGGCTGATGGATGTTTTTTTACTTTGGAGGGTTTTGAGACAGGGTCTCACTATGTAGTTCAGGCTGGACTTGAACTCACAGCAATCCTCCTGCCTCAACCTCTCAAGCGCTGGGATTACAGGTGTGCACCACCACACCTGGCTCTTGTTTTCTTTCTTAGGAATTCTGCTGAATCTCCCACAATCCAAAGTAGAAACACAATTATTGCTTAGATAGCCTAGATATCTTCACACTCTTAGTCTTATGTTCTTTTCACCGTACGACACAAACTCAAGAGCTCTCTAAAATGTATCTTAGAATCTTTGCGTGTGTGTGTCTGTGAGAGAGAAAATATCCATCGTAAATATGCCTTTCACATATTAAGAGCATGTGATAGAAAAAGAAATGCCTGTTGACTAAAGGCTAATGAAAACCACAACTGTTATATAGTGTAAGACCTAACTCCATGTCCCCACACACCTCAAAATAGCACAGATGGAAAAGTAACCTTACACAGCCAGTTAAGAAGGATCCATTATACCTCTATATGAGCTCAATATTTCAGTAGATGCTTGGGAAAAAAGACTGCACAAACAATATAAAGGAGTAATAATCTTGTGTTAGGTGGTGTGGAATAGGCTGAATAGATTATGAAATCATTTGGTTAGGTTAGACATTAGGATATCCTGGTTTACCTTGCAACACTCACTCGCCTTTGATGTATCATATCAAGGTATTGCCTTTGGTATCATGCCATTTATGAATATTTACATGTCTCATAATCATGCTTAAGTATTTATAATTATCCCATAGTATAAACCATTGTGAGTTTAAAAATAAATACTATTAAACTTTGTAATAGCAGTTCCAATGTTGTGAGCAAATATTCATCAACCACTAACAAAAACGGTGTCAAAAGTTGCCAGTGAGAATGTTTCTAAACTATGACAGCATAGAGAAGCTGGAAAATACATAGTACACAATTTTGCCTTCATTTTCCCAGTGAATTTTAAAACCTTCACAGATTATAATGAGTAAAGAAAGAAAGAACACCTCTATGGAAAGCACACATTTGCTTTAACTTATGAGAAGAACACACTTATTAGAAAAACTAAACCTCCCTGAATAAGAAAAATGCCAGGTTTTCTGAAGATGAACCAAGAATGTGAAAGTATTCTGTAGAAAGAAAATATTCATGAAGAGTTACTGTCATCACTACTATTGTCATGTTGGTAGTAACATTACCTGAAGGGAAAAAGTAGAACACAAATGTAGATATTATATGACCTTAGTTCTGTTTGTCTGTTAAATAAAAGAAGTAGGCAACATTTTCATTGTACTCCAGACAGGGACTGAAGCTATTCAACTCTCAACTCAAGGAAAATCAATAGGGTAATAACCTCTGACAGAGAATATCACTTTGCTTTTCAATCATCTTGATTTTGTGACCAAGCCACACAGCTTATTTCAAGAACTCTGTGGTTTTAGCTATTTTAGGGTCTTAGGAGTGTACAGAGCTTTCTGACCTGCCCTGTGGAGATTAATGATGTAATCACCTTCTATCTGGCAGTAGGCAAGAGATTTGACTAACAAATAAATGGAGGTACATTTATGACATGCTGGAGAGGACCGGTAGGAAAAACAGGTCTCTTCAAAGTAGAGGTTTCAATCTTCTCTACAGCGACATGACATTTCATAGATAACACTTCCTCTGGGATCTTCTGCACAAGAGATTAGGTCAGAGTCTGTTTCTCTCTCCTCCTAGACCTCTCTTCTGAGCTACAGTACCAGTCTAGAGCCTTCAAACTCTATATTCCATCTTGCAAATGTTTCAGGTAAGTTACATCACAATTTGACACTCAATGCTAGGCTACCATAGCTGAAAGTTATCGAGTTCTGTGCCAGATCCTGCAGTCAGTACTTTACCTATCCTATCTCATTGACAGCTTGAGGAATAACAATACCCTCACTTTTACATACTGAGAAAACAAGTGTCACAGGAATTAAATAAGGTGCATTGGGTCACCAAGTAAGTGTCTGAGCCAGGGGTCTAGCGCTCTTTTGTGCATGTGCAACTTTTCAAATATACTAAGAAAGAGGGAGTATAAAATGTACCACCTAGTTTTGGCACAAAAATACTTAATTTGAAAGATAAAAGTCATTGTTAACATAAAAATACATTTTAAAGTAGAAGCAGAAGGGAGTTTCCAAACCCAAAAGAAAATGGCACTAGGACACAAGGATGCCATCCCATAGTGAAGGTCCTATTAAGCACAGTGCCAGGCGCTGAGTAGGTGCTTAATAAAAGTTCACTGAACACAGTCATGGTTTAGATCTGGAAGGTCCTCCCAAGGCTCCTGTGTTAGAGGTGAGGCTTTGGGAAGGTGACTGGATCGGGATGTTCTATTCATCAGTGGATTAATCCACTGATGAGGTAAGAGCTGAACGTGCTGGGGTGGGGTGGGGGTGCTGGTGGGAAGAGGTGGGTCACTGGGGTGTGACCTGGAAGGATGTATCTGACTCCCTGCCTTCACTCTTCTTTCTCTCTGCTTCCTGGCTGCCATAGGATGAACAGCTTTCCTCCACTCAACCTTTTTATACCATGCAGTTCCTGCCTTGGAGCCAGCTGACTATGGACAGAAACCGTGAGCCAAAATAAACTTCTCCTCCTTTACATTGTGGGTTTAAGGTATCTTGTCCCAGCAACAGGAAAGTGACTAAGCATAATTTCTTATCCAACTATGTAAAAGAGGCCAGAGAAGATCATTTCAATAAAAACTGCTCCCAAAGGACAGCAATTCAGCCCCATTCTGTGGTGAAGGATTGATCCTCTCTGCTTGCCCATCTCCACTCCACCCTGGCTGGTCCCCTCGTTTCAGCCTCCTTGTGCTTCACTCCCAACCTCAGCCCCAGCAACCAAGAAGATGCCACTGGGCAAGATCAGTGCAGGGAGAGCATCCTTCCTCTAGCCCAGGGCAGAACAGGATGGGAAACAGACTAGGGACAGTGAAGAGCAGGTGCAGGACAGCTGGGGACCGGACTTCAACTGTATTGATGAAGTTCTGCCTCTCAGAACAAGTGGAAAGGATAATGATACTTGTTCTGCCATTCTTTATCTTTTCCTATGTATGAAATAAATAACTATATACACAACATGAAGGGCACAGTAGCTGAGGGGGGAATGGAATTTACAGTGATTCAGAAAGGGAAGTAAAAGAAAGCCTAAGAAAAATGGCAGCTAAAAAGGAAGAAAAAGTGATAGGAGGAAAAGTCAGGGTGAGTTTGGACAGGGAAGGAGGAGGCTGACGCAAGAGCACAGCTCTCAGCAAGGGTCACTCAGCCAGGGAAAGGCGTGTGCAAGCAGAAAGGGACCCTTTCTACGGCAGGTTAAAGCATATCATTGTGAAACCTCATGGCTTTTTAAAGTTGGGCTTACAGTATTCTTGATGTCAAAAATTGAATGTAGATAATATTATCTATTGCTAGAATGCATGTTCACAAATGTGCCTGAGAAAACAATCATTTTGGTGAAACTGAACATGATTTATTCCAACATGAAAACATCAGGGAGAAAAGGAGATACTGGAAACCTGTTATTCTTTGAAATATATGCAATCATTAAATCCAACAGTTGCCTGTTATTTTTTAACAACATGACTAAATTTAACATGTACACTACATTAGTACATATATGAGTTTTGTTTCATTTGCAGCCTTTCTCCATCAAGGTTCCACATAATTCTGAGAGAAAATGATGTGCATGATTATTTTCTCAAATCTCTCTAGGGGCATACAGGGTTAGTGCACAGGTGAGAAGTAAATTCATTACATTTGATGGCTGCCTTCAGAAAGTAGGGTCTGCTGAAGTCCATGAGCCCCACCCACCAATTTCTTGGGACAAATTTTTTTTTTTTGGTACCAGGGATCAAACTCGGGACCTTGCACTTTCGAGGCAGGCAGCGGCACCACTGAGCTAAATCCCCAGTCCCATCTTGGAAAATTTTTTATGAGCATATGCACTTGAGAAATCTTGAGAGGTCACAGCTTTCATTAGATTCTAAAAATAATCATTATCCAAAAGGTTAAGAGCCACTATGACAGACTACAGTAAGAGTATTTTAAAATGATTTAAAATTTAAAAATTTAAAGTTTCCGGAGGAGAATAACTCAAGGAAGTTAACTCATAAAAGGTAAAGTTTCATTTTTCCAATTTTTATTTCATATATATTTCTAAATTCATTTCTGATTATTTTCTCCCTATACATGGAAAGAGTAAAACCCCTCCACAATGTTAAACCACCAAATTCCTCTCCTACCAATATGACAAGTGAAAATTTGATCTCAGGAAAGTGATGCATGTGCAGTGTTTTAGATCAGCTGGTTTGTGGGTCTGGGAAGGCTTTGGGGTCCAAATTTATAGTATACTCACTCTCCTTACAGTGTACTATGTGAATCTGTCAAGATCCAGAAATATATGCCAACAAGGTTGCTCAAGTAACTGTCTGATTTTACACTTGTTATATATAAAACATACACTCTCCTCCTAATACATCCAAATTCTAAATTGTAGAATAAAATACAAAATAGTAACCACCTAAATATACAGAATTGTCACCTCGTACTGTCTGGTTCTGCTAACTACATTGGCAAACCACGTGTCATTCTTATTACCATGAAGGTTAAATAAACTATTGCCACTGAGCACTGCCTGGGAGCATTGTGGACAGAAATGCATGCTTGAAGAGGAGTTCAGACCTTGGGGAAAACCACAGTGACTAGGGAAAGCCTCCACAGGTCTTCAATAGGGTTTAGGGAAGCAGGGCTCCGGGTTCTCTCACTGCCACTACTGCCCCTGGTTTTCTTTGGGATCTTAAGAGTGGCAGGTCTAAAATGTTTTCTTTATGGGAAGATATTTTAAAATTATGTATGACACCAAGATGACACTAATCCATTAATTATTTCAAAGAATGAATTCAAATTTCCAAGTGAGTATGGCAGATGACCCCAAGCATCTCTGAAGCAGGGCCGATTATGTCTGTGGGACTAAAATGATAGGTACATGTATCAGTCAGCTTTCCATCACTGTGATCAACATGCCTGACACACATAACTGAAAGAAACAGGTTCATTTTGGCTCCCAGTTTCGGGGGTTTCAGTCCATGGTCAACTGCTCCAAGGCCATAACATCAAGGCAAAGGAGCATGTTGGAGGAGAGCTGCTCAACTCATGGCATTTGGGAAGCAGAGAGAAGAGAAAGAGCCAGAGAGGAAGGAGCCAGGGATCAGATATAGTCCCCAAGGTCACGCCCCCACAGCCCACCAGAAACACCGGGAGTGTGCTTTGCTGATTGAGGTGTCTCTCAAACTAATCAAGTTGACAATCAAGATTAACAGAGTACGTCTGTCATCAGAGCTTGACATTAACCTGAATGTGCTTACATTTCTAATTTTATATTCATTTATGAGTTGAAGCTACACAACTATTTTTTATGGGATATTCTCTTACAACTTTCTATGCATCATTCTCCCCCAAAACTGTAAATGTTATCTGGTAAGAGTGGAACATACCTTTGTTATGGCTATGCCCTAGGCACAAAGTATAAACAGTAAGAACTCGATACTTTTCTCCAATTTATAATTGCATAAAATGATTATTTAAACAAATGCCCTTACAGTTCATAAAGCATTCATCTATATGGCTCCCAACTAGGAAGGGCATTTTGCTCCGACTTGATGAAGTCTCTAACACTTTTCACTCTCTAAGCAGAAACCTCATTCAGAAGTTCACTCACTTGTAAAACAAGAAGGCCACTGATGGGGTAAGGAAGACAGCTCTGCTGATTACAGGAGGCCTTGAAGTCTCTTCCCTATCAGCAGACTAAGACCACCTACCATTTGGCATGAACAAAGGGCACATGGGCTCATTTCACTAAGCAAACAAAATATGCAATTACTGACATAATCCAAAATAAATATCATTATATTATTTGCTGTTTTTAAAATATCTGTAAACCCAGACTTTACTTTAAATCCCATAAATATTTTTGGAGGGGCAACAATGTGCAAAACACTGTGTGTTGTTCAAATCAAACATGGATCCTACTTACATACAACAGTCTAACACTCAACGCTTTCATTATCTCAGTTATTTAACCAAAATCTATTATTTTTCCCCATTACCCAGGGGTGTACTAACTTTTGACTAAAGAAGTTCATCACAACTGGGTTCACTTTACTCATCCAATCTACTCTATATTCCTACCACAAAAGCTCTTCTCTCTTCAAACCAATATTGTATAGTGTTTTGCAAACATGACTTTGTTCTGGAATTCCACTCTCTCACCTCTTCACTCCAAATCCTTGGGCACCTCAAGACCCACTTCCATTTCCTTTACTCCCAGGAATCCTTCTCCAACTACTGCACCTTGAGGAACACTCGCATCTCTGACCAGTCCCCAAAGTGTGGAGTCTCTTTTTCGGTGACCTAGCACTTAATGAACAATACAGGTTGTATAATTGTTTCTGGTGTGCTGGTCCTCTCTCCTCAACTACAGGAGTTCCTAGAAGATAAACATTCCCTGTGCCTCCCACAAGGCAGCTTAATTGTATAAACAATGGATAAATTGCCTCACCATTGTTTTTACTGACAAGGAAATGTATTCTTGAGTTCCATGGTTCTCAAACAAACTTGCATCAGAATCACCTTCAGGGTTTGTTTCACACAACCTCTTAAGCTTCACCTCCAGAGTTTCTGAGCCAGTGGGGCTAGAGAGACCTGAGAATGTGCATACTCAACAAGTCCCCAGGAGACGCTGATGGAGCTGGCTTGGGGAGCCACACTTTTGAGAACTATGGCCTGGATCACTCACTTGGGTGGCAGATTCTAATCGGCAGAAAGAATGCGGCATAAAAGTCTGGGAAAAGCTCAGGACAGGAAGGCAGAACAACTGGCACTTTGCTGCTCCTCTTACAAGTTACTATCTGACCATGGCAAGTCATGATTTTAATTTACTCTGTTCTCTCTAAAGTTGAGATAAGACTGTGCTTAAGACTATTGAATCAAATGTGATCAAATGAGCATAATAAGGAGTAAACGTATGAAATGAACTTGAAAGTAAAAGTTGTTACTTTACAAATGTGCCTGGTACATGACCAGATGGTCAATAAATAAATATAATTACATATTGTTTGGCCCAAGATTTTGACTCTAAGCCATTTCTTGAGACATGGGCTTACCAGTACAACTTCACTGGTTGAAGAGATACTTCTATGGGATTACTCATTACAAATACCTTCAATTTTATCTTTGAGAAAAAGAAAATTGTGATAACCATTCTTGCTTCACTCAAAATAGCTGACTAGTACCATATTTTCTGCTTACATAGTTTTTTTTTTGTACCAGGGATCCAACTCGGGACCTTTTGAGGCAGGTGGTGACACCACTGAGCTAAATCCCTGGCCCTTATATAGTATTTTTTAAAAGATATCAAAACCTCAAAATTCTTTCCTCAACAGCAAGAGGTGACTATCAATATAAAGATCTTGCCCATTCTTTGTCTAGAAAGAAAATACTGGCTGGCAATGAAAGTTGGTTTTGTTTTGTTCTGTTTTGTTTTAATGACAAATCCTAGAAACCCTACCAAATAGTTAATCTCGCTCCAGACTTATTGTTAACTATTTGTACTGCCATATCTCATTTTATTTGAGTGATTGATCATCAATCAAATTTTAAGATCCCCCTGTGGTCTCACAGCCTGCAAATTAGGGAAATGAAATGTCTCCTTTACCACAGAGTTAAGATCCATGACCTTCTTAAGTATGTATAATAAAAAGGGGTCGTGGGTCATTAATGACAAATGGGCTTTGTGATGGATTACTAAAACCAGAGAAAGGATAAGATAAAGCACAAAGAGAAACATAAAAACTTCACTGAAATAGAAAGAAAGGGTAAAAAAGCCTATAGATATTTTCCCTGGCATTATAATAGCTTCATGCTATTATACAGATGAAGAACCACCCACAGTTTTTCTGCATGCATTGAGAAGAGTAAAGGTGGCCTTCACATATATTTTTGGCTAACTCACCTAAAATGGTAAAAATTAATTGATTGAATACCCTGCATTCACTGTGTTTAAACCTACTTATATATACTAAAATGAAAGCATACAAACATTTGCAGTTTTGCACCCTTTGTTACCTGAGAATGCATATTTTCTGTTGTTGAAATGGAGAGGGAAAATACAAGAACCAACCTACTGCCCAAGGGTAGGAAACCTGGGCTTTGCACATGTGACCTTTCAGTTTATGCAAAGGCTGCATGTTCTTAGGAATAAACTCACAAAGGCTGCAGATCAGAATGATGCTGAGACTCCTGCACAAAGGTAAGAAAATGAGGAGGAGGGAGGGCAAGAGAACTTGAAAGTCAGACAGAATCAAACATCAGGACCATGATGAATCACATCCACTTCAAGAAGGAAATGTCCCCTCTCTGGGGAGGTAAGTCTGTGATACACCACAACCATGGCTTTCACAGAAACTTCCCTTGATATCAAAGGAAATTTGTTTTTGAGACAGGGTCTCGCTATGCAGCTCAGGCTGGCCTTAAACTCACTATGGAGGCCAGGATGGCCTTGAACTCACAGCTGTCCTCTTGCCTCTGTCTCCCAAGTGCTGGGACAAAGGAAATATGTTTATGTTATGCAGTACAGTATGCTGAAAATAGTACAGAGCTCCTTTCCCTTGAAACTGAAATTTTTCATACTCTTTCACCCATCTTACTTCATTTCCACCTCTTTTTCAGTTCCTAGTTGGATGACAGAAGAAAAGTAGGGTCATGTCTTGATTCCCAGGAAGAAGTCATAATACTTGGCAAAAATAAGAATAAAAAGAAAAATTTTAAATTTGACATGGTCTCTTGACCTAAAATTTCTCCTTCCTCTCTTCATTTTTTCCTTCCTCCTTTCCTTCCTTCCTCCCTTCTCTCCCTCCCTTCCTTCCCAGGATTGTCAAGCAATTCAGTTCTCCAGACTAAAGCGGAAACTCAGTGGCCCCATAAAGCTTTCTTTGTTCAAGGGGCCTAGTGAAATATGCCTTATGATCGAGGGGCTCAATTAATAACTGTTTTTCAAAAATGTAATTGCAAAGCAAAACCAAAGAGCCAATGTGAAAGATACTCTCTTCTTTGGATGTTTCTTTTTTAAAATACACTCTCCACAGAGAAGAAATACCAGGTTCACTTTTACTTCTTACTGTAGATCTTTTATGACTCTTTCAATTCAATGTACTACAATTATTAAGTTGCAAACAATCTAAAATAATTTTTTCTGAATTTGAATGATGCTCCCTCATATAGGTAAGAGTTCTTCAGTGCCATGCAGTGGCTTTTTCATTTATTCATTCAACAAAAGTTTACTAGGAGCTTAATGTATACTAAGCACACTGCTCTATGTGCTTGAGTTGCAAAGTCTTCAGCCTGTAAACCTTACATTTCTATTGGAGGGGCAGGAACTAAATAAGAAAATCACATAGTGTTTCAAAACTGGCAAGTATACAAAGTGAAAAAATGATTACAGGCTACAGGGAATCAGGAATAAGGACAAGCCTTGTGGGGTTTTGGTTTCTGTTTTTGTTTTTGGTAAGGATCTTGTTTTTACTCTGAGAGGAACCAGTTGCTATCAGAGGTAACTGAGAGTAACACAATCTGGCCTTTTCTATTTAAAGGTTTCCCTGATTACTAGGTTGAGAATAAGATGTAGCAACAAGGATGGAAGTAGAGAGAACAGGAGGAAGAGGCTCTTGCAGTAGGTGAGAGGTAACGGGTCTTGAGCTGGGATAGAACTGGTGGTAGTGGTAAGCAGAAGTCGGATTCTGGATATATTTAGGTGGTAGAACAAACAGGAATTTCTGGACAGATTAGATGTGGGGTATGGAAGGAAGATGGGAGTCAAGCACACCATCAAGGATTTGACCCAGACAGATGGAAGGATGGGATCTCCATTAACGGAGATGACAAGGTCTGGGTTGGGGAGAAGAGCAGATCAGTGCCGTAGATATTAGACATGCACTACTGTACTGATAAGGTAACGGATGCCTGAACACAAGAGAATATGGACAATTTCTCCACCATGCAAATATACACACTCACCCTCTGTGCCTTTGAACATGCTGGTCCTTATGCAGGATGACTTTTCACCCTCTTTCAGTCTGCAAACTACCATTTTTCAAGACTTGGGTTAAAAACCATTGAGTGATGATTTTAACGACACCCCTGGGCAGAACTAGTCATGGGTACTTCTGTGCCCTAACACCATTTTGTAACTGCTGAAATGCTACACTCACTCATACTTCATACAGATTTGTTTGGGGGCTCCTCTCTCCTTTGCACAAAGAACCCATGAGATCCAGCTCATGGATCACCTAAGTGTCTTCCAGTGTATTAATGAGAATAACTCGTGCTTGGCAAGCACATGTTTGAATAAAGAAATAGGACTAATATTTGCCACCATCTTTCACTTTTTCTAAGCACTCTGACTTGTTATCTCAATAATAACCCAGAGAAGAAAGGGCAGTACTGTTTATGTCAGGAAGGAAAATGAAGCTCAGAGCTTGACTTGCCAGAGGTCATGCTATTTCATGCCAGACTGAACTCCAGCCAAAGCCTCCTGACTCTTCAGCCAGTGCTCCCTCCACCAGACTGTGCTATATGCACTGTTGCAGGGTCCGATCTGGCTGCCAAACCGGTACTCCTTTCACTGCATACATATGACATTTGGTAAATTTAGACCCTGCATGGCATTGGGCCAAGGGCAGAAACTCCTCAACAATTGAATACTGTCTTTAGTTTTTATCATGATTTACATTTCTGTCAAAACAGCAGAGGACAAGTAGTAGTGGCAAGGAAATATTGCCAAAAGATAATTTAGAAGATTTATTCAGGGTTACATTAGCCAAATCAAGAGGTAAAGGCAAAAGTAACTTGGCTTTTGCAAGTAGAACTGCTGTAGGTACCTGGCACTTCTCTGCCTAAACCAACGAAGTTTGTAGTTAGTAGCTGGATGCAAGTTTTGGCAGAAGTTTAATAAGGGAGGAAAGAAAATGAACAAGAGGAAGTACTGCTGAGAAAGGCTTCCAGTATTTTAGTGGACAGCCATGTGTCTCCTGCTGAGTTTGTTTGGATCACTGTTTTACATGGGTTATCCTTACAGAATGTTTACCATGTCAACTGCTGATCTTTCCCCTCTATCTACTTTGTCCAACTTACAAGATTTTAAAAAGAATGCAGATTAAAGAAAAGGTTCATGACATTTATGCTCTAATATGGATTACTGAAAATAAAATTAATGGCAATTACTGGCTATTTCTACTGAATCTTCAGAGACCTTAGAATCCTGTAAATTATGCCAAATGACATCCCCTACTTGTCTGAAGAATTGATATGGCACTGGGGTGTCACTCAGTGGTATAGTGCTTTCCTAGCATTTGCAAAGCCCTGTGTCTGCTCCCCAGAATACCCCCCCCAAAAAGAATTGCTATAATAAGATTTAGTTTCCACCAAGCACTGAGTATTAAGACACATCTTTGCTCCAGGACTGTTAGCCAGCTAGAACACTAGAGGATCCTCAAAGCTATCAAAAACACAACAAACAAACCTTTGAAAATTTGTCAACATACAAAGGATGATCAAAATGTTTAAGTAAAAAACTTATTATAGTAGAAGACACACTGGCATTAACACACCCCTCCAACACCACCACACACACTTCAAACACACTTACACCATCATTCCTGCCACTTTCTGAAGCAGTTGTGGAAACCTTCTTTTGTGAGTATCTTTAAGAGCTGTGATCAAAAGTAGAGTGAGTAATGCCGCTGAGTGCCATCCAATGGAAACATTACAGTGTCCCTGCATCCACCATATTCACCAGATCTGGCACATATGAATTCTGGCTGTTCCCCAGGTCAAAATGACCATGAAAGGTGAAAATTTTGAATCAGGTCAGAACATCGAGACAGCCAGAAAAGCACAACTAGAGACATGAAAGAGGACTTATGGTATGTGTATTTGTTCCAAGTGAGGGGGAATATTTCAAGGAAGACTAAAGGCAATGTGTCTTTTGCTGTTATAAGTTTTTAAATATTCACTGCATTTTTAGACCATATCTTGTATTTCAAGTACGTAGTACACACACTAAAGAGAAAGTAAGTGTTGCCTTGGACTACAGGAATAACATGAAAGGAAAACCTGGAGTGTGACCATTTTGTGTTTGGGCCCAAAGATAAAGTAATTTTAACCAAATATTTCCTAAGGCACTCACCCGCTTGGAGCAAGATTACAAATAGAGGCTCACTTTTCTTCCCTCTCTATCTCTGCCCTGCATCCGGAATGGTTTCATGCTTCCATGTGTAGTCCCAGGTAAAAGTCTAAATGTTTCAACCTTATTTTCCATATCCCCCTTCCCCGAGATGCATCACCGCTCTCCTGTTCCTGCCTCCTCCTGGTTTCCTGCCAGCCCTGGGGGTGCACACCTGCAGCAGTCAGCACTCAGAGAGCCACGCGGGCCCTGGATGTGGGCTCTGGTTCTCTGGTCCAGGAGGCCCGGGGTCTCTAGCATCTGCAGCAAGGTCTACAATTTTGCTACCCCAAGTGTGGTCTGGGAACCAGCAGCTTTGTTATCATCTGGGAGTTTATTAGGATGCAAAATCATGCCAGATGTGGTGACAATGGGCTAGCTGCTAATCCCACCTACTCACGAGGCTGAGGCATGAAGAGGGCAAGATCAAGCCCTGCTGGGCAACTAGGTGAGAGGCTGCCTGCACTACATAGTGAGTTCAAGGCCAGCCTGAACCACATAGCGAAACCTTGTCTCAAAAAAACCAAATAAATAAATATATACATAAAAGTTAACAACAACAAAAATGACTGGGGGTGTAGTTCAACAGTCCTTGGGTTAATATTCCCCCTAGTGCTGAAAAAATAAATGCAGAATCTCAGCTCTGGCCATAGACTACTGTATCTGAGTCTTTGAGACTTTAATAAGGTCACCAGATGATTCAGATACATAGTAAAGTTTGAGAAGCAAACTACACATCCACTTGGACTTCTGATTCCTCATGCCTTGCAGAACAGGCAGGCCCAAGAAGAAACACAGACTCCTATGCTCCCTAGATTATAATGGAGCAAAGGAATTCCTATTGCTTAGTGGCGTGGTGCCCATCATAACATTCTAGTGTGAAGTGTTACTAACATGTATGTGGTATTGCTGGTATAAACAAAACCACCGCTCTGCTAGTCCTATAAAAAAACCCAGCTTATAATTATGTATAGTGCATAATATTTGATAATAAACACCTATGCTACTAATTTATGAATTCACTATACTACACCTTTATCACTGGAGTACACCTATTTTTAAAAGTTTACTATAAAGCAGCATGATATATTACCCTGACAGCAGCCTCATACACTTCTCGCTTATGTCTCTTGATTGCATCAAGAGGCCACACCAAGTGGTTGCCCTATGCCATCTAGGTTTGTATAAATTCACTCTATGATGTTCACACAATGATATAATTGCCTAATGATGCCATTCTCTGAACATGTCCCTAGTATCAAGTGATGCATGACCTTATCAGTAATCTACCAATACTGTTTCTTAGGCTTTAAAAAATACAGTAAAATAAGCTGCTCAAGAAATGGGATGCCTGGGAAGTTCGATGTTATTTGTTACTTGGGGGAGGGTATATGGGTAGTTTTATCTCATCACTTGATCCTTGACCTGCTGTTCTAATCTACATTCAAAACCTAGGAAGTCTCATCGCCCTGACATCTGAGAAACCCGTCAGTCAAATTTATTGACTGTCTAGATGTGTCGAGACACTATAAATCACTTATAAATTTGACTGCCCAGGGAACTAAACAGTCTATTTAGTTATAATTTTCTGAAATATTTCTTGTCATGATTTTTGTTGAAAATTTTTCTTAAATTCATTAATCCACTTTCCTGAATAAACAGGCGTATTGTCCTGATTTTTCTTGGAGAGGAACTGTCTTATAGACAGTATTCCGTATGCTGATTAACACTGCGAGAGTCTAAGCAGTTGGGCTGACCTAGGGCAGATGACCTGGACCTGAATGCTGGACCTGAATAACTGCTCTGTGACCTTGGGCAAGAAATTTATTCTCTCTGGGCCTTACTTCTCACTATCCAAGTGAGGTGGTGCAACGTCCAGCCTTCTTGTGTGCAGCTCAGTGTCAGTATTTCCATGGCAATACTTGATCACTTATTAAATCCTTCTTTCTTGGCAGGAAAAGGCTCTATGAACAGAGCAGGGCTGGATTCTGGGTGCAGTGTCATCCTTTATTTCTGGGATTTACATGGGGGTCAACACTGGCAAGAATATCATCGATAGCCTGTATTCAGGATCCATTCTGGACTCAGAAAAATCCCTAACAATGAGGAAGGAAGGTGCAGGGTAAGAGTCACATACCTGGATGGTGGCATCAGGGTAATCATGATGGGCAGAGCCCTGGACAATGCAGTTCTGAGGAGGCAAAGAGGTAACAGACACTGCCCATCACCAGTAACCCTCATTCTAGGTGCAGCCAAAAGTCCTCTGGTAGAGATTTGTTACACATCTCTCTTCCTTATCTAGACTGCATTTTCCTTCACAGCCCCATGTGCACCTCATCAGCATTTCCATGCGTTTGTATATTTCTTAATGCAGTATCTTTTAACTTTGACTTTAAGACTCTTCCAGCTTTCTTTTCCTCTGGTGACTCATTCCCAATTCCTTTAACCTTTCTCCTAACCATCTAATTTTTCAGTTGTTAAAAAAAGTAGATGCTAGAGTACATACCTCATTCTTTAAGAGAAAGAAATATATACAATTCAGTGCTAATCATTTGACAACCATTTACAAGAGGGTCTGGTATTTATTGAGCTTTTACCTGCTGTGCTAGGCCCTGCCCTAAGTGTTTTTAATAATCACAGGAATCCTCACAATCACATGAAAATGGAGAAACAGAGAGGCTAGAAGTTACACAACTAATCTGAGGTTATAAAAGCAGTAGCAAGCAGTAGCAGTGGGGTTGAACCCAAGTCTAGCTTCAAAATCCTTTTATCTCCAGTCTATATTTGCCATACCTAGAAGTTCATCTCAGAAATGAATATATGCTTTAAGTAGTAGGACTATGTATGTATCTCATATATATTCCTGGGTCCATCCATTTGGATTGAGTCTTCATAAAAACACACCATACACATACAAGCACACACTCCCCAACACACATGTGCACAGACACAGTTATGAAGAGGACTTCCGTGTAATGGAGAAAGGAGGTTGTTCTCCTTAAAAGCAACTATAAAGCTGGATAAACAACCATCTCAGTGGTCTGAAAATTAACCACAGGCATCCAACCATCTGAGAAGCATTTATTTATGACAACTACTGAACTCAGGACAGAACAAATCTGTGACTGTGTCCTTTGATCTGCTCCCATCTCATCCCTGGCTTTTGTCACAATGCTATTTCACTCAACAAGAGCAACTATGGCAGAAAAGGCTGTGAAAATAGGAGCTTCACTGCACCTGCCAGATGGGCCTCACTTTATTGGAGCAGTTGCAGTCAAAGTGGAAGAGTTTAATGGAAGGCAAATAGGAATGCGAGCAGTCGGAATGGCCTGAGGTTGCAGTCTTATGTGGGGCAAATAAAACAACTAGTGGACTAAGCAGAAATTTAAGAGTTCCAATAGGTGAATCAAACAAAGGGGGTTCTAGAAAGAGCTCAGATGCATGGCAGACCCTGAGGGGGCCAAGCCACCAACACACCCTTGGCCAATGGCGTTTACGCACACACACAGGTGGACACACACATGGGGCAAGGGGCACCCGAGAGAGATTAGCTGACTGTAAAAGCTGAGGAAAAATTTGAAGATGGCATGAATTTTGACTGCATTCCCCAGCCACACACCCACCCATCAGCAGAGAGGGGAAGCATTATCAGCTGGAGGTATCAGAGCACAACTTCTGGTCAATCACTGGCTGACTCCTAAGCTACACAGACACAGGAGTGAACACTAAAAGCCAGGCTAAAAGGTTTTCAATAAATTTTTAAAAGAAACTGGAGACATCCACATTTACACTTTGCAAAGGAGACATGGCACAGATTTAGTACTAACAAGTTACTAAACAAAAAATAACTACCAATCACTCAGGGAGGGAGAAAGGTAAAATCTAAAACCCGTACTTATCTAAAACATTAGTGTCAAACAACAACCAAAAAAAATGATGAAACAAGCAAAGAAAAGGGAGGTGTGCCTCATATACAGAGCAAGGAGGAGCTATCAATAGGAAATGTCCCTACATGGTCCTAAATATTGGATTTGGCAGACAGTAAGTTCTAAGACCAATTATAAATATGTTTAGAAAATAAAGAAAATCATTACTAAAAACTAAAGGAAAACATGATGACAACTACATAGGTAATAGACAATCTCAATAAAAATCTAGAAATTATTTTCTAAAAGGATCAAATGGAAAATTTGGTATGGCATATCCATTCAATTAGGATTTCAAGATGTGAACACTACATATTAAAAAAGTACTCTTATAATTTCCTTTGAAAGTTCAACAACACCTGAAATGAAAATTTCATGAGAGGTACTCATAGCAAATATGAGAAGGCAGTGCAAGGAATCAGTGAACTGGAAAACAGATCTACAGAAATTATTCAACCTGAAGAACAGAGAGAAAAGATGATGAAGAAAAATAAGTGTTAGAGACCCATGAACAAAATCAAGCTTACCAACATAAATACAGAGGGGAAGAGTTGTAGAAAAAATATTTGAAGAAATAATACCTGAAAACATCCCAAACTTGATGAAACAGATTAACACACAGACCCAAGAATTTCAGTTTATCCATAGCAGGGTAAACACAGCAATGTATACATACACCAAACTCAAACTATTGAAAATTGAAGTCAAAGAGAATCTCAAGAGTAGCAAGAGGAAAATGATTCACCAATAATAAAACAAGAGTTCAAGTAACTTGGGACTTCTTACAAGAAATAATGGTGGCCTGGGCCGGGGATTTAGCCCAGTGGTTCTATTGCTTGCCTCTCAAGCACAAGGACCCAAGTTCAATCCCCGGTACCAAAAAAAAAAAAAAAGAAAGAAAGAAATAATGGAGGCCTGAAGCCAGTGGAATGAGATTGTCAAAGTGCCAAAAAAAAAAAAAATTCTATTAATCAAGAATATAACCCACAAGGCAGGCGTGGTGGCACACAACTATAATCCTAAAACTTTGAGAGATTAAGGCAACTTGGTAGGAACTTGTCTCAAAATTTTAAAAAATAAATAAAAATGGCTGAGGATGTAGCTCAAAGGTAGAGCACCCCTGGGCTCAATCCCCAGTATTATGAACAAAACAAAATGAAACAAACACACACACACACACACACACACACAGAGTCAACCTTCAAAAGCAAAGAAAAAGAAAATTCAAGTAAAAAGCAAAAACTTTAATGGAGGAATTAAAATGGCACTCTAAAATTTACAAAATAAATCAGTAAAGGAAAATCAGAGAGAAAAAGAAAACAATAGAAATAGCAAAGCATCATACATAAAACAAATTGAATAATTACTAAAGAATGCTAAATATAAATGTACCAAACATCCTATAGAAAAGGCAGATTTTCCTATTAAAAAAGAAACCTATTTGTTATGGAAAAGAAAAATACTTTCAAAGACACAAATAAATTTCAAGTAAAGGCCTAGAAAAAATTACTGTGCAAACAATAAGCATGAAAGAACTACCACTATTAATAAGAGAAAAAGGATATGAAGGCAAGTCAAAGACAAACTGAAATACATAGAAACTTAAATGGCAACCTACATAATGGGAGCAAATATTTGTAAGTCATACATCTGATAAATGACTTGTGTCTAGAATATATTTTATTCATTTTTTATTAGTAGCTGTTCATAGCACATAATGTTCACAATCCTTGTAGGAGTTGGTGTGTGTACATAACACATCTTAACCCTTTTTTCACCCCTTTCCCTTCTCTCCCTCTCCCCTCCACCCATCTCTTGAACCCCTTCCTCTCATTTTTGGTACATGTTTCCAATACATAATGTTTACATTCCTTGTTTGGAGTTGGTACATGCACATAAGACATTTTAATTCCCTTTTTCATTTCTTTTCCCTTTCCTAACTCCCCCCTTGTGCTATCTCTTCATCCCCTTCCCATTTGAGGGGGAAGTATCTCCATACTTCCTTATCTTTTATTTGCTCTTTATTTACACTTTGGGTTGAGAAATCATGCAATATTTAAGTTTGTGTATCTGATTTATTTCACTCAACACATAGTCTCATGTGCATCCATTTCCTACAAATTACTCAAGTTTATCCTCTGTGGCAGAGTAGTATGCAAATACCACATTTTCTTTATCCATTCATTTGTTGGTAGATATATAAGCTGCTTCCAAGATTTAGCTATTATGATCTATGCTGCTATAAACATGGGTATGCATGCATCTCTGTAATATAATGTCTTTAACTCTTCCAGGAAGATACCTAGAAGGGGAATATATTTGAAAAGCAAACTCAATAAGAAAACAAATGACTCAACCAAAAATATTGGCAAAACACCTAGACGTTTCACCAAAGAAGATATACAAATGGCTAAAGCATATGAAAATATATTCTGCATTATTAGTCCATAGGAAAATGTAAGTAAAACTATTATAAAGTATCACTACACACTAGAATAATCATAATAAAACAACAGGAAATACCAAGGGTTGACAAGGATGTCAAAAAACTAGAACTCCCATTCAATGTTAGTGGGAAAAATAAAACGACAGTCACTTTAGAAAATAGTTTGGTGGAGTCTTAAAAAGTCAAACACAAATACTGTATACCATACAACCTATTAATTCTGTTCCTAAGTATTTACCCAAAGAAGTGAAATACATAGGTACAAACACTTGCACACTAATGCTTACAGCAGCAATATTCGTAACAATTCCATACTGGAAACAACCCAAATGTCCATCCACTGATAAATATGTAAACACAATACGGTATCCCCATACTGTCAAATACCATTAATATATGTTACAACCCAGAGGATCCTCAAAAACATGCTAACAAATGGAGACAAACAGAAAGGTTTTCACAATGTATGATTCTATTAATATGAAATGTTCAGAAAAAGTAGTAGAGAAAGAAAGCAGATCAATAGTTGCCTTGGAGTAAGAGTAGAGTTTGACTGCAAATGGTTGTATGCAAGATAATTGTTATCATATTAGGTGGAACTGTGATCCTGCCATTGTCTTTATTTGGAGATTAAGTATGGTTTAATGAGATGTGTTTGGTTGTCAAGTTGATAAGGGGCGGATTATGACTGTTAATCATATGTCAACTTGCTTGGATTAAGAAATGCCTGAGGCCAGGATTTAGCTCAGTGGTTCTACCACCTGTCCTGAAAGCGCAAGGACCCAAGTTTGATTCCCAGTACCAAAAAAAGAAATGCCTGGCAGATTGGTAAAACACACTTTTGGATGTGTTGGGCTGAGTCATGGAGGTGTGATCTTGGGTACCATAGATGGTCCCTGGCCCCTCATTCTCTGGCACTGTTCCCCCGTTCTGCTTCCCAGCTACCATGAACTAAGTATCTTTGCTGTGTTGTGCCCTTCCCCATGATGTATCTCCTTGAAGCCAGCTGACCATGGACTGAATTCCCTGAAACCATGAGCCAAATCACACCTCTCCTTTAAGTTGTAGGTATCAGTTATTGTGTCTTAGCAACAGGAACGTGGACTAATACAGGCCTCAAGGATACTTTGGGGGATGACGAAAATTTTCAAAACTAGATTATGGTGACAGATACTGTATTTAGTTTTCTACTGCTACATAACAAACTACAACATATTCAGAGGCTTAAAACAACACATATTCATTATTTCATAGAATTATTTTCATAGTTCTCACAGGTCAGAAGCCCAGGCATGGCCAAGATGGGTTCCACAAGGCCTACAGACAAGGTTTCAGCCAGGCTGTCTTCTCACATGGAGCTTAGAAGCCTCCATCAAGGTCATTTAGGTTGTTGGCAGAATTCAGATCCCTACAGTTGAAGGACTAAGGCCTTGCTTCTCCACAAGCAATTCACAATAGAGGTGTTAGTTTCTTCTGAACCATTGGAGAGTGTCTCTTATGGCAGTCCTTTTTTTAAGGGCTTACATCTTATTAATTCAGGCCCAGCTGAGATAATCTGCCTTTCCATCAAGTCATAATCAATTGACTTGGAATCTTAATTATACTGGCAAAAATCCATTCACCTTTGCCACATAATGTAACCTCATTACAGGAGTGACATCCTATCATATTCATAGGCTCTGCCCACACTCCAGGGGAGAGTTTTATGATATGTAAATATAGCTATATAAACTATTAGAAACAAAATGTTGCCCATATTACTATAGTTCCATTTAGATTTGGGTTACTTCTTTTTTAATTAAATGAACTAAGCCTAGGATTATCTTTTCTAGAAAAATGATTCAGTAGAAAAATGTTTTCTACATTCATAGACCATACCCTTCATAATCTGTTACTAATTAATTCACAGTAACCATTTCACATGAGAATGCTGCCAACTTTTCCACTGGTTGAGTTTTAGTCCTGTCAGTTTTCTTAGCAATGAATGGAGGCTTGCTTACATTCAAAGACATCAGTTTTCCAAAGAGGATAGAGTTTTCACTCTCTGATTTCTCCACCAGGGAGTAGTCCCACTTTGAACTTCTCTCAAAGTATGAGCAACAATGACTAGTCACATGAAGCCCTCATTTTGCCAGCTGCATACTTCCTAAAATTTCACACTCGAAGGTCAGGAACTATGAGTTCTGGGGCTCTTTTTAGTGTCCCAGGCCCATCTTTGAAGTCTGGCTGCTCATGGTGTTTTGTGTCTGCTGAACTGCTGTCTAAAACTAAGTATTTCCTACCTTCAATCCACCTGCAGAATTTCAGTCTTTAAAGAGGTCACTGTACAAAACAACACAGCAGGCCTCTGTGATTCTACTTCAGGTGCTGTCTTGTCACCACCAAGCATTACAAGTTCCCTAAGTGGATGCCCAGCAGTGGGAACTGGATGGTTATCTTGTAGTTGTGTCATTCAAGCTGAAACATATTTGTTACCATCAAAATAAAACACAAAAGGAGCTCCCCATCCTGGGTGTGGGGTGCTGTTTGGAATGCTTTCAGGAGCTTTATGTTAAATGTGGCAGAAACTCTCCGCGTGATTGACATGAAAATAAAAATCTTCCTTCAGAATATGCAAGAGTTACCTTACTATAAAACACATGGACCACCAGCATATAAGTCAACTTTTAAGGGTAATAATTTTTAAGAATTAGGGTCATTTGTTTCCTGTAATGTTATTTACTACAATGGCCACAAAATCAGATCATTGGGAAATCTTAAAAGCTTTATTCAATTTGTCAAGGATGCAGACACATCACTAGAATATGCAGAGTAGACTGTCTGCTTTTACCTAAATAGCATCTTCAGGACAGTGGCTGGCATTGCCTATACAGTGTTTCCTTTCCAAGTTTGGGTCATACTGTATATAACCCCTAACAAACTGAGGCTAAAATGCCTTTCCCTTGGCAGGATACCATAGTAGTATGGTATAAAACTAAGGGATAAGGGTCAGATTCCTTAGATTAGAAGCCCAGCTCTGCAACGTGGCAGCTGTGCTAATTTAGGCAGTTACTGAAATTCCCTACGCCTCAGTTTCCTCATCTATAAAATGGGTACAAGAGCATAAAGCACAAGTCTGCAAACTGTGACCAGTGAACCAGATCTGGCTCAGCACCAATGCTGTAAAAAAAAGTTTTATGGGACCATGCCCATGCTCATTTACTCAAAATACATTGTGTATAGCTGTTTCCAGAAAAAGTGCATGGCCTTCAAAGCCCAAAATATTTAGTATCTGGCCTTATTTTTTTTTTGTACCAGGGATTGAACTTGGGTCCTTGCGCTTGGGGGGCAGCCAGCAGAACCACTGAGCTAAATCCCTGGCCCAGTATCTGGCCTTTTATAGAAAAAAACTTTCAGCTTCTGACAAAAAGGGTTTTTGTAAAGATTAAATGGGATAACTCATGTAAGGCACTCCATATGGTTAAACAACCAATTAATGTCTGTATTATTATTTAGTAGTAGTAATAAGTTGTAAAAACCATGCAGATCGAATTTCCTGAACTTTGGAGAGGCATCATATATATATAAATACTTCAGGAGCAGGCTGCCCATGAAGGGATGACTCAGGTCAGTAGGCTCGGCCTCTTTTTTGAGGTGCTGGTCATAGAGGTGGCTGAGCTGAAGGACATAAGGACATGATGTGCAGCTGTCGGTGCAGGGCAGAGAGCCCGGCAGGCCACAGACAGCAGCTGCCATGCGTCACCATTCCATGTAACTGATACTCACCATTCCTGGATAGAGGCTCTGTCGGTCACAGGTGTGCGACGCATGCATATTCATGAGTGGCCCTACTCTAACCAAGCAGTGGCGATCAGAGAGTGAGGGGGAAGGGCTGGAGCTGCGCTTAGATGATGACTAAGCAGGTACAGGCAGCCACAAAGAGTGTCTCCATTTCCCCAAGAAGTAACTGGTTCCCCAAGATGTATTACGCTTGTCTAGAATTGGAAATAAGAAAGGTCTAATACAAAACTTTTTGAATGTCAGCTTAATATAACAAAGTTTAGACTAACGATTCCAAATAATATGATGGATCCAACACTGATAATTTATCATAAAATTGATACTGCAGGCCCATATTAGTACACTTGAGAATAAACTTTGGTCAATCACCAGCATGACACTGGTTCCTGTAGACCCTTCAAACAACCCTCGCAAAGTTGTCTTTCAAAGCAATTACTTAAAAGACCTAAAGGATTTATATGGAAGCCAGGCATGGTGGTGCACACCTGCAATACCAGCACTCAGGAGGCTGAAGCAGGAGGATCACAGTGAGTTTCAGCCCAGCCTAGGACACATAGTGAGTTCAAAGCCAGTCTGAAGTACACAGTGAGACCCCGACTCAAACCACCACCCCCCCCACCAAAAGATGAGTTTACTCGGAGACAGTGATTTTCAAATACCAACTGTTGCCTGTATTATTCCTCTCTAGGGCCTTGAGCATCTCACCTGATCAACTTTTACTTCACTGCCCTGTGTGCTAACGAGCAGCTGTAAGAACATGCAGAATTAGAGGAGACATGATTCAAAACTGTTTCCTACTGGATACTGGTGGATTCTTCTTAGTCCCTCCCAACAGGATCATAAATAAACTCAAGTCCATAGAAATATGGCCAGGAGGAAACCTCAAATTGGTCAACAGTTTATAAAAGTTGTAAAGTGTGTGTATTCTTCCCAGGAAATTTCCCACCTAATCATTTCATTTGTATTATTTATTTATTTTAAATTTTATTTTATTGGTACATTTTAGGTATACAATATAAATACATTCATCATTGGAAATTTGCATCTGTACATAATCTCTCTTGGTTCTTATTTTCTCCCCATTCCCCTGCCCTCCCTTCAACCTCTCCATCCCTCCCTATGTACAAACATTTTGTTTCCATTTTTTCCTTTTCTCATATTAATTCCATTCACTTCTTTCCTTTCCCCTAGCCCTCCCACTTCCCCTTCCCCTTTGCACCATTTCTTCCTATTTCACATTACCTATTATACCTTTTAGTCCTTATTTACACTTTCAGTTTCTCACACTAGAGAAACTACTCAGTATTTACACATGTGACCTATTTATTTCACTTAAGAGTATCTCCTCAATGTGCATCCATTTACCTACAAATGTCTGTAATTTCTCATTGTTTATGGCTGAGTAGTACTCCATTTTATTAAAAAAAAACACCACAATTTCTTTACTCAGTCTCCAGTTGATGGGCATTTGGGCCACTTCCAAGTTTTAGCTATTACAAATTGTGCTGCTATGA
>NW_004624739.1:21308442-21320546 GCF_000247695.1 Heterocephalus glaber | reverse complement strand
TAGATTTATTAATCATGTCTTGCACTATGGGCACAATCTCTGCTGTTATCTGAGAAATTATTTCTGATTTCATTTTTCCAGATCCTCTTTTGTTGCCAGTTTGGAGAGTCTAGGTGGTTGAGTATCAGAGTACGCCATCTCGTTTCCTTTTGGGGTTGCTTTAGGTGATCTGGAAGTCTGGTTGTGAGGCTTGTTTATGCATCTTCTCATTTCGATGGCGGGGGGGCGGGGTAGTGCTACTGGCGCCGGCGAGGCTCCCCTCCTCTGTGCTGGGAGCAGTGGCACGTTGACCCAGAAGCCTCTTCCTCTGCCCTGGGAGGCGGCCCGGAAGCCTCCTCCTCTGCACTGGGATTATTGGTATTATTTAAAACAATGAGGCTTTTTGTTTGGTTGGGTATTTTTTGGTACCAGGGATGGAACTTGGGACCTTGAGCTTGCCCAGCAGGTGGTGGAACCACTGAGCTAAATCCCCAGCCCCTGAGGCCTCTTTTTGGATGGAGCTGCCCACTAAATGCCATGCACACAATCTTAACAGTCAGGTCACTGCCCAGAGGAGCTTAACAGCTAAGACAGGCCATGCTGCTGCTGCTGCTGGAAATGAAGAGCAGACATTCACACGAAATGGGAAGACATCAGAAAGGGCTGGCTGAAATGGTTTTAGAGTTTACAATGTTCAAACTAGCATTCAAGTTTATCCAAATCTCATGGCAGTCCTGCTTCCTCAAATAGTCAGTGGTGCCATGTGATGACAGCTGAGAACTTCTCACAGTGACATCCTTTCCCTTCCCCATGGTAGCAGCATTCAGATGGAAGTTGTCTGAGAGCTTGTCTGAGGCTTTGCTTTCCTCAGCATGAGTAAATACCAACAATCATATCATTTTCCTGTCCAAAAAAACCTTTGAATTTGCAAGGAGCACCAAAGGCACCTGAAGAGACTTTAACAAAATATAGCCCCTTGAGTTTCAAGGTGATGACAATTTACACTTGATGGGGCAACCAAGTTGCAGTCAACTTGATTATTACCAAAAAGGGTAATCAACTCCCAACTTCATCTATTTGTGCAGTTTATACAAATAATATTCCCCCCACAAATCCCAGCAGGTCTGAATCTCAATTCAAGGTACAGTGACTCTCTTAATACCTTATATATGTACATATATACTCCTATGATACACAAACTATATATATAGAATATATAGATGCAAATATAGGAACATGGAGGCACAGGGAAGCTACACTTTTACCCTTTCTTTTTTGTAAGGAATAGGTTTAGCAACAGGTAAACTTATTACTGTGTTGTCAGTTTGCTAGGGCTGCTGTATCAAAGCACCTCAAACTGAAGGACTTAAACAACAGAATTTTATTGTCTTGCAATTCTGGAAGCCAGAAATCTACCTTTCAGAATCAAGGTGTTAGCAGAATTAGTCTTCTGAAGACCAATGGTATAAACAAATCTGCCCACAAGCCTCATACATAAATCTCTTTATATCAAATTTCTGAGCATATGGAGTTTGCAGGTTGGATGAATATATTACAATGGTTTCATGCTTTATTGATTTGTGAGGTTGCTAGTTAGTCATGGCGGACACAAAACAAATTACTGAATCTCCTCTTGATAAATATGAATGAGATTATGGCTTGAAAGAAACACAATCAAATTTTAAGATTCTACTGGTGACAGAAATGCAAATAGGGAAAAATATCTGCTGAATTTACATCTCTGTCATGTTGACTCAATCTGACTCAATATAATGTTTTTAAAAAACAGATCCATCACGCCCCATCAATAAGGGTATTGGGGTCTCACACTGCAGCTTGAGACTACTTCATTTATTCAAAATCAAGATAGATATAGCTGTCGCTAAGGTTATATGATACATACATATCAATCCCTGAAGCAAATTTTGCCAGAATGTTATGGTGGGAAAAAAAATGGCAGGCACATTGTACCTAACAGTAATATAGAGTCATATCATCATTCCTTCGGTACTTTTGTTTTTATCATCATTTATTACGTATTTACATATCTTGGTGAAGTAAGGTTGGGTGGTAAAAATGTTTTAATGTTTTATCTCTATTTTCTACAAAGGAAAATGAGGCACTTAGTCAATTTTCAAAGTGATGTAGTATAATGACATTTCCTAATTGATCTAACCCCCTAACTAGTTGAGAAAGGCCATGAAGTAACTCAGCTCACATCTTGGAATAAAACAACAGATGTGAGAGTCACGGATTTAGCTCAGTATTTCCGCTGCCTGCCTCGAAAACTCAAGGTCCCAAGTTCGATCCCCGATACCAAAAAAAAAAAAAAGATGTGGCAAACAACAGAGAGGAGTGCTAATGACCCACCACCAAGGAAAGGAGATTCTGTTTGTGAAGCTTCAGCATGAGTGCTGAGCTCCTCATGTGCTGGCCTGCCAGCCTTCTCACTTTTCATTTCTGTCCTGTGTGCCTCACTTCTGATTTCTTCACACTCAGATGGTGGAAAGCAATCTCAGAAAGTGCTTAACTCAATCAGTGTGCAGCCACCCAGACACCTCCGGTGGGGAATGACAAGCACCAGTTTCAGACAGCAGAGGGGAAGGAAAGCTGTGTGCAAATCTGGAATCATCTGTCGTGAGCAAAGGTGGAAAATTATAGAGACACTCTTCAGGGTCACAGAGATAGCATTTAGGATTCCATGACTGCAATTTTAAAAATGGTACCCTTCTGGATTGAATCATTTCAACCGCCTGCTCAAGTCCCTAATTTAGAATCAGGAAGCAAATTACAATCTACAGAATCCAAGCATGAAATTATGAATGTTTGATTTGCTATGGTCTAGACTTCATCTATGTCTTCAATCCAGGGCCGAAAATCCCCTGCTTTGTCCAACAAAAGATCTACCTGACATTCTGATATTCTGCAATATTCATGTATCTGGTCATTCATTCTTTTGCTCATTCATTCTTCAAATATGGGGCTCTCACATACATACACCAGCCACAATGAGAAAAGCATCTCAGGCTCCTAATGGAACAGAGAAAGAACTCAGTTTCTGTGGTCAGAGACCCAAGGAAAGCTGACAAACTTCAGACTATTTTTTCTACTTTTCTTTATCATGGAGGGACCTGGCCGCTCAATGTTATTGAGAGAAAATATCAAGTATTTTCATGCAGTTAAGTTACTTCTCTTCATGTACGACCTGTCCACCTGACTTTTATCTAGCCTTATTTGCTCAGGTTTCACTGGGTATCTATTATGCTATGCTCCTTCAGTTGACGGAAGAAACTCTCTACTTAGACGATCCTGAAAAATTGTTCCTGAACTTAACTTTGATACATTATAGGAGTTCACTCACCATACCATCCTATGCACAGTGAAGAATCCTGTTTGACATGAATAATTACCCCAAATAGGTTTTCCAAGTTCACATTTTTACATTTCTAACTTCCTCAAGCTGGGGCCACCTGTATATACAGGAACAAAATAGCCAGAAAGAAGAGCTGATCTAGCTAAGAATTTAACTGTTATGATGAAACAACTTTAGCTTTGACTTGGAAAATTCTTAATACGTTTCTATTAACTCTAAAAGTGCTATCACATTTCATTTTTGCAGGGTGATTTAAGAGTTATTTCTATTTTACGATAGCAAGTCACTTGGGTGGCCTAAAGTCCCACAATAAAATATCTCTAAGATGTTTAGGATTAGATGCAATGAAATGGAGACTATCCTCCATTAGCCAAGCAATCACTATACAATTTTTATTCTCCTCCCTTTCTTATACTTTCCTGTTTTAAGTTATTACCTTTACAGTGCTCTCCTCTTCACTGTCTTCATTATTTAAATTTTCTCTCACTCCTTCTGCTTTAGGACACTTCTTCAAGTTGTCAGAATTCTCATTACTCACCTGAGCCTCCCTTTATCTGAAGCCCTCACACTCTCTCATCCCTAATCTTCCATTCCCAGTCCCCACACAGGAAACCACTGACCATGAACTCCCTCATTCTCTGTGGTTTAGCAGAACCAGGACAGCAATCAATCCCTGATACATCACTTACCTTCCACTACAATTCTGCATCATGGTAACAGTTGCTAGTAACATATAGATTACAGGCATGGTGTCTTAACACACTTCATCTATTAAAATGCAATTTACCTTAAAATTTATGAGATATACAAAGTATATACCACAACTTATGTAAAATACATATATCATGTCATATAAGGCAATATGATCAATTCTGAAGCAAATTAGCTTTTGTTTATATTATAGTATTACTTATGTCTGAATTTCTACCTTACTGTTTTGCTCATATCACTCTCAAGTCCCTAAAAGAAGAGATATTTATTTAAATGTATTAAACATGTATATAAAATGGATTTTAACCATCATGCTACAAATATCAGAACAAAAGACTATGTCATCAAGTCATTTAAGTAGTCAAAGATGACAAAGCAAAATTTGATAATTTTTCAACTTTCACTATTCCAGTTTTCAAATACTACAATTTTTCAATTTCTAGTAGTAGCTTTATGGGATACTAGGAAAAGTTTCAAATTACCCCTAGCTTTTTAAAAATTTTCTTTACAGTCTAGTAACCTCTTCTTCCTAGTAGCTGTTTTGTTATTCTAGTTACATATACAACTAACTTCTCCAATTAAAACATTTTAAATCAGATGCTGCCTACCAAATTGAATGGAGAACTAAATGCCATACAAAAACTTCAATAGCAAATATAAGAGTAATTGACCTCCCCACACTGGAACCAGAAAGCAAAAAATCACTCTTCATAAGGATATTCACAGAAGGGAAAAACACTGGGTAGTCAGTATTTGCAAAAGTTTTATCTTATATATCAAACACTCTGAAGACAACAGCAAAAGACTGTAATTTTACAAGGGAAGCTAGCTGGGCATTTCTGTACTGATTTAACTAGATAGGAGAGGGGAACACTGCGAAACAGTCAGAAGAATATTTGCAATGCAATTAGAGGGGCCAAGTGCATCTGAGTGTATGCCAGACACAGGGGCCTCTCCTTAATTCGCACGGTGCAATGTCTTCATGGGGTGTACAGCATCGAGCTGCACGTCCTACAGTTTTCCAACTTTTGTCATTTAACTAGATGTTTACTGAGTGCCTTGCCTGGGCACTCAACATTTCGGGTACACCACCCAGCACTATGTGCGTTGTTCCAACACCATCTGTCACTTAGGCTTCCATACATTCAAAAATTTTAATTCCAACTAATCTACAGAGCACTCAAACTGAAGCTATAATTCAAATTTCAACATGAAGCTTGAATTCCTTTTCAGTGTTCTTCAACTTTGACCCAACACCCCCCCTCCCTTCACTGAAAAGGGCCAAGACAACAGCCCAGCAAGTGGGGCAGGCAAAACAGGCCTCCTTTGTTCACTTTTGTCCTTTCAGCTCTCTATTGAGGTAAGAGACTGAAAAGGCGCACCAAGCTTTGGAAGGCGGCAGCATGCTTGCTCACAAGCCATCCTCCCTCAAAGAACCAGAAAAACTCCAGGATGAACCTCTTTCACAGTTCATTCTTACCTTAAGGCGTAATTAGTGGAAGATTAGTACTTTTCCTCTCCCTTTCCCTTGAGAGAGAATCTGTTCATGGTGTTTAACATGGGCTTGTAATGTTCATCAAAAATGCATACTGTAAAGCATACATTCAAATGCCGAGACATCTGAAAGTGGCATGGAATTAGCTTTAAAGTTGAAATTTGGAAAAAAGATCACTACATGCTGAATACATGTACTGAATTTTTTGAATGCTCTCAGCCCACTTGAGAAAGATAAATCAAATTCATTGCATATTACCCAGTGGAAGACCTCCTACAGGATTCCCTCAGATTACCCTGGGAATGGTTTTTCTGGCAACAATGGATTTTGAACCAATATACCATACACATCATAAAATTTAAATATATATGAATATATATTCAAAAAACTTTTTCCAGTCCTCCTATCATTTAATAATAAGGATTTGTAAAGCATCCTTTTTGTCCAATAGTAACAGTCATTTCATTCTCACATGAATTTAACAATGCTTTAATACAGGGCAATATAGAAGAAAATCAGAGAACATATAACACAAGATAGGATTTGTCATTTCTGTTTTTAAGCTGAGTAAGCCATCTGGACAGGTTGAGCCATGGAGTAGAATTAGTAGTGGTAAATTTGTTCCTTTTGCCACTGGCATTTCTTATACCCACTAGCTTTTTAGTCACTTGAGGGAAATCCTGCATCAGACTGTTAAATTTTTTTTCTAATTTGAAATTCCAATCTTGTAGGCCAGGAAAATAGGTCGATTAAGTTGACACCACATCTTTTTTATTAGCTTGGCTAAGCAATTATAATTGGGTGGCAAGGGTTTATGCTGTCATCTTTGAAGATTCAATGGTGAGTAGAAATGTCCAATGCAGAACTGTAATTTACAACTCCAGCACATCCCTACACATTCAGCATAAAGATATTCCAATCTATTTTTAGATCTAATTTGCTCTTGACCAGAATTAAAATAATAATGTCATATGGGGGGCCAATAATGCCACCGCATACTAATTTAATCTACTCTTGTAGCAAGAACATTTGGCACGAGTGCACCAGAGACATATACACTCCAATTCACGCTCTTAAAGAAATCGACAAGAGGCTAGGCGTGGTGGCACACGCCTATAATCCCAGTGCTCAGGAGGCGAGGCAGGAGGATCTCTGGGAGTTCAAGGGCAGCCTTGGCTACATAGTGAGTTCAAGGTCAGCCTGAACTACATGGTGAGACCCTGAATGAAAACAAAAAAATCCACAAGAGTATGTCAATAGTGCTTTCCTATCCTGGATATGACAATACACATACTGCACAGCATCTATTCCATGCTTTACACAAATGCATGTAGCCAATCAAAACTTGTTGGAATCTATGTCTCCTTTTAGTAAAAACTTTAGAAAGTACAGGGACAGCATCTCCTACCCATTAGGTTAGCCATTATCAAGAAAACAGAAAGTAACAAGTGTCAAGGATGATGTGGAGAAACTCGAACCCCTATGCACAGGTGGTGGGAATGTAAGATGATGCAGCTGCTACAGAGAACAGGAAGGTGGCTCCTCAGAAATGTTAAAATATAAGCACTATCTGACCCAGCAGTTTCATTTCTGAGTATATACCCAAACAAATTCAAAGCAGAGACTCAAACAGATATTTGTACTGTACACCTATGTTCACAACAGAATCATACGAATAGCCAAAAAGCAGAAATAATCCAGGTGCCCACCAGCTGAGGAATGAATAAGCAAAATGTAGTATATGAAGAATGAAATATGTATACAAGGGAAGGAAATTTTGATACACGGATGAATCTTGATGACATTACGCTAAATGAAACAAGCTAGTCACAAAAGAACAAAGCCTGTAAGACTCCAACCCTATGATGTGCTAAGGGCAGGTAAATTCAATGACACAAAGTAGAATGGTGGTTGCCAGGGGCTGGGGGAGAAAGGATAAGTTATTGTTTCATGGGTCAAAGTCTCAGTTTGGGGAGATACAAACGTCCTGCAGACGGAGAGTGGTGATGGCTGCACACAACGCCACTGCACCTGCTGTCACTAAACCATATACCGTACTTTAAAATGGGTAAGTTTGTAAATTTTATATGTTACGTGCTTTACCACAATGAAAAAGTAACTCAGCAATAACATCATATTTTATAACAATATATTGCACTTGTCCCTTCATTTAAAAATAACCTGATAGTGAAGGATTTAAGTTGCTAAAACTGAAAGCAAAGCCATTCCTAAATTTTACTCCCTCATGTAGTCTGCTCTTTCTCATTTTGAGAGGGAAAATTAATAATCATTGATTTGCAAACACAAGGTCCCAAGTTCAATCCCCGGTACTCCCCCCCCCCACAAAAAAGCCAAGACAATAATCATTGATTTGGGTACATTTTATCGTTCTTAGAAATTTTAACCAAACTCACAGGAGCAGAGAGTAGAGTGGTGATTTCAGAGTGGGGTGTGGGGTGTGGGTGGGAAATGGGGAGATGCTGGTCAAAGCGTACAAAGTTCAGTTAGGTAGGAGGAATAAATATTAGAGATGTGATGTATAGCATGATGGCTATGTTTAATCATGCTGTACTGCATTCTTGAAACTTCCTAAGGCAACAGATCTTAAATGTTCTCACTGCAAAAAGCAACATTCAAGGTGATGGATATGTTACTAGTTTGATTATGGTAATTATTTCACAACATATATCTCCATCAAAACACCAACCTTAAATATATGCGATTTTTATTTGTCAGTTATACCTCAATAAAGCCAGATGGATGGTAGAAACTTCAGCCTCTGACACGAATAGAGGCCAAAAGGGGCTTCTCATTTGCCTGTGCTGAATAAGGGTTAAATAAAATAAGCCTCTAGATTCTTACCCTTGCCATCTAAGTATCTCCTCTGTCCTCACCTGCCACGAAGATTCAGGTGCAAAAACATGACATTTAAACTAAAAAGAGCACCTACATATACTCAGGGATTTTCAATCATTTTCAAACCACTTCCTCTTTACCAATCATCTCAGCAGCTAAGGGCTGACCTGAAGCAGTCCTTGGATCCAAACACACAAACTTGCCAGAGAAGACAAACATGCTAGGAGCTCTTGATTCCAGCTAAACTTGCTGTGGACTGCCATGCTGCTCTGAGGGAAGCTGTTCATTGGGATGGGGGTGAGATTGCCAGGGCTGCTGATGTGGGCAATAAATCAGGACCTTACCATGCATGGGGAGAGCATCAGCCTGTGTGCCTCAGGGGTCACTGTTGGAGAGAGTAGTGACTGCTGGGGGCCATAAGTGGGCTTTCAACATCTATCACATTCTGTTTCATGACTTGAGACTAGCTGCACAGGTGTGTTCAGTTTGTACAAGTTCATCAAGCTGAAAATTTATGAGGTGTTTAAAAAAGAAAATGTGTGTAAGGGGCAGTATGCAACCATGGTGATAAAATTACAATTAACCTCCCAAAGGGCAGAAAGTTTTTTACTCACCATGGTCTCCCCAGTATCTGGAAAAGGAAGCTATATACTCAGTAAATATTTATGAATGAATGAATGAATGAGTGAAAGAATGTCTTAGAGACAAGTTTCTTGGGGTGTTCTATTAAATAACTCATTTGCAAATATACAGCATAGTTACAGATTCTATTCAAGGAAAACTATGTCTACATAAAAGCATTATTGGAAGCGATTCTTAAGGAAATTTTCTACAACCTCGGTGTATACACTCTCAGTGCCCTCGAACACACTTTTAAAGCCCTCACACCCAACCATTACTGTCTCCACAGTCACATGGGCCTCACAGGAAGTTGCATTTCCAAAAATGACCTGCTCTTCATTTACTGTTACTGCAGCGCAACAATGATCCGATGGCACTGGCATTCGACCCAAAGACCACATCACTACCCTGCATTACCAAGACCAGCTACCCTTCTGAGGCCCACTGCACTCCTTTGGAAACTGAAAGGGCTAGACACAATGTTGGGTGAGTTATCTTTAGCTCTATAATTCCAGAAATACGTGAAATGTTTAGCAGCTTTCCTGTAAAAAAGTAGAAAGAAGGCTGAAAGAAGATCATGAGTCCGTGGAATTACAAACACAAAATGAATCTATCTTTCCAATAAATTGGTTAATAACTCTAAAAGCCGTGCCAGGAATAGCTGATTTCACTTTCATTTCAATTCTTCTTCGCTACTGGCTAACATCAAGCACATTTGCATATGCGCCACACATTCCCATATATTTAGGATATTGAATGCTTTCCTAGGTTTCTATGCTAGGGCCCTATTCCAACTCCACATCCAATTTGAGGAATGACTCTTCTGCAGTCAAAACAATCTAAACGGACATTTAGGATTGGGGCCCCGAAATAGAGGAATTTGTCAAATAGAAACATTGTTTTTTCCTTTAAAAAGTTTTCTTGAAATTATAATATGCCAGGAACATCTCTGTAATTGCAGGAGGCTCTGGTTAGTAAGAACACTTTAGTGACTGTAATAGGTTGGACTGTGGGTTAACACCCACGTACTTAAAAGCTAAATGGAATAAGGAACATGTAAAGGAACTCAGGGCAATAGAAGGGAATAAATTTTTTTCACATGATCCCCTTAATTACAGTATTGCCTGCCACTGTGAGGCCCACGAGGGTCAGAATTAAATGGGCTTATAATATACCTTCCTGGTTTTAAACACTCGGATTCTAGGGTTCCCCTAAGTTAATGAAAGGCCACATTTTCACAGTCTGGGACGGCAAAGTAGAGCAAAAAGCTACTCCCTCCTACTTTCTAGCTGGGTGGCCTCCAGAAAGTTACGTGACCGAAGTAAGCCTCTCTGTCTCATAATTTTTTAAATGAGATTGTTGTTGGAATTAAATGAGATGATACGTGCAACGTGCCCACTGTCAGGCACATGTGAAGCTCTCCCACATGTTTACTGTCATTACCATTAAAATCCATTTAACTGTCACATTATCGCAGTATTTTCACAGCAGAGCATGGTTAGCATAAAGCACTTCCAACCCAAGCAGCCCAGGCCGGCGGGTTTGTATACAGTAGCCACTGTGTTCCTGGTCAGAACAACCCCAGGGGGAGCTCCTGGTGCAGAACCGGAGCCCGAGACCCTATGACACTCGCTCCCTCTCTTCCTGCAAGAGCCTCGGGCGAGGAAGCGCCCAGCCCCTCGGACCTGCACTTCAGAGCCCTAACCATGCCAGCCCCTCCCAGGACATCTCCGCGCCTGGTGTAGCTGAGGGCTGGTGCCCTGCCCACGGACAGCAGACGAGGTAGAGCAGGCAGGCAAGAGACGCCAACGCTCGGCGACCTCCGTCTGCGCCCGCCGCTGCGGGAGGGCACAGGAGATGCGCGGCCGCCAGGGGCCTGGGCCCGGGGATCTCCGCCGGGGCGCTGGCTAAGGCCGGGAGAACACCTCTCCTCGCATCACCCGACCGCGACCACCGGGTACCGAGGTGCCGGGGCGCCCACCCGCGCGGCGGGGGGCCCGGGGCGGCTCCCTGCGCAGATGGCGCCGGCAGCCGGGTGGATGATGCTCCAGCCAGCACCTCGCGGCGGAGCTGCCTCCGCGAAGGGATTTTCCCCTCCGTCCCGAGCCCGGAGCGCTGGTCAGGTCCTCAGAGGCTGGGTGTGGTGCTGGGACTCCCGGGCTCGCACTCGCAGACCAACAAAGCCCCCCGCCAGTGCCCGCACCGCCGTCCTCGCCGACTTCTGAGTCCTCTCCGGAGCGGCGGGAGCCGAGGGAATCCGGCCTCGCCCCACGAACTCGCCCCGCGCAGGTGTGAGCGCCTCCGAACAAAGCCCACGCCCAGCTGTGCCGGGCACCGGCGGGCAATGCCGTGCGCTCCGCCCGCTGGGCGCCCTCCGCGTCCCCGCAGCGAAGCCGGGGCTCCGGGCCCTGCAGTCTGCGGTGCGCACGGGAGCCCGGCACCCCGGCTTCGCGGAGGGCGCGGGCGGGAGCGGGGTAGAAGTTGGCGGCGCTGCGGTGCGCGGGGCCGGGGAGGCAGAAGGAGTTGGCGGTCCGCTGCGGGCCGGCGCCGCCTGACAGGAGCCCCCGCGCCCTCCTCCGCTCGAGTCGCCCCCCGGGGCCGGACCGAGCGCCCCGCCAGGCGCGCACGGAGCTACTCACGTTCTCGCGCCGGCCCGCCGCTCCACCCGAGAGCGACCGTCGTTCGCGTGTGTGACGACCCTGTCGCCTCCAGAGGCCGCAGCCGGGCCGCCCCTGCGCTGTGCCCCGCGCCCGCCCGCGCGTCTGAGGCTGGGAGCGCGGTGCGCGCCGCCCGCGACCCCGTGAGGAGAGGCCGCCGCGCCCGCGCGCCCCTGCCCAGCGGCGCGCTCCCGCCTCCCCTGCGGCGGCCACTGCCCGGTGAGGGGTTCCGGCCGCCCGCGCCTCACCTGCGCGAGCCCGCGAGCCGCTTGCGGGAGGAGGGCCCGGCCAGGAGTGTGCGGGGACGGGTGCTGGGGTTTGGCTGCAAAAGACGTTCCAGAAAATGGGTGGCGTTTAAATGCCACTCACAGGTTTAGGTTTCGGTGGGAGGTCTCTCTCTCTCTCTCTCTCT
>NW_004624739.1:21270740-21308227 GCF_000247695.1 Heterocephalus glaber | reverse complement strand
CCCTCTTTCTTTCTCTCCCCCCCCCTTTGTACACATTTAATGTCTTCTAAACTCCTCAGTTGCGATTGGCATTGAGTAGGTGGTGGAGTAGGTGGTGTTTCTGTTCGCTTGTTTTACAGCTGACCTTTCCAAATATCCCTCAGAAAGAGAGTCATTGCGTAAGGTGGATGCTGTCCACATCGCCGTGGGGATTGGGTTTCTGGTCCCAGCGAACAAGAACAAATTCGTTGAAATGTGCTGATTTTCAGATTTGGGAGTACTGTGGAGTTGTTAAGGACTAACCAGGATTTGCTAGCTATGTAGCATCTGGATAAGTACCCGGCCCAGTATCCCTAGATCCTCCACACCCAGGAGCCTGCCAGGTACACCCGCCTGGCCCCTGCAGCAGGTCCTCTTTCACTTGCTCTCTTCAGCTTTCTCGTTTGATTCAAGAAAACATTTTCGAGCTCCTCACCTCCCCCACCAGCGACCTCCAGGGCAGGTGCTCGGCAGGACTGGGGAATGGAGAGGGAAGAGCTCTTCCCTCAAGAGGCTCACAGCTCCTCTGCCCTGGTCAACTTCAGCTTGAATTCACCACTTGGACCCACCTCCTTGGCAGGGAGAAAGCAGCTTCTTTTCTCTCCCCTCCTGCCAGCCACAAGGGCCCCTGTGTCCCGGAAGTAATGTGGGGGTCCCTGCCTCCTGCATCCTTGCTAGAGTTATTCCCTCATTCCTCTCACTCTGTAACCCTGCTCCTTGCTCCACCGACACTCACTTGGGGACCTCACATCTCGATTAACTGTCCACATATCCCTCTGCAATACCTCTCAAAAAAGAAAATAGGGCTGGGGATTTAGCTCAGTGGTTCCACCGCCTGCCTCGCAAGCGCAAGGTCCTGAGTTCGATCCCTGGTACAGAAAGAAAGAAAAGAAAGAAAAAAAAAATGATTCCATGCTACTACTTAAAACATCCAGACTGGTTCTCTGTGGTCTAAAACTAAATTCCAGGTCTCCTGGTGTGCTCTCCACCCTGCCTCCTCCAGTGAAGAGAATGTTTGCTAACTGTAAGCCTCTGCGTGTGAGTCCTTCCACCTAGAATATCAGTCCATCGCTTGTTCTTGCAGTGACCTCTTGATCATCCTTCAAACCCCCAACTCGGTTGTTAACCACCTTTGTGAATTCTTTCCTGAGCCCTTGTGTGTTGGAATCATCTGCTTGCATGCCTCGCTCCAAGCAGTTCACTTCTCTGAGAACAATTTGTCCTATTTTTGTGTCAACTGATCTCCCACCGATAGAAATGAAGCCACAGTCCCACCTGTGAAGAGGACTTACAGCCCCTCAACTCCCTCCCTCCCTGCTGGGAGTCTTGGGGTTCCCAGCATGTCCTTCTCATGTGTCCTACCCTGTACTCTGCTGCCCTGAGGCTGCCCTTTGGACACCCAAGGCTGTTCAGTTAATCACCTCAGTGATTTCCTGACCATGTTCTTTTCCTTGAATCCTCCAGGGCAAGTCTGTGAGGTGGGAAAATGACATTCTCTCCTTCATTCTTACACTGGCTCTGGATGGCAGTTGGTCCCCTGGGCACTGAACCCACTGGGCCGTTTCTCCCTGTGTTACAATCTCATAAAAACCCTCCTTAACTGCTTTGGCTTCTGTGTGAATTCCCCTTCCTCTTTAGGCCCTAGTCCTGGCCCAGGACAGAGAGAGAATGAGGTCCTGTGAGGTCCACACTGGTCCTGACGCTTGGAGACCACTTCGGATACAGACGTGCTCAGGGTTGTTGAAGGATGAGTGCATGAATGAATCTCAGGCAAGGGCCAGCTTCTCTGGGTGCAGCCTCCCTCACTGCTAAGGTAGAATAACAGCCCAATACACAGGGTGACTGTGAGCATCAGCCTGGCACACTGGACAGGATCTAGGACATTAATAAGTGCCTGGCAAATTCCAGTTTGAATGGCAATCAAAGAAATACATACTTGAATTAAAACAAAAAAAGAAGCCAGAGAGGAAAATTCTTCAGAGGGAATGGAAACCACATTAACAGCATGGAATTAAAATTAAAGATGTGTGATGCTCTATGATGTTTGTAAGAACACAAAATTATTTTAAATTTCCAGCTTTAATTTCCAGTGTATGGTTTCAACTGCATTGCAGCCCTTACATTGCTGGGGATTAGTCTCCCCAGAGGATGAGCTAGTGGCAGGGAGAATCAAACAGCTGCTGCAGGAGAAGCGAAATGAAGGGAGCATGGAGGAGGGGCTGGAAGAATGATCTGAAAAAGGATTAGAAGGATGCCTGAGTGGGCAAAGGACTTTCTAATGCGTTCTATTTGATTTGCTTGGTGATGCACACGGCATTTCCAATTGGCTGCATCGCCAGTGAGATGCCCAACTCACCTCCCCACCTTACGCCCCCACCTCCTATTCTGAGCTTCAGTCCGTCCTAACCCACATGAGGGCTGGGAATGAGGTAAGTCTGTTGTCCTCATCACTTGATAACAAGGAATTTTCCCTAAGCCTGGGGCTGTTGTGAGCACTTCACGTTTGCCATTCCATGCAGTATGTACTGTTGTCCTCCCCTTTCAGGGAACGAGGCAAGAGAGGTAAAAAAGTAACTGGCAGAGATCACACAGCCAGCCGCAGAGACGGGACCCAATCCTGGGTACTAGGAGTCTACAGGCCCACCGTCTTAACCACACTGCTACACCACCTGCCAATCACGGCGCACTAAAGTTCTCTTGTGTTGATGGATGCATCAGAATGACACTGCATGAAAACTGCGAATCAGAAGGCCATGGAGCCCCCCAGTGGTACCTGCGATGAATGAATATGTTTTTGCCTTTCTCTTCTTTTGCAGTTTCTCAGAATTCTATCTCTTCTTTTCCTTCTCCACTTTTTTTTCCTCTTGCCTAATTTTTCATCCTAGTTTTCTTAATCCGCATGCATGCCTCGGGCCTGTCAGGGGAGGTGGTGTACTTAGCTGTGCCCTAAAACCTGATATTAATTTCTCCAAGACCTAACAGAGACCCAGTGATGCTAATAATGAGCAGTGTTTTCATGAGCAAATTACTTCCCCTCTCTGCCTGTTCCCATACTGTGAAATGAAAGAGTCGGGTTAGGTGAACATGGAAATTCTTTTTCAGCTGTGCCACTTTATGACTCTAATGGTAACCAAGAGCATTTATTTGACTCCTCTAGTGAAACTCAGATGAAAGATGGCTGAATTTTGGGTCAGGAAGATTGGAGCACTGAAAAAAAAAATATACTCTATAATAGCATCACAGGGTAGCTTGTTATAAAAATGGCTTATTTCTTTTTTTCTTCTTTTTTTGGGGGAAATGATGAGACAGAGTCTTGCTATGTAGTTCAGGCTGGCCTTCAACTGACTGTGTAACCCAGGCTGGCCTCAGACTTGTGGCAATCCTCAGCACTCAGCCTCCTGAGTGCTGAGATTACAGGTGTGTGCCACCACACCCAGAAAAAATGACTTATGCCAATGTCATCATTTTAAGACTCTGTGGCTGAGCAACATGCATTTGTGTTCTATATGAAAGAGCACTGCAACCCAGTGTTGTCAAAAAGCATAGTTATTATCTGAGAAGTTTCTAAGATGGCTTCCACTTACCCCTCCTCCTGATTCATGCCCTTGTGCAATCCACACCTCTCACTGTGTTAGCTTTCTGTCTCTGTAACAAACACCTGAGATAACCACCTAATAAAGAGAAAAGGGTTATTCTGGCTCATTGTTTCAGAGGTTCAGTCAGTGGTTGGTCCGAGGACCAAAAGAAGCCCCATTGCTTCTAGGCTCATGATGTGGGAATCATGGTGGAGTGCACGGTGAAACAAGACTGCTCACTTCATGGCCAGGGAACAAAGGAGAAGGGAGACGAGGCTGGGGTCCTGCAGTCTCGTTCCAGGGCACAGTCCCAGTGGCCCCCACTAAGCCCCACCCCTGAAAGATGCCAACACCAATCTGGGGACTAAGCCTTCAACGCATAGGCCTTGGGAACATTCTAGATCCACGCTGTAGCAAGTATCGTCTAGGCCTAGTGGCTCGCTTCTGAGGAACAGTTAACCACGCCAGTGGGAGGTCACCCCTGACATCCAGGCTATGAATGACTCTGCTTTCTGTTTTGCTCATCTGCCTGCTTGCTTGGAAGACATGAGTTTGCCTGTGTCGAGCTGTGCACACAAAGGCTGACAGCCTGGGAGGACTAAAAGGAGCTGACTGCTGCCTCAGTCTCATGGGTGAACTTGAAAGCCCGTCGTCCCCCAGCCAAGCCTTGGGAAGACACCAGCCCGGGCTGACTCCTGGACTTCAGTCCATGGGAGACCCTGTGCCTTGGACTCAGCCAAGCTGTGTTTCATCTCCAGACCCACAGAAATTGTAAGACAAGAAATGCTGCTATGTTAAGATGCTGAATCCGTCACTGACATAGCTGTTTAAGTGTATTTCAGAGCTCTGACTCTGCATCTGACCACAGGCCTATTTCCTGGCTAGAAAAAGGACAAAAACGTTCAACTGCCATTGGCATAAGGTGAAGATGCAGTGCTAGATAAAGAAGCAATTGTGAGAGAGATGAGGCATCAGTATGGCTTTTCCAATTAGCCCCAGTCTTCCCTAGCTCAACACCCCAGAGTCATACTGTGCCCCTACACCACTCGGGGGTGGACTGTCCACTGTGCCCCAGCCAGAGCTGGTCCTTTTTGTCCCCTCAGCTGCCAGCCACAGTGTCAGCTGGCCCACACTGCTAAAACTTTGTAGTGTGTGATTGTTACTCATTATGGATAATAATAGTATATGCAGTTATATATTCACAATATACAAGTAATGCTAGGACGTGCAGTTTGATGCATCACCTGATCCATGAGCAATGGAAAGTTTCCACAGACGCAAAACACCAGTTGCTCCCCCATGCTTCGCCTCACCATCTGCCACACAACCACAGAATCCTGCGTGCCAGCCTGATGCCATTTGGGCACGTGGCAAACAGAAGCAGAAATTTGAAACCCGTGTCTTACCTGGTGCTTAGCAACACGGTATCCCCACACCTAACTAAAAGGAGGTGGTGTGCAGTGTGATGGTCACACTGCGGGGAATGTGCCCTTTGTGGCTGCCATATGTGGATTTCTTCTCTGAGAGCTTGTGAGTCACTAGGATCTTCATTTTGGCTCAACCCACTGCCTGCCATGCTTGGAGAACCAAGTTGGAAAGAGCAGGAGCATTTTCAGTGATAATAAGCATGTTCCTATAGCCAACTCCTCCATCTGTTCCTACAGTTTCCGTCTACAGGAATGTACAAAGGTTCTGCAAAACAGATTTAAGACTAGCCAAGGTCCATGTCCAATCAGCCGTTGCAGATGGGGTCATCAAGGACAGGAAACTGCTGCTCGGGAAGAGATGCTGAGAAACTTCTGATCTTTGCCCTTCATTTCTGGCTTCAGGGGGAAAGCTGACAGGTACAATGAAGATAAATTCACTGCGGAGGAAAGGAAAAAAGTACTTCAGATGCAGGACTCTGCTGTTCTAAGTAAACAGTGATTCAGTGGCTTTCTTATGAGGGGTGATCGATAAATAGGGTGAATGTTTAAATTTTTTTTTTTTTTTAAACTCATTACAGTAAAAGACACATTGCCAAGAATCATGGGATAAGTGAGTTTGAAGTGAGATGGAATATTCTGAGTATTTCAAGGGAGATTAATGGCAATATGTCTTTTCCTGTAGTGAAATTTAAAAATTTAAAGTCACTGTATATTTGATCGCCCCTCACTGTTTACAGTAATGTCTGTCAAATAAAAATATTGTGATGTGTCCTCATCCACTTTATTCACTGAGCCTCGCACCCTATGACTTCCAGCTCTTCTCCAAAAAAACCATGAAAGGTAAACATTTCGAATCAATCCAGGACATGGAGGCAGCCAGGACAGCACAGCTAGACACTCATGAGTAGGAGGACTTCCCGAGCTGCTTCAGAAAATGGCAAGGATGATGGGATAAGCGTGTTCAAAGTGAGGAAATATTTTGAGGGGGATCTATAGCAAAGTGTCTTTTACTGTAATAATTTTTAAAAATTTAAACATTCACCATACTTTTTAACATCCCTCATATTTACCTGTCATTTGTTGCATTTTTAAGAAGAAAGGGGGTCTTGCCGGGGATTTAGCTCAGTGGTTCTGCTGCCTGCCTCACAAGCACAAGGTCCCAAGTTCAATCCCCCGGTATTTAAAAAAAAAGAAAAGAAAGGGGGTTTTAGGTTAATACACAATTTGCATTTTCTTTTAACCCTTGATTTAAATTTTACTTCTTTGAATATTTTTAAAATCATGATAAGATGCACCTGACAAAATTTACCTCCTTAACAATTTTTAAGGGCATAGTTCAGTGGTGTTAAGTACATTGTGCAACCCTCACCACAAGCCCTCTCCAGAACTCTTTTCACCTTGAAAACTGAAACTTTATACCAATTAAAGAGCAGCTACCCCTTGCCCTCTCCTTCCAGGGTCTATAGCAACCATTCTTTTTACTATGAACTTGACTGTTCTAAGCACCTCAGATAAGTGGGATAACACAGTAGTTTTTTGTAACTGGCTTATTTCACTTAGCATAGTGTCCTCAAGGTCCAACTATATGTCAGAATTTTTTCTTAAATGATGAATAATATTCTATTACACATGCATACCGCATTTTATTGATTCATCTACTGATGAACACTTGGTTGCGTCTACCTTTAGGTTCTCATGAATAATACTTTTTTTTTGAGACAAGTTCTCACTATGTAGTCCAGACTGGCCTTGCACTCACTGTGTAGCCCAGACTGGCCTCAAATTTGCAGCAATCCTCCTGCCTCAGCCTCCCAAGTGCTGGGATTATAAGAGTGCACCTCTACACCCAGTGAATAATAAATACTATTATGAACACAACTGTACAAATATCTCCCTGAGATCCTACTTTAAAACTTTTTTGGATATATACACAGAACAGAGATTGCTAGGTCTCTAGCTAGATCTAGCTAGATCATATAATAATTCTATTTTAAGTTTTTTGAGGAATCAGCATGTTGTTTTCCATAGCAGCTGCATTGCTTTACATTTCCACCAACTGTGCACAAAGGTTCCACATTCTCCACCTTCTTGCCAAAACTTACTTGTTTTACCATTTGTTTTAGCCATCCTAATGTGTCTAAGTTTTTCCAACATTTTCTTGTCAGCTATCCATAGAATACAGGAGAGTCTAGTGTTTTAGAAGGCCCTGCTCTGGCCCTCCCAGAGCCTGTAGCACCCTCCCCCTTACAGACCGCATCTGGGTACCTAGGATTGAAGAATTCCAGTGGGACCTGCAAAAGCTACTTCTCTGGCAGGGTGTGGTGGTGCATACCTGTGATCCCAGCACTTTCCAGGCTGAGGGCAGAGAATTGCTGAGAGTTCAAGGCCAGCATGAACTACATAGCAAGACCCTGTCTGAAAAAAATAGAAAAGAAAGGAAAAGAAAAGAAAAGCTCCTTCTCCATGCTGCCCAAAATGGACTGCTCTGCTGTTGTGCACAGCTGCAGACCTCATAGGTGGCTGGTACAGGTGCCTGCACAGATGTGGGTGTGGGTTGGAGTACTCAAACTGAGTGTGCTTGAGGGTTTCAAAAGGCTTAAGACTAATAGGTAAGCCGGGGTGGGCTCTAGGTTGGGTCTTCCCACACCACCACATTCTAACACAGAACACCGAAGAACCTAAGAATTCTACATTCAAACCTGGATATCAATCCTGCTCTTTTAATTAGTTAGACCTGCATGTGAACCTACAATTATAGACCTTTCCCAATCCCCCATGTGTTAGGGAAGATAATGAATCTATTTCTTAATGAAATGGGTATACTGATACATTAAAACATACTGAAGACACTAAATTTACTTCTGGATTTAATATTGGTTTAGCAATAGTTCATATTTGAATAGACCTAATCCTAATTCTTCTTTTTCATGAAACAGCAGAGAAGAGGGAGCCAAGATTAATTGGAACAATAAAATTTTCTTAAAAATGACTACTGCTATCTTAATTTTTGGCCAAGAACCCTGAGATTTTTTTTCTCCCAGTAGCCAAATGTCTCAAAAGTTTCCACAATTTTGATATTAATTTTATTAGCAATATTTTAAACAGCATTGTAGCATATATAAAACATTAGGTATTGGATACTAAAAGCACAAAAGTTACTTCTTTTAAGAAATATCAACCTAAGCAAGTGAGCAGGTATATTATATAGAGCATATAAGATATTTTGTTACTGAAGACAGTAATTTTTTAAACTATTGAGTTTTAAATCTTGATGTGTCATTATATGTTATGCCAATTAAACACCTGTGTAGGGCCAGTCTGCTCCCTTTCCTTAGAATGAGCCCCCCATCCCTGGATGCTCAAGCGGGGTTTCTTACTCGCCTTTGTTAAGAACCAACCTGATCTTTGTCAGCTCCCCAAGCTAAGGTCCCTTACTATTTTTCTTACTTTCTAGTTAAAGCTTTTTTCTGAAAAATTAAAAGCATACTTGTGTATAGTGCTTAACAAAAAGCTTGGCACATAACAGGCTCTGAATTTGGGAGAAGAGTGTGAGATTTGTGAATTGGAGACATTGAGATTCCAGAGGATATTTGCTCAAAGTCACATGGTATCTTACTTACTTTTCTTGTTGCTGAGACAACATACCTGACACCCACAGTTAAGGGAGGAAAGGTTTATTTGGCTCACAGTGTGTAGAGGTTTCAGTCCATAGTGGGCTGGCTCCAAGGCAGCGTGGCACTGCAGAGGGGCATCGCAGAAGAGAAACAGTTCATGTGCAAAGCAGGCCAGGCAGGTGGCAAGTAGCAAGCAAGAGACAAGAGACAATTGCTGCTCTTTTTCTGTTCCTTATATTTTTATCCAGGATACCCACCCGTAGGCCAGGTAGCACTCACACTCTTAATCCTACCTAGAACTGTGCCAAGCCAATCAATGGACAAATCCTTGATCCCAGCATCACATGCTCCAGATCCAGCCACCTCTGAAAACACTCCACCTATGACCACATGAGGCTTTGGGGGGACATCTAGACACAAGCCATAGCACATAGTAAGGCCAAGCGTTGTGGTGCATTCCTGTAATCCCAGGACTCAGCACTCAAGAGGCTGAGGCAGGAGGATTGCTGCTAGTTTGAGACCAGCCTGGACTACATAGTGAGTTCAAGGCCAGCCTAGAATACACAATATATCTCAAAAAAAAGTCACACAGTAAAAAATTCCAGCAGGGATTTGAATCAAGGTCCACTTGTGCTTTCAATAAATTCATCGAGCACCCAATATATAAATAGGGTGCTCAGCAGTAAGAGCTGCAGCAGTAAGAGAGGCAAGAATCCCCATCTCAGGATTCTTTCAGCTTGGAAAGGAGAGAATGACACTAAACAAATATTTGCCTAATTATCTCATTTCAGTTGTAAAAAGTGCAACAAAAGAAAAGCTGAGGATGTAAGAAGATTGTAAATATGTGGAACCAAATTTATGCCTGAGGACCAGACACATTTCTCGGAGGGTTTTAAGCTGAGTGAAGTGAGCAAGGGGAAAGAGACCACTGGGAACAAGAAAGGGGATTTGTATAGACCACAAAAGGTAAGAGGGTTTGGGCCATGCAAGCACCTGATAGAGCAGCCGGAGGCTGGAGCACGCTGAGGAAACGGGAAAGATGCATGAGCTGAGGCTGCAGGGACACACGGGCCAGGTGACACAGGCCCTTGATGTTGCGATAAGGATTTTGGAACACTGAAGGATTTTAAGCTTCCTGCTTACAGATGGAGAACGGATTAGAAGGAACAAGAGTGGATGTAGGAGACTAATTCAGAGGCTTATTAAAGGGCTCAGGGGAAAAATGATGGAAATGAAGCAGAACGAATGGAATAAGGCTCTGTAAACTGAGGGCTAAACACTGATGGGGCCTGATCAGGACTAAGGGAAATAGCAGGTGGAGGAGGTGTGGGGGCCTAGGCTGGGACCGCTCGGGTTAGTGGGATAGAACAACCTGGACGAGGGTCAGCTGGGGAGTTAGGGGTAGGGCAGAGTGCCCAGGCAGAGCTTAGCGTCTTGAGCCTGAAGTGCTGTTGCTGTCCCAAGAACAGGAGACGAGTAATGTGTGCATGTGCATGTGTGTGCGCGCGTGTGTGTGTGTTTGTGTGTGTGTGTGTGTGTGTCCTGCGCACAGGACAGGTCTGCGGGAGATGGAGAGGGCGACTGAGAAAGTGGAGAGCAGGGGTTTGCCCTGCAGCAGAGAAGCGAGTCCTTTGCCAAAGGGCAAAGCAAGCTGAGAAGTTCACGAGGTAAAGGGGAAACCCTGGAAAGGGCAGTTTGGAAGCCTCTGAAAACTGAGGAGAGAATGTTCTGCAGTGAAATGTTGCTAACAGGCTGAAGAGAGACCTGAGAAACCATTCCTAGACAGAAGACTGGCAACCTTAGAGAAAGGCAAGTCCGGGGTGATTAGGAGGAGTCAGCTTGGAGTGTAGACTGAAGAGGAGACTGAAAAGGAGACCTGTGAGTAGTGACGACCTGGAGCAAATGGGGAGAACGTGGAACCCGAGGAGACGTCTGTCTGTAAAATAGGGAGACTGGCCTGTATTTAAATGCCAACAGACTGGATCTAGAAAGTTTAAAAAAAATGAAGTCACTGCAAAGGACTGTCCATAAGCAATAAATAAAAGTAGTGACCATACTTTCCAAATTAAAAATTAGGACAGATGATGATGGCATTACAGAGTATTAGAGATCTTGGAATAATATAAAGCTGTATTAAATTACCTCTGTTCACAATTTAAATAAAGATCACCCATGTGTTAATCAGATTCTCACCACTATGACAAAATACCCGAGGGAAAAACTTAAAGGAGGAAAGACTTGTTCACTCCATGATTGAGTGGCGCCATTGCTTCTGGGCAGAACACCTTGGCGTAAGGGTGTGGCAGAGTGCAGTGCCTTATCTCCTGAGGCAAGAAAGGGCTGGTGGGGAGGAAAGGAGAGGGACAGACAGACAGACAGCGTTGACTGTCCCGGGCTGAGCTTCTTGTTGCTGCCTCCTGTTGTTGCACCTGGGCTGTTTTCTCTTACCAAGTGCTGTTTTGAGACAGAAAAGGTAGCAGAAACCAAACCACTTCATCTCCTGCTTGCTTCCATTTGCTAAAATTAAAGGACCCTCCTATTAATAGTCTAACAACTTCCAGTGTAACACAAAATGAGGGTACCGCACTGTAGTTTCAAATGATCATTAAGGCCGAGGAACATGCAAACTGTCTGTTAGTGCTACTTTAAGTGAAAATGGTGGGACACAAAATGCTATGTCCACTATGACTGCAACTTGAAACGCATACAAGAGAAAGGTAATTTGCAAATAAACCATTCTATTAAGATGACAAACTTTGGACTGTTTCTACGTCATTTCTCTAACATGTGACTGGACACACCTTCTTTTCAATAAATATTTTTATTGATGATCTTGGTTTGGTTTTATCATTTCTTTCCCTTCTCCATCGTCATGTCCTACACCAGTGAGTGGAAATTGGTGGGCGTGAGGACATTCCTTGGAGTTGGCAGTGAAACTTGTAGTTTAGGTAGTGAATGTTCTTACTCTAAAGCCCAAGGATAGAGCACTCGCGAATGTGTGCCCTGGGTTAGGGGTCTTGGCATTCTGGTGATCTTTGAAAGATGGTCCAGAAATAGAATACACCATAGTTATTTGATCTTACAATAAGGGAAACACACATGGGTGAAGCAGGGTATGTGCTTACTTAAAAGATTTTCTACACTTAGGCTTTTTAATGATTCTTTTTGGAAATAATGGTATTTAAAAATAGAAATAAGGGCTGGGGATGTAGCTTAGCATCACAGCACCTGCCTGGCAAGCATGAGGTCCTGAGTTCAATCCCAGGTACCAAAAAAAAGAAATAAAAAAAAATTTAAACTTTGGTATATTTTGCTCATTACTGCATACTTGTATTGCATAAAGATAAATAAAAGTTTTGTGATGTAGAAGGTATTTATTAATAATGTGATTAAGTCTTAATTTTTTACAAGTCCGGATTTTTATTAAGCAAGATGATGTTCATTGTCACTGAAATCATTTTGGGTTAAGGAATAATGAACAGTGATTCTTCATGGAGCATTACGTGTCAGTCAAGTATATGTGGATATTATGTGATTTTTTTTATCTTGTTTCATCCTTACAACCATACGATTTTCTGATATTGTTATCTCAGTTTACAGGATTAAGAAACTCTACCTCACAAGGGTTAACTTGCAGTAAGGTCATGTGTACAAACTTGTTTTCTTGGGGCTGGGGATGTAGCTCAGTGGTATCTCACCTGTCTGGCAAGCGCAAGGTCCTGAGTTCGATCTCCAGTACTGAAAAAAACAAAACGAAACTTGTTTTCTTCAAAGTCACTGTGAGTTCCACCGCCATACTTTTAGTAAAAGAAATTAATTATAATATAATTACACATAGGAAGACAGTTCCAAAGCTTTCCCAAATGACTGCTTCAAAGATCAAGACACTATCTTCTGAATCACAAGGTCCGGGACTTTGGTATTTTCACTAAAGTCTGACCCATTATTATCATTTCTTAAGTATGTCTGACACATACTAAGTGTCTAATAAATCTCGATCAGTGAATAAAGAGCTCCAGAGCTGTGTGTGCACTGTGAAGTATAATGAGGGTCCCTGATTAAAAAATAAGTTTTAAATCACACTGAGCCTAAAGGTAGCACAAAGAATTTTGTTCTTCTGCTACAAATTAAATTTTAATTAAATTAAATTCAGCTACAATTTAAATTCCTAGGTCGAGGCTCACAAAAACGAAGTGCAGATGTTCTCTGGAGACTGCTCTTGCCCTGCTTGCCAAAATTCCAGCCTTGTAGCCTTGACTCAGCTAGAAGGGCTGCCCTCTGTCACCATTTCTTGACAGGCAGTCTCAGCGAAACGGGAAAGACTCTGCAGTCAAGACTTGAGGTAAGGATAGAAAAGCCCGTGATATATTTAATAGCGAACTGGTTTCAATTCAAATGACATGACTGCACAGTACATAACTTCTGAGATCCAGGAGAAACATAATTTCCTGAATATATTAAGTATCTTTTTGGCAAAATATAAAAACATATGAAGTCTACAGGTTCCAAGTTCATGTTGTTTTCTGAAATAAATTTCAAAAACACGGACACTGAAAATTATTTGGAAGCAAATAACATGGAATGCACTAATTTATGTAGCACACAAGCACTGGTCTCTAGAATCTATTAAATTATTTTCACATAAGCAAGAATGGGCATTATTCATATCCTCAATTTATATCCCCATACTATTGTATAGATTGAATATTCTTGGGACCAGAAGTGCTTCAGATTTCAGATTTATTTGGGAATATTTGCATATCCATGAAGAGATATTTTGAGGATGGGCTCCAAATCTAAACACGAAATTTATGTTTTTTTAGCAGCATCATATGATATAATAATAAAAGGTAATACAAAAAGTAAAAAAAATGATTGCATGATTCTTTCAAAGACTGGAGGGGAAAGAGTGTTGTACAATTTAGTCTGTAACATCACATTTGAGAAATATTTTGCTTTCAGAACGACAGTATTTATTTCAGTGAAAATTAATTTAATGCACTTTCCTTCTATAATTTATTTTCTCAGGACACAAAATATTGAATATTAACACTAATATTTATTAAAACCTACTATATTCCAGGTACTTTGACCTACACCGTTGCTAGTGCTCACAACTCTGCATTTTTCAGAAGATAAAACTCTTGTCTCTGAGAGTTTTGTCAGCTATGTCTGTGACTGTGACAAAATACTTGAGAAAATCAACTTAAAAGTGGAAAGACTTACTTTGGCTCATGGTTTCAGAGGTTTCTGTCCATGGTACCTGGAGTCTGTTGTTTCTGTGCCTGTGTGGAGGTCACCAAAGCACCACAACAGGGAGCACACAGCTGACCAAAGCTGCTCACTTCCTGGTGGCTAGAGAAACAGGAAGAGAAACCTTGTTTTTGTAACAACGCGCCCCCCCCAACCATTACCATATGAATCCATCAGTGCATTAATCCATCTATGATGTTGGAGTCCTCATGATCCAGTCATTTTCCAAAGGTTCTATCTATGAACATTGCTGTTTTGGGGAACCAGCCTTCAGGGAACATTTAAGATCCAAGTCATAACAGAAGTTAAGTAACTTGTCTGAGGCCACACTCTGAATCACTTAGGATTCTACAGAGACCTTCATCTTCAGAGAAACTATATATAAAATTCAACAATGATGCAACCTACTTTGTTCTATCTGTGTATTTCCACAATGTGTAGGACATTGTCCACTATGCTCTTTCATTGTTTGTCCTTCACAGAATGTTTAGAGGACAAATTCTTTGAGATACTGAAATGACATACAGAGTCAGGCTAATGATACAAATGGCACCTAACAAATGTCATTTTAGAAAAACAAAGGAACGTTTCTGTCTCCTCTTATAGGAAATCACTGGATGGAAATACAGATCACCACCATGATCAAAATCAGTAAGCCCTCAACCATAATTTGGAAAGCAGTAGTGAGTCCTGGGCTGGGAATTCAATGATTCAAGTCATGAAATGTAACAAGGGAACCAGACAAACCTCCACTTTCAATGCCGTACTTTGCCAAACTCTTTTGTGGGATAACTGCTGCCTTCCCTAAGGCACAGGGCATTTGTTAAAATAAAACGAGAAAGCATATCTGAAGATGTTTTAGAAATTTTTCAAAAAGCCATAGGTAATTATAAATGTGCTATATACAAATGTATTAGCACAACTGTTGTTCATTGAAGGTACAGAGCTTGCTTGCCCATTAATTTATGAACAGAGTTTCTTGAAGGATCTAGGCAATATGGTAGCCCAATAAAATGACTCAATCTGACAAAATGAGGAAGATAGCAGGTTAGGGTGTAATGATGAGGAATGGGATATGGTTTTAGAATGAGCAGATATTGTTCAGAGACAGCTTTTCAAAAAGCTCATCTTTCAAACAAAATAAATCTTTTATCCTGTGGCCAGAAGGGATGTATTTGAGTCCCTGTGAAGATATAAGGCATGTAAATGGTGTGAATGGTGTTTACCTCAGGCACTGGGGGCAAGGAAATGTCAGGTTCTGTTGTTGTTGTTGTTTGGTACAGGAGATCCAACTCGGGTCCTTGCACTTGTGAGGCAGGCAGTGGAACCACTGAGCTAGATCCCTGGCCCCTCAGGTTCTGTAATCTGTGCAATATTTATTGTCTAGAAAGGGTTATGGTCCATATTACAGCACATGATCCCAATCACTGATTCCACCCATCGGCACAGGGAATAAGACCCTATTTTCAGATTTTAAAAAGAACTAGTTTTAAAAGTTATTTTAAAGAGCAATTTTATTACCCTATCTCTCCATAGTGGTATAAGGCAGATGATGCAGTAAAGCTTAACATAAGAAAGAACATTAAAGGGCTGGGGATTTAGCTCAGTGGTTTCGCCACCTGCTGCGCAAGCGCAAGGACCTGAGTTCGATCCCCGGTACCAAAAAAAAAAGAAAGAATATTAAGGACCCATAACGTATAGCAGTGTCCTAGAAGCTGTAAGATACAAGAAGCATATGGTAAATTGGATTGAGATTCCATAATGAGACAAAAATGAAGAAAATGCTGCTATTTCAATTATTTTCCAATGAGAATTTTCCCTTCTCATGAGTCATAGCAAGCAAGCAAATGTAGCCATTTTAGTTACATGCTTTAAAATTGAAATAATCACTTTTGCAGATATTTTTATGATTGCTGGGTTTACCTTCTTGTACATTCAAGATACTTTTTTCTCCTTCAAGTAACTCTCTGCCTGTGAAAATTACTCAGAGGGTTAGAGTTGAGCTGATGACTACACTTGGAATGAACTGGATGTGGCAGTGTGATGCTGTGTCTGAAGGTCAGGTCACCATTTCCATGCTCAAAAGGTGAGAATGGTGTAAGCACTACATTCTAAAGTTCTACACTATTCAAACTTCATGAAACCTTTGAAACACATTTCTTCTTACACTGTATATACATATGAAAAGATATTTGCATCATATGCCAACACAACTAAAGCTCCACTGCTTCCATAGTTTTGAGTTTCAGCATTGGGAATTTTTCACATAATTCAACATAGGAAATGGATTCATTAGGGCATGTTTAGATGTGTGTGGATTAATTGCATCCTCATACCAAACATGTTCATTCAAAAGCAGCAAAACAGCACCTGCGATCTACAAGAATGTGGTCTTAGTGACTGAGAAATAGAAAGCTCTTAAATGACAATTCTGCTGGCATTATAGAAAAAACTTTTTAAGACTATATTTGAAAGGCACAGAGAGGTTTAAGTTACTCTTTGGCTTTAATTTTTTCAATTTGAGAGACTAAAAATTGTTTAAAATGTTCATGTTTCTATAAATACAAAAGAATAGTGACTGTGCTTCTTATGCTAGAACACTTTTTCAAATGGGGCCTGATTGTACACAATAGAATGAGGATAACACCTACTTCAGCCAAATTTATAAAAGTGAATATCAAGGACATGTGTATCAGCATAGAAAATGTGATCACTTTCTTTTCTTCCTTTTAAATACTTTGTTCTGTTGGCTCAGGGAATGGAATTTTTGGATGGCAATCACATTCTTTTAAATTTATTTTGATGGCTAATTTAGTTAAAATTCTACATTAGTTTTTTGGACTAAAGTGTGTTGGGAATACTATGCAATATAATTCATGTAAGATGACACAGCCTTTCTTAGATAATTGAATAAACTTTTGGATTGGCGTTAATTACTTTGCCTCTCACAAACATAATAGTAGCTGCTGTAAGAAATAGCATTACCAAGTAGCAATTGCTGACTTACTATTTTATTCTTCTATAAAACAGATGCATTTATTTTGGTCTCTGAAAATCACCGTAATAGAAATAAGGGATTTAAATGTAATGTAGATTTAAATTTGATTAGAATACAATATCTGAAAAGGTATTACAGCATTTGAAATTCTAGAGACAGTATTTAATTTTGGAAAGACTTTTATAGATATGTTCATACTATCTATAATTTCCTACTGATAGTAAAGAAATATGACTTTTCTCACTATTATTATCTTCTCAGTGCTGCTATATAAAATAGGGATAATGATGATACCTATCTCATAAGGTTGTTGGGAAGATTAGATGGAAATAAATATTATCTACAACTATAACTAGAACTTTCAACCATTTGGACCATGTAACCTGTTCCTATTAAATCAGATTGAAATCTTTAAAATACATCTCACAACTTACATTGCCAAGAGGCAAGGCATGAATCATATTAAGTTGAAGATTTTTATCATGAAGGCAAGTTAACATTACAGTCAATAGTTTTAACAAACTAATTACCCAAACTAATAATGCATATCTGTGGAGTGTGATGAATTTCAATTCACTCACATCAGTTGAGTAAAGGTTATAATGAACAAAGCAATCAGTGTGACTTCTGAGAGACACATTTATCAAAACCTTGGACCAACACACGCAAACTGTTTAGCCCAGGGACATCTGTACTCTATGAATCTTTTTGGATGGTAGATAGCTCCTGCCAGGAACAGAACAAACTGTTTTTTAATGTGCTCCCCTTTCTTCCTATTTCCTAGTCATGAAAGAGTAACTGCCATAGATTTGCTTCAAAAAATAAAATTAAATGAACAGTTCAGTTGTATCTAAACTTGGCAAAGGAAAAAAAAAAACCCCTAAAACAAGGAACAATGAACAGAGAAAAGAATTTCTGTTGGGATTGAACCAGAATGGAATTTTACAAATGATTTATGCATCCTAACTGGGCAAAGCATATCTTCAATTTCCTGTTAAACAACTGCATTACTTTTACTCTGTGAAGCAGCACCTCAGGGTTTCTGAAGGGAGCCATGCTGCTGTTTTGGGTCGGAGGGTTCTTCATCATGAGGGGTTGTCCCATGCCCTGTGCATTATTACCATAGCCTTTACCATCTCTGACTGCTGGAGCATTAAACGCTAGTTTCCCCCCAGACAATCTCCCCTCTCTCCTCTAGGTTTGCAAATCCTTCCAAGGAGATGATAAAACCTCTACTAGTAAAGAGCTACTGTTACACAAAGACATAAAAAGGAGTATCCACATAAATAAGGTTGGAATAATTTTTTCCCCAAAAAAACTGAGGTCATAGAGATGGAGGTGACAGTTACTGAGCTAAGTACATTGCGTCACTGATTAAACCCAGTGTCTCACAGATTCAGTCTAGCAAACTGGTTGTAAAGTCATTTCACAACACTCCAGGAAAGGACTCTCTAGGAAGAGGAGTAGAGTTGTAGCTAAAAGAGTGGATTGGTCCTAGCTCTATCACTTTCTAGCTGTGGTATTAAAGGGATAATGATATTTACCTCATAAGCTTGTGACAATTAAATGTGCTAATGGTAAACCTGCCTAGGTCAACTCCTAGTACTCAGTAAATACTCAAATGTTAGCTATGATCTTAGTCACACTACTGGGACTGATGCTTGTGAAATATTCCACTGACTAGAACTACTCTACAGCACAGCAGGTAAAATTCTAGGCTTTGAACTTTAGGAGCCCTACTTCAGTAATCAGCAGCTTTATCCTAAGTGAAAGGTGGCGCAGCTGCCAGTAACTGCTAGGGGGAAAAAGCTCAAAGGGACTTCTCTCCTAGCACAGAAACAAAGCTGAAAGATTCCCCTCTATCCCCTCAGACCACATGCAGGTTTTGTGACTTCCTCTCAAGATTCCTTTGACATCTGCTTTCTCCTGGCTAGAAAATGCGGTGTGGGAGGGAAAAGTGCACTGTGTAATTATAATCCAGCTGGGGTGCTTTCCACCCTCTGAGGGAAATCCCATCCAGCTTTTGGTCCTCTAGGGAAAACTCATCTGAGGTAGTATTTTTAACAAAGAAAAATATCCTGCAGCAAGAACAGAATGAAAATATTGCCAGTACACCATTTAGCAAAGAAGTAAGATTTCTGAGACATCAAGGAAGGCAGGAGCATCAAAATAATCTATTTTTTAATATAATCAAGCTAGAGAATTTAATACATCTTATAAAACATTCTTCTTCCTCGTTGCTTTTTTGGGAAAGGCGGGCACTTCAAGGTCATAAACTCATTCATATCTACAGCTTTTTCCATAATCTCTCGTCCTTTTGGTGAATTTACTTTTTGGGGTTGATTTTGGACATAGAAAGCACTGGCCCCATAATACAATGAGGTTTATCTCAGGTGAATTACACAGTTCTTCAGATAGCAAGTTTCAGGTATAAACAGGAACAAAAGCAGTTGAAAACAAGGGCACCACACAACTGATGTACCTTGTGTTGGAGTAAAACAGATGATGTAGGAGCCATGCTATGTGGGTGAAGAAAGGAGCCATGGCTAGAGTTCACTTGCGTCCATACTACTCAGGAGGGAAGTGACTGGCCAAGCACAAATAGGAACAGTGTGAAGTTCAGCTGCAAGACAGAGAAATTACATCAGGTGAGGGAGTGACCTTATAAGGTACAAATAGGTCAATTATGTAAATATTACTTTATTGTGGTTGAAATTTGCTTTATAACAAAGAATTCCCCAAATACTCAGGTTGCTGATCATTTGGAATTTTCCTACATTTATAAGCTGTTCTGTGGCCTGAAAAGATTTTTACATTATCTTTAGAAATCACTATAAGTTTACTTATTCTGTGACTAAAAACTAAGAACTTTAGATGTTACAAAATTTTGGAGCTAGCTTTACTCATTTTACAGATGAGGTACGTGAAGCCCAGCCCTCAAGGTCACTGGGAGAGGACTGTGCAGCACAGACACGGTAACTCCCTCCAACAGTCTCTGAACCAACACCCCATGGCCTCTGTGAACCCACACTGCAGAGCCGGAATGGGAAATCCAGGCGACAGTTGTAGGAGTACTTAGCTGTTTGACTGTCTTAGGAAATCTAAACATGATGTAAGGGTTTACATGGCAAATAGATAACATAACAAAGATGAATTTGTTTGGCACAAGCAGTTTCAAGTCAACATTTTAACTTTTCGGAAATCACATGGTTAAAGGAGTTAACAAAGTATAGCAAGCCTAACATTTTTTAAAGTGTTACTGTTGATAGGTGGATTCAAATGCTACAAGAATCGCTTCTCAGCCTTTTGGCTAAGATCAAGTGCAGTATCAAATGCTACAACAAATGGGGAGCTGCATTACGGTTTTTTTGGTACTGGGGATCGAACTCAGGACCTTGTGCTTGTGAGGCAGGCGGCGGAACCACTGAGGTAAATCCCTGCCCCCCCCCCTTTTTTTGGTACCAAGGATCGAACTCAGGATGGGAGCTGCATTATGAACAAAAAATTTAGAAACATTAGCCTTTTCACAACAGACTATTTTCAATAATTTATTTCTGTTAATGACAGGAATATACTCAGTAAAATCAAATAATTTTATAACTGCAAATGGTAAGATAGAGCTAGATCCAGAAAAGTTCACACAGCATTATCTTGAAATTTCAGAGGAAAAAGGTAATTAATTGCAACCTCATTTATCTTTTTAAATCAAATAATGCTGAAATAAGCAAATTTTGAATTGAAGACTGTATCTGGTTCTTTCATATTTCAAGTGTAGAAGTTCTTTAATAGGGAAAGTTCCATTTTTCTGTATCTGGTTAGATGATATTACAGTAAAAGGTAGCATGTGAATTGCAGAATGAAGCTTGTGAAAACACAAGTAATGTAATGGTAAGAAATCAGCTTTTCCATATGAAAGAAAATCAATGATCACATAAATTGAACATGATTACAATGACTAAAGGAAAGATACAAAGTATAATATATTTTCAATTTCCTGTTTGGCACATATAGTAATAAACTTTAGAATATCAAACAATTTAACAACAATAACAATAAAATTCCTAAATCTTAGTTAATATTAACACCTTAAAAACTTCATTCTCATATGAATTCTGTAACCACGTGTATCTTCTGTACTGTGGAACCTGGTCAAAGCACCATCTTTTTCAGGATTCCCCAGAATCTGTATTTCAAAGTTGACTCATGTTGAACCCCAGAATTCCTTATTAAATTTTCAGGGTCCTCTGAACAGGCCTTCATTTATGAGAACATATGCATATAATCATCACAATTTTGAAAAGAACGGAAGACCTTCATACATGTCAGTTTTTAATTTTATCCAATCATTAATTTTCTGTAGAGTTGTTTTTTCTTGACTTAATATTTTTGCAAGTTTTTTCATTTTTTGTTCATTTCTTTCTATGTACTTCAACCCTTCCAACTGCAGCTGATCCAGCTTTTCATTTCGACTTTCGTCTAGAGGAATGTTTTCACACATGACAGGATTGAATCTAAAATAGGTGTCAGGAGGTAACAGACCATCAAGCATTATATGGACTTCTGTTAAAACAAAAAAAAAAGGAGGGGAGAGAATAGATCAGAAAAGAGTGTACCAGATGAGCTGTTCTGCAATTATCTATTCATCTAAAATTATTTTCATTTTAGCCACATTACAAACACTTATTTCATCACTTGAACTTATGGTAAAAGGAATCCAAAATATCAAACAAGACCATAAAATGAAATTCACTTTCCAAAATACTTCATATATTCTGCTAAATTAGGATACTTGCTTTAGTGTTCTCTGTTGGAACGTCTTTCCAACCTTTTTTTTTGTTTGTTTTAATTTTTGGAGATCATATTGAGGTATAATTTATATACGATTCACAAATTTAAACTGTATTATTTAGCAAATTTTTATAAATGTACACATTTGTATAACCATGTTCTGTCATGATACAGAAAATTTCCATATCCCCAAAAAGTTCTTTCTCCTGACAGTTGGTTCCGTCTTGCCCTTTGCCCTTTTTTAGTATTTCATACAGATTCTTAAGTATGACTCTTCCATGTCTACCTTCTCTCACTGAGCACAACACTTTTGAGATTCAGCCATATTGTAGCATGTGTCAATTACTTTCTTTAATGCTGAGTAGTATATTCCACTGTATAGCTCTAATACAATTTGTTCTCTTCAGTTCTGGTTCTGGCTCTGCTCAGACTTCAAGTATTAGGAATGACTCTGCTATAAGCATTTACACCTAAGTCTTTTGTGTGGACATATTTCCCACGGGTGAAAACCTAGGGATAAAATTCCTGGAGATCGATCTATCGATCTATCGATCTATCTATCTATCTATCTATCTATCTATCTATCTATCTATCTATCCCCATACCCAGGATCAAACTCAGGACCTTGCACTTTCAAGGCAGGCACAGTGCCACTGAGCTAAATCCCCAGCCCCCTCCTGGTTATATTTTAAAATTATGGCCACAGTGTCTTCCAAAATGGCCATGCCATTTTGACATTCAGGAAGGTAAGTAGTGTTATCCTGCAGTTTTAATTTTCATCTAATGATTAATAATGCTGAGAAGTTTTTGAGGTACTTCTTAGTCCTTTATTTTCTTCAGTAAAGTTTCGTTTCAAATATTTTTCACATTTCTACCCACATAATTGCTGTTCTTCCTTAGATATTCCTTACACACATACACACCTCACACAGATAGCAAGAATTCTCTATATATTTGAATCTGATTAAATATTTGGATTGGGATAATGGGACAGATACACATTTTGCAAATATTTCTTTCAGTCTATGGCTTGACTTTTCATTTTATTAAATAGAGTATGTCTTTTGAGAAAAGCAAAATTTTGAAGCTTTTCTCTCACATAGTCCTTTGAGTGTATGCTTTAAAAATTCTGCCTAATAAATCCCTTTCTGCCTCTTATGGATACATCCTGAAAATTCTTTCTCTGTGATGGGAAGTTAACGAACCTGCAGCCTATCTCATGAGTGGTGTGAGTCAAGAATCCCCATCTTTGCTGGGTATGGTGGCACACGCCAGTAAATCCCAGCACTCGGATTGTTGTGAATTCAAGGCCAGCCTGAACTACATAGTGAGATCCTGTCTCAAAAAAAAAGGAAAAAAGAATCCCCGTCTCTGCTTGGGGACCTCCTCGGATCCTGTCTAGTGACATTTCCTTGGCAAGCCATCTCCAGGAGGTAAAGAGCCATCCGGACAGCTTTGCAAAGTCTACTGATAGCAGGGAGGGGTGGGCAGCTAGAAGATAGGGGATGAACAGGAGCTTGGGCTTTCTAACAGCTCTAGGGGACGGTGACTATTTCTTTGCCAGGGAGAGGAAGAGAGGCACATTCTCTGTTGTCCTGCCTGTGAGTTGATGCTGGCAGCAAAGGAAAGTTATCCAGCCGGCTCCCCTCTTACCCAACCAGCAGCTCCATGCTGTGCTGAGGAAAGGGGGCACACATTCCCCTTTCACTTGCTGCACCTCCAAGGTGCATGCAGATGGGCTCCATATCAGCTCACTGCACTGGCCACAGGGGTCTGCCAGGACCCTCCTGGGTAACAGAGCATCTGCTCCAGCTCACAGCTCCCTCCCTCCCTCCTTCCCTCCCTCCCTCCCTTCTTCCCTCCCTTTCTCCCTCCACCATGTCTTTTGTTTTTTATAATTTTAGGCTCACATTTATCTCCATATCTAAAATAGTATGTGCTTTAGTTACTAAGTGGCATCTCTAGATTTTTCTTAACCCTTCCTGAGTTCTTTACATGTGTTAAATGTCCCTAGACATAAAGGCCCTGGAGGTGACTTTTTGAGTTAAACCCAACCCCTGTGTTTGACTTTTCTGATTCATTACGAAAACTGCAAACAAGTTTTTGCACACTTTGGGGGTGCTCAATGCCTGGAAATAAGCAGCAATATACCAGGGGCAAGGGTGCTTGTTTATTAGCTGTAACAGCAATGGGACTGACTACTGCTGCCTGATCCCAGAACAGATTTCCGCATGACTGGCAAGGATGCCTACACTAGTCAGGACAGAAAATGGGGGTTGGGAGTTAGGGTATAGCCTGACCTCAGGAAAACTGGGGCTGATTCAGACCTCAGAAGAACAGGTTGATTAATATTATCAGACCCTGGGAAAATTAGGGGACCATTAGGAGAACAGATATATCTGATCCTGAGTGGAGGACCTAAAAGAATCCTGTCAAACAAGCACACAAGGGAGATTTGAAAGAGACATGGTACATGGCTAACTCAAAGTCTGTCCCTAAACATCACTGTAGGCTGTATTTTACAAAACTGGGACCATTTAAAAATTTTTTTCTTCCCTACAGGGCCAGGGATTTAGCTCAGTGGCTCCTCCACCTGCCTTACAAGCACCAGGTCCCGAGTTAGATCCCTGGTACCAAAAAAAAAAAAAATTTTTTCCCCCCTTACATTTCTCTAAATGTAAGTTAAAGAGTAAAAAGACAAGGCCCTCAAATTTGGTTTTATAATAATGAGGGGGGAAAAAATGAGGGAAAATGAACAAAGATCATCCTATCTAGCAACCTGCAACTCTTCTCTCTTTCTGACTCCTGGTTTAATTCTGGTGTTAACTATTAGAGGAAAAACCAAAATACTCAGAGTAGCATAGAATATTAGATAAAATACTGTTATGATTTATAGAAGACTAAGAAGTGCTAATTGATACCCTCTAAGGAGAATTCTGACTAGTCTATAGTCATAAATTTAAAACTAAGAAAAAGGATTATTAGAATTCAATACATCTAAAAGTACACGCGTGTTCAGTGAAATTGTTTTATGTGTTGTATACAACTTCTTGTCTACCTGCTAATCTACTTTTTATAATTGGCTAAAGTCCCTGCAGTTGCTCCATTTTTGACAAAAAAAAATTTTTTTTTGAGCCTGTATAAATTTCCTTTATATTTTTGATATTATAGACCTCTGGCTATTAGAGCTTTCACACACAAAAAAAATCATTATACAAATATTCAAGGGTTACCAAACTCAAAATGTTAAGAGGATAAAAACTGCTAGGCTCAAGGTTTACATAAAACTTGCAAATAAGAACTTTAAAGTCTGGTAACATAATGCAATTGTCAATTATTTCCTATGTACAACAACTTCAGAGTTTTTCTTCATTTAAGAAAATACATATGAGTCCGCCAAAAAAATGTATACAACAGGAAAAGAAAAACTTGTATAAATATTTTAATACTAAACTTATTGAGACATCATGAGAGTAATACAAGTTACCTTTGGCCTCTACAGTTACAACAGGTGCTCCATTATCTCCCAGACATTTATTAGTACGGTGAACTGCCGAAGTACATATACATTTTTTTAGTAGGCTCTAGCTTAAAATGTTAGTTGCCCTTCATTTCTCATGAGTAATCTAAAATAATTGTTACAATGATTAAGTAAACATCTGGCTTGATTTGTTTATTGACCTTGTATTCTTCAACTTTGAGAAACTTGCTTTTAATTTAATAAGATTTGTAAGACTTATTAGTATTATAAAAATAGACAACCATATTGTCCATAAATAAAGTTTTACTTCTTCATTTCTAATCTGTATCTTTCATTTCCTTTAATTGTATTACTGCACTGGAGAGAATCTCCCATACAACATTTTCTGGAACTTGTGAAAGCAGACATCTTATTCTGTTCTTGATCTTAGAAGAAACATTTCATCTTTCACCATTAAATATTACGTTAGCTCTAGTTATTCTGTAGATGACCCTTTTCAGGTTAAGGAAGTTGTCTTCTGTTGTTGTCTTCTTTTCTGAATTTTTATCATGAATGGATACTGGGTTCTGTTAGATCCCTTTTTCTACTGAGATGATCATGTGTTTTTCCTTTTTTTTAATCTGTTAACACGGTGAATTACACTGAAGTTTTTTTTTTTTGAATGTCAAAAAACCCCATATCTATATTCAGCTAGATAAACTAGTTGGTCGTATCATATTTTTAATATATTAGTGTATTTTATAAATTTCTGTATATACTAATAAATAATTGTTGGTAGTTTCTGAATTTTTAAAATATATTTTTGTCTAGTTTTGGTATCAGGGTAATGCTGGCCTTATAAAATAAGATGTGACATATTCCTGCCTCTATTTTCTGAAAGTGTTTATGTAGAACTGCCGTTAATCACAGCAAGTGACTTTGATAATTTAACCTTGAATATGAGGCTTTGCCATAATTCTCACAGATATTGTGTTGACAAAACAGAGAGACCAAAGAAAGCTTATCCAAAAATGTGCATGGGGACAACGGAAAGGGACAGCGGCTGAATCAGGGGTCTCAGAGCCTAAAATAGCGAATCAAGTTATAACAACTCCCAAGGGGGAAGAGTCCTTTTTCTTGACATATAATAAAAGAGGCAAAAAACGAAGACCCTCAAGCTTTGGGCTCCCTGTCTTACTCCGATAAGGTGACTACCTAATATCTCCTAATTTATCTCCTCTTCCCAATAAAGTGATTTTGTTTTTCATTCTAAACTTGTATCTCTAGTTCTTTTATTGATGTAAAGTTTACATACCCTGGATAAAGACTACCTTCATCAGACATGAGTTTGCTCATTCATCTTAATTCATAGCCCTAATTGTACACATTTACCACTGAGTTAGTAACTGATTACATGCTAGATTGAACCATATGAAATTGCTGTCTTTGTGGGCCAAAAGCAACTTATAATTAATAGTTAAAAATGCTTAATCAATGTAGTTATTACAAGGAATGATTAAAATATACAGTGAATGTTTACAATTTAAAAACTTATTATAGTATGACACACTGCTACTAACCCCTTCAAAATACTCTCCCTTGCTTCAAATATACTTATCCCATCATTCCTGACACTTTCTGAAGCAGTTCTGAAGTTCTCTTCTGTGAGGGTCTTTATGAGGTATGACCAAAAATACAGTGAATGTTGCTGTCAAGTGCCATCCACTGGAAAGGCAGGCTTGTGAAAACATTAAAGTGTGTCCTCATCCACCAGATCTGGCTCTTTCCCAAAGTCAGAATGACCATGAAAGCAAAACGTTTTGACTAAAGACATGAGAGACTACCAGAATTGCTTCAGAAAGCAGTAAGAAGCTGGGTGTTGTGGGGTACACCTGTAATCCCTGGATTGAGGCAGGAGGATCACAAGTCCTTCCTGGCCAATGTAGTGACACATTGTCCCAGAATTTAAAATAAAAGAGAGCCAATCACATGAATTTTAAAGAAATATGAAATGTTGCCTCATTGTATTTACATTCTAGTCAATGATACAAACACAAGAACAGTTTAATAATGTTAGCTTTGATGAAGATGAGATGTAGTCAAAGACACAGTGCCCGATCCTTCTTAAAATACTCTCCCTTGCTTCAAACACACGTATCCCACTGTGCTTGCCACTTTTTGGGTGTATGTGGTACTGGGATTGAATACAGTAGTGTTCTGCCACTGAGCCACATCTCCAACCTTATTTATTTTTTTTAATTCTAGGATAGTGTGTCTCTATATTCTAGGAAAAGACATACTCAAAGACTAGGTCTTCTGGGGTCTGTTAAATTTCAGTGAATCTGGCTTTTGTATTCTGTTCCAAATGTGACAGGAACCCTAGAGGGTTTTGAGAAGGGAAGGGATGATCTGGCTTCTATTTTAAATGGATCACTTTGGCCTTTGTAGTAAGACTAAACTACAGGGGCAGCAATAATGAAAGCAAGCCCAGGTGAGCTGCTGCATGTCTGTAATCCCAGCACTTGGAAAGCTGAGGCAAGAAGATCATTGCAAGTTTGAGGCCAGCCTGGGCTACACTGTGAGTTCAAGGCCAGCCTGAACTACATAAAAAGACTGTCTCAGAAAACCAAAACAAAACTAAACAAAAAACAATGGAAGCAAGAACTTATTCTTTTTTTCTCTTAGAAACTTATTCTAATTGCAGTTTGCTTCCACATTACTAATAACCTGGTGCCAAAAGTTTTTTGCACACTAACTCTCACTACAGTTGAACTAACCCAAGTCCTTCTGTCATTTCCCCCTCTCTTAACTGAGTAAGAGCCTCCATGGAAGCCTTTGTGATGTCCCTGCTTAGCCACTGTCAGCCTTAAGGAGGCAAAGGCAGCATCAGCTGCTAGGTGGAGAGTGGTCCCTAGGGTCACTTAAAAGAACAGGGTGAGGAGGGCCGGGGATTTAGCTGAGTAGCACTGCACCTGCCTTGCAAGCGCAAGGTCCTGAGTTTGGTCCCCAGTAATGCAAAAAAAAAGAGAAGAGGGTGAGGAAAAGGGGACCACAATACACTGCCCCGCGAGCCTCCTACACTCATAACGCAGATATGGCACACTCGCCTGAAGTTCATATCAGCATATTCCACCACAACCTCAGAGTTTTGGCTGAAGTGTCTCAGACAGACCAACCTTCGGTATCTGTCGCACTGTTGATGACATTAGAGAGTTTGGTTTTCAAGCTCGTGTAGGTCGCAGTGTTCTTCACATCACTCTCATAGCGTCCTGTGCCCAGGGACACGATGCACTCCAACGGGACATCTGGCCAAAGACACTTACACTCGTGCATGGCTAATGCAGATGGGTTATTCAGAAGCAAGCCTCCATCCTGCAAAAAATTTTAAAAAGGATTCTTAAAAGCGAGACCATATGTTACAAATATGAAAAACAAAAATTGTATTTTAAGCAATTGGACATTTACTTACAGGGAAAATTGAGCAATGAATTAAACCAAACAAAAAATTATTTAAAAACAAGATATTATTGTAAAGTGAATTAATTTTATTTTCTACAGCTACAGAAAGCTGAAAACCTTGTTGTCTCATGAGGAACTTTTGTATTAAGCTTTGCTTTCCTATTTTAACAAATTCCTGGATTGCTTTGCATATTTCACTCAAAAATAATGAAATAAACTGAACTACTTTTTAAAGATAATTATCTTTATCTAGTGGCTAATATATTAATATTATAAAACAAATAGCCAGGTGTGGTAGCACACACCTGTAACCCTAGCATTCAGGAGGCTGATGTAGGAGGCTGAGGTAGGAGTTTAAGGCTAGCCTGGGCTGCATAGTGAGTTCAAGGCCAGCCCACCCTACAAAATGAGACCCTGTCTCACAACAAAAGCAAATAAAAAAGAGTTCTGCTTCTAACCAAATAATTTCAACCATTTCTCTCACAAGTCAAATATAACTAAAATAATTTTAAATTAAAATTTCACTAACAATACAATTTCATGGTATCATATCTATGATAATGCAGCATAACCTAAATAAAGTAGGTCAAACTACATTTATAAGCAGTAATTAATAACCAACATTATGTTCAAGAATTCAAAAACAGGGCCGGGGATTTAGCTCAGTGGCACCACATTTGCCTCACAAGAGCAAGAGCAAGGTCCTGAGTTCGATCCCCAGTACCAAAAAAAAAAAGGAATTCAAAAACAAATGCAAAATCTGTTGATAGTACTGTAAAATACAACAAATGTATTTAAAATTAGGGTCAAATTACAATAGAATGTATATTAAATATTAAAACATACATTATTAATATTATATATTTGATTTAAAAGCCAGAAAAATATATCTGATTTAAAATATCTTAAGTATAACTAGGTATGGGGGTGCATACCTATAATCCCAGTACTCTGGGAGGCTTAGGAAAGAGGATCACAAGTTCAACCTACACAGGGCAATGTAGTGACTTAAGTGAGGCCCTGTCTTAAAACGTAAAAAGGACCAGGGATGTAGCTCAGTACAAAGGCCCTAGGTTTAATCCCTAGTATCTTAAAAGCAAAACAAGATAAAACCAAACCAAAACCAAAACCAAAACCCAAAACAAAGAGTTTAAATGACTAGTCAGGTTGTTTTCTTGTACAGTTTTCATAAATACTCTGGATACATATCCTTTGTTGAAAGTATGATTTGCATTTTCCCTGTGTGTAGCTTGTCTCTTATTCTCTTGGCAGTATCTCTGAAGAGCAAAAGGTTTTAATTTTGATGAAGTTCAATTTATCAATTATTTTCTTTTAGATGATGAACTTAGTATAATCGTAAGAAATCTTCATATAATCCAAGGTGATAACGATTTTCTCCTATTTTCTTCTAAAAGTTTTATAGCTGGACCGGGGATTTACCTCAGTGGTTCCGCCACCTGCCTCACAAGCACAAGGACCCAAATTCAATCCCCGGTACAAAAAAATAAATGTTTTATAGCTTTCTTTTGCATGCAGAACTATATCCACTTTGAATAATCTCTGTATATAAGGTATGAGGATGAAGCTAAGGTTTTTGGTGTATGTCTATGTGTGGAACAGAAAAGGGAGAGAGAGAGAAAGAAAGATATGACCAACTGTTCCAAGACTACCCTTTCTCCACTGAATTGCTTTTTTTTTTTTGGTACCAGGGATCGAACTCAAGTCCTTGCGCTTACGGGGCACGTGGCGGAACCACTGAGCTAAATCCCCGGCCCTCTGCTGAACTGCTTTTGCATCTCTGTCAAAGATCAAAGACCATGTAAGTGTAGGCTTATTTCTGGATTCCCTGTTCTGATCCACTTATCTATGTTCGATCTTCCTGTAAATACAACACTGTTATTATTTTATCTGTGCAGTAAGTTTTTAAAATTGGGTAATATAATTACTCCAACCTTATCTTCTTTTAGAACTGTTTTAGCTATTGTAAGTCCTCTATCCTTCGGGTAAGTTTTACAACCTGGTTACATAAAAAATAATTAGTTGTGGCCTGGTCCACGCATAATTTGATAGGTTCTAGGCAGGCTCTTTCTGCTAAAAGCATACTTTACCTGTAACATTTATATGAAATTCATATTTTTTAAGGTTAATGGGTCTTAAGCTTTGAACACAACCCTTTGAAATGTAAACAAAGGCTCAGCACCAGTCATGTAAACCTTTAGCATAAGGGGCTGGAGTGTAACTCAGTCAGAACCCATGTGCACAGCAGGCACAAGGACCCGGATTCAATCTCCCAAAAGATCTTTAGCAAGACACAACTTATCAGATTCTTTCTCCAAAGACAGCAATGAACAATTTAATTTTGGAGATGGAAATGTTAAAAGAGGGATGGGATAATTTTGTGTAAAAAGTACTACCTCAAGATAAATTTTATGTTACTACTTGACTAAGGGGCAGTGACTGGAAGCTACTTAAAGAATTCCTCCTACATTACAATTTTCTAGGATACATCATATGCCTTGTAAGTACTATAATAATATTCTTCTTTTTATAGTCAGAAGCAAATGACATATCCCCATCCATCTATTCATATCTCTTAATTATAGCACTACTTTCAGTTACTGCTCAGAGTATTAACCTATAATTTATGTTCTACCTGGCTCTAAAAAGGATATGAAGTAACTTAAAATAATACATATGTCAGACATGACAGTGAAAGAGGATTTTTTTAAATGAGACTGGAAATAACTGAATATAATTATTCAAAAGATTTAGGATGAAAAAGTTGTAATAAGTATTATATTTTAGTGCTACCCTTGGCATCTTCTGAAGGACTGCAAAGAGGCAGAAATTTTGCTTGAATGTTTTTTGTTTAAACATTCAAGACTGTTCACTCTTTAGAAATTCTTATCCATCTTTTCAGTTAACTTTTGAGGGGAAAAAATATCCATTTCTTCTTCCTCAAATCTTGGAAGAATAGACTATATCATGAGACAAATGCTAAAATAGGTTCTCTCAATTCCAGAGACTATTTGAGTATTCTTATTAAATGTGCCAATTTTTCTGGAGGTCACTGACTTACATATATCCCTTTTATATCCCTTTCTCATGCTTTACATATAATTTATATAAAAGTTATTTTAGTCTGTAGCTCAAAAGAATTTGAAAGATTTATGATCAATATAAAAATGACTAGGCATGAAAAGAAATTTCACTAGTCTATATACATAAAGTGGAAAAGGTACCACTGAATTACTTGGGTTTGTTTTATGTACATACACATCTTCAATAGGACTGAATTAAATTTTAGAGCTACTTACTCTTAGATAAAGAATATAGAGCAAATGAGATCACTTCTTTTGATGTCTGGAAATGTTTGGTCCTGAAATGCAGTTACTTAGTATTTTAAACTTTCTCTGACACCTGGCATAACTACAAGTTTGTAGCAGGACAACCATCTTAAAGTAATACTTTATAAACCTTAACTATTTTATTTTAAATACATTGTCTAAATTATTTCTCCATTTATGACATGGCCAGAATAAAATAAGAATAGGGGAAAGTAGTTGTTAAAGACAGGAAGCTACATATTAAAATAAATTTTTTCATCACTAAATGAGATTTTATAAACAGAAGCATGGACTTAAAACAAGGCATGCTTACTCAGTTTTGCCAAAATTTTATAAAAATGTGACATATTTATACTAAAACTACTATATAATTCTTAGATTTTAGAAAGCAGTTAATGTCTTTAGCAGATTAAAGCACTATTAAATACAGACATAAGTTGGAAACTGTGGAAACTGAAAGACAATGAACAACAATTAATGTCTATGACAAGGAATAAAGAGCTTAAGGTATTATAAAATTTTCTGTATTTTCTTCTTTTACATAAATCATTTGTGAAAATTGTGCTAAATTTGTTACAGGAGTGATATTAATTAGGACTTATTTTAAAATATAATTTGGAGAACCTCTGTACCCAAATAAAAATGACAAGTATCTGTGCCTGTAAACAAAAATAAGTAAAATTATTTTGCCCAATAAATCTTGAAATTTATGTCAGAAAGAAACTCAATAACCAGCACTTTCTGCCATGAGGAGGTGCGAGAAAAAAAAGAGGCAAGAAGGGGAAGTGCCTTGCATAATTCAACAATGACTGATCTGACAAAGTAAAAATAGTCTGAAATGATTCCAAAGACAAAAGGAATCCTATTTTAATCTCTTCACTACAAAGATTATGATATTACTCTTGGAAAGATGAAAAGAAAATGGGACAGCTGACCATAACATTTTAGAATATATCTAAGCTATTCTAACAAAATATAAGAGAAAATAAAATTGATAAAATATTTCAGTTGTTGTAACACTGACACATGTAAATTAATATTATCCAGCAGAAAGTTTTGAAGTTTATATAGCTCATGTACAACTTATATAGGTCTATGGATAAGCTTTGAATGCCATATGAAAGTTCCTGTCAATAATGTTAGATTTTTTTCTCAATAGATATTTGAATCCCAAGTAAAGGGAGCACACATATTTCAGTGATTAGAAAGTTAAGTTTACTGATCCCATCAAATGAAACTAGTTTTAAATGAGACATCACACAAAAACTACCAGTTTAAAAGCTTTATTGATTTTATCAGTATGAATTAAAATTTCTATGGATGGTGGGAAAAACTTGATAGAGAAAAAATTTAAGTAAATGAGTTTACAGAACAGAAAAGAATTACCAGAGTAATATTCAACTTTAAAGATAATTTAACCATACATTTAGAACAGTATTTTTTTTTTCCAGTACTGGGGATCGAACTCGGGACCTTGCGCTTGTAAGGCAGGCACCGGAACCTCTGAGCTAAATCCCCTAGAATAGTATTATTACAGATAGTATCTTAGTTGTCTCTTCACAGCGGTGACTCTACTCTAATTACTTAACTTTTCTTACTTAACTTTAAGATTCCAACTTCTTATGTGTAAAACAGGAACAGTTCTGTCTCATTTGAGTACCAATGATTAAATGAGAAAACACATGCAAAGCATTAAATAAGTGTTTGGTACACAGCTAATTTAATGAGTGCTTACTATCATTTTATTGCATCATCTCCTTCAAACTATGCCCTGCAAAGCTGTCAAGCAAACCGGGTTTTGCATTTTCAGAGAAAGTATTTCATTTTTAGTTTTTATTATGTAAAAACTAGTCGTATATATTATCACATTTTTTCATCAGTGAAACTGGGCGTTTGCACTAGGCCACATCCCCAGCCCATTTTATTTTGTATTTTGTGATGAGATCTTGCTAAGGTGTCCAGGCTGGGACTGAACCTGCAATCTTCTTGACTCCGTCTCCCAGAGTGCAGGGTTACGGATGTGCGCCACCATGCCGGGCTTTGAACTGCACACTTTTGGACATACAGACCTAACAATGAAGAGGGCTTCTGCGCTGATCCTTGTGAAGCTGATGGGCATTTAACAGTAGCCGACTCGTTTAATCACGTAAAAGTTAACAGTTAGCCACGTGAGTCTACTTACTTGATGAAGATCGTTTCCCAATGCATACTCTGCAAAGTAGCCTGGAGCAGCAGAAGAGGCTCTAATGGCCTGCCACATTTTATATTGACATCCTCCCAAATAATGAGAGTTGATTCCGGGAAAATGACCATAGTTTCTGAACACAAAAGCTTTGGGTGTTATCCCTCTGTTTACTATGGTGCTTACAGCAGCTACCTAGTAAATTAAAAAGTAAACAAGACCACTGTAACAACAATATTTAGGATCTGCAGAAATTAAATACTATTTAGTAGTATGAATGAACAATCTTCACCTCTCCAACAAGATCAATGTGTAACACAGGTATTTTTTATGGACAATACACATAAGGATAGAGACAATTCTGAGAAATGTACTAGAAAAGAACAATAATGATATATCTGACTACATAGTTTGATTTAAAAGGAACATATTTCTAGATCTTTATGACACCGTAGTTTTTATTGTTACTAAAGATGAATAATATATGTATTTTTACTATTTTCACAATACATCATTTTCAAGCAAATCTTTGTTTCTGTGTTCTTTTAAACCACTATGATTTTATTCAAGCTAAAATATAATACTATGCAAACTCTCAGGGCTCTCAAGTCATAGTTATTAAAAGCTTGGTAGCTGGCTAATTTTATTAAGAAACTTTAACATCAATCATTCCAGGTCTCAGATTTATTTGCTGTCCACTGAGTTTAAATAAAACGTGCCATTATTTATTATGATCTGTAATATGAACTTAAGCAGACAAGTACTGAGGCCAAAGTTTTCAGTATCATGTGCCAAGCCCTACCACAGATCTGTTTGCTTTGCTATTTATTGAACAAAGGTTACATCCTAAATTCCTGTAAGTTATTCATCTGTATCCCTAGGCCACTATGGACAAGAGTTGGTCAAACATTAAATACAGGTCTTTACATATCTGGCACAGACTATAGATAAAATTAAGAAATGTATGGGGTGTTGCTTTCATACATTTTATATGATGAAGTACTTTTTGAAGTGATTAAAATTTCACCATATTCACAATATTTTTATTTAAAGGTGATAACTTCTGTAATTGGAAGCAAGCAAGCAGAGTCCAGCAGATACAGGGGAAAATACAAGAGGTGAACCATGCATCCTAGGGTCCCTTCCAAAAGAGCTGAGTCACCCTTTATCAGGGCCTGCGAGGTCCCATGAGTGGCAGGATCTACCCACCACCCCAGCCTCGTCCCACATGCTGCCCATGGATCCTTGACTCCAGTCTTCAAAACTCTTTCAGTTCCTGGAATTCTCCATGGTTCCTCCTACACAAGCCATTCTCTCTGTCCCTTTGCCAGCAATGTCCCTACTCCTCAGCCTTCACAGTGATTCTCACACAGTGGCTTTGCATGGCACTTATTTCAGGAAGTCCTATCTTGTCTGTGTGATTTCATCAATAGCTACATCAGCTTACAGGGCTGTGAACTCCATGTGTGCATTTGCTCACTATGTATCCAACGGGCCTAGCACAGTGGGTGCATAGTATCTGCAGAACGAATGAAAGCATGAAAATGGCAGTTAAACTGCAACAGGAAGAGCTGTATTTTCTTTGGTTTTTCATTACTGCAGCTTGTCATCCAAGAAGAAATACAAGATGCAGAAGATTCCGAGGCATGTAAATTATGTTCCTTAAGCAAATAAGTATTGTTTTAAAAAACAGAACTCAAACAGTACTCAGATCATCAGGTTTCAAATAAATAAATGAAAAGTCACACTGAGACATATCTTTAAAACTGGGATTCTATTTGTACATTAATACAACATATATATCAATGGTACATAAAATTTCTCTTTAAAAATCTAGGGGAAGAAATGTAGTAATCTTCCTTAAATTACTAGATTTGATTAAAATAATTCTCTATATTCAGTTCTAGACTTTCTTAAACTTCTGTGAGATTTTTTACTGGATAGAGAAAAGATCTAATCAACACATCCCATATCTTCACAGAATGATACAATATGTAAAGAATTAATAAAATCTATCAGGTGAAATTCCTAAGACTTGTTCTCCTTAATAAGAAGATCTCAGAGTAAGTGCTTTCACCAGACCTTTTTCCAAATGTTACATTTAGGAGACTCCAAACATACCTTAGGACATGCAGGGTTTCTTGCCGTTTCAATCATTAGTGCAGATCCCATTCTATCCCTTTATTAAATGAGAAGAAAAAAATTGTATCAAAGTGGTTTTATCTCTTAACAATTAGGGAACATACACTGTGTAGTAACTGCTTGCCTATGGCTGTGTCATAGTGCTATGAGAGTCAAAAAAGGAATATAACAATCTCCTCTAAGGATCTCATAACCCAATTAATTCATGTGAAACAATATGCAGTTAATTTATTAATCTCTGACCCAAACTGCAAATGTCAATAGTTCTGAGGTGGATCAATCAATATAGGCTGCAGTAACCAAAAAAAGATATATAGATGCACACTCTCAGTCTGAGAAAGGCACCAAAAGACATCAAGGAAACATACTGAAAGCCAGCATATTTATGGTAAAGAAATAAAAGCAGAATAAATCTATTGTTTCCAGGGCCCTACTGACAGGATGAAGAAGTTGTGTTAAGACCACAAATGTATGCAGACTAAAGCTACCTAAAAACCAAGTCAAGACATTCAGACCTCAACCCTACTTTAATACAGAGGACATACAACTACTGTATGTCCAGGGAGGCAATGTAGAACATGTAGGTATAGAGTCGATGTCTTCAAAACACTGCTTTTATACTCATCTGAGTTGGCATTTGAATCACTGCAACAGTCCAGAAATTGGACAGTAGTTTTAACAACTGCATTATAAGGGAATTTAATTTCAATGAAGTTTTTCTTTCAAATTTAAAAATCACTTTTTCCTGTATTGAACATAAAGACTATGGTTTTAATAAGCTTCTTCTTGAGTAAAGCTATTTTTCTAATGCCATTCTCACACAATAGTCATGTTTTTCAGCTAGCATGCTAGCGAATTTGACATGAAGGTAATATTTACAAATTGTTTAGAGATCTACCCTTTATAAGCTTTTCTAAATATCAGTATAATACTCAGGCAATGTTTTTCAATAGACAAGATTCTTATCTTTCCCAACCTCTTCTTCTTTAAAACAACAAAAAGCAGATTTATAAAATAGGATAGTGAACAATCATTAAAACATGTTTTAAAAATATTAATGACATAAGAGATAATTTGCAATAAACATCAAATAAAAATGCAGGATAGCAAACTACATGTGCATTATCACTCCGATTTTTTTCCCCATTAAGTTTATTGGTACATTTTAGGTATAAAATAGTTACATTCATCATTGGGATCTTGTACCATTACATGAGTATCTTG
>NW_004624739.1:21230888-21270205 GCF_000247695.1 Heterocephalus glaber | reverse complement strand
TATGAAAATAGATAGAAATTTGTTTAACAAAACAAACTATTAGAAGTCAGATCTGGCAGTATGTAGAAAGTGGTTTTGTTATAGGGACAGCAGTATCACCCTGATTTTTAAAGTGAATGATTACATAGACACAACACACACACACACACACCACACACACACACCACACACACACACATTTATTAGTAGGAAATTCTAGACAGAAATGTCAATAGTGGTTTAGTTCCTAGTGGGACTATAGGTTACTTTCATTGTTATATATTCTCTATTTTCATATGATAAATATTTTTAAAAGACATCAATATTTGAACCAATAAATATGCTTCTTATCAATATTGGTATATTCTGAAATGTGGGTAGAAATCTAAAGTTTCCCATCATAGCACTGTTCATAAACACTAAACCTTAAGAACAATATAAATGTCCATAAATATCCTTAGTGGAAATGGTTAAGAAAATATAGTACCACAACTGGAATGTAGTGTAGTCTTTAAAAATATGTCAAGAGATCTTTTAAAAGTTGGGAAAAAAAGGGAAATGATATAAATTTACAACTATAATTTTAGCTATACAAAACATATATACACATGCATATAATCTTGACAAAACCAGAAGGAGATCTACTCACTGCAAGATCTATAGCTTTGAGCAATAGGATCATGGTTGATTTTAAGTTTCTACTTTATGGTTATATTTTTGGCTTTGTAGTATTTGGAAAGAATTTTAAAATTATAAAATGTTTTAGAACATGAGAGAAAGCTGTAACATGTTAAATAAAAACAACAGTACGCAAATATTGTCTATGTACAATACAATCTCATATTTTAAAAACACAATATTGACTTTTACTTGCACATCTCACATCTGTGAACCCAAGGTCCTATGACTAGAATATGACTCATCAAAATAGTAACAGTAGTTATTTCCAATTCATGGGATTAATAAATTAATGTTCTCTGAATTTTTAAAATTATACACATACATAATAGTAACTTTTTTTGGTTTTTGAGACAGTGTCTCACTAGTCCAAGTTGGCCTCAAACTCAGAGCAATTCCCCTGCCTCAGCCTACTGACTGCTAGGATTACAGGTGTGCACCACCATGCCCAGTTAGTAAGAACATTTCTCTTGTTTTGTTTTTTTTTGGTACTGGGGATCGAACTTGAGACCTTGCACTTGTGAGGCAGGAAGTGGCACCACTGAGCTAAATCCCCGGCCCCAAGAACATTTTTTAAAAAGAACAATAACTTACTTAAGAATCTTTTCCCATGTTTGACTGTCATAAAATGCATGGCTCCAACTCATTTTGACTGTGCCAACAATGACGTTCTGTGAAAATACATCTGATCCTAATTTTCGATACAGTTCCTCACATTCATCCAACGGCATATGAAACAATCCCAACATGAAAGCTAATACGGCACCTGAGAGAAAAGATTGTTAGTTTTTATCAGCACCGATGTTACCTACACTTCTGAATATAAGATCTCCTGAGTTACTGACCTGGCTTAAATTCTAGCTATCTCACCTAGAACAGATTACTTAATTTCTCAGAGCCCCAATTTTTTCATTTGTAAAATGGGCATAAAGATCTAGCTCCCAGCCGGGTGTGATGGCGCATGCCTGTAATCCTAGCACTCAGGAGGCTGAGGCAGGAGGATCACTGCAAGTTCGAGGCCAGCCTGAGCTACGTAGTGCATTCAAGGCCAGCCTGAATTAGAGTGGGACCCTGTCTCAAAAAAAGAAAAAAAAAAAGATCAAGCACCCTACTTAACATTATCTATCTTTTATTTTAATCTTTAACTTTGGGTTTGTCATATAACAGGAACTATGCACTATTTAAGCTTGTGTGTCTGATTTATCTCACTTACCATTAGGGAAGGGACAGGGAGGAGAGGGAAAGGGGATGAAAAAAACCCAAGATATGTCATGTCCATGCACAAACTCCACACAAGGAATGTAAACATTATGTACTGCAAAGATGCACTAATAAAAATAAAATGGGGATAAATAATAACTAAAATGTGTAAGTTCTTTGTACCCAGCTAACACATGTAAAAAGTTTTACTGGGTCCCAAAAAGGTCTAAATAAATGCTAGCCCCAAGATGATGATGATAATTTTAAAATATTTTAAAATGTTGCTTACGCTAAATTAAATAATATATAAGACTGAGACCACGGTAGAAAATGGCCCAACATTAATAAATTACTTAGTTTTAGTCAGAGAATACAGTATATTAAAAACTCACCAATTTATTAAGCAATTATTACTTCAGGTTGGTCCTAGAACCGATGTAATTAAAGAAACTGGTTACTCTGGGATGTCCTTTTAAATACTTATCTCATATACTAGCTGTAATGGGTAGGACACACTGCCATCTAGTGGGTCTAACTGGTCTAACCCTGCAGGAAGAGAAGAGAGCTTTGGGGAATGGAGAGCCCGCAAAGGCGGGCTCATTATTTCCACCAAACCTAAGATGGCAACAAAACACAAGGGAAAAATAAGAAATCACTACCATAATGTCTAAATGTTTAACTTATTTTATTATAATTGGTATTCCAGTAAAAGATCAGGCAGGTTATGTTTTAAAAATATACTGTTATGGCATAACTATATAATTGGGATTTTTTTTAATTTGTAGAAATTTTCTAATTGACACAACAAATAACTTGCAAATAAGTTATTTGTTTTTAAATAGACCTACTATAAAGATGCACAGATATTTAAAAAACTGAATTTTATTACCAGTGAGATATTACTTTAAACTTATACTATACTAACCACAGGTGCAAACAAATAGAGTATAAAAAAAGGAAAAAAGGAAAAGAAAGTTACCATACAAGTTAACATCAGTGAAAACAAGGCACAATGAAAAAGATAAATACAGAAATGTACATTTTACATAACTGATCCTTCACTTCATAAATGAATCTTTGAGTTGAGATTCTCTTTACTGACCTTTCACCTAACCATGGAGCCAAAGCAAGAAGTTAGCTTCTAATATGTTTAAATGTTTGAATTCCCAGGGCCATTCCAAATTTAAGAGAAATGATCAGGATAATATTTCCAAAAGAACACTGTAGTATTAGGAAATGTCTCTTTAAGAAGTTTCCAGGGCCAGGGGTTTAGCTCAGTGGCACCGTGCCTGCCTCGCAAGTGCAAAGTCCTGAGTTTGATTCCCCATACAAAAAAAAAGTTTCCAGAGTTAAAATCAACTTAGGATCTATGTATCATTTTCCTATTTTGAGAGTCACATTTTCAACATATTAAAATAGCTGAAGATCCTCTGTAGAGAAATCTGGTCTACTTGCTTTAATCCAACATTTTCTATTCTGAGAAAGTAGTGCTACAGTGATCCCTTACACCAATGGATTCCTCGGGTTTTAAAATCATCCCTAAATGGAGCAGTTGCTCCATTTAGTCATGACAACTGAGCATCAATTAACATGCTTTTTGGGAATATCTGTCATATTCAAAACTAATGATGTAGAGAAATCATTTGATTGTTTGTAATGCCCTTCAGAACTACTACTGTAATTTAACAGAAGAAGAAAAAGAAATAGGTATAAAATCTATGAAGTGTAAATGAATGTCAAGTGAGAAACTCAAGTCAAACAGTAAAACTCAAAGTAACAATCATGCTAAATTCTTTAACTTTTTTTTTTTTTTTTTTGGTACTGGGGATTCAACACAGGTCCTTATGCTTGTGAGGCAGGCGGAGGAACTGCTGAGCTAAATCCCTGGCCTTAAATTCTTTCTATACAAAACAAAATCTTATTATATGTAATCACTAGCAATATATAAAAGTAGCTTTCTAAAAACGATTCTCAAATTTACCAATTTAGATTCCAGTTTCAAATGACCACATAAAAATGATGTATGAAGCAATTTCCTCATTGAGAGACACCCCTCACAAAAGAGTGAAACCTTATCCATTTTAGATTTTTCTATTGGTTCAAATACAGTGAGTACTTTTCTTCCTTTTATTTCAACACTGTCTTTACAATGACAATTCCATAACACAATAGTAATTTGTCTCACCAATGTGGCTTAATGAAAACATACTATAAAAGTACATTAAAAATCTATTTCTGAATGTTAATCACAGTAAACATTTTAAAAAGTTCATTAAACAAACCAAAGGATGATCATTATAAAAACGGGAAATACCCATCATTTCAGAAAATGACCCATGATATTAAGTCCAACTGTTAATGTTTTATTCCTTAATGTGCTGCTAGAATGCACCACTTCTGTGTTGTTAATAAAATTACCTGTGCTTACACCACAAATGTAGTCAAAGAGCTGATGAACTGGCTTCTGAGTTAGTTCAACTAATTTCCGCAGTGTCTGAAGAGCAACCACACCCCTGTAGAAAAGATTAAATGTAAAGTGGGAACTCCTGTTTCAAGGAATATCAATTCAAGTTACTGAATCAAACAATTCTATAAATTGCTTTTGTAGCTTATACGCTAACATGAAAACTAGTAATATAAATTAGCACTGCCTGACCAAAAATGAGAATCACTGTTGAAAATCCAGAACCTACATGATATAAAACCTGTGCAATGGGAGTACATTTAAAAATTTAAATTAGTATCTTTAAAAATACTAATACAACAATGTGCAGATGTATTTTTAAAAAACATCTCAACTCTAGGCAGGCATGGTGGTGCATGTTACATTCAGGAGGCTGAGGCAACAGGATCGCTGTGCCCAGCCTGGGCTAAATAGTCATCAGTTCAAGGCCAGCCTGAACTACATAGTGAGACCCTGTCTCAAAACAAACAAACAAACAAACTCAACTCTAGAACACATTTAAAACTTCTTGTTAGATTTGGGATGACAGTCACTGGTTTCTTCTCTTATCAATATACTTGGTCACCTATGCTTCTATGTATTTGTGTCCTGTATGTTTCACTAGTCACATATTTAAGTTCCTATTTAGTCACTTCTAAAAATTCAATAAACTTAGGCTATTAGGGCATATTAATTAATGCTGCTGACTTTGATAATTTCTAGAACTTTGCCTAAGATAGTAAATAGCTTCATGAGAGAATGCGAAAAGATGAAAAGTCCTTGAGATGTAGGGGTGTTATCATGTGGACAATTCTTAAAGAGGAAACAATGAAAAATTCCATTTCCAATACAAAAAGTGAGGCAGGTCAGTTCTACAATACAATGTTACATGGCGCCATAAAATAAAATTCAGAACTTTAAATTATTTTAAAGTCATCAAGAAATATTCTAAGAATAAAGTAAAAAACTAAAGACAGTGATTTTTTTTTTTTATGGTAACAAAGAATGTGAATTTGAGAATAAGATGGCCTATGAGAAACATTATTAATTCAAAGTGGTACATGAAGAATTAAAGATAATACCAAATAAAATATTTAACAATGTGATCTCTATGATTTTTTCTGTATATATCACACAGAAAACATTTGATGAAAATATTAAAATAATCTTGAAGTTTTTAGCTATGTTTTTTTTTTCTTTTTTTGGTACCGGGGATCGAACCCAACTTGGAATCTTGCGCTTGCGAGGCAGGCAGCGGCACCACTGAGCTAAATCCCCAGCCCCCATTTTTTTCTTTTTTTGTTTACCTGAGTTTTTCTAACCACTTACATAATCGGGGAAAAACTTATTTTAAAATGAAATATTTATAAGTTAATTCAAATATATATATATACATAGTTACCAGGTTGATACTATTTGCCTAACACTTTCTCCAAGGTTGTTACACACTTGTCCCCACACACATCTATTACATGGTTTCTTTTACTCAGAGCCCTCATACCTTCCTGCCTTCCACACAAACCTCCCCCTGTGGCTGCTTGTTTGCATTTCCTCAACAGCAGCACCTGTGACTCTGGGCTGGCTAACTCTTTGCTTCAGGGAGACGGTCTATGCATCACAGGGTGTTCAGCAACTGCGCTCGTCAAATGAGATGTCAGTGGATGTCCTCCAGTGTGACAACAAAACATGTCTCCAGACAACGCCAAGTGTCCTCCATGGGATAACATTACCTCCACTAGAGGATCACTCGTCCAAACTTAGCTTCATCCTAACACACTCCTACATTTTCCTAAATTTCTTCCCCCTATGACTAATAAAACTCTTATTCTATAAGATTATATATTTATTAGTCACAAATGTCTTTTCACCATATCTCTCACTTTAGCTATCTGAATGTCCTTCAATATCCTTTTTTCTATACTTAAATATTTCTTTTAAAAAAAATTAGTCATGATCATTCTTTAAAATACCACTATCAGACTCTATTCTTTTACTTTTATAATCACAGTTCTCATTACTACTCAATAAATTTCCCAAGTTATTTTCTCCTCGAGAATGCAAAAGAGGATTCTTCCTGCTCCTTGGAAAAATGCCTTACTCATTTAACTACCACTTTCCCTACTTCTTGTCATAAGGAACTGATTCTATTAACTATAATGATTTTCTCCGATTTGTTACCATTTAATACAACACATGGGTGATGCATACCTTCTTGGATTATTTCACTTCCCTAAGAAATATCTACCGAGATCTAAGATGCTGGCTTTTTGCCATTTGAATACTTCTATGCAGAAGCATGTAACCTTACATCTAACATGCCTAAACTAAGAACTCTTTCCCAACACCATTCACCTCCTGTCTCTGTAATTCTGTCCCAGTCACCCACAGAGTTTATACTTAGAATGATCTTGATCTGTTTCTAGTGTATCTGGTCTCCCTTTTTCTTCAAAAAAAATTTTTGTGTTATCTTTCCTTCCTCCTGCAAAATTCCCATTGCCAGCATTCTAGTACTTTAGTAGATTTTTAAATAGCCTCTTATCACTCAATCCTTCTTTCACATTAGTGTCACACTGTAAAGGACTTGAGTGACAGGTAAGACTGGGGAATTTAACAAAAGATAAGGGTAGTACTTGGCATAGAGAAGCCTGGCTGGCAAGGTAGGTCTAGAGAACAAAAGCAGAGAAGGTAAAGCAAAGAACAGTAGGCAAGGCACACCCGATACACCTCAAGGGTCAGGGCAGAGATGGCAGGAACTAAAGCCCAAGCTGGAAACTATGAGAGGAAAGTTCCAAAAAACCAAGCCATCAATCTAAGTAACACAATGGCAGAAATCTGATAAACTATGACAGAGTAAGCATGGATAGTCTGCCAGAAGTAAAAATGAAGACTGATGGTGACATTATCTCCAGAGAAAGAATGCATTTATTTCTGGTAAAGTACCCAAACACAAGGGGCAAGGAAGTTATTGATATGGACTCTTGTGAGAGCCATCACCTCATTAAGTGACTAGATAACTAATATGGTTAAGATAAATGTAACCAAAAAAAGCTAAAGTTATAAAACATTGCCAAGATTTTAAGAGAATAATAGTTGAAGCTTCTAAACTAACAAAAAGGTCTAAAAAAGGTCAAACTAAGATATAAACAAAATCAAAAAAAGGTGATTCAAGCATATGTTATTTGCTTAGACTTGAAGTTACAAATTTTAAAAATGATTTCATGTTTCATTTTAAAAATCTGATTTTATGATGATACAATTTAATCAAGTCTGTTTTTGAAGAATCACTAAAGCTTGAATTGCATCTGTAGTTGTTAAAGATAATGTTTCTAACCTTACCTTGTTCCTCCACCATCAATTGTGAGAATTCGGATTCCTCTCCCTTTCACTGGGTCCACATAACCAATTAAGGCCAAAATTTCTCTAACTGCAGCCTGAAGAGTTTCATCTTTAACTTGTCTCAGTCGTAATAAATATGGTATAATTCTTTCCTATATTGAGAGGAACAATATTTTTGTTGCTTTTGACAATCAAGAATGAAACTGTATGATTAAATTGGGGTTTTTTTGGTCTTTTTTTTGGTATCAGGGATCTAACTCGGGTCCTTACACTTGCAGGGCAGGCAGCAGACTGTACGATTAAATTTAACTAATACAAGTAGGTCATGAAAATTTTAGGCTTTCAAACATGAAAAGATCATGAAATTAAAAATAGCACTGGTGCTGGGCATGGTGGTACATGCCTGTAATCCCAGCACTCAGGAGGTTGAGGCAGGAGGATTGCTCCAAGCACGAGGCTGGCCTGGGCCACATAGTAAGTCCAATGACAGCCTGAACTACAGTGAGACCCTGTCTCAAAAAAAAAAAAAAAGAAGAAGAAGAAAAATAAATTTAAAAAAATAAAAGAAACTAGCATTGGCTTCATATATGAATTTTATCTCCTGGTTTTTTTTTGTTGTTTTTTTTTTTTTTGGTGCCGGGGATCGAACTTGGGTTCTTGCGCTTGCGCAGCAGATGGAAAAACCACTGAGCTAAATCCCCAGCCCTCTCCTGTATTAACAGAGTAGTTATATAGTATAAAAACTTACATTACAATTAAGAAAAACAGGCAATTCAATTAATATACTGACACTCCTATTTTACAAATGTTTAACCTCAAAATACAGGTATTAGTATTAGCATCATTTATATCATAGAAAAGGAATCTATTAGAATAATGTACATCATAGAATAAATGGAGCAATTATTGAATATACAATTACATGTATGATAAAAAACACAAACATTTTCAACTAAAAACAAAGGCCTTGCCATTTCCATTTATTAGTATTTTTAGTCCAAGGCAAAACCTGATTAAGTAAATCAGAAATTACCTTGACCGCTACTCCTTTTCCTTCAGGAAATTCTAGAAGATGAAAAGTCAGTTCTTCAACCCTAGTAATGCAGAGCTTTGGGTCTGCTGTTCTTCTTAATGCCTGAACTAACGCCCGGGTTCTATTATCAATACTCACTCTTGCAATAATCTACAAAGACACATTAAATATACGTGATTAGGACATGACACTGTTTTACCAAATGGTTAATGCTTCATTAGAATATGAAACTTATAAATTTGACAAAATTAATACAACTTAAAACCATACTGAATAACAACTTGCCTTTTCTCGTTGAAGAGATAAATGCTTTTTCTCCTCTGCATTTTTGTCCTTGCTGACAGCCTGCTCAGTTTTAGCAGGCTCTTCTTGTTCTTCTGACTGACTCTTGGAGTCACACTTTAATTTGGGGACTAGTCCACCAATATAGCCACCTACTAAGGCCTGAACACCTTCTGTGGGCCGAGAAAGAAAGTTAGCGATGCTCTGTTTAGTGGACACTGGGAGAACCTCCGGCACCCCACTTGGACTTGCAGGCTTGGCCAAGGTTCCTGTGGAAGACTGTGAGCCCAACTCATTAGTCTGGGGGCCAGGACCTCGAGAACTGGGTTTCCCTTCTTCAACCTTCTCAGTTTTGAGTTCTGCTTTATCCTGAAAATGTTTATTTTCCTTTGTTTGAGACATTTTTTCCTCACACTTGAAGTATGAATTAATATGATTTGATAAAAAGTAGAACGATTCTCCAAATTTTGTGGTTATACTACTTGTGTAACGAAAAAGGCTTTGTTTACCTGTATCTGCTTTATCTACTAAGTGACTTTTCTCTTCTGCAAAAGGACTCTTTTCTGTTGATCTGTCACTGTATTTCTTCAGAAATGTGATGGCTTGTTTAGTATTTTTCTGTTTCAACCAGCCACTATCTGATACTTTTCTTAATATTGGAAAATTTGGCTTAAATTGAGCTAAACGTGAAATCATTTCATTTTGACTGCCAAAAACAGCCTTTGAAACAGAATTCAAAGTACTTTTAATTCGGGACAAACGAATGGTCACTTTTGTAAGTCCCTTGGGAGCAGAAGTGCTACGTTTCCAAATGCTAACATGGTTGCGTGGAAAATAACAGTGCTTACTGTAAGAATATGCTTCACTTCTGGCCCATTTACATTTTATTCTGCTTGTATGAAAACCTCTTTGTAGACTGATATGGCTTATCCTCCAGTAATGTCTAGGTGAACACACAAAATGCAGCTGCTTGCTTCTCTGCTTTCCACAAAGACTTCTTGCATTACTAAGGAGGTAAATATATATATCTATGGTCAAATTAATAGACATAACTTAAAAATCATTTATTTTCTATGTGACATTTTCTCACTTCATTCCTCAATGCTTCACTTATGAAAAGAAGGAGTCATGGTCTTACCTAAAATGGAAAAAAAGAAAAGAAAAAGAAAAAATAATTAGGATTCAAGTTAAAATCAAAATTGGGTAAAATATAAAATACAAGGATATCTGAACTACATTTAGCAAACTGTCTCAAAAAAAGATTATTTCAATATGGCTACATAGATTTCATTTTTAAATAGAAAATAATTCACCTTTCAGTGTACAAGTCAAAAAGAAAAACCGAGCAGTATTGAGGAGGGATAAAAAAATCAAGACAGGCAGAAAAATGACAAGGTAAATCCTAATTTCACTTTTAAGACTACAACTTTGGGACAATCAAAGTTACTCAAGGTCATCCATATCTGTGCTCCCTAGGCCTATTTATGCCTCTTTTCTTCTGGGCCTATCACACCCCAAATCCCTTAAAGATACTTTAAACTCCTGCATTAACTAAGGTGATAAAGTAAAGGGCAGAAACTTGACCTTAAAATAGGCAGATTTACAGGCATCTTAATCTTAGTTCACTCATCTTTCTTTTTAAAAATTTTTATCAGGATATGTTTGCAGTACATAATGATTACACTCGTTTTATAAAAAAATGCAACTGACTGGGCCATGCATTCTTCCCATAAATGGGCCATCCTTTTACCTGTAAAAGAAGCTATTTCTTTCTTTTTTTTTTTTTTGGTTCTGGGGATCGAACTCAGGTCCTTGCGCTTGCACAGCAGGTGGCGAAACCACTGAGCTAAATCCCTGGCCCTGAAAGAAGCTATTTCTGCCTGTGCGTGGGCCATCTTTTTTTCCTGTAAACCAAGCCCAAATTTTCTAAAGATTCTATTCACAAAAAACCTTGAACAAAATATTAGCAAATCAAATCTAACAATGTATCAAAAGAATTATACTATGATCAAGTGGAATTTACCTCAGGTATACAGACTAGTTATATGAAAATGAACAAACATAATTTACTACATCAATGAGCTAAAAAAAAAAAAAGAACAATCATGATCCTATCAATAGCTGCAGAAAAAGCATTTGACAAAATCCAACACTCATTCATTGTTAAAAACTCTCGTAAACTGGAAATACAAGGGAACTGATACAGTATACCAAAAAAAAACCCCCCACCGGAAAAGAATAAAATCCTATAGCCACTATCATACTTAGTGAAAACTAAAAGCTTTCTCACTCAGATGAAGAGTAAGTCAACATGTCCCTCTTACCATTGCTTTTTATCATTGTATTGGAAGTCCTACCTAATACATGAAGACATGAAAAGGAAATAAAAGGTATACAAATGGGAAGAATGAAACAAAAACTTTGTTTAGTTGTAGACAACACAACTGCCCATACAGAAAATACAAAAGAAGCTGGGCATGGTGGTAATCCCAGCACTCAGGAGGCTGAGGCAGGAGGATGGCTGTGAGTTCCAGGACAGCCTGGGCTACACAGTGACTTCAACACCAGCCTGAACTACATAGTGAGTCCTGTCTCAAAAAAAAAAAAAAAAAAAAAAAGAACTGACATCTAAAACATACAAAGCATACTTAAATAAGCATATAAAAAATGAACCATATAACACAGCCTCAAGAAAATGCAAATTCAAACACCAGCGTGATACCACTATACACCTATTAGAAAGGCCAGAAATCAGGGTGCTGACACCACCAAGTACTAGGGAGGATATGGAGGAACAGGAACCCTTACTGATTGCTGACCGAGTACAAAATGGTGCAGCCGTTGTGGAGAACAGCGTGGCAGTTTCTTTTAAAACTAAACATGCTTTTATCATATGATCCAGTAATTGTACTCCTTGGTATTTACCCAAAGGATTTGAAGACTTACGTCCACACTTATGTCTTGTATGTGAATGTTTTTTAACAGCTTTATTCATAAATGTTAAACTTGGAAGCAACCAAGAGGCCCCTTGGTATGTGAATGCACAAATTGGGGCACAGTATCCCCTCCTGTGCACAGGGTATACATTTCAAGACTCCCAGTGCATCCCTGAAACTACAGATAGTATGAACCCTATATACACTATGTCTTTTCCTATACACATTGTAAGTGGAACATACAGTGGAACATCCAGTGGTAAAAAGAAATAAGCTATCAATACATGGAAAGACATGGAGGAAACTTAAATGCATATTACTATGTGAAGAAGCCCAACAGAAAGACTACATATTGGGCTGGGGATTTATTAGCTCAGTGGTTCCACTGCCTGCCTCGCAAGCTCAAGGTCCCAAGTTCGATCCCCAGTACCCCTCCCCCCAAAAAGACTACATATTGTATGTCTTGGTCTATTTGGGCCACTACAACAAAATACTATAGTTCTGGAAGCTGGGAAGTCCAAGATTAAGTCACTGGCACTAGCAGGTTTAGTCTCTGGCTAGGGATCGCTTTCTAGTTCATAGACGATGTTTCCACTTGTGTCTTCACTTGGAAGAAGGAACTAGTTAGCTCTTGAGTCTTTTTTCAAAAAGGGCATTAATCCTATTCATGACCTTATCACCGCCCAAAGGCTCGACTGCCTAATACCTTCACCTTAAATGTTAGGATTTCAACATAGGTTTTGGGGACACAAACAGACCATAACAGTAAGATTCCAAACATAGGACATTCTCAAACAGTTAAAAGCATAAGGACAAGCCAGGCATGGTGGCACACACCTGTATTCCTAGCACTTGAGTGGCTGAGTCAGGAGGATCACCATGAGTTCAAGGCCAACCTGGGCTACACAGTGAGTTCAAGCCCAGCCTAAACTACATAATAGACCTTGTATCAAAAAACCAACTCCCCCCAAAGCAGCAATTTAAGAAATTCATCTTGTGTAAAGATGAGAAGGGAAGTAGATAACAGTAAAATTACAAGCAAACAAAAAAGCATGTAGGAAAGCACACAGAGTATGTTCAGAAATTGTAAATTAGTACATATAGTTTTACTGCAGGACCTAAAAAGATATGAGGAAATGGTATAAGATGATACTGAGAAAGACAGAACCAAGAACTCAGAATTACTGAGAATATGACACTAGGAATTAAAATCTCCTTTCTCAACTGCATATGCCAATATTATTTTGAAACACTCAACTGTACGAGGGAAGGAGATAAAAGGTGCAAACCTGTCTGCCTTCTTGGCTCTTCTGAGCTTTTCAGGGCTTGCAGACAATGTCAAGAGCCTAAATTAAAAGCCCCGCAATCCCCACCACACAGAAATACTTCACGGCCTGGCACAGTACATGCCTGTAATCCTAGCACCTGGGAGGCAGACATGGAGGATCACCCCGAGTTTGAGGCCAGCCTGAACTATATAGCAAGAACCTGTCTCAAAACCAAGACAGAGAGAGACAGACAGACAGACAGAGAGAGAGAGAGAGAGAGAGAGAGAGAGAGGATGTTCTTCATAAAATAGAGTTAAAGTCCCTGTGGTCCTTGTAGATAAACAGCCATGCTCAAAACCAATAGAAAGAAATCTACAAACTGAACTTCAGGCAAGGATCTACAGTCATACCACCCTCATGGTGCCATGCAAATGAAAACTGCTCAGATCTGGTGAACTACATGGAACCCCAGCACTCAACTGAAACCACCAAGTAAGGACACTGCCAAAGCCCAGGGCAATGGGACTCCCACACCAAGCAAGGACAATGAACATTAACTCAGAAAGATTACAAAACATGCAAGGAAATGAACCATCACCTAGACTGACAATAAGCAAATACAGCAGCAGGAAAATGTGTAACCAAGATTTAGAAATAAAAATTTTCTGTTGCCCGCCTCCCAAGCGCAAGGTCCTGAGTTCGATCCCTGGTACCAAAAAAAAAAAAGAAATAAAAATTAAGCGGGTCTAAGATGTTCAAAGACACAACGGAAGAAACTTAAGACAAATTTAAGGAGGGCTGGGGATTTAGCTCAGTGGTTCTGCCGCCTGTCTCGCAAGCACAAGGACTGGAGTTCAGTCCCCGGTACCAAAAAAAAGACAAATTTAAGGGAATAGTATTACATAATGATAAAAAGGGACATTAATAACTAATACAATGTCATCAGAATGAGAAGTGCCATGAATTAAAGCAAGAGGTAGGTTATTTTAGATGTATGGTCAAAAGTGGTAAACCGGGCCAGGGATTTAGCTCAGTGGCACCGCACCTGCCTGGCAAGTGCAAGGTCCTGAGTTCGATCCCCAGTACTGGAAAAAAAAAGTGGTGAACTGACATTTTAGTGAAGATCTGAATCAAGCGAGGAAGCAAATTATTAATGAGAAATTAATAGCAAATTATTAAATTATCAAGAATCTGAGGAAAAAATTCTAGGCAGAGGGAAACTGAGCAACTCTGGAGACAGAAATGAGCTTTTTATATTCAGAACATTAAGGACAAGGTGACTGAACAGGTCCAAGACTGAAGCTGAAGATAGCACTGTTAAGCCTACACAATGATAAAGGACTGCCTTGTTTCAAAAAGACACCAACATCAGAGGGGAAATGTGGGATGGGCCTGTAATTTCAGCACTCTGGGAGGCTGAGGCAGGAAGAATGCCAAATTCAAACCCAGACCGGGCAATTTAGGAACTCAGACCACGTCTCAGATAAAAATTTAGAAAGGGATAGGAATGTAGCTCAGTGTGAAGGTCCTGGGTTCAATCCTTAGTACTGCCAAAAAACAAAAAAAAGAAAAAGGGGGAAAAATATATACACACACAATCATTATGACTAATTATGCATACATCTATCAATCTTGCACTGAAATATAGAATATAAAACCCCAAAATGGGAACCACTACAGGAAGATAATTTTATGATCAAATTGAAAGATTTTAATATACTCCTTTCAAAACCAATGGTCAAGCAAAACTTACAAAAATAGCAATCATTAACAATTAACAAGTTCATTTTTTTTGTTACCAAATGACGACACTCGTAAATGCAAAGTGTTCTGAAGGTAAATTCAGTCATAACAAAGGCTAAGAGTGCAAAAATAGGGAGAATGTAAAATGAGAAAGGCTTGATCAACTGAGAAAAGAGAAGGGAAGAATAGCAATAGGGTAAAACAATGGAGGGGTAAGTGGAAGGCAGGTGTTGACCAACCTCTGGGAAAAGGAATGGAGTTTTAACCAGAAGAATTAAGGAAATTTCTGGGTGGAGGCCCAAATGTGGATGGAAAGAATGATTTACAAACATCACTTACTTATTGCAATAATAAAGCCAAAAAGATAATAAAATGTCTGAATTAAGTAACAGTACTAGGATAGAGAAGAGGGCTACTGTGAACCACAGGTGGAAGTAGGGAGACGGAAATAAAACAACAATGAAACACAGGACTTGGTGACAATCAACAATGGGACAAGGAGAAGAAGTTTTAAAGTTTTAAATCTGAGACAAAAGAAGAATCCATTTGTGAATATGAGGAAACAGAGAAAGAGCCAATTTAACCAGGGAAAATAAACTTTCTTTTGGATTTACAGAGTGAAGTAATGGTGAGGCATTCAAATTAAGACTGCATCTAGACTGTGGATTTATGTGTGGAATTAACACAGGGACAGCTGAAATCATTAGAAATGGTCAGATGTACCAAGGACAACTTAAAATAATAATAGTAATAATAATAATAATAATAACTGTATCTGAGGATCCTAGAACATGAAAAGAGCTCTTTTTTGAAAAATGCTTACTTGCAAGTACACACTAGTTTTCTGTGACATTTCTGAATATTCATGGACCTATTATAGTATTCCTTGGATTTCAAAATGTTAAAATGTTGGTTGAGAGAGAACCGAGTCTTTAGTGCCATCCAGAGTTAGGAAAAGGAAGAAAAGCCTTTCAAGGAAGCAAAAAAGAACAGGGGAAAAAGGTATGTCCAAAACTCAGGAGCAAGTTTTAAAAAGTAATGGATAATGAACAGAATAAAATATATGCGGTGGTAGAGAAAGATTAGAACAGAGAAAGGACCGGACAGGAAGGTGTCTAGGGCTATGAGTTCTTACTGAGCTTTTTATAAATGTACAGAGATTTCACTAGCGAAGCAAATCACACCCTTTCTGCTGTCTTAACTGCTGGAAGTAAACAACTCAAAGTACAAGGTGTTCTCGTACCAACTTTGTTCGTGAAACAATGAATATATAAATTGTGAAACTGATCTTTCATCCGATATCACTCATGAAAAGATCACTGCTTATGAGATTTTAATTTAGAGTCTGTATATATATTAGGGAAAGACCAATAAGAAAAGGTATGATTAAAAGGATGAAGTAACATGCCCTAATACTGAAAATACAATTTTGGATAAGCAATTTAACAAAATGGCTATAATGAGCTTGATACAAATGCCTCATACAAAGCATAAGCTCCCAATTCAGTTTAATGCATTTTAAAATCCTCAGATTTTAATGGTCTTTTTTTAAAAAAATTCTTAACATCTGTCTTACTGGCATTTTCTTGATATCCTACAACCTATTTTTGTCCTCTCTGCAATCTCCATAAATAGGAGTACAGATCTAGAATACAACTGCTCCTGGAAATAAACATGGTATTCTTTTTTTAAATTACTATATGATGTCACATCTCTTCTAAGTTTTTCCTTGGAGAATCGCCACTTTTCTTTAGTTATTGCAGTAGGCATAGAAACCGGGTCCTCCCAGCGTCGTCACAGAAATGACACAGGGATGGAGACAGGCTTCCTGCACTGCAACACAATGATTCACACAGCTTTACCAGCTTTTAAAACGCACAATCACCGGAATCGCCTTGAGCAACAGCAGTCCGGGAGGGAATCAAATGTGGGTGGGAAGAAAAATAAAATGCTGACAAATAAAAATAACAAGCAAAGGAAGCACAAAATGCATAGACAGACGAGAAGAGTGGAAAACCGAAACCACTAGAGTCCCTGGTAAGTAGATGCTGGAGAGCACCGCACCCAGGGGAGACACTCCGCGGAGCTGCTCCGGGAGCGGGGTGGGGGTCGCGGGCGCTGCGGGCGGAGGGCGCCGCGCAGGCCGCCCGCCCCGGCCGCCTCGCGGCTCCCCTAGGCTGCGACCCTGGAAGCGCCCACAGGAGACACGGGCAGACCCGGAGGCCTGACAATGGCCCGTCCGCCCGCAGGGTCAGCTCGCCTCTCGTTCTGCCCCGGCCACTCACTGGGATGCAGGCCGCAATCACGTCGGGGGCAGAGTCGAATCGCCTGGCCAGGTCAATGACGGCCACACCGGCCAGCCAGCATCAGCTGCGCTCACAACACAAACAGACGCTCAGCAGCCGGAGCACCACCCCTTCAGCTGCGCCCCGCCCCACCGGAAGTGACGTGGCCTTTCGGGTCTACTCGCCGGCCTGGGAGCGGCCCCTGGGGCCTCTGCCTTTCGGGCTGCAACCGCGGGCATGCGCAATAGAGCCTGACGGCGCGAGGCCGGCGTGCGTGCGTGCGTGCACGCGCCTGCGTGCGCCGGGGAGGCGTGACTTGGCGGAGGGCGGCTTCCGTTATTGGGGACCTGTCAGCTCGCCGGACTGGGTGGTGGTTCTCCTTGCTCGGTGCGGTGGAACTCGGGGCAGAGTCTGCCTGCTTGTTGTGGGTCTTCACCCTCCTTGAGCAGAGCTAAGGTTCAGTATCTCGCCCCTGAAGGCCCAGTGCATGCTCTGTTCCCCGCTCCGAGGTTAACCAGCGTCCTGAGCGGTGTGAGCCGACCCCTGCCGCTGTCACCCTTTGTGGTGACACCCGGACTAATGTCACTCAAAAGCGCGTCCACATATTCGATTGGAGTTAGCATAACTGTCACACCAGTGGCCCCACCCTTAACACTTATTCTTGAATTCTGGCATTTGGTGAACACCAGATAAACTACAGGCCTTTGCAGGTCTAGTGTTAACTGTGTACTCAAGCCTCGTCCTCGTGGATGTCTATGCTGAAGCTCCCTGTAAGATTATTGTAAACCCCCCTAGGAAGGGAACTGTATGGGGGCCAAACTTAGCAGGTGTTAGAATAATAGAATTTAAAAAAAATTTAAAGTGAGGAAGCCAGCTTACTAGGCTTTGGGGGCACAGGTGGCTGGAATGTGTCTATCTTATGCCAGGTATCTAATGCTAGGTAAACCTTAGCAGGTTATTTAGCTACACCATAGCTAGACATGTTACCTAGCTACACCATAGTTAAAAGACATATGCCACAAATGAAAACTTGGGAATGTGGCAGTACTTTAGTTCCCGGGAGATATTTCTTCCACTGTAGAAGAAAATATTATTCGGACACTTACTAAGATGTCAAGAAAGATTATACAGGACTACTGCAAGTAGGTGTTGAGTAAGGGAGAGACTGAACTCAAGTCTGGTCAGTGGGTAGAAAATGAAGGTGACCAGACGGGATTCTGTCTAAACTGACTTAGAGGATTTCTGCTACATCTGGGCTTGGGTGGCCTAAGGCAAGACCCAAGGATATAGCCTAATTGAGATAAGGGCTCAGAGAAGGCTAAATAAAATTTGGTCAAGAGAATCTGTCACTATTGCTTGTTTTCTTTCATTCCTTCATTTAGTCAGAGAATATCAAATTTTGAGATTTTCCTCCCATGTCAGAAATTTCTAAGTAACTCTCAGTTCTTCCTGTCAGTGGCTAGTGTGGGTCCTTGCTTTAATAGAAATGGAAATTAAAACTGAAGTGCAAATTTACAAGGAAAAAGCCTTTAATTGGAAAGTTAGACGGAAGATAGGAAAGAACTCCAGCTTGGACAGCTAGAGGAGGCACACTGATACAGGGGTTCAGACTGGCCCATCTGCAAAGGCAGGAGACCAACTTTTAAGGATTAACTAGTGGGCTGGGGCCCCATATCTTTATGGCTGAGGGATAGTTTCCTTTCCAGGAAAGGATGGTCTCTGCCTATAGTCATCTCAGTCGTGTGAGGCTCTGCCTTTTTTGGAGTTCAGGTGATCACAGGTTTAGGACAATGGTGTAGCTGAATGTCTCCATAAATCTCATATCTTGTCCTTGGTTTTAAAGAGGGGATTAGATCATGTAAATTCAGGGCTAATCAGCCTGGTCCAGCTAGTTCCTAGATAGGCACTCCCCAAATGATCAGCACACCCTATGGAGAGTTGAGATTTGGCCCAAGGTTTACAATAGCCATTATGAAATAAAGGTCCAGGTTTGTTCTGCTTTTAGTTACTTATTGGGTGTCTTGGGCCCTAGTGAAGTCATGGCTCTTAGAAAAAAATGGCTTTAAGTCCCTGACTATCCAAGAAGAAACCACAAATCATACTTTTAATGAGTAGCAGTGAAGGGTCCAGGGTTCTGCCTGTTCCCCCTCCCTCTGGTGGTCGCCATATCACTGCCTTGACTGTGTCACTACTGTTTCTTTGCCCTCCTTTTCCCTCCTTTTGGCATAGTCATGGTATAGTCAGAGACCACTATAGGGATGGAGCATGGGCAGAATCCTGGGCCTTCCACCTGTTACTTATCAAAAACTTGATTTGTAAAAAAACAAACAAACAAACAAACTTGATTTGTGTTTTCCCCTAAGGCAGTCAGGGGCTTAAAAGGGATTTTTACTAAAATTGAGACTCTTCATTTAGGTCTACAAAAGCTCAATAGATAACTAAAAGTGGAACAAATGTTGAGCTTCATTTTGTGAAACTCTGGATCAGAGCCTTTTCAGCTCTGCATATAGTCATGCTAGTCATTTAGAGAGTGCCTATTAGCCTTAGATCTAGCTAGCCTGTCTCATTGCCCTTGGAGCCTGAGGATACCAAGAGGTTTACGGCAGCTATACCAGAGGTCTCCAGCTATTATCCCAAACCTGTGAGCACCTGGATTCCGGGAAAAGCAGAGCCTCACCTGACTGAAACCACCACAAACAGAGAGAATCATTTCATGGGAACAGAACCACCCTCAAACCATGAGGATTCCAGCACTGTAAAAGGACTGAGATAATGATAATGGGACCTGGCCCACTGGAGCTAATCCTTAAAACCTGGCCTCCCACTTGGGGAAAAAGGGTATCTGATCCTCTCTATCAGAATGTGCCCTCTCCCCAGCTACTACCCAAGCTGGAGTCCCTTCTTTGCCTTCTCTTACCTTTCAATTAAAGCTTTTTTTCCTGCAAAATCACCCATTAGTTTTAATTTCCATTTCTACTAAAGCAAGGACCCATGCTAGCTGTTGATACTTTCCTACCACCATACCTTTAGTCAGTCATGAAGCCGGATGAATCTCATGGCACCATCTTTTGTATTTTTTCCTCCACTCTATATTCTCACTCCACTGCCTTAGTTTAGGATTTCATCCTACCTAAGCTGGCTTTACAGCTTATAACTAACCTCTAACCCAGTCAAGTCTCTTGTGCAGCCAAAGCAAGCTTTCAAAACTCCAAATCCTAGCCAGGTTTGATGGTGCCTACTTGTATCCCAGCACCCTGGGAGGATGAGGCAGAAGGATGGAAAGTTCAACCCCAGCCTGGGTAACTTAGCAAGACCCTGTCTCCAAAAGGGCTGGGAATATAGCTCAGTGTGAATGCCCCGAGTTCAATCCGCAGGACTGCAATAAATAAAAATCAACAAAAACAAAAAACTCTGCAATTCCAATCATGTATTTTTCCTGATTAAAAGGACTTTGCCAGGCCTTCATCTCCATGGAATAAAGTGGAGATGGGAGCCCTGGCCCTCTGCCTCCCAGCATTTACTTCCCACTCCTTGACTTTTACTCTTTACCCTCCAGTCAAGCCTGTACTTCCCCCGAATACCCTGAGCCTTTGCATATTTATTGCCTCTGCTCATGCTGTTGGCTCAGGTTCCCTTCCATCCCTCTTGCTAAAGATTTATTTGTCAGGAATATCTTACCTTACTACTCTTTAGATCATCTCTTCTACTTGTGATAGCTTCTCCTATTGTCCTTGCTATACAGTATTGCAATTTATTAATTTACCTACCAGCGTATTTCCTACAGGCAGGGAGTATAATCATGTTTGTGTCTTCTGAATCTGGCATCATGTGCCCCCAAATACTGGACTTATCAAAATTCATTATTATTGCATTGATTTTTAATTTTATTCAGACGATTAGCTTGGTAAGCTAAAAATAGAAAATGAAATCTATGGTTCTTTACTTTTGGGTAAAGTTCTGAGAGGAAAAGAGAATTTCATTTAATTTCAACTAGAACAGACTATCTTGTGTATTAATAGTTGATTAATGCCTTTAAGAAATCGGCCTTACTTGGAATAATGATAGATGTAGTGACTGTCTAACCCAAATTCTTCTGAGGCTAGGTAAAATAGTCATCCACATTGCTGCTGTATCACTTATTTATTTATGGTGCTCATTCTATTTATAAAGCTTACTTATTTATGTATTTTATATCTTTCCCTCTCTTTCTGTACTTGGTCCTTCCTACGAAGCTTTGGCTCATGATAATACTTCCAAATAACTTACAATTCTTTATTGTTAAACAAAATATAAACATATTTTAAACAAAACATATTTTAGCCAAAATGAATTTAACCATGTTGTTGTAAAATATTCTCCAAATTATCTAAGTGAGGGACATGCTGGGAAATAATTCCAGAATAGTTACTGCAGTAGGCTAATGGCCTAAAAATGTCCATGACCAATCCTTGGAAACTGTGAATATGTTGTTACAAGACAAATGGAACTGTGGCAGATGTAATTAAGGTTATAATTTTTTTGCTACTTTATTTTATTATTATTATTTTTAAAATAAAACTTTTATCCGTCCCCCACCCCCCTAGGGTTGTAAATTTTAACAAAAAGACTTATCCTGAATTATCTGTGTGGGCTCAGTCTAATCACACAAGCCTTTGAAAGCAGTAAAGATGTGGCAGAAGAGAAATCAGAGAGATTCAAGATGAGAGGTGTGGGGAAAGTTCAGGAGCAAAATGTTGAGGAAAGATGCATTGCCCGTAAGCAAGAGAGGCTCCTGACTAACAGGCAGCAAGAAAGTGGAGACGGGTCAGCTCTACAGCTGCAGGGAACTCTGTTCTGTCAACAACCTAAGCAGCTCAAAAGCACATTCTTTCCTAGAGCCACCACGTAAAAGCCCCGGCCAGCTGAAACCTTGTTTCCATCCTTGAGGCCAGCAGCAGAGGGAGCAGCACAACTGTGATGATAATGAGTGAGTCGTTTTAAGCCACTACATTTTTGTAGTGTTTTGTTTTAGCGGCAACATAAAATTAATGTGATTAGCGTTATAAAATTTGAAGACATGAAGGCAAAGATTTTTATCACTTTTGATCCTTAGCACTGAGGCCTGGCATTTAGTAGTCAAATTTCAGTGAGTGCATGTGGAATGAATTAGATTCACTGATTCAAACTTTACTGAGTGCCTACTATGTGCCTGGAACCTATTATTTGCTAAAGATATAAAAAAATGAAGAGCCTTTATGGCACCACATATAATCTTAGGTAATTATACTACTAATATGAAAAGAGCTCTCTGGAGGTATGAACCAGAAGCGTCACGGGGACACCTACCACAGCTGGCAGTGTCAGAAGAGGCTTTCCAGGTAGAGGACTTATGAGACAAGTGTTTAAAAACAACACCGTAAGCAAGACAGATGACAGTAGTGAAAGCAGTGACAGCTGAGAAGACTGTTTACAGAGAAAAGGGACATCGTGAGATCAGAGACAATGCAGTAAGAAACAACATAGTTATTGTCACCATGATGTCTGAAAGGAAAACTCATTCCATGTTGCGCATACTGAAAATGTGATATAAAGGTGAGTGAGCGCTGAAGCTGACCTTGGACCTGATTTTCTAGTTGATCTGAGTCAGTATCAGCTCTTAAGGCAAAAGAGTAATATGGCAAAATTTAAGTTTTAAATAGATTCCTTCTGATACCATGAAAGTGTAAGATTTGAAGGTGATGAGAAGCCCTGTCATTATCTTGTGTTGGTTTCCTTTTAATAAAATCATTCTTTCTCCACCCCAGAAATTACTTTTAGCAGTTTGCCTATCTATACTTGTACTCCAGACCTCTCTGACTGGCTTGAGATTTTGTTATCTAACTTCCTGCTGGAACATTTCCTACAGAGAAGCTAAACCAGTGGACAATAAACTAGATATATAAGATAATTTTCTGAATGAAGAAATCCTACTTTTATAAGTAGATAAGTTTTATCCCAGGTTTTGGCACAAGAGTTTGGCACAAAATTTATATCTCAAATACACAAATAATTTTATTTCAACTTGCTTTTGAATCTGAGCTACATTGTACATTCTAGATAATACTTTTATAAGTTATTCTCTGCCTTACTTATTCGTAACCATCTTATCCAGTTAAAAAAAATTCAGGAAAAAATCGGAAAATTCCCCAGTATGCAATTTGATTGTCAGTATCTTATAAACAAGGGTCAATACTTGCACGGCTTAACTTCAGACTTATGACCGAGGTGGAGTCCTAGCCTCGTCGCTCACTGGATATGATAATGTGTCTATAATAATCTTTGCAGCCTTCCCCTTTTTCACCAGTAAAAATGCTGAGAATCCCAGTTCAATCATGTAGTGGCAGAATGATCTGTGGCTAGGGCACATGGTATTGTGATCGGGCTGTACAGTCAGACTATCCCAAACCACTCAATTGCCCTAGGGTGTTGGGTCTTTCAAGAAAACAGTAGTTCCCCAAACCACAGAACTTATCTGAGAATTTCCCCAAAACAAGAGGAATGGGGGGGAGTTTTCACAACACAACAGAGGAACACTGGTTGAACGTGTGAAAGAACCACTTGTGCACTGTGTCTAGATTCAGTGGAGCCACCAACACTTTTCCTGTAAGGCCTTTGGTAGTTGCTAAGTATAGAGTTGTGTCAGGGACTAACAGTGAGACGTGCAGCACCTTGAAGACCAAGTGCCTTGAAGTGAAGGCAAATTATCCAACTTTGAAGTCTCAGTTTCCACAGTTGAAAATCATATTGTTTACAAGGACCTTTTCTTTTTCCTTTTATTCTTTCATTAGTACACGTTTGCAGTGCAAAGTGATTACATTCATCGTGGGAAGTTGGTACATGCACAGGACACATCTTAATTCTTTTTTATCCCCTTCTCCTCCCCAAGGACCTTTTCAAGAACATTTGGACCCAGTTTGAGCTAAAATGTCTTTTAATTTAATTTCTGTATGGTGCTGGGGATTGAACCCAGGGCCTCAAGCATGCCAAGCACATAGTGAACCACTGAGCTATGCCCCAGCAAGAATGTCTATTTTTTTTTTTAAAGACAGAGTCTTGCTATATAGTTCGGGCTGGTCTTGAACTCTCAGGGATCCTCCTGCCTCAGGCTTCCAAGTCCTGGAATTATAGGCATGTGCCACCACATCAGAAAAAATGTCTACTTTGAAAAGTAGTAATAGCTGTTTATATTGGATCATAAAATCATTAATGTGTGGGCTTCAGAGCCATATGAACCAGAGTTATAATTTTGTCATTCCCAAAGTGATAGCAAGATTTGTAACTTCTCTGAGTCTTACTTTTCTCATCCCCCTCCCCAAAAAGGGGCACAATGATATCCATCTTATAAGGTTTTGTGGAGGGTTGAGTGAAGGAATACATGTAAAATGCCTAGTATTTATTTAAAACATTTATTGTATACACTTGAGGACCTGATAATTGTAGTAGTCTTTGAGTATCTATCAATCAAAACAGATGTTATTATACTCCTCAGGAACCATACAGGAACAACTTGGAGATACTTCTGGTTCGGTTCTAGACCAGTATAATAAAGCAACTGTCTCAATAAAAATAGTCACATGAATAAAGGCAGTAACATGAATTTTTTGTGTCTCCCTGTATATGTTATTTTTACACGATAATGTAGTCTATTGTCTAAAAATTACATCTTTAAAAAACAATGTACATACTTTAATTTAGAAATATGCTATTGCTGGGCCAGGGATTTAGCTCAGTGGTTCCAGTGCCTGCCTTGTAAGCACAAGGTCCCGAGTTTGATCCCCGGTACCAAAGAAAACCCAAAAAATGAAATATGCTATTGCTGAAGAATGGTAATGATAGTCTCAGCCTTCAATGAGTAGTAAACTTTTTGTTACCAGTGACTCAGCTTTGCCCCTCAGTAGGCTGGTGGATTCCCCTCCACCCCCACCTCATACTGGGGGTGGAACCCAGGGCCTTTGCACTGAGCTGCATCCCCAGCACTTTTTATTTTTATTTTGAGACAGGGTATGGCTAAGTCACTAATTTCCCCAGGCAGGGCTCCAACTTATAGTCTTCCCACCTAAGCCTCGCAGAGTGCTGGGATCAGAGGCGTGTGCCATCATATCTGGCTGTTTGGTGGAATTTTTGAGCTTTTATGGCTTTCAGAGAAACTGTCTTGGTGTCAAAGGCCCGTGATGGGAGGAGTGTAGAAAATGCATATCAATGACACTGTAATAAGGGCCAAGGTTTTGTTGAAGACCTCTGGGCACAGGCTGAAGACTTACGTACATAAGCTAGGTGACCTGGTTACTTTCCCCACTATATTTAGACCCAGATATCCTGGTCCTGGGCTAAAGTTCAACTCAGACTGTGGATCTGATGCAGGGAGTGGGCCCTGAACGGGCCCTCCTTCCTTTCTCTGGCCATTTCCTTAGCTACCTCCTGATTCAGTTTGCTGGGCTAGGGTTTTGCTTCAAAATTGATGAGTGCTGATGAGGAGTTGGTTGCTGAGGTTTGGGGTGGCTCTGGCAATTTCTTAAAATTAGTCAATAATGAAGTTTGCTGTATCAATTGACACTTCCTGTCCCAAAGATTTCTCTATAGCAGCGATGTCATTTGGTAACATTTTACTCACCGTAGAACTTCTTTCAAAATTGGAGTCAATCCTCTCAAAGCACACTGCTCCTCTACCAACTAATTTTATGTAATATTCTAAATCTTTTGTTTTCACTTAACAGTATTCTTGAGCCCTTCAAAGTCAGCCCATAATCATGGGAATCAACTTCTTCCAATTCCTTTCAGTGCTGATATTCTGACCCATTCCTATCAATCACAGATGTTCTTAATGGTATCTAGATTGGTGAATACTCAGATCAATAAGAGAAACTACTACCAATAGCAATTATAGCCTTACAAACTGTTTTCTTTATTTCTTATATAATAAGACTTGAAAGTCAAAATTACTTCTTGACATCTATGAGCTGCAGAATGGATTTTTTGTTGGCAGGCATGAAAACAACAGTAATCTTGTATACTTCCATCAGAGTACTTGGATGACCAGGTGCATGGCCAATGAGCAGTAGTATCTAGAAAGCAATGTCTTTTTTGTTTTGTTTTTGGTGCCATGGATTGAACTCAAGGCCTTGTGCTTGAGAGGCAGGTGCAGTGCCACTGAGCTAAATCCGCGGCCCTAGAAAGCAACATTTTTAACTGAGCAGCAGTTCTCTGCAATGAGCCTGTATGTAGTAAGCTTAAGAATTATACTAAATCTACTCTGCCTGTGCTCTACAGTGTTCCATTTGCAGAGTAGATTTAGGCAGAGTAGATTTAGTATAATTCTAAAGGCCCTCATATTCTCTTTCTTTCTGTACTTTTTTGTTTTGTTTTCTGAGACAAGGTCTTGCTATGTAGTTCAGGCTTGCTTCGAACTCACTATGTAGCCTAGGCTTGCTTCAAACTCACAGTGATCCTCCTGCCTCAGCCTCCTGAATGCCGGGATTATAGATGTGCACTACCACGCCTCGTCTGGGCTCTCATATTTTCAGAAAAGCAAATAAGCGTTAGCTTCAATTTTGTCTTAGTTACTTTCTTGTCACTGGGAAACAATACCCCACTCCTGCTACTTAAAGGAGAAAGGTTTATTTTGGCCCATAGTTTGTAGAGGTTTCAGTCCATAGCTGGTTGGCTTCAAGGCAGGGCTGCATGGCAGAGGGGGCTCACAGAGAAGAAATGCTCACAGCATGGCAGCCAGGAAGCAGGTAGAGACCAGGAGGAGGAAGATGGCCCCTCCCAGGCCACACCACCTCTTCTCATCAAGCTTTACCTCCCAACTTCACATTCAGCTGTAACTTCATCCGTGGACTAATTCCTTGCTGGACCCCCCCACCCATGATCCAAAAGCCCCACCTCTGAGCGGATGAGGTTTAGGGGGACATCTAGGATAGACCACACCAACTCAGTCACCAACTGCATTAGTGCTTTAAAAAGAGATTCTGCCTGTCCTGTGCAACCAGTCACTGACTTCTGTCTAGGAATGAAAGTCCTAGATGCCATTGGTCTCCAAATGTAATCTGTTTGTCTACATTGAAAATCTGTTGTCACTGATGTGCTCATCAGTTGTCTTAGCTAGAGCTTCTCTGGGTGATATCCAGACCTATCGACTGTCGATTTGACTGGAGTAAGAGACTCTTGGAAAGGGGATTGGATCTTGGAGTTGCTAGATTAATCCACAGGTGTTCATAGGTAAATATACCGTGAGGAAGTGGGGCTGACTTGTAGGTGGGTCACTGGGGGTGTGCCTTTGGATAGTGCATGAATTACTAGTGCTCTTCCTTTGCGCTCTGCTTCCCAGCTACCGTGCTGTGAACAGCTTTGCTCCACCATACACTTCCACCATGTTCCTGCCACGGAACCAATCAAATATGGTCTGAAACAATGAGCCAAAAAAAAAACCGGGAAAAAAAAAAAAAAAAGACTGTGTGAAAAAGGTGCCAACTAGAAGTCCCACAGATAAAGGATTCTATTGAAAACAGGGACAGCAGAAATGACCAATGTGAGGAAAGAGCCTCTGACCTTGGAGACAGAATGGAAACACAAGAGGACACATTCAGAGATACCTTAAAAACAGCAAAACAGCAAGGAAAATTCATCCAACAACTACTAGATGATGTTAAGAAGACTAACCTAGGGCAAATTAGAGTTAGAAAGAAATTAGAGGGGAGCAAACATGGAATTTAAAAATCTGCTTACAGAAATCATAGCAGAAAACTTTCAAAGTATGAGGAATATCTCAACATACAGGTAACCAAGGCTTACCGAATGCCAAATAATTATGATGAAAAAAGAATCTCCCCACAAGATCATCATAGTCAAAATTCCAGAAATTCAGCACAAGAACAGAATCTTAAACAATGTCAGAGAAAAGCAAAACAATTTTTGCTTATAAAGGTAAATCCATTAAGATTACAGCAGACATTTCAACACAAATTTTAAAGGCCAAGAGAGCTTGGAGTGAAGTGTTTCAAGCCCTAAAAGAAAGCAACTTTCAACCTAGACTAATACAGTTTGAGAAACAATGTTTCAAAACCAATGGTTGTGGTGGGATACACCTCTAATCCCAGCACTCTGGAGGGTGAGGCAGGAGTATCATCATGAGTACAAGGTCAGCCTGGGTTACATAGTGAGTTCAAGGCCAGCCTGAACACAGTAACTGTTTCAAATAAACAAACAAAGAAACAAACACATGGAGAAATGACAAAGAACATTTTAAGAAATTTATGAACATTAAACCAGCACTCAAAAAAATACTCAAGAATATCCTAGACAGAGACAATGAAACCAACAAAGCCAAACTGTCTGATGGAATGAATACATCAAGAAGGGTTAGTAGTTTAAAAAAAAGGGAAAAATAAAAGACTCAAAAACAGAAAAATAACGCAATAGGGCTAGGGATTTAGCTCAGTGGTGCTGCGCCTGCCTCGCAAGCACAAGGTCCCGAATTTGATCCCTAGTACCAAAAAAAGAAAAAAAAAATGCAATGACAGCAATGTCAATATGTTTCAGTAATAACCTTCAATGTAAATGGCCTCAACTTTCCAATTAAAAAACAAACTATCAGACTGGATGAAAATCATGTGATCCAAAAAGAAATTCATAAACTAAAAATCAAAGAATGGAAAAATATTACATATACCAGGACCCCTAAAGTAAATAGGGGTAGCAATTTTATTTTCAGACAAAGTGGACTTCAAGCTAAAATTGATCAGAAGAACCAAAGAAAGTTGCCACATATTAGTTAAGGAAACAATTCAACAAGAAGAAATAACAACTTTAAATATATATGCTTTGAATACTAGTGCACCTAACTTCACAAAGCAGACATAGAAAAATGATCAAAGAAACCCAACTCAGTCACAGTAAGGGACCTCAATAACCCCACTTTCACAAAAAGACAGAACAACTAAACAAAAATTCACAAAGAGGGCTGGGGATTTAGCTCAGTGGCCCCGTGCCTGCCTTGTAAGTGCAAGGTCCTGAGTTTGATCCCTGGTACCAGGAAAAAAAAATTCACAAAGAAATATTAGAGCTGAACCACACCTTTGAGCAAATGGACTTACAGATATCTACAGAGTGTTCTGCTCTAGTACAACAGAAGACACATTCTTCTCAGCAGCACATGTAGGTTTTCCCAAAATAGGCCACATACTATTTCATAAAGCCTGCATAAGTAAATACAAAGGAATCAAAATCATGCCATGCATGCCATCAGATCATAGCACTTTAAAACTAGAAATGTACTACAAAGGAAATCAAAGACACCTAGATATTAAATAACACACTCCTGAACCCTCAATGGGGCACAGAAGAAATCAAGGAAGAAATTGAAGAATTCTTAGAATCAAACTATAGTGCCAGTCAGTAAGGCATACCAGAACCTATGGGGCACAATGAAAACAATCCTAAGAGGGAAGTTTGTTGCTATGAATGCTCATATTAGAAAAACAGCAAATTCAAATAAGTAATCTAATTATGCACCTTAAAATCCTAGAACAATAAGAACAGTCCAAGATTCGAGCAGAAATTAATGCAACTGAGACTGAAAAACAATAAAAATAATCAATGATTTGCAGGGGACCATCACATTGATTATGCCCAAACAGGCTGTAAAGAGTTAACCCCACAGTTAGCTTCTTTATAGAAGTGAGTCTGGCCAGGGCTGGGGATTTAGTTCAGTGGCACCATGCCTGCCTTGCAAGCACAAGGTCCTGAGTTCCATCCCTGGTACTGTGAGACCTAACTAACTCCATTTTAAAGTTTGACTCCATCTTAAAATAAGACAGTGAAGTGGCCTTGACATAAATTCCACTTCACTGAAGTCAACTATTCCCCTAGTCTCCTTTGTGCCCATAAACTAATGATAAAATGTCCTTGCTGTGGGACAACAGATAAAAAAAAGACACAGCTCCTAACTCAATCCTCTGTCTGCCCAGAAAACAGATGCTCCCTGGCCCATTATCTATAGAACGTTCTGTCAATGTGCTGATTGTTCTTTTTTCCCATAAAATCTACATGTAGCCGTCCCTCAACCCCCCATGCTTGCTAAATATCAACCAATCATGTAACTGCTAAATGGAACATCCCCAAACCTTGCAGTAGCCACAATAAAAACCCTGCTGATTTGGAATTCGGGGCTCTCAATCCTGATCCGCTGCGTCGGTGACGGTTGAGTGCCCCTGCTCGAGCTTGAATAAACGACCCTCGTGTGTTTACATCGGAATCGGCTCCTCGGTGGTCTTTGGGGACTTCGCGATCTGGACACAACAGTACCAAAAAAAAAAAAAAATGTATAAAAGGACCTTGTCTCAACTGGATAAAAGCCATTTTTAGTAAACCTACTGCTAATGTCATATTAAATGCGGAAAAATTGAAAGCTTTTCCTTTAAAATCAGGAACAAGACAAGGAGGTCTACTATCATCACTCCTGTTCAATATAGTACTCAAACTAGCCACAGCAAGAGAAAGAATTAAAAAGGATATGTATGGCAAAAGAAGAATTCAAATTATCCTCATTTATAGATGACATGATTGTTTACATACAAGACTCAAAAAATTCTGCCAAAATACTACTACAACTTATGACCAAATTCAGCAATGTAACAGGACACAAAATCAACACACATAAAATCAATAGTGATCCTGTTCACAAATAATGAACTCACTGAGGAAGACATTAGGAGAAATGTACCCTTCACAATAGATTCAAGAAAAGTTAAACATAATCCTTGAAATGAATTAAACCAAGGAAGTGAAATACCTCTACAATGAAAACTACAGTACTCTGAAAAAAAGGGATCAAAGAGGACATCAGAAAATGGGAAGCGGGCTGGGGATTTAGCTCATTGGTTCCGGTGCCTGCCTTGCAAGCACAGGGTCCCATGGGAAGGTATTCACTGTTTCTGGATAAGCAGAACCAGTTTTGCAGAAATGGCCCTATTATCAAAGCTGACATATAGATTTAATGCCATCTCAATAAAAATACCAATAGCATTCCTCACAGAACTATAGAAAACAGCCCTATAATTTATATGGAGCTAGGAGATAACCATAATAACGAAGGGAATCTTGGGCAATAACAATAACAATCTGGATGTGGTGGTACATGCCTATAATCCCAGCGCTTGGGAGGCAAAGGCAGGAGGACAGCTGTGAGTTGGAGGCCAGCCTGGACTCTGTGACTCCAGTGGACTATGGACTCCAGAGAGACTCTGTTTCAATAACAGCAACAACAAATAACAAGAAAGCAGGAGGCATCACAATAGAGGATTTCAAGTTATAGTGTGAGACCTAACTAACTCCATTTTAAAATTCGACTCCATCTTGGAATAAGACAGTAAAGTGGCCTTGACATAAATTCCACTTCACTGAAGTCAAGTATTCCCCTTGTCTCCTTTGTGCCCATAAACTAATGATAAAATGTCCTTGCTGTGAGACAACAGATAAAAAAAGGACACAGCTCCTAACTCGATCCTCTGTCTACCCAGAAAACAGATGCTCCCGGGCCCATTATCTATAGAACATTCTGTCAATGTGCTGATTGTTCCTTTTTCCCATAAAATCTACATGTAGCCACCCCTCAACCCCCCATGCTTGCTAAATATCAACCAATCATGTAACTGCTAAATGGAACATCCCCAAACCTTGCAGTAGCCACAATAAAAACCCTGCTGATTTGAAATTTGGGGCTCTCAATCCTGATCTGCTGCATCAGTGACGGTTGAGTGCTCGTGCTTGAGCTTGAATAAACGACCCTCGTGTGTTTACATCGGAATCGGCTCCTTGGTGGTCTTTGGGGACTTTGCGATCTGGGCACAACAATAGTACAAAGCTACGATGACAAAACAGCATGGTGCTGGTGCAAAAACAGATATGTAGATCAATACAACAGAATGGAAGATACAGAAACAACCTGAGGCACATTCAGCTATCTGATCTTCAACAAAGGTACTAAAACATGCTAGAGAAAAGATAGCCCGTTTAACAAATGGTGCTGGGAAAACTGGTTACACACACAGGAGATTGAGTCTAGATCCTTATCTCCCCTTGAAAAAATAAAAATGGATCAAAGACATACATATTACAACAAAAACACTTAATCTGCTGGAAGACAAAATAGGTAAAACTCTTGAAGAGACAGGCACAGACAAGAACTTTCTAAGCAGATCCCCAGTTGCATGATATTTAACACCAAGAATTGACAAATGGGATTATATCACATTAAAGAGCTTCTCCACGGCAAATGAAACAACCAAAAGTTTGAAGCGATAACCTAAAGAATGAGAAAAATTTTTTTTGCCACCTATTCCTTGAACAGAGGACTACTATCTAGACTATCTGAAGAACTAAAAAAATTAGACTCCCCTTCCATAAAAGATCCAGTCAAAAAATGGACAAGTGAAATGAATAGATACTTCTCTCGGGAAGAAAAAGTAGAAATGGCCAATAAGTACACGAAAGCACACTTAACATCTCTGACCATTATTGAAAGGCAAATTAACACAACACTGAGATTCCATCTTTCTCCAGGAAGAATGGTTATTATAAAAACAAAAGGCCAAAAACAATAACAAATATTGGTATGGCTGTAGAAAAAGGAACCCTTTGACATTGTTTGTGGAAATGCAAACTTGTACAACCAGTATTGAAATCAGTCTGAAGATTCCTTAAAAAACTAAAACTAGAAATTCCATTCAACCCACCTATTCTCCTTCTTGATATCTTTCCAAAAGAGTTAAAGACATCATACCGTAGTGAGATGCACACTAATGTTTGTAGCAGCACAACTCATAATAGCTAAAGCTTGGAAGCAGCCTATATATTCATCAACAGGTGAATGGATAAAGAAACTGTGGTATTTATACACAAACTGGTATTTATACACAATGGAGTGCTACTCTGCCATAAAGAAGGAAAAATTTGTGTCACCCATTTGTGGGAAAATGGATGCACCTTGGGGCAATAATGTTAACTGAAATAAATGAGATACATGAGTATAAATATCATATAACTTCTCTCTTTTATCACATAACTTGTTTCTTTTATGTAAGAAACCCAAAATATAAATAATTAAAAAAAAACAAAATAAAAGATTGGCAATAGGAAACAGGCAGATGGGTCTTTTGCAAATGAGACAGGATCCAGAGATGGAGAGGAGGGAAGAGAAGTGGAATAAAAATCTTAAGATATGTTAAGTACATGCACCTATCTCCTAAGATGAATGTAAACATTATGTACTGTAAACATGTACAAAAAATAATGATCATAGATCACCATGATGGATGTAACAATAATATAAAAGTTTGAATATTATGAGAACCCTAGCACATATCATAGAGACATGAACCGAACATATGATGTTGGCACTAAGACTTGATCAATGCAAATCTTCGGTTTATGAAAAATGCTATATCTGCAAAACATAAAGGGCGATAAAATAAAATGACATATACCTGTACACTTGAGTAATATGTACATAGAGAGTAAACACAATAAATTTGGCTGATATTATTAGCATAATGATACCAAATTAATGGGGCTGTAAAGAATTTCAGAGGTGTTCCAAAGATATTATCTAAAGCATGAGGCTAGCCTGGACCAATGTGGTAGCAAGCTAAATTATTAAAAAGAAATTGCAGGGCTGGGAATTTAGCTTAGTGGTGGTGCTGTCTCCTGCCTCTCAAGCGCAAGGTCCCGAGTTTCATCCCTGGTACCAAAAAAAAGACAGAAATTGCATTTGTGAGCACTGACTATATGCAGAACAATGAGCTAGATACAGTCCCTGTCTTCAAAGGGCTTGTAAACTTACAGAAGAAGTAGATCTCTACATTCACATAAAATAAACAAGAATTAAATGTTATATGACAAAAAAAAAAAGTACTGTGAGAATTCAGAGGTCAGTGATTGATTCCAAAAGGTTAGAAATAGGGTTGCCCTGCTGGGGCAGGGATTACATTAATAGTACTACTTTATTATAATGCTTAAAAAGAGGTTTTAGGGGCCAGGGATTTAGCTCAGTGGTTCCACTGCCTGCCTCGAAAGTGCAGGGCCCGAGTTCGATCCCCAGTATCAAAAAAAAAAAAAGAGGTTTTAATGTATGTATCGTTCAAGCTAATTAAATTACAGTCATCAAAGTCTCTTGCGTTCTTTAGATTTAAAACATGTTACGTGAAGTAGATAATATACCAACTTCCTATGGGGCATAAATTGAAACCAAAAAGTTTTGTTGAATGTAAAAGAAAAAAATCTATAAATATAATGACCTGTGGTCTGTATAGACAATACAGTCACAGCTATACATTGGTGTGGGGAGTATTGCTGGGAGAAGCAGTTTCTTAAAATAAAGGAAACAGTATAAAATGTGTCTTTTTCAACTTTTAAAATCTCTAAAATGTGAACATATTTGAAATAGTATTTTTCAAGGAGGCTGCAGTCATGTTTGCTTCTTTTTTTTTAAACTATATATCCTTTTATTGGTACATTTTAGGTATACAATATAATGACATTCATCACTGGAAATTTGCACCTTTACATAATCTCTCTTGGTTTTTTCCCCCCTTCCCCTGCCCTCCCTCCAACCCCTCCATCCCTCCCTATTTACAGAGACTTTGTTTCCTTTTTTTCATTTTCTCATATTAATTCCATTCTCTTCTTTCCTTTCCCCTACCCCTTTCCTATGGTTTTTGTTTTTGTTTTTGTTTTTTGGTACCGGGGATCGAACTCGGGTCCTTCCGCTTGTGCAGCAGGCAGTGAAACTACTGAGCTAAATTCCTGCCCCCCCTTCCCCATGTTTACTTCTTTATTTCTCTTACTATTTATAGAGCAAATAAATCATGAAGTTAGAATTTTGCAATGTCAAAGGAAGAAGAGGAGGGATATACCAATATGTTTACATGGGTTCCTCCTAGTAATTATGTAGTATTATACAATATTGATTAGCATTAATATTATTGAACTAGTATGCTGAAACTTTTTCTTTACCTTACATCACATTCTTGGCATGATTTTTTTGATGAGGGTGGGGGGTGTTCAGGCAGGGTCTTGCTATGTAGTCCAGGGTGGCCTCAAACTCACAGCAATCCTCCTGTCTCAGCCTCATGCCTGCTAGGATTACAGACATGCGTCACCATACCCAGCAAGCCTGGGCAATTTAGCAATACTCTATCTCAAAATAAAAAATAAAAAAGAGCTGGGGATGGATCTCAGTGTGAAGGCTCTGGGTTTAAAAGAAGAAAAAACCTTTGGGGAGATTGCAATTTAGTATAAACTCACCCATTTCCCATTAATTCCAAGACAACCCTTTGGACAGCTAGATGTAAAGCCAGGTTGCTTCCACACATCTTTCTCCAAAATTACAATACTATGATATGTAAGATTGGCGAGTGGCCTCCGAGTGGGCTTTCTGTGATGGCTGTCCATTCCAGTGGGTAAACCCTGGGCTTTTCATACCCCCAGCTTCTGCATCTGTTCACTCAACCAACTGTGGGCTGAAAAAAATTATTTTTGGCTGAAAATATTTTCTAATTGTGTTTGTACTGAACAACAGGCTTTTTTCTTCTTATTATTCCCTAAACTATACAAAAAGTATCCACATATCATGGATTAGGTATTATGAGTAACCTATAGACGATGTATACAGGAGGATGTGCAAAGGTTATTAAAAATACCATGCCACTTTAGAGAAAGGACTTGAGTACCCATGGATTTTGATATCTACTGGGAGCCCTTGGACCAATCCCCCCCAATACTGAATGATACTGTATTCAGAGACTACTGTAATAGTTTAGCAGATATGATAAGACTTAGGAAATAGATTCACTCAATCAGATTCATAAGAGATTTTTATTTTTAAATTTTTTTTCCAACTGAGTTAGTCTTTTTACTCTTTTGGCAATCTCTTTCAGGGTTAACTACTTCCACTGTAGGTGATAAAATATATAAGGCTCCACTTCAAATGTTGGCACTGCTATGAGCATAGTCTTTTCCACTTCACTGCAACTCAGAAGTAAAACTTTGATTCTTGTTTTACATTCCTGTCCCAGTAGTTTCCACTGCAGAAGTTATCTGAAGACAGTCTTACGCTTTCTAGCAGTGGTCTGTGACCAGCCTCTATCTTCTCCATGAACACTACGATGGATTTAGTTTATACATGTATTAAACTAAGAGGCATTCTCTTAAATGAGTTTAAATGCACTTTATTTTTAGACAACCTACATGACATGTTTTGGTTTTTTTCCCTAAAAAACAATGCCTCCAAATAAATCACAGTCAAAATAAATGAAGCATTCAAGATGACATCAGTCCCATTTGTCTAAAATCCCAGCGTTAGGGCCGAGGATTTAGTTCAGTGGTTCTGGCGCCTGCCTCGAAAGCGCAAGGTCCTGAGTTTGATCCCCGGTACTGGAAAAAAAAAAAAGAAATGAAACTAAAATCCCGGTGTTGTGTGGATGACGAGCAGCAGCCAGTTATGACGAGTGATAGATCTAAGGTAACCTCCAAATCCATTAACATTTTTCCATTTCTAAATCATCCTTAAAGAAAATCGTAAATGGGCTCACACCATCCTCATGGTAGTCCAGGAGAGCAACCATGCCATCTGGATTCATGTTTGCACCAATAAAGAACTGATAGTTTTTGAAATTAGCAAGGATGTGCTTGATTTGTTCTGCAGCCCCTGTCATAAAAAAAGTTTTACTCTTTCTGGTCTTTGTTCTTCAAGTTTGCCTTCGATTGATTTCATATAATCTTTGATGTACTTCTTGCAGGACTCTTTTGTGAAGCTGGTTTCCTGCAGGTGATGGTTCACGACCATATCAACCCCAGTGACTTCTGTGCTGCCGGTACCTTCGCCCTCCGGGCCTTCAGCGGAGGCATCTCCACCAATGAGAGTCATCAGTGTTACCCTCTGCTCTACTGAGCATCTTGCCCTCCACCTCCAGGCACAGGCGATCTCCCGGATCTTGTAAATGTCGGAGAACATCTCAGCGTGGCTGATGAGGTCCCGATAGATAATCATGATAGTGGCTGTAGGCAGACGCGGTGCAACTACCTTAGCAGGAGCCCGGAGCTCAGGGCGAGCGCGGTGCAACCGGAGCTGCGCACGGTGGGAGGGGGGAGAGGTACTAAATATGTTCATGTGTTTGTTTAAATTGGGAGGTAGATGGCTCTTTATTGATAACTGCTATTTAGGACATCTTTTCAATTAAAAATCGAAGTACCTGGGCCGGGATTTAGCTGAATGGTGCCTCCGCCTGCCTCACAAGCGCAAGGTCCTGAGTTTGATCCCTAGTTAAAAAAAAGAAAAAAAAAAAATCAAAGTACCTGGGAAAGAGAGGCTGGCATAGCAAAGTGGCTGGGAGAGAGTACTCGCACAAAACTTGGAAATAGTAGTGACGGTTTTTTCATAAGAAGTCCCTCACAGTGTTTTTTTTGTTTTGAAATCTGTCATGGCAACCTTTGATGATTTCTTCACTGATTAACTTTTTTCTTAAGTCTCTCTGAGGACATGAAGTGTTGTTCTTTATTTTCACTTCTGAATCATACGGCAGGAAGTTACTTTTAGGAAACCTTTTTAAAATATAATTTTCTGTGTGACCTACGTATTTTGTTAACTCTAATCACAGAAAGTGGTTACGACTGGCCTAAGGTAGGAACAACTTGGGTTAATTAGGTTAATGGACCTAATTCTGCCTCCTGTTACCTATACCGTGTACCCAGGTAAACATGCAGATCTCAGCTGTATTGGCTTACAGGAACTTGAGTTACAACCAGCCCTTGGGAACCGATCCAGTTCATAAGTCAAGGGTCCACTGTAAGAGTTATTTTCTTACTGTTAAAACTTCATCTAGGCTGAGCGTAGCGGCACATGCCTGTAATCCCAGCACTTTGGAGGCTGAGGCAGGAGACTTGCCATGAGTTTGAAGCCAGCCTGGCCTACACAATAAGTTCAAGGCCAGCCTGAACTTCATAGTGAGACCTTGTCTCAAAACAAAACAAAACAAAACAAAACAAAACAAAACAAATGTTTATCTAAATTGGGGGACTCTAATGTTCTACTTATAAAATGCATACATAATTATAATCAGAAATGAAATAAAGAACTTGAAATTTAAAAACACATGTGTTACATTTCTCAACACTATGGAACATAAAGTTTTTCGTAAGTTAATTTTTAAGGTCAGAATGGCAATAAAACATAGCCACTGAATTAGCAGATTATTAAGATCCTATGACTATATTTATTCACTTTGAATTTAACAATGAATTTCACCCCGTTGGTTTCATTTTTGCTAATATTCAGATATATTACTATAAGTTAGAAACTTCTTACGTCTTATTTGGATCCTTGATATTTAGAACGATATTTATTTTATTTATTTATTTATTTATTTATTTATTTATTTATTTATTTATTTTTGGTACCGGGGATCAAACTCGGGTCCTTGTGCTTGCGCAGCAGGCAGTGAAACCACTGCATTAAATCCCCGGGCCTAGAACTATATTTAGATGTCATATTGTCATTCAGATTCCCTGGTGATCCTACAAATAACCTCTTTTCCTTTTTCTTTTCTTTTTTTTGGTACTGGAGGTCGAACTTGGGACCTTCAGCTTTCAAGGCAGGCAGCAGAACCACTGAGCTAAATGCCCAGCCCTCCCCTTTTCTTAATAGCAAAACAGCTATTGGTGCATTTAGGCATATGATGATAACACTCATCACAGGGCATTTGCACCTGTACACGGTACAGCTCTTTTCCCCCTGCCCCCAAGTTCGCTCCCCTCCCTGTGTACAAAAGCTTTGCTTCCATTTTTTCCTTCTATTTTCACTTTTTGTCTTGTCCCCTCCTTCCTTTCTCCCTCCCTCCTCCCTTGTTCTTCCTATTTGAACATTTTCTTCTCATTTCCCAATATCTATTATACATTTTAGTCCTTATTGCCATTTTCAGTTTCTCACACCAGAGAAACAAATCAGTATTTAAACATGTGTGTCTGACACTCAGCCATCTCTTCTTTGACAAAGGAGCCAAACACCCTCACTGGAGGAAAGATAGCCTCTTTAATAAATGGTGCTGGAAAAATTGGGCTTCAACT
>NW_004624739.1:21191591-21228983 GCF_000247695.1 Heterocephalus glaber | reverse complement strand
GGTTCCTTTCTCTCCACACCCCCTCCAGCATTTGTTATTGGTTGATTTCTTGATAGCAGCCATTCTTTCTGGGGTGAGGTGGAATCTCAGTTGTTTTCATTTGTGTTTCTTGGACAACCAGTGATGTTGAACATTTTTTCAGGCATTTATTTGCTGTTTCTACTTCATCTGAGAAGTGTCTTTTCATTTCAGATGCTTATTTTTGGATTAGGTCTTTAAATTTAGGGGGTCTGATTTTTTTGAATTCTTTGTATTCTAGATAGTAGTCCTTTGTTTGATGAATAGCTGGTAAAAAATTTTCCTGTGCCATGGGTTGCCTCTTCACTCTGTTGGTGGTTTCTCTTGCTGTGCCAAATGTTTTTAAGTGCATTTTTGGGGGGGGGGGCTACCAGGGATAGAACTTGGGACGTTGCACTTGCAAGGCAAACGCCGGAACCACTGAGCTAAATCCCTGGCCCAATGCTAGAAGCATTTTTTTTTGTTGTTGTTCTTGTTTTTTGGTACCAGGGATCGAACTCGGGTCCTTGCACTTGCACAGCAGGAGGCGAAACCACTGAGCTAAATCCCTGGCCCTTTTAAATGAACTTTAATACTTCTAGAATACAGATGCTGTTATGGATTATTCTTATTCTCGAATAAATATTTGACTACTGTAACATTTTAGTATTGTTTTGAGTTTTCAAAACAGACTTAAAGAAATAAAACAAGATCAGGTGATAGGTTCTGGTGATAAAGATGACACAACTATACAGAAAAGCCATAAATATTGAAAATGTTAAAAATCTTTTAGTTTTAGTAGTAGTAGTGACTTTGAACTTCTTTCATATTGAAAATACTGCCCTAGCCAGCCATGGCAGTGCACACCTCTAATCCTAGCACTCAGGAGGCTGAGGCAGGAGGATTGCTGATAGTTCAAGACTAATTTGAGCTACATAGCAAGGTCAAGGCCAGGCTGTACTAGAGTGGGGGCCTGTTTCAAAACAGAGACAGAGAGAGACAGAGAGAAGAGAGAGAGAGAGAGGGAGAGAGAGAAACACTACAGTACTGCCCTACTCTCAACACAAAATTCTACAAAAGTCAAGAGTCAGCATGTTCATTAACACTAGATGGCAGTCTAGCAAGTTGTATTTGCTTTTCAAAGTCATTACTTGAGTTTTCAGCTTAATTTATTTAGAAACAAAAGAAAATGAAATTAGAAAGTTATAATAATAATCTTTTAGGCTATTCAACATTCTACATTAGATTCTTAGGGTTTTCCTTAACTAAAAGGAAAATTTCATAGCAACTCTGTTTTCCTTTTCCAAGTTGGCTGAGATCATTGTTAAAAGTATATCTCTTTAGCTATATGAGCAAAAATAAACGTGAAAGCAAATACTTTTTGGCATATCTTAGCATACGTTAGCTCTTAGCTAACATTTAGATATTTTAGTACTTTATTTCAGCAATAGTTTGCTGCAACAATGTTTTTGATTTTGTTTTGTTTTTTGGTGCTGGATGTTTTGTTCTTTGGGGGCTAAATCCAGGGCCTCTGGAAGTATAACTGTGTGCTCTGCCACTGAGCCACACACCCCTGCCACTAACTTTTGAAGCTGAATTAAGTTGGTGCTACTAAGGCAACTTTTAGAGTGCCAAGTTGTTTTTGTAGAAGACCAGGACTTAAGTGACCAATTTTGTTTGTTTTAATGCTTGCTGGTCAGCATACTATTTGAATGCCTTAAAGACAGAAAATCAAAAACTTACTAGTTTTGAAATCTTCAAAAGGCTGGAGTTTGTCAGAAACAAGTGAGTTGTTTTATTTAGGTCTTCCCCTGCTTGATTAGTCTCATAGTTTTATTCTGACTCTTGGATAATGTGATGAGATCTTTCTCCAATCATTTCCTGTGACATGTGATGTAGGGTTGCTGAAACCTGTATCAGCCAAAAAAGTAGGGGAGAGAAAGCAAGTTAAGATGTTTTCCTTTCTGCTGAGAAAGGTGAATATCTGGCATCCATTAGGCAACAAGAAGAAAGTGTCTGTGAAGATCATGAATTGAAATTACTTAATGTGAGAAAATGTTGTCATTTTATTTTTAAACAACTTCAATCTTAAATAAAAATACAAATAGAATACAAGCAAGTTCTTTTTCCTGAGCTGTCTGTGGGTGAGCTGCTGACCTGATGCTGTATTATCTTCTACTAGTTTAGTGTGAATTTCCTATAAACAAGGATATTCTTCTATGTAACAATAATATAACCCTCAAAATCAGGAAATTAACACTGTTTCATGTCTACTATCTAACCCTCAGACTGCATCTAATGGCCATGTTTCTTTAGATGCCTTCACTGTAGAATAATTCTGTCTTTCCTTGTCTTCCTTGTACTTGATACGAACTAGTTATGTTGTAATCTGTCCTTCAGTGTAATTTTGCCTCATGATTAGATTTAGATTACGTATGTTTGGTAGTAATACCACGGAAGTGACCCTCTTTTCTCATTACATCTTATTATCATCAGGGAGTACATGATTTTGGTTTGTCCTTTTACGACATTCACCTTGGTCACCTAAGGTGGTATCTGCCAAATTTGTCCACTGTGAGGGTCCTACTCTTCTCTTTGCAATTAATAAATATTATGTAGGTCCTATTCCTCACTCAATGTTAAATTATCAAATTAAGCCCTAAGAACCTTTTTTTGGAGAAAGGATCTTGCTATGTAGCCCAGGTTGCCCTTGGACTCATGGAGATACTCCTGCCTCAGTCTTGCAAGTGGTGGGATTAAAAGTGTGTGCCTCCATGCTCAGCTCCAAAGAATCGTTTCGTTTTGTTTTTTGAGACAGGGTCTTACTATGTAGTTCAGGCTGGCCTTGAACTCATGATTCCTCTACTTTAGCCTCCCAAGTATTGGGATTATAGACATGTACCAACACATCCAGCCCCACAAAGCGCCTTTTATAAGTATCATAAAAGTTTGTGTGTGTGTGTGTGTGTGTGTGTATTTCCACTCATCACCTACTCTCGCCAGAACTGTGAATGCAGGAGGTAGAAACAAATGGAATTAGAGTATAACTTTATAAAATGTATGAGTTCAGACACGTGAGATAAGAATTCTCCCTGAACTATCGGAAGCAACAGCCACATGAGCAAATTGATCCTGGTGCACTGCCACTGTAAGGGAACAAGATGTTAGGACCTCTAGGGTTGAAAGTGATTGTAGTGATGAGGAAGCCAAGGTTTGAATAGAAGAGTGGAGACATGGATGAGTGTATCCCACCCAAATAGAAATAAATGTGAATTATGGGTTGCTGGGGACACACAGCTCTCACCTGGTACCCGTAACTACTGAGATAAAGCTTTAATCCTGAATCATGTCTCTAGACCAGCATGGACAAATGCTCTCAGGGGTAAGACTGAACACTCAGGTTCATTTTTTAAAATCTGGGAGCCGGGCATGGTGTTGCACACTTATAATCCCAGCACTCGGGAGGCTGAGGCAGGAGGATTGCCCTGAGTTTGAGGTCAGGCTGGGCTACATAGTGATTTTGAGGCCAGCCTGAACTGCATAATGAGACCCTATCTCAAAAAAAAAAAAATCTGGGAATGTTGATATAGAGGGGAATAGATGTAACTCCCAAGCCTGCTATATACCTCTGAAATCGAAGAATGAATTTTAGGAACAATAGAGGTTAAGAGTAGCTTCTGTCTAAGAGAGACAGAAGGGGGACCAGAAAGTGGGTTGCCCACCCGCTCTGCTTCTCAAAGATGTTTTATGGGACAAAGCCACGAGGTGAGATGGGTACAAAGTGGGACAAAACTATCATCAACCAGTAAGATTACAAGTACAGTTGCTTAGGTAATATTGATCCAATGGGAAATCATGAGGTGGACATGAGGCGGAACAAAACTATAATCAACCAATAAGATTGCAATAAGTATAGTTGCTTAGGTAGTAGTGATTAAATGGGGGTCAAATGGGGAAGCAAGTCACATACCAAGTGTACAAGGAACCAAGGAATGAATAAGGATTTCCAGTAAAGGATGAGTCAAGGATCTTTCCTGGGAGGGATGGGTTATGGTCTTGTCCCCCCTCCTTCAGGTGACTGATGCCTATTTAGAGTATCAATCACTGCTATTTATCCCTAGGGGAAGTACATGGGTGTAGTAGTTTCTCTTTTTTATAGTGCTAACCAGTGAATGTGCCTCAATTGTTTTTTATGTGGAGGGCCCAGTTTTGTCTAACTGCCTTATAATAATTTCTATCTGCAATAATGTCACTGTCATCAGTTAATTTAAGATAGAATTGAGGGTAATCAGTGTTCCAGAACAGATTTCCATTATCCTCACTCGAAGAAGGAGCATAGAGCTGAGGAGCTGGTTTTATAGAAGACTTCTCCAGATGACGTGGGTATGAGTTCAGCACTGTTTCCTCAACAAGGCTTCAGGTGGTTGTGTGGAAATCCCACTGTTGTTGTCATTTCTATGGCTTCTGGACATCGTTCTGGGCCTGAACCCTTCCTGGCATTGCCACCACCTTAGGCCTGGCCTTGCAGAGCCTTATTTTTACCAGGCTTCCACAGCTTCCCAAGGCAATATGTAACCAAGGGCTCTTGAAAGTGGTATGTTTTCCCTTTTCCTTATCTCAGTTCTACCAGGCCTTTGAGGTTCTCTGAAGGTTCACACACTTTATAAAGCTCCACAACTCTGTCACCTTCATACTTCCTCTCTTCTTCTTCTTTGGAACTTACTGGTTCTGCTACCATTAGCATTTTATATTTGGTTTATAACCTTCTCCCATGTGTGTCTAAGTTAATTGTCACAGATTCAGAAAAAGGTGATGCCATACTTATAAATCGTTGACTTTTCCACTTTTCTAGACAAATTACAGCCCAATCTTATTTTCAAGTCATAAAAGGGTATGATGTGTAAGAAACATGTAAATGAGTTCTCACGTTAGAGCACCTAGACGGAGTATTTGGTTCAGTCTCCTTGTTTTACAAAGAAGGAAATCGAGGCCCCAAAATAGTGAAGGGCTTTTTCTAGTTGTGTTTTAATGACATAACCTGGACTAGACTTTCCAGGTGTCCTGCTTCCTTAGTCATTCTCTTTTCTTTTAGTCTATTCCATATTCCATAGGTATTTTGACCCTCAATTAAGCTAAATTGTTGAAAAGGAAGAACCAAAAATGGGCTTTGGTACCAAAGATTAAAGCAACTAAAGTTCTACTATCCAAACTTGAGTAAATGTTCCCAAACCTGCCCCTCTTTTAGTATTCTCCAGCTTAGCTTTGGCAGCACTATTTATCTAGCAGCATGAGAAACACACACACACACACACACACACACACACACACACACAGACTCATCCTTATCCTGACTCTGTATCTTCTGTATCTTACACAGGTAGTCTTTCAAGAGATCTTGCCAAAATACATATAGAGTCGAACCACTTGTCCTTATCACTATCATCCTGTGCTGTCAGGAGAAATTCTACATAATTTTTGGGAAAAATCATTTCACAATTAAGTTATAATTAGGCCTAGTTCTCCTGCTTACAGGCTGGCTATGGCATGATGAGATACAACTCCATTTTTGCCTCTGGTCACAGCTAAAACCTCAATGGTCCAGGGCAGGATTATACCAGCTGAAGACATCCTGGGGAAGGATAAATTCCTAATCAACGTAAGTTCCTCATCAAACTAGGATCTTCATCTGCATAAATTCCTCATTGTTCTAAGATTATCACTGCCCTCCTCTGAGCCATCTGTTACTCCCCATGAACCAAATAAAGGTGTGGCCAGCTCAGGGTACCGTGTCTTTGCTGGCCAGAGCAGCATTGATCAGGCCCAAAACTCAGCTTCTTCTCTAAGTGTCATTTCTGTCTTTATTCATTAATTTGCCTTGTGCTGTTGCTGCTCACAGGAGACCAGGACTCACTGCAGAAGTTCTAATAATGTCCCCTTTCCCTGTTCCCTATACTGTGTGTGAAGATCCAGGAGGAAATAGAAGCCTCACTGAAACTAGTTAATTTGAGCTAGACATGGTGCCACACACCTGTAATCCCAGCACTCGGGAGGCTGAGGCAGGAGGATTACTATGAGTTTGAGGCCAGCCCAGGCTCCATAGTAAGTTCAAGACCAGGATGGACTACATAGTGAGGCCCTGTTTCACCCCCCCACCATCACCAAAAAAAAGAAAAAAAAAACCTTAGGTAATTTGAGGAAAGCGTGTTAAAGGATCATTCATTTACTTAGTCATATTTATTTTTATTTTAAAAATTATTGTATAAATTTCAGATGTACAATAAGATCTTTTGATATACATATGGATAGTGAAATGGTTACTGTAATCAAGCAGATTAACATGTCTCTTATCTCACAATAGTGAACCTTCGTGTGGGTGTGTGTAGCAAGAGCACCAAAATCATACTCTGAGCAAACTCCTGAATACTCTACAGTATTATTGACTACAGTCCTGTTGTACATTAGATCTCTAAAATTATTATCCTACGTATCCGCAATTTTGTAGCCAAAGGGATTATTTAAGCGTGTGAATAGAATTTAGGAAACTTAATCAAGGGCAGTATATAATATCTCAGAGTTGGCAACAGGAGAGAGTTTATCATTGTTAGGTATTCCAAAGCCCCCACAGAACAAGCTCCCTCCCCCTTCTCCCTGTCCTCCTCCCTGAAGGCGAACAGGGACTTTCTACATAACTAAGGCTTGACCCCTCCTAGTTAATGACCTCCTACCCAGTTAGGGGCTTTTCTGCCCCACCGATTTCGTGACCCGGAGCAGCGGTAGGGTTGGTGACCCAAAAGCCCTTTCCTGTGGGCTGGGAGCAGCCGGAGGGAGGGATGGTGGCCGGGAAACCCCTTCCTCTGGACCAGGAGCAGTGGGATGGTGGCTCAGAAGCCCCTCCCTCTGGGCCAGGAACAGTGGGACTCAGTACCTTGGTCTGGTGGTCTGGTGTCCTCTGCGCCTTGGTAATGTGGAATCAGGTGGCTGCCTGTCTGCAGTGGGGTGATTCGGTGTCTTCTGCGTGACTCAGGACCTCGGTAGGACGTGCACAGACCTGCCTGTCTGCAGCGGGCTGATTCGGCGTGTGTTCCGCGCTACTGGGGACCTCGGCAGGGTGTGGGCAGACCTGCCTGTCTGCCCCGGTTTAGTGACCAAATGTTCCCTTAAGATAGGGACCTCCTGGAGCTTGTCACTCCATCCCACGTCCCACCAAATGCCCCTCGCAAGACAGAGACTTCCTGGAGCTTGTCACTTCATCCCACCAGATACTCCTATGAGATAGGAACTTCCTGAAGCCTGTTTTCTCCATCCCCCAACCAGAATTTGTTGCTATATGCCCTAACCGCCATCCCCTATCAAAGGACTAGTGCTCTCCCACATGCAAAGACCCCATATAAGCCTCCAGCTCAGCTCATGCGATGGCTGGTCTCCATTTTGTGAGTCAGTTCTGAGAGGCTGCAGACCGCTGCCCCAATAAAGGTGGCTTGAACATATGTTTGTCCCTTCCTTTCGGCGACCCTTTCAATCATCATAGGTAGGAAGGGGCAATTGGTCAAGGATGCCGTAGTATTCGGAGAAGACAGAAAAGTAGAGAGGGTTGTTTGAGAGAAACTATGGTTTTTGATAGAGTAAAGTGACCGACCACTATAATGCTGCAGGGAGAAAGCCAAGGAAATTAATTTGCTCCTCACTCTCCTGCACCTCAGCTTTTGCTAATGTTCTCCATGGCCAAACCACCCAGCTTCCCAGAGCAAAGAGCACAAGGTGGAGAAAGGTGTCAAGAATTTTGTACTTTGTATTTTGTTTCCTCTTCCTGGAATAGTCTCTTCCCAGAAACTCCCATAGTTTCCTCCTGCATTGTTCTTATATTTCTAATAAAATGTCACCTCCTCAGCAAGACATTTCTTTACTACGCATCATTCTCTGTTTTAATAATGTGCTTTATTTTTATTCATAGTATTGATTCTCTTACATACTTATTTTAAAATTTTAAATTAATTTCTCTATTGAAAAGAACAGGTATTTTTCTAGTTTGTTTATTGCTGCTAACTCAGAATATAGAATGCTCATTGAAGATTTGTTGGTAAAAGGATGAAGGAATTAATGAATTCTCAGGAATATTGGAAAGACTAACATCTTCCTCAATGTATAGAACCAGTGCACACTAGCTTTTGAGTTATACATTAAAAAAAACAAAAATAGCTTTTATTTTATTATAGTCTTTATTGTATCACAATACAGTTGTAAGCCACAAGGCACTAAAGTAATTAGTTTCACTCAGTGAATAAAATATTTCTATATATTTCTATATTTTACTAGTTTCAAGTGATAAGATCACATTTCTACTTATTTCCTAATACTGTAATGATTGCCAAATATAAACAACTCTACCACAGACGTAGATCCAGTTTGTGTCCTGAGAAATAGATCTTTTCTAAAATGGTCATTATAATGAACTTACCTAACCATCAAGTTTTAGGATATGTAATATTTAGTGTTTACATGCCATTTTATTTGTAAGTCTGCACTCTAATTAACGACTTTCATTTTGGCAGCAGAAAAATACTTTGAAAACTGCCCCTCTAAGCTAATAAAAGTGAAGCTGGAAATTTAAGTCATTCGAGTCAGTTTCCTTCTAGGGTCTATAGGCATGTGAGCCACTTCTTCTACTCCTTATTTTCTTCCATGATCTGGACAGTCTGACAATGCTTCTTTAAAGCTAAAAAAAAAAAAAAGCTAGCTTTGTAGTCACACAGAATCCTTTTAAGCATTTTTATGATATTTAATATGCCCCAAGGAGAGGTGAATCTTTAATAGCAACAATTTCTATTCCTTTTTTTTTTTAGCTGAGCTCATTCAATAAGAATGATCCTTCCTCAAACAGAACAGGAATCAACAACTTTAGATATTGACTCTATTTTCTGTTACAGTAAAGTTATTCTTCATTAAAAATAAAAACAAAGGGGGCCGGGGATTTAGCTCAGTGGTTCTGCTGCCTGCCTTGCAAGCACAAGGACCCGAGTTCAATTCCTGGTACCAAAAATAAATAAATAAATAAAAATAAAAACGAAGATTAAAAACTCACATTTGACATCCAGATAACTAAGTTCTCACCAAGCCAAATTAGTTATTAGGCTTTTATCAAATGTAATTTATGAGCCAGCATGCTGTTTGAAAAGTGCTAAATATTTGACTACATTTAATGGTTTTATTTATATGCTCACCATTGTTGTACTACTTATGTTTCTTCTGCTAAAGCACCTGCAAAGCTCAGCATCACTTTTAAGTTGCATGAGGCCTTGTGTACATCCAATATACATGATGTTTTTATTTTCTGTTCAAGATGACATCCAGTAATCTGATAGTTCTGTTCACCATAGCATCTTGAGCATTAAAAATATGCCTAAATCAATTGATGAGAAAAAAATAATTATCCTAAATTGAAATAATTGTTGGCAAAAACTTCTATAATTTTTATATATTGTGTTCTTATTTTAACACCATGAAGAAGAATAACAAATACATGTGTACTACTTAGCATGGCAAACTTGGGTGGAATTTTTCTAGGTTCTCGCAACTAATCTGGAACACCATAGGTGTTTTTACAAGATCAGATGATAGGAATGTTTGCCCTGTTAAGCTGGGTTGTCAACTTGATTGGCTTGGGAGCCACCCAGGGGATTAATAAAGCTTACTTCTGGATGTGTCTGCATGGTTAAGGAGGTGTGACCTAGGGTTTATGTCTGGTCCCTCATCCCTTCCTCTTTGGTGCTGTTCTGCACTCTGATTCCAAACCACCATGAACTAAACATCTTTGCTCCACTGCACTTCTGCCATGATGTTCCTGCTTGTGGAGCGTGACAACCATGTACTGAATGCCATGGCACCATGAGCCAAGTTAAGCCTCTCCTCCTGTAAGTTGTGGATGTCAGATTTGTTTTTTGTTTTGGTTTGGTTTTTGGTTTTGGTTTTTGAGACAGGGTCCCACTGTGTAATTCAGGCTGGTCTTGAACTCACTTTGTGGCCCAGGCTGGCATCAAACTCATAGTAATTCTCCTGCCTCAGCCTTCCAAGTGCTGGGATTACAGGCATGCACCACCGCACCTGGCTGGATTTCAGTTACTTTGTCCCAGCAACAGGAAAAATGACTAATATACCTCTGTTTATAATAATCATTGCTTTGCTTTTTTTTAATGACAAAACTTAGTGGTTTTAAAAAAAAGAAACATTTTATTGTATTTCATGATTTCATTGGTCAAGTATTTAGACATGGTTTGACTTCTTCTACTCCAAATGACATTGACTGAAGTTTCTTAGTGGTGTTCAGTGGTAGATGAGTAATCTGAAGGGTTCAACATGGCTTCACTTACATGTCTGGTATCCCAGGGGGAATGGCTAGAAGGCTTGGTTTAGAACTGTTGACTGGAGCACCCTTACGTGACTTCCAGAGCGGGTGAGATAAAGGTAGTCTGACTTCTTATGTGACAAGTTGTTTCTCCAAGAGAGTATTTCCTAAGAGGACCAGGCCAAAGCTGTAATGCTTTTTATGATCATGCTTTGGAAGCCCCAGAACATCAACCAAGTCACTAAAGCCAGTCCAGATTCAAGAGAAGATTCTGCCCTCTAGTTCTTGATGGAGCATGGCATACTTGCTCAAGGAGGGAAGAAACTGATGGTGGCATCAACAATCATGAGGGCTAGGGACTGACGCCAAGCAGTTTGTCACCAACTGATTACTTTTCAAAAGAGAAATTTTCTTTAAAATGCTGCAATTTGTAACAGCCTTAATCTTCAGTTTTTCCCATCTAGGTCTGAAATATTTCCCAGTAATTTTTCTTAATTGCTGTACTAAATGAAGGCATGTAAGACTTATGAGACCTGGATTTTGCTTGGTGCTATTTTTCATTTAAGTAGTAGTTTTGGTCATCTGTTCAATAAAATTTTGTGGGATATTTTAGGTTAATGACACACATCAGAAAACAGTGCATTGCACATCAAAAGCTAATGGCCAACTTTGATGTCTTGAACCAGAAAGTTATGTAAGTCACTACTGGGGCTTTATTTACCAATCTGTGAAGGTAATTAAAGATGATTCTTAACTCAGGGATTGGTCAATAATAACAGGAACAAAATAGTAAATAGATATTATTATAGATCCTGCAGATATCAAAAAAATAATGTAAGATGCTGTACCTGCCAGGGAAGCGCAAGGTCCTGAGTTCAGTTCCTGGTACTGGAAAAAAAAGTAAAAATATTATTAACAACTGTAGGTCAATAAAACTGACAAGTTAAATGTAACATTTAAAAAATATGACTTATCAAAAACTAATGCAAGATCAAAAAGAAAGTCTGAATAGACTCTCCTTTCTATAAAAGAAATAGAATTTGTCTTTAAAAACTTCACTATAAAGAAATCTCTAAGCCTAAGTGAAATCTACCAAAAAGTTTTTTAAAAATGAGATCATCCATGGTCCAAATTACCAGTAATTTGCTAAAGGAGAACAGTGCAATAAAATGGGTTTAAAACAAAAGAGGATGATAGCCGGGTGTGGTGGTGCATACTTGTAATAAAAGCATTAGAGAGGTTAAAGCAGGAGGATTGCTGTGAGTTTGAGGCCAGCCTGAACTACATAGTGAGACTGTCTGAAAAAAACAAAACAAAGGATTATAAAAATAGGTGTGAAACAAATTCTCTATTGAGCCTATTTATTTATTTATTTATTTATTTATTTATTTATTTATTTTTGAGAGAAGGTCTTGGTATGTAGCTCAGGCTGGCCTTGAACTTACCATGTAGTCCAGGATGGCCTCAAACTCATGGAAATCCTCCTGCCTCAGCCCCCTGAGTGTTGGGTTTACAGACATGTGGCACCATGCCTTGCTAGAGTCTCTTTAAATCCTACTTGTGAAATGCAGTAAAACAAGCTTAGGAAGACAATCAAATGAATAAACTGGAGAAGTGACTCAGGAAAAACAATTCCAAATTATAGTTAGTTATAGTTTTGTCTTATTTAGTGAAATATAGATTGCTATAGTTCATGTGGAGCTTGAGGCTACATTTAAAAAGAAAAGACACACTGTTAGGAATGACAAAACTGTTAAATTTCTCCATAAAATGAATTGATGTAAGATTTAGGAAGGCCAGAAAATGAAGTATAACATTATTCATGTTAAGATTTAGCATTAAGAAGATCTATACTGTGTTAAAGTTTAGTGAAAGTGTCTACATAGATGAGTATAGTTCCCAGAACGACCATAAATAGCAAATACGTGCCACTCTAAGAAAGTTAGCATGGCAGTAAGATAGAATGGCAGTTTCTCTATATGCCCCAAATTACATTTAATTTGTTTTCAGTTCAATTGTGAAAATCCTAACAAATATTTACTATTACTTTTAGGAATAATGCATCTGTGAAGATATAAAGCAAATTCAGGTAGAGTTGAGATTTCACAAAATAAAATCTAAATCAAGAGCTAAATCATTCAAGATGAGCATAACTGTCCAGAAAAATATCTGTTTAAAAAAATATCATCAGGAACAAGACAAGGGTAACCATTCACCACTCCTGTTTAACACAGTACTCAAAACTTCATGCAAGAGAAAGAAATAAAAGGGATATATATATATGGAAGAGGTCAAACTATCCTTATTTGCAGATGACATGATCCTTTACATTGGAGATCAAAAAAATCCACCGAAAGACTCTTAGAACTAATCAGTTCAGCAAAGTAGCAAGATACAAAAATCAATACACAGTGAGCTGCGGATTTAGCTCAGTGGTTCCATGGTCTGCCTCAAAAGCGCAAGGTCCCAAGTTTGATCCCTGGTGCCAAAAACAAACAAACAAACAAACAAACAACAAAGCCAATACACAAAAACCAATAGCTTTCTTTCTTTTTTTAAAATAAAAGCAGATGATTTATTGGAAGGTGGAGAAAGGGGGAAGCAAGAGATGACAGACAGCTACTCCAGGTGAGTACGTAGTATTTGAAAGTGAAATACTTGAATAGCTTTCTTCTATACAAACAATGAACCACTGAGAAAGAAATCAGGAAAACAATACCATCTACAATAGTTTCAAAAAGTTAAATAGGAATTAATCTAACAAAGAAAGTGAAGGACTTTTATAATGAAAACTAATGCTATGAAAAAAATTGCAGAAGACATCAGAAAAATGGAAAGGCATCCCATTCTTAGATAAACTGAACTAATATAGGCAAAAGACCATGTTACCAAAAGTGATATAGAGGTTATTTGCAATCCCAGTCAAAATACCAAAAGCATTCCTCAAAGAGCTAGGAAAAAACAGTCCTCAAATTTATATGGGACCAGATGAGACCCAGAAGAGGGAAAGCAATCCTGGGCTATAAGGAGCAAAGCAGGAGGCATCCCAAACCCAGATCTCAAGTTATCTTACAAAGCTACAGTGATTAAAACAGCATGGAGGGGCCAGAGATTTAGCTCAGTGGTGCTGCTGCCTGCCTTGCAAGCGCAAGGTCCTGAGTTCGATCCCCAGTACAAAAAACAAACAAACAAACCAACCAACCAAAAAACCAGCATGGTATTGGCACAAAAGCAGACATTTTAATAAAGACAGAACTGAGGATACAGGAACAACCCCAGGATACTTCAGCAAATCTGAGTTTTGACAAAGAAGCCAAAAACATACAGTGGAAAAAAGAAAATAGAGCCTCCTTAACAGGTAGTGCTGCGAAAACTGGCTATCCACTTGCAGAAGAATGAATACAGACCCATATCTCTCAGTCTGTAGTAAAATCAAATAAAAATGGGTCAAAGACCTAGATTTAAAAACAGAAATACTGAATCCACAAAATAGGTAAAATTTTGAAGACATAGGCATAGTGAAGGACTTTCTGAACAGAATCCCAACTGCTCAAGAAATAGCGCCAACAATCAACAAATGGGATTATTTCACATTAAAAACCTATACAGCAAAGGAAACAGCCAATAAATGTTGCCACTTACTTCTCTAACAGAGGATTAATATTTAGAATATATAAAGAACTCAAAAACAATTAGATCCCTAAAATAGAAAACTTAATATAAAATGGGAAATCAATGAATAGATGTCTCTGATAAGAAGTACAAGTGGCTAATCAATACATAGAAAAATGTTCAGCATCTTTGGTCATCAGAAAAATGCAGATCAAAACAACACTGAGATTCCATCTTATTCCAGAAAGAATGGCTATTTATCAAGAACTCAAAAAGCAACAAATGCTGGCAAAGTTGTGGGAGAAAAGGACCCTTTCTACATTGTTGGTGGGAATGTAAGCTAGTACAACCATTATGAAAATCAGTAAGGAGATTCCTCAAAAAATGAAAAATAGAAATTCCATTTGACCCAGCTATATCTCTTTTGGGTATCTTTCCCAAAGAGTTAAAGACTTCATGTTACAGGAACACATGCATACTCATGTACATAGCAGCACAATTTATAATAGATAAATTTTTGAAAGTGGTGTACATACCTATCGAGATAAATTAATAAAGAAAATTATATATATGCCACTTAGCCATAAAGAAAGATACATTTGAGTCATTTGTAGGAAAATGGATGCACCTTGAATCCATAATACTAAGTACAATAAATCAGGCACCAAAGATTAAATATTGCATGGTTTCTCATATATGAGAAGCCCAAAGTATAAATAATTGAAAGAGCAAAATAAAAGAAAGATGATAGGAAAAGGGGAGAAACACTGTGTGGAGATGGGAAGGGGATCTGGGGATAGGGAAAATGGGAGTGAGGGAGAAAGAGAAAGTAAAAAGGATCAAGATGTGATATGTATATGTACCACTATCTCACGATGAATATATCCATTCTATATCACAAACATTTTTAAAAATTCAATTTAGAATTGAGATAGAGGCAACATAAGGAAGATTTAAGAACAGTCAGTAAATCACCTTTAGTACAGTACTGCTGAGTTTTTAGATTTTTGAGTTCCATTTTTTAAAATCATTCTATATATTGCAATTGAAAACAGGAGTCCTGCAGTAAATATTTTGTGACTTACTGAATAGGACCTCAAATTAAAAGGAGTAATATGGATATTTTAAACTATGGTTACATGTCCTATGCCCAATGCCTTTAAGGTTTTTTTAAAATTATTTTTTTAAGGTAGGGTCTCGCTTTGTAGTTCAGGCTGGTCCTGAACTATGTAGCCCAGGCTGGCCTTGAACTTGAGGTGATCCTTCTGCCTCAGCTGGGATTACAGGTGTGTGCCACCATGCCCGCCTAAGTCTTTCTTTTTCTAATGTTTTCACCTCCTTTCATGTCCTAATTTTTATAGCCTCTTCTCTACTTGCTGTTAGGTAAAGTTGAGATACACATTAGGACAGGAGCCAGTCCAGAGTTAGCAGCAGGCTTTGAGACTGAGTATGAAGTTACTGTTCTTAGAGCTATTTACGTAGCTCTAAGCATAATGTAATTCATTTATCACCATTCATCAATCAAGTATGGCCACAAGCGATAGCATATTATTCTGGTGTTCTACTACAAATAATAGAGGGCTTGCTAGGTGCTACAGATGAATAAATTCTGGCCTCCACCTCTTTGGAACTTGTACCACATTCACAGAAATAGATTCATACAGCAGCAATTACAACAAATTTAGTAATAATGATATCAACAGAATGTGTGAAGAGAGACATGAACAGCCAACTGGTGTGTGTGTAAGAGGCTGGGAATTAAGTCTGTAAGAAATGACAGCCTGTAAGAACTGGTTCTTCACTGGTGCACCGGGGATCCTCACCCATACCACTGCCTCTGCCTCTATAGCTTTCTGGTTTCAGTTTTGGCCTAGATTAACAAAGGAGGGGGACATGAGGAGAAATGGAGAGAGAGAAAGGTATCGTGGGACTATTTTATCTAAGTTTGAAAACAATTTTACTCATGCCATGAATTATTTTTAAAACCAGGAATGCTCTATTCTTTAGTAGTTGTGTCTCTTTACTCAGTATTTTACTATTGCTAAGGAATGAGCAGTTTACCTTAGTATGACTTGGGCTGACTTTGTTGTCTTTCATTTCATTAATAGCTTTTGAGTCAGGTCTCACTAAGATGCTAAGTTGCCCAGGCTGGGTTCCAACTTGGAATCCTTCAAATCCTTCAAGGCAACTTAGGGAGACCTTGTCTTAAAATTATTTAAAAAAAAAAAAAAAAAAAAAAAAAAGGAGGAGCTGGGGATGTAGCTCAGTGTGAAGGCCCTGGCTTCAGTTCCTAGTACCAGTGAGAAAAAAATGTTCACAGTACTCTTCAGAAAATCTTTTCTATGGTGATTCCAGGTAATGTGCTTCTGCACACTCCCAAAGGTAATGACTAGATTGTGGTAGAAACTAGATTACATTACCAAAGCAAGGCAGATTCTTCAATCATCTGAGTCCCACACCTCTCCTCCTCCTATATCATACAACGCTGTTTTCTCTTTGTATTTTATTATTTCCCAAATTAAGGAAACTAAAAAGATGCGCTGAAGGATGTTTCAGATCCCTAAATAGGCACTAAATTTTAACAAGGCAAAACAGGTATCTATTTAGCATATTACCTAATGTTCCAATGAAGAATTATTTAATGTCTTTCTGGGGATTGTTTGAATATTCTGAATGGTGTCTTTCACCTGTCATTTTTCACTCCCCCCAAAACTTCTCATAGTTTAATATCACTGGATGAATTGATTACTTCCTTTTTCATCCATGGTTCAGGTACTTTCTAGTCATGCCAGTGAATTCATTTTCATCTAGATCAACCAAGGTTACAAGCTCAATATAATTAACCTCATTTCACATTTATGATATTCTAGTCCACTATACATATTTAAACACCACATATTTTTATTAATGGAAAGTTTGAACCATGCATTACAAAAACTATAGTTTAGTGTCTTTCTGAAATTGGATCCTGCTTCATTGCTTCTCATTTTGAATAATATTTCAGTAAGAAAGAAGAATTAAAGATAGATATTATTCTCCAATGATCCAAGAGAACACTTATTCAAACCTTGAATATATTTTCTGACATTCTGTATAGTAATTTGAACATTAAAATTTCCCAGAAAATTATGAACCAGTATTTGAAGACTTGTAAGAATTTTGTGTAGAATTTATTCAATCTGCTTTCAATATAGGCCAAATTTTCTTTTAGTCCTAGTTCTATTCCTAATTAAAATCACATAGCTGAATTGGCATTTGTGTATTCAAATCTGAATAGCAACTTTTCCATTTCTATATTTCAGGACTTTAGAGAATAAAATATGCAAAGAGCTTATGCTTCTTTGAAGAATAGCACAAGATAAAATGTAAAGTACTACTACCTTGAGCTGTGGTATTTAAAATTTGAGGGGGTCATTTATCTCTTTCCAAATCTCATAACATTTATGAGCTCTTTCAGAAAAATGTCTATACATACAAATTTTTTATTAAAATTGACCCTCTCAGAATCCTCTCATGGTGTAGATCCTCAATTTATAAAACTCTGATCTGGATGGAATGCTATTTTACTGTTACTAGACACTGGTTATAACATGTCAGGACAGATTTAAGTAGCATTATTTATACTATAATTTAAATTTTAATAAAGTCTGCCTGAAAAATGGTGCAATAATATACTCGGGAAGCTGCAAATTGGTTAATTTATATGCTCACTGTCTTAAAGTGTAGCTAGAGTTAGATGCAGCAAAATAGTTTCTGAACTATGGTTTAGTAGATGCTACTGTTCACAAATATTTATAGAACTCTGACTTTGTAGTAGGAATTGCACTAAGCAATGAAGGTAAAAAAAACAACTCATAAAAAACTTTCACTTTGAAGTCTGAAAAGAGACCTGGTATTCTAAGAAGGATATTTTGAAGGCGAAATGAAAGCTTTCTAGATACAGAATAAATGTCAGACCTTAAGGATAAAAATGAGCCCACAGCTCTTACAGTTGCTTTTAAAAGTTAGAGTTCTGCAAACTTAGTGTGTCCTTTAGCTCTGTCTCCTTGTGACAAAATAGTTGAGAAAAACAATTTAAAAAGAGGAAAGATTTATTTTAGGTCAGGGTTTAAGAGGTCTCAGTCCATGGTCATGCGGTCCCACCATTCTGGGCCTGTGGTGAGGCCGAACACCATGGTGAGGAGCAAGTGGCAAAGCAAAGCTGCTTACACTGTGGTGGCCGAAAGTAAAAGAGAATGGGGGTCGGGGGTCAGGGACCGGGGCCTTCAGGGGCACACCCTAGACGACCTAATTTCCTTCCACTAGGCCTCACCTCCTAAAGCAGTGGTGAACCTGTGGCACAAACCTATACTGTGTGCCACAGCAGGCACCCAGAACTCACTCTGCGTATGAACCAAGTCACCCTAGCAGCTGAGCATCAGGTGACAGTTGTTTTTCCTAAACTAAAACCTCAGCATTCAGGTTCGATTGCAGTGTTGGCATTTTTTGATAAATAAGTGGGTTTTGGGTTGCAGTTTGGGCATTCATCACTAAAAGGCTCCCCATCACTGACCTAAAGGTTCCACCACCTCTGTACAGAGCCACAGGCTGGTGACCAAGGCTTTTACACCTGGGCCTGTGAGGGAGTCTCCTGATCCAAACTACCTTGTTACCAAAACAATAGCAGTCCTCCTGGATTTGGTAAAGTAAACCCCTAGAAGTAAACCCCTTCTAGTGATATCTGCAGATTCTTTGTGTACTGTATTTATGTACTGGATACAAAATAGCATGCTTATTAGCTGTTTCTAAAGATATGTAGTTAGGCACTATTTCTTGATATCCCACCATTGGATGAAATTCTGCTCACTTTTATGCTTTTTATGTGGAATTTACACACACACACACACACACACACACACAGCAACTTGCCCTATATAATTATGTAAGTGGTTATATTGAATTTACTATTTATTATTTTGACTAGGTAAATGCAATTATGTACTCAGATATGATGGCTTGACTTTTCCTGCACATTTTGTCAACATTTGTCTGGTTTTAGCCAGGTGTAGTGGTGCCTGCCTGTAATTCTAGCACTCAGAAGGCTGAGACAGGAGGAGCACCATGAGCTTGAGGCCAGCCTAGGCTACACAGTGAGTTCAAGGCCAGCCTGAACTATATAGCGAGACCCTGTCTCAAACAAAACAAAACAAAAATTTTGTTTGTTTTCTTTGCGCAGTTTTCTCTGTATTTACAATGAATTCTATGATAATATCTAAATTCTACCCCAGGTTTGTAAGCTTTAAGGGCCAGAGTTCTATAGGCTTAGTGTGTCCATCAATAGTTTTCTTACCAAGTTTCATCTTCCTGAAGAGTTCTCTTCCTGAGCTTCTGTCTTCCTCTCATTTGGGCTGATGGCTCTTTAGTTCTGCAGGGTAGCTCTTGTGTTGGAGCTTTCCATCACCCCAAAGTTGGGATGCCTTTTCCTCTGCTTTTGACTTTAATTCCCTTTTTCCTGTTTTTACCTCTAGATTAATGGAAGGATAAGCTGTCATCTAGAAAATCATTCCAGAAAGTAAACCATTATCTTGATTTTCTTTTATAGCCTACTTTCCTTTAATATATTTTTTCAACAGTGTTCCTTACAAAGGACAGAGTAAGCAAAAAAAAATTTTTTTTGGTACCATGGATTGAACTCAGGACCTTGTGCTTGTGAGGCAGGTGGCAGCACCACTGAGCTAAATCCCCGGGCCCTCCTCTGTTAACATTTTTCCTTCCCGTTGAAAGTCTGTAAGAGCTTCCTTTTGAATTTAAAACTTTTTCCTTTTAAATAATGTCCCTTGGTGAGTCCATTTTTCTATGCACACAGTGGGTCATTGCATCTGGAAATACATGTTAATTTCTGGAAAATTTTTTTTTGCAGTTTCTTTTACTATTCCCTTTGCTCTATTTTTTCTGTTCCAATTCTCTAAAATGCCTGTTATTTGGATATTGGGCCTCCTGGGTGTATAGTCATGTACTACACTACGTTTTGGTCAGTGACAGATTGCATATATGACAGTGGTCCCATAAAATTTTGCTGATGCTGAAAAATTCCTTTGGTCCCATGATTTAGCCATCAAAACATTGTAGCACAATGCATTACTCATGTATGTGTAGTGATATTTCTAAACCCACTATATCGACAGACCTCTAAAAGTACAGCACATACAATTATGTAAAGTACATAATCATGTATAGGTGAAAATTCCTTATGATGAGTGTTATCATTATGTATATATAAAATGTAACAAATGTTTTGCCTCCAAAAAATTAGAGAAAAATAATAAATATAAAAATAAAAAAATAAACTACGCTGATAGTTTATGTACTTATTATGGTATGCTTTTGTGATTTCAGACTCTTATTTTAAACAAATCTTACTATAAAACAGTATGCTGCATTATGCCAACAACAGCCAAATACATTTCATGCTTACTATTTGAGGTGCAGGAAGCATCAGGAGGCCACATTGAGTTAATGACCTATTCTATCTAGGTTTGTGCAGGTACGCTCTATTCTATTTGCACAATGACAAAATCACCCAGTTTTCAGAATGCATGTCATTGAGCAGTGCATGACTGTGCTAGTTTTTTTTAATATGTGTATGTGGTACCGGGGATCCAACTTAGGACCTTATGCTTGTGAGGCAGATGCAGTGCCACTGAGCTAAATCCCTGGCCTGACTGTGCTAGTTTTTTAGGACCACCATGACAAAATACCACAGACTGGGAGGCTTAAACAACAGGACTTAGTTTCTTACACTTTTAGGGCTAGACATTCAAGACCAAGGCGTTGGCCAGTTTGGCTTCTCCTGAGGCCTGTTTTGCATGTGGCTGTCTTCTTACCTGGTCCTCACCTGGTCTGTGCTCTGTGCCCTCTCACCCCTAGTGTCTCTTTCTGTGTCCAAATGAGTTGGACTGTGTAGGGCTCACCGACCCCCCCATCTCCAGTATAGTCACATTCCGAAGTACTGGGATTTAGGGCTTCACCATGTGAATGGGGGGTGACACAGTTCAGTCCATAAACCTTAGACTTGTCTTATTTGATTCTCTTTCCATCTTTTGGTACTTTGGTTCTATTTTTTTGAGGCATTTCTTCAACTTTAATTTTCTAACTCTATTAACTGATACATTTTAAAGTACTAAATTCTTTTTGTTTTTATAATATTACTTAACTAAAAAGTATCCCCCCCCCTTTTTAAAGAGATGCAATATAGTCTTCACTCAATAAGAACATAGCACTTGGGTTCTTTCCCCTAATTTTTCTGCTTACATAACTTGTTTCCCACAAGTTGCTATTTTCCATTTATTTATGTGACTACTATAGTTGGAATGTGTCCCTAAATATTCATGTTTGGAAGCTTAATTCCCAATGCAAACATTTTGAGAGTTGGGCCCTTTTGGGAGGTGTTCAGGTCTAGAGGGCTTTGCCCTCACGAATGAATATATGCCACTATGAAAAGAGCTTACAGAAGTAAAACACAAAAAGAAGACCCTCTCACATGCTAGTGCCTTGGTCTTAGACTTCCTCACCACCAGAACTGTGAGAAGTAAACTTGTAAAATTATCTACTCTCCTGTATTGTCACAGCAGCAAGAAATAGACTAAAATAGTCACCATCTTTGATATTAATTGCTCTACTAATTGTTAGTAGAACATTTAAAAGCTGATGAGAAGCTCTGTACTCATGGATGAGTCTTGTCCATAAGCTTCACTGTAGAGCGCTAATGCTCAACTTTTGCTGTATATTAAAATCACTTGTGGCCAGGCATGGTGGTGCACACCTGTAATCCCAGTACTTGGGAGAACTGCCGTGACTTTGAGGCCAACCTGGGCTACCCAGTGAGTTCAGGACTAGCCTGGGCTACATAGTAAGAACCTGTCTCAAAAAAACCCAAATAAAATAAGATAAAATAAAATAAAATAATTTGGGAAACTTTAAAAATAAAAATGCTCTGGCCCTATGCCAGACCAACTAAATCAGCTTCTCTGGAAGCAGAGTCCAGGCAATGAAAAATTCAAAACTTCCCACATGATTTTAATGCACAGTGAAGGTTGATAATCATTAGTACAAAGTAACTTAGCTGGACCCAGTTGGAAGTCCCAGTGGGAACGCTTTTTGTTTTCTCTTACTCTTGCCAAATTCCCCAGAGAAGATTCTTTAAGTCTTTATACCTCCAGGTTATTAGCTTGGTTGGCCGGGTTCTGGGAACTTAACATAGCAGAGGCTGGGGTGGGGTGGGCAGTATAAGATGTCTTTATAGTGTTTCAGTAGCATATTAGGTGGAAGGTGACCTAAATGTGTATGTTCTATGTGCCATCTCAAATTGCAAATTACATAAACTTTACACGTCTTAAAAATACTTTATTATATTCTACCTTGTACATCTTTCTGTATTGCAGGAGAGTTGGTGAATGAAAAAAAATGACAATGGCTTAAAAAAGCAGATGGAATAGAAAGGAGTGAAGCACCATTCCTACTGGTAGAGGGGACATTAATTTTCTTAGGTGTTGTTTCTTAGAGAATGGCCCAACAAACACCCATTCTAGAATTACCTGGCACTTACTAAAATGTAGCCAGGCTTCTCCCTAGGTCCGAATTATAAAGTCTGCGGTTGAGACCTGGATCCTTTTAATAATTATGTCCCCTAGCTCTGCCTCTAGGCCTCAAGCACAAGCTCAGCTGAAAGACCCCTATAAAGCAGAACCTCAACTCTACATCCAGAGCCTTCAATTATGTTTTGCCTATTTCTGTCAAGAAACATTTATTTTTACTACTTGGAAGTCCAATTCTTCCATGGATTTGAAACTAAGCCTTTTCTTGCTTCCTATGATTGAGCTGCCCCACCTCCCAAAACCTTTACACTGGGAATCAAGTTTAAAAATATGAATCTTGGGGAACACATAGCTATGACATAAATAAATGGCAAACAGCAACTTGCAGGAAATAAGAGATCATATAGGCAGAAGAAAACTTATCAGAAAGAACCCAAGTACAATAAACTTTAGCTTATTTTCATCCATATCAAACATGTCTTTGTACCTTTTCTAGCAGGTCCGAGCTCCTGAGAACTCAGTCAAGAGCAGATGCTAGTGGTGCTATGCTCAGACACAAGGACAGCCTGACAGAGGTGCGTTGGTAGTCACAGTATCATCAATGACATGAATCCATCCATCATCTCTCAGTTACTTCTGCTCACCATAGCTGCACTGGGGATTAAATTTCCAATACACAAACTTTGGAGGACACATTCAAACTATAGCAAATGGCGCTGAGAAGTGGGACTTAACGAGAGGTAATGAGGCCAGGAGGGCCAAATTAGTGAGTTAGTGCTGCTATTGGGAGAGTGGGCTCATTATAAAAAGTTAAATCCAGCCCCCTTCTCTTCTCTTTGCCATGGGATGATGTAGCAAGAAGGCCCTCACTAGTTGCCAGCACTAGAGCTTGGACTTTCAGACTCCAGAAGCATAAATAATTTCTGTTCTTTATAAATTACCAGTCTCAGGTATTTTGTTACAGCAAAGCAAATGGACTAAAACAGTATGCAGTCTGTGTTTAATGACACCCTTATATTCTTTCCTCTTAATAAAATTTTGGTTGTTAATGTATGCAAAAAAGGTGGGAAATTTTTATTGATTAGTAAAGTGGATTTTCTAAAATATGCTGGGTTGAGAATAGTATGGGTAAAACTGAAGACATGAAAATAGAGAGCAGGAGCTCTGGCATGGCTGACTGATGATAGAGGCTAAACAAGTGCATTCATTTTAGGCAAGGGCAAGCCATTTTCCATCTAGAGAAATTGGAATAAAAATACTATAAAAAATATCATGGACACTTGTAATACTTCAATATGTTAAAAATTTCTTTCATATTAGTAGAGTCCAGGGAGGAAAGAAATGCCCCTGGAAAACAACTTCAGTGCTATATTATATTTAGGTCTTTACATAAGCTTCATTTATGTGCATCATCCAACCATCTAGCTAGTCTCTTATGTTTCTCTGAAATGTGCTGCCACATTTGAACTTATGACTCACTGAAATCCATTTTTAAAATTTCAATAATTAACCTCCTCATTCTTAGTCAATATAGTCTCCTCCTGGTGTATGCCCTTTTACTTTTTAGATGTTTCTATCAAGACAAAGACAAATTGAAAGACTATAAAAAGAATTACTTTGAACTGACTACTAGAACTGATGTGATAAAATTCAATTTCATTTTTACTCCATATATTTTCTGGGCTTTATTTTCACTTCTAATAAACATACACAGCTATTCATTAAACTTTTTCATTAGTCTATTTGATCTTTGGTATATGTAATGCTGGTTTTTGCATTGTTAAAGCATGTTTATCTACATTAGCATGCACATATGCTACTCCATTACCATTAAAAATGGTCAAACAGAGCAGTGCATGGTGGCGCATGACTGCAACTCAGGCAGCTGAGGCAAGATCACCACAAGTTTGAGGCCAGCCTGGGCTACCAAGTGAGACCCTGTCTCCAAAAAAAGGTCAAACTTGCTGATTATTTACAAACAACAAGTCTTTAGCATCTTTCAAAAGAAAATAACTGCAAAAGCTTTAATGACTAAGATGAAAATAATCATGTTTAGGTCATTTGGAAAGACAAAAATAACACTTTAAGGACAAAATCTATGTTTTCAACCCAGCAAATCTTTAAAAAGTACAGTTAACCTATAAAAATTTCCCACCCTTTTAAGGGCTACTTATAGTTTTTGGTATATTTTTCCTAATTTTTTATCATATATTTTCTCTTAAAACAAGGAATGGAATATTTGAATATATAAAAATTAAAAGTATGTGTTAATTGGTAATGTCTGTATAGTTTTCAGGGAATAAAAAAGTAATATCAATATTTTTATCCTCTTAGGTAATATATTCAAAAGAAGTCAGGAAAAAGGAGTAATATGTGGAAAGTTCACCTAACACAAGATAATTTGTAGAAATTAAGTTAAAATACAGTATTTAAAGTGCATGTCATATATTTTAGGATGTCAGTTCCAGTTTCTAAAGTTAAATAATCATTATATTTCCATTTCTTGAATATACATACTCTAGCCCTTTTGAAATGTATACAATGCTGACAAAAATAGTTCTGCATTATAGTTCTGCTGAACAGGGAGTAAAATACAGTTACACACAGTTATATATGGAAAAGCTAGCACTTCAACAAATTGAACAGAACAGATAAATGAGGTAGAGTCAATACCATGGTCAAAGGCTCTGCGATCCAGAGCAACCCGGAGCCTCTTGGCATAAGGGTGTGTGGTAGAGGGAGTAAAAAAATAATGGAAGCTTGAAAAAGAATGTCTCTTTTAGAAAATGAATTCTCACTCACATGAAAAGATCAGAAAATATTTCTTCCTATTACCAGAAGATGCAGGATTTATGGAGAGGAGGATTAAGTGAATAAGTTCACTGATAGAAGAGAACAAAGGTTTATCGTATTAGACAACACACACTGCTTGTTTTATGCTACAGAGATACTTTGGAAACTTGGAACAAAACCACTCATGTTGATAACAGATGATGGATTATTCCTTGTCCTTAAGGTTTCTCTGAAATACACTAAGAATGACAATATTTTGATGCATATAGATCTAGTATTGTTTTAGGTTATATAGGTGGCTTTGCTTGGGCTGGTACAAAATAACACAGACTGGATGGCTTAAACGACAGAAACTTCTTTTCTCCCCAGTCTGGAGGCTGGAAGTCTGAGATTACAGCGCCACACTCAGGTTCTCATGAGGGAATTTTCAGCTTGTGGATGGCTGCCTTCTTGCTGTGTACTCCCACAGGATAGAGCAGCTCTATGGTATCTCTACCTTTAAGTACACTAATCTATCATATCAAAGCTCCTCTCATATAACCTCATTTACCTTAAATTCCTTCCTAAGGGCCCCATCTCCAATACACATTGGAGGTTAAAGCTACAAAATGTGTAGTTAGGAATGTTTATGATTGTCTTAATTTTCTAAATGAAGCATGTGACAAGATTCTGTTTGGAATGGTAGGAAGGAGGGGAATGAGAGGAAGGCAGGAGTGTTAAGGAGAATCTGAAAGCAGTGTCATGAAATTCCTAGAGAAAAGCAGTAACACTGCTGGGCCCACTGGAGTCAATCTATTTGTATCAGTTTCTCCAGCTGGTAATGTTGAAAGAGAAGAGGCAAAGTGGTATTTGAGCTCAACCAGGAATGGGGTTCAGGCAAGTGAGAACAGAGGAAAGAACAATATTGTTGAAGGTTTTTACAGGAGAATGACTACAACATCAGAGCAAGATGAAACACAGAGAGGGGTGGTTTTAGTTATCTGCTGCTGCCCAGTCAGTCATTTCAAAAGTTTAGCTTAAAAAAAATATTTTACAGGCTGGAGATTTAGCTCAGTGGTGTTGCTGCCTGCCTCTCAAGCGCAAGGTCCCGAGTTTGATCCCCGGTAGGCCACCCCCCCAAAATTTTTACTTTGCTCATAATTTTGTCTTTAAGGGATTTGAAGAGCTCAGCTATGTGTTTCTGCTGCATTTGGTGTCATCGAGAGCAGCTGAGTCCTTTTTCAAATACTTTATTGAGATTATCACATACTATAAAATTTATCATTTAAAGGTATACAATTCAGCAATTTAAAAATATATTCACAAATAGGAAGAAAAGGGGCAAAGGGGAAGGAAGTGGGAGGGATAGGGGAAAGGATAGAAGGGAATGGGATTAATAGGAGAAAATGGAAAAACAGGAACAAAATCTTTGTAAATAGGGAGGAATGGAGGGGTTGAAGAGAGGGCTGGGCAAGGGTGAAAAATAAGAACCAAGAGAGATTATATAAAGGTGCAAATTTCCAATGATGAATGTCATTATATTGTATACCTAAAATGTACCAATGATTAGAATGAATAATTGATAATGCAAAATAGGAAGAAAAGGTCTAAAGGGGTAGGGGTAGTGGGAGGGGCAGGGGAAAGGAAAAATGCTGAGAAATGGAAAAAATGGAAATAAAGTCTTTGTAAATAGGGAAGGGAGGGCTAGGAATGGGGAAAAAATAAGAACCAAGATGCATTATGTAAGGGTACAATTCCCAATGAGAAATGTAATTGTGTTGTATACCTAAAATGTACCAATAAAAGAATTTAACAACAAACAAACAAAAATATTCACAGAGTTGTGCAGCCATCACTGCTTACTGCCAGAACATTTTCTTCAGCTTCAAAGCAGCACCATACTCATCAATCACTTCTCATCTTCCTCTTACCCCAGACTTGGCAACTACTTTTGTTTCTAATGAATTTGGCTGTTTTGAGCTTTTATATAAATGAAGTATGTGGCCTTTCACATCTAGGTTCTTTCATGATGTTTTCCAGATTCATCCTTGTTAAAGTATGAATTTATTTGGAGGGCCAAATACATACTTCATTGTATGGATGTCATACTGTTTACTGATTCATCAGTTGATGGGCACTTGGGTTATTTCATCTTTTGGATACTAAGAATAATCCTGCTATAAAATTTGTGTACAAGCTTTTGTGCAGACACAAGTTTGCATTTCTCTAGGGTGTATTACCTAGGGGTGGAGTTGCTGGGTCATATGGCAACTCTGTATTTAATTATTTGAGCAAGCAGCTGGGTCTTGAGGATTTCTTCCTAACACAGTGTCTTTACTCATGTCTGATGTCTTTCTTTAGAACCTCTACATATAACATGGGATTTTTCAGTATGATTTCCAGGTAATCACAGAACTTGACAGTAAGTATTCCAAAGAGGAAGTGGAAACTTCCAGGTCACTTAAGGGCCAAGTTTGGAATTGGCAGTCACTTTATATTCTCCAGGTCAAATCACTTATGAAGCCATGCGGGAACAGAAATAACTCCACCTCTTAATAAAGGTGCAAGGTCACACAACATATAGAACAGCATATACATAAATTCTTTCAAAAAAATTTACAATCTAGTCAGAGGTAATATAGATAACATTATAGAAAATGTAACAGATGGTGCTATAGTGCTATAGAAGTACTGCAGGGCACAGAGGAAACAATTTTGACTAGAAAATCAGGATAATATTCTACCAGTATTTAAGTATAATTCTGACAGACTGGTTCAGTTTAGAGAATAAAACAAGCTGTAAGCAGAGGGACAGACATGTCTGGATCTTTGGGAAATACTAAGAAATCCAGTGTGGATAGAACACAGGATAAACATAATCATAGGGGATGACAGATACAATGGTAACAAATTTGGCTTTATTTTACAGGTACCAGAGAGTAATTTGAGATATCTGAGCTACAAAAGTTAAACAGTAGGTAGCTGATAAGAGTTAGATCTGTAGTTTAGATAAAAAGCTGACAGCAGAATCTAGATTAATGTAGATGGGGAATACTAAAAACAGGCAAGATTATTTAACAGATTCCTATAGTAGTCCAAATAAGAAATAAACTAGGCCAGGATCTGCATATATAACTTACAGGCTAACTGGGTTAGGCTGAGAACATCCTCAATCGATTATACAAAATTAAAGAAAATACCTTTTACTTAGATTTATTACGTTTAACAAAATACAGCCAGGTATATAAATTACTACTGAAAAATCTAACTTTAAACAAATACAAAATTAGTATGATGTATAGTGCTAAAAACTGAGTTGAAACATGTAATTGTGACTGAAGGTAACTGTCTTTTCATTTTACTACTTAAGTAACAGCAAAATGCAACATGAGAATACTTAAATTGTTCCTCTCCATGGTCACTTTATAAATATTCCTCTAATCTTTTTATAATTAGCTGACATGCTAACAAATAATATCATGTAATTTTATTCACTGGAAGAAACTGAAATATGCCAAAAATAATTGCTATATATTTACAAAATAACTGTATTATTTGCTATTCAGAGTTAACTAATGTTTATTGAGCACCTCCTATTTCCCAGGTTCAAAAAGATGTTTGCTACCCTATAGAATTTCCATCTTTTAAGATACATAATAGTACTTTTCATTTAACAGATGAGAAAATTAAGAATCAGATGGATAGGAACTTGCTTAACACAACAGGCAGTAACATTTTATTGACTGCCAATTTTGGGGGAACACATATCATCTATTTTTCACATTTGTATTGTTACCACAAAGTCTTTGCTTTTACAATTATTTTTCTTAAATTCATGCAGATATCAACAGTATTTATATCAATATAATCAAACCTTCTCTGAGAATAACTTTTGTGTTCCTCAAGGTCATCACCACTTATAATTTCTTGCTCATAAATTTTAGTAAAATACTTGTGAGAATTTGTAATATTTATTTTGGATTTATAAAATGACAGGCATATACTTTAAAGGCTATATCTATAAAGAAATAGATATAAACTATGATTTCTAAAATATATTTATATGTATTTAAAATGAATCTCATTAAAATTGTTGGTTTATAAATATTTTATAAATAAATATATTACGAAACTTAAATAGCTATGTATTATGATGGTCAGCTATATATAAAGTACTGAAATATATATTCTTTCAAGTTTAAAGTGCCAAAGAGTGGAATTCAAGTGAAATAAAATTATACCAGTATTTTGCTACATATTATAGGTACATAATTGTAAGCCAAAAGTTAAAGCAATATAGAATTAAATAAATATTGAGGATAATCTAAATACTATCCCACTTCTATTTTGTAATTATGTTATCTTATAGAAAATCTGTTCTACTATGCTGAATGTGATCAACATGTATGACAAACATGTATTAACAAAGAAGTTTTTAAAAAAGGAAAAAAAAAAGAAATTGTTCTAATTAAGGTTTCTTAATAGAAAGGACATAAAGCTGGGTGTGGTGGTGTATGTCTGTAATCTCAGCACTTGGGAAGCTGAGGCAGGAGCACTGTTGCTAAGAGCATGAAGTCAGCCTGGGCTACATAGTGAGTTCAAGGTCAGCCTTGACTACCTAGTAAGATCCTGCCTCAAAAAAACAAAAGGGGAAAGAAATCTTGTAAATGCTCTTACTTTACAGATTAAGGACTGAGATTCAATCAGATTAAGTAAATTGTTTAAGTCATATACCAGTGGTAGAAGCAAGGACTGATAATATTCTGGGCTGTTTCAACCATATCTTTGTTCTTTCATCTTACAAATCCTATTATTTATTCACTAATATAGTATTTTAACTTTAATTTGGGAAATTATCAAGTAATAAAACTATTTTTCATTTCAGTTCAACAACTTTCCAATTTTCCTGTTACTAATGTGCATTTTCAGAATATCATGATATTAGAGCATATTTATAGCTTCAATAAGGTGAGAACTTTATTTTTAGAGGGAAAAGTGCCCCCCCCCAAATCATAGCTTTAAAATCTTTTTATATCATAGTGACTTCATATGTTGTGAAATAGTTTTTTATAATTTTGACCCTTTCTTCAGACAGCCAGTTTTCCTGTTTTAGCTGGCTTATAAGTGCTTCCAAAGACTTCAACCTTCCTAGAGTTTTTTGTTCCTGTACCTCAAGGAGAGTTATCTTTGAATGTAGCTTAGAGACTTTTTGCCATAAATGTTCCTTATTTATGTCTTGTCTGCAGTAAGAATGATCAATTTGCAAAACTTCTGCCCCATGATCTACATCCTTGTATAAGGAGTCTTCAATATCTATCTCTTCCATTTCCATGGTTTCTTTTTGGGTTGGTACAAAAGAATTAACAACAGGTTTTGAATTTTCTGTGGGTACAAAAATGGCAATAAAAGACTCTTTGTTTGTGTTTAATTCTTCAACTGCTTGATTGATTGTGCTGAATAAGAATGGATTTTCCTGAGAATTAATTTCCATGGAATTATTTTTAAGGTTTGGCTTAACAAGATGATTGGCAGTTATTTCAAGCACTTCCTGGGTTTCCAAACACTGTTGAATACCTTCTGAATTTGAAGTTGTCAAAGTAATAGTTGTAGAATTTTGATTCTCTAAAGATGTGTGAACACCACCTCTACCTAAATTTTGGTTGACTGATGTTTTCAAGGTAGATTCTGGTCTTTTGGTATCATGTTTAATTAGATTAAGAGTTAATATGTTATTTTGCATACTTGCTGTTTTTGGAGCTGGTGGATTCACTATGGCATATGAATCAGGTAATTCTGCATGTTCAGTGAGCACATCTGTGTTAACTGAATTTTTTTTTGCCTCATCTGATATAAATGATTTTTCGGACTTGGGTTTTCGACATACTTTGTTCTCATCTTCCAATTTCTTCTTCTGAGATTTTTTTCTGGAAAGGTCCTTTCCCTAGAAAATAATATTTTCAAATTCTAAAAAAGACACACTTATCAGCTTATTCTCTTTTTAGTATGGACTGTTCAATTATAATTCTGAGCAGTGTATTGGCCAAGCAAATTTAGTTAAAAAAGTGTTCTAAGCATGTAACAACTTAAATATATCTTAATGTTCTAAAAAAACACGCAGCTCATCAATATGACAAAACTTCAGATCATTCAAATGACCAGTTAAAAAAATCTTAACTCTTTATAACTCAATAATGAATAAAGTGCTATCTTCTGATTCTTTTTGTTTTTTTTTTTGTTTTTTGGTACCAGGGATCGAACTTGGGTCCTTGCGCTTGCAAGGCAAGCGATGGAACCACTGAGCTAAATCCCCGGCCCTCTTCTGATTCTCTTAAACTATGTTTCACAACATTTGAAATTTTATAAAAATTACCACTTTAAATAAAAACACACAATGGTGTTCCTTATTCTAAAATGTTTTCCCAAGTTACCTTGCCCTCTCACTCTCTCTACCTCATCACCTGGCACCTTGTAATCTGCCCTTTCAATGTACCACCCTGTTTAACCTAACCCTCCTCCCCCAACTCCAATACCTGACAGTCTTCAGGCAAAGAAAATATTGTTGGAATTGCAGTTTGTTTTAAATAACGAATACCCCATCTGATGTCAAGAGAATCAGGAGTAAAATGGTCACTACACAGGAACTGGTATTTACTGGGAACCCAAGAATCCCGTTTCATATTCTTTAACCACTTTTCAAGTCTTTCTTTGTCATGTAGAGGAAATCTGAAATTAAAAAAAAAAAAGAAAATCTTTACTATGCTTTTTATAATTTTACCATATGCCAGACCTATATATATAGGTGTTCTATTTGTCAAGTATTGGAAAAGGAAAGCAGCTGTTCCGATCAAATAAGAGCATCTTCATGACAACTACCCCATCACCTCTGAAGAAGACTAAGATATGATACTTAGCCAATGCTTTTGTCTGAAACCAGCTTGTAAAATATAATTCAGCATCTTTCAAGTAAAATATATATTCCTGTGAAGTATAAAATCCATTCTTTTTTAGGGTTCATGTTCCACTTCTATTCTGTTGTACAACAAACAGGAAGGAGGAAGCAGAAGTAGAAAAGAGTTCGTATAAATTACAGATTCTCATTCAAATGTATTTCATACTAATTACACAAGTCAAATGGTTTACTGTTTAAATTTTAGGCAGCATTAAACTTTAGGCTATTTGTATTAATGTTTTTAATACAAGGAGACATTAATTCAAACAAATGGTTTAACTGAATAAAATGAATACTGTCAAAAAACTACTAAGATTACATTCTCTTTACTGGCATCAGTTTCAATTCTACCTACATGTAACTTAGTCTAGTATTTCTTGACTTCTGTAAACAACAGACTAGGAACTCTGAAGCAAGAAAAGAAATAAACATGTTAAAAAGAATTGACTCATGTTTTATAAGAAACAAATCAAATATAAAAGACAAAGGGAAGATAGCTCTCATTGTATTTTGTTCCTATGCTGGATTTAAAGATGGCTCTAGCATACTGCAATGTAGTATTGTAAATAAAGGTAAAATTGGAGTATAGGCATAATTCAGTAGAAAAATTTCTTACCATTGAAATACGTTTGAATTAAAGTGTACTAAACACTAATTGACAGTGATATTTCCTTTGACGATTTTCCAAAGAACACAGCTGAACATATATATTACATAATAATTTCCTATGTTTAGGAGGAGTACTGAGCCACATATAAAAACATTAAAATGAAGTGCACCTGTTTCTTTTTACTTTTTGTGGCTAGTAGAAAATTTAAAATTACTCACGTGGCTTGTGTTTTATTTCTGTTGTACAACACTATTTCCTATCAAGTCCCTCATACAAACTTTAGCTGTTATACATTCCCTCCCATTTCAAACTTTTAGTTTACACTTGTAGTAAGTAGTATGTTTTTTCTCCTAAATTTTGTTAAGTTTATAAGATTGTGGGGAAAAGAGTCTGGGTGTTTTATAAGAAATAATTTTTAACACTGATACCCTTATGTGGGAAAAATTAGATGACCCATCTTTGGATGTTCTCATCAAAAAAACAATATTTATGTTTTGAAAATATTTTAACCTTGCAAATAAATAACTTAGGTTTCAGTATGACAAGAATAACCAGCAAAGGCATTTAAAAACAAAAAGAATTAAGTTCAGTCTTTTCGTAGATCTAAAATGAGAATATGCCTTTAACAATAATGCTTTTTAATATAAATTCATGCATAAGAATACCACTTGCAATTTCTATTTTACCTATATGCTAAGTTATCATGCTATAAAAAATTGCATTCCATGAGTATCCTTATTGGTAAATACATTATATTATTTTCTCATCAGATAAATCTTTATTTTATTTTATTTTACTTTTTTCAGATAAATCTTTTAAGAAATCATTTGGGATATATTTCTTGAATAAGTTAGTAGCTTTATAGAGATTCAATCTGATAATTGGTAATGATGCAATTCCTCCAAAATGCCCAAGATAATCACAGTATAATGGGACACTATTTGCATATTATTTACATAATTACTAAATTCATGTACATTTATGTACTAGTGCTTGCTACAATTTTAGCATGAAGAAATTCAGCTCAAGTTCTGTGCTATTAGAGGGAAAAAAAAAACCCTGTATTTTTATTTTGTGAGTTACATAGGTAATTAAAAATTCATAAAAATAAACACTTAAAATTTATATTTCAAGAAAAAACCTTTATGATTTATTTTTATAATTAATTTGCATTATTATGTTTTCCTCCTTAAATACGGAACTCTGAGGTCCACAAAGATTAATCAAAAATATTTTTACTCTGGGATTATGATCTGCCAATCTAAGGCCAAATATATGTGAGAATTAGTTCAACATCATCTTTTTTGCTACAAACCATCTCAGAACTACAACCATTAATGTAATAGCATATACCTACCTATTCCCTATTTCCTCTTCTCAGTATCTTGTGACAGGGATTCAAGGAGATATTGCCATGTAGTGTGAATTAGGGTTATAAGGTTTTTTTCTGTTATGTGGGATAATGGAAAGCAGCTGAATTATTAGTGAATGACAGCTTCAGGTCTAACGTAAAATTGAATTCGTAACACAAATGGATAAAATTTGAAGAAAGTTAAATACAACCAGTTTAGCTCTAAATGGAATTATTTTTAAAATCAAGAGACAAGGAAATGGCAGATTTTAAATCTGTTTATTTTCACAAGGTTTTTATATATGTAAGCACGTACCTCCTGCCAGTACTGCTTTACCTCTTCACACAGTAAGCGTGAATTAAGTTCTACTAATATCTCCACTTTACATATGAGAGCTATGAGGCACTGAGAGCCTACGTATTTTGCAGAAGGTCATTCAGAAACAAAGTAATGGAACAGGATTTGAAGTGAGTAGGTGTAGGCTTGGAGCCCGGCCTCTTTAAGTCTTACACAACACTGCTTCCCTGTTCTGCATAATTCTCCTATAATTTCACGGAAATATTTCGTGGTCCTAGTTATTCTGAATAACACCCTGTTTTTGTACTAATGAAGGGCATGCACACCTCTAAACAGAACGCAGGTGACAATTCCAGCTGTGACACAAAACTTTCAAGGTTTGTCGCTTATCCGATATGCCTGGCTTCGATTTGCTCAGGAGAAAAATGGGATTAAAGTATTCCTATGCGACCTAACTCAGAGCACGGAACTTCGGGTGCACCTTCCTAATTGGCAGGTTTGATAGAGGTTTACGCTCAATACTGGCTACTGTCATTCAATGACATGAGGTCAAGTGAGATGAGGCAAAGGCTCTGAAAATCACCGAGCACCGCGCAAAATATTAAGTCCTATATTAAAACCCACACAGGCCCTCATTGCTCGCCAGTAGCCCAGCGTCTGAAGAGCGATACTGAACCCAAGCGGTCGCATCCTCCCGCGCCGTGAACAGACACCTGGGAGCACAGGACTGATTTCCAGACCTGACAGGAGACACTCGGCCTGCGGGGGAAACCGACGCTTCTGCCCAGAGAACAACTTACGGGTAAAAGCTCAGCTTCCGGCCTTTATTGTTTCGTCCTCGGCGGTTTTTACAGCAAATCGCGGCGCAATAGCGGGGCATCACTCGGGTAAAGTCCCGGGATTCCCGGGCTAAAGGGGGTCGTCTCGCTGAGGCGGGGCCGCGAGTCCCTGCCCCTGAAGCCACCGCGCCTGCGCCGGGATCCCACCGAGGACAGTCGCCGGAACCAGCCACTGACTAACTTCCGCCTCCGCTGGCGTCAGCACCGCCCCTTTGGTGGTGGGGCCAGAAGTGACGCAGGAGCAGAGCGGCGACAACAGTTTTCCACGTGCGCGTAGGGCGCCAAGGTCAGGTGGGAGGCGGGAGCCAATGAGAAAGCGTTTCGTGTAGATCGCCTCCTGAGGCGGTGGCTCCAGCAGCCAGACACCCGCCTGTGGGGTGCGGGCTGTGGAGGGACGAGGTCACCTCGGCGGTGGCGGGAGCGCTAGGTCGTCGTGGAAGCCGCAGCAGGACGCGCGACAGCCCGCAGAGGCTGGGAGGCCGGGGTGAGGAGCCAGGCCCTGGCAAACGAAGGGAGCCGGCCATCAGCCGCGCCGGGGCCGGTGGCGGGGAGTGGGGTTCGGGGCGTCCCTGGGCCGGGCTGTGTCTGTGGGCCGACTGGGCGTCGGTGCCCGTCGCGGTCGCCGCAAAGGCTTCCGGCCGCAGGCGCTTGACGCCGGGCCCAGAGGTGGCGGAGCCGCGGGATAGTGCGTTTGGGCTTGGGACCAGGCCTCGGTGCTGTGCGGCTTCTCCAGGTCTGGGCTCGGGCTGGCTCGGGGCGGCTCGGGCGTCGGCCTGGACCCACGGCCGGGCGCTTTCTGGCGCGGGTCTCACGGGGCCGCGCGGCCCCCGGGAAAGGGGCCCAGGCCGCCGCCCCGCAGGTCCCTGGTGCAGGTGGGAAGCCAGCTTCTTTGGGAAGTTAGCCTGCTAAAAACGGTCCTTCACCCCGGAACCGGGGGAGTAGCGTTTATTGCGCCAGGAGGGCGCCTGTCAGTTGTAGACCTGCCCTTTGCTAGGAAGCAACCTGCAGGGCTGCGGCTTCGCTTCCCTGGACGCGCTCCGCCTGTGTGTGTGACCCTTAGACCAGCAGGTTGCACTTGACCCTTGGTACCCGCAGCTCAGAGTAACTCTGGGAAAGGAAAAACAGTGATCCACCTGCTAATTACTCTCCGAAAATCCCACAGGAGGGGAAGGCAGTTTCCCCAAATCCTAGTGCCTTTTCGTCAGCCTGTGTCATCATAAGTTACTGACTCCTGTGGTTGCAGTATTCAAAAACAACAGGATCGCCTCGTTCGAATTGCAGTTCATTAAGCAGGTATTGGCAAGACTAAGTGGAATTCTAAGTTAAAACTTAGTGACTTAAAGGTAAATATTTTAAGTACGGTACTGAGAAGTTTGAAAATAAGAATCGAACGTCTCTAAAGTACAAAGTATTTATTTTTCTGTCCGTCTTGATAGAAATCAAAAATTTTTTTGAGTCAGGGTCTCACTATGTGGGAGAGGCTGATTTTGAACCTCGTAGCCCATGTTGACCTTGAACTCTGATCCTCCTGCCCCAGTCTCCCAAGTGCTGGGATTACAGACGTGCCACCACACCCAGCTTAAATTCTATTAATTGTGAATTTTAAGCCGAACTTATTTATTCATACTTCTTTGTTAAACATTTCAGGTCTTACATTTATGCAGTTTTTATAACTCCCAAATTGTGTTAACTTTCTTAAGAGCAAGCAGGATTTAGCCAAATTAAGAAATGTCTTTCATGGCTTTGCTACTAATTACTTTGGACAAATACACAGAAGACACAAAATTTTCAGTAACTGGTTTTCGACAGATATTGAAGACTCCATCATAAGCACAGTTGAAAAAAAAAGAATCCAAATGATATTTTGAGTGTAATATTCTTTTCTTTTGTTTTTTAAATATTTCTTTCAAGAATTCATATTCTGTACCTGAGCATGGCAGTGCACATCTGTAATACCGGCACTCAGGAGTCTGAGGCAGGAGAATTGTGGGGAGTTCAAGGCCAGCCTGGACTACAAAGTGAGACTCTTTTGTCTCTAAAACCAAAAAAAAA
>NW_004624739.1:21176339-21191491 GCF_000247695.1 Heterocephalus glaber | reverse complement strand
GTCATTTGGTAATTTCTGTTGCTGTCTTATATTCCTCCTTTCACAAATTTTGGTAGCTCGAAGACTTTATTAACTACATTTCCAAGGCAAGGATTGTGTGAGGCAGGAGAATTGTGGGGAGTTCAAGGCCAGCCTGGACTACAAAGTGAGACTCTTTTGTCTCTAAAACCAAAAAAAAAGAAAAATCGCTGAGGGTAATATATTTAGCTTTGCAGAGAAAAAAAATGCATTACTTTAGTAGCCCAAGATGTCTAAATTAGAAATCTTCCTTCTCTGAGAAAGCGCCAATTCAGTTTTAATTTCAGCAGTTAAACCAGATTCCAGTTGGAAAAGCTTAATTACAAGTGCCAAATGCTAACACTGATGATACAGTAGAATATTTACAAAATATATGCTTAACATTTTATTACTGTGGGTTTTTTCTTTTGTTTTGCTTTTTGAGATAGGTTCTCCCTGTGTAGTTCAGGCTGACCTTGAACTTAACTGTGTAGCCCAGGCTGGCCTCCGTGAGGTGATCCCCGTGCCTCACCCTCACCAGTGCTGGATTACAGTTGTGTGCAACCTTGCCTGGCTGTTACTGGGTTTGTTTGTTTTTATTTCTTGGTACCGGGGATCGAACTTGGGACCTTGTGCTTGTGGGGCAGGTGCCGGAACCACTGAGCTACATCCCCAGGGTGTTACTGTTTTTTTTAACCTCATATCCTTAAGGTTTATTAGGTTTCTTTTAAAAGAAAAACGTCTTAAGATTAACTCCATATGTAAACTTTTTTCTTTTCTTTCTTTTTTTTAGGGTGTTAGAAATGGCTACTCCTCAGTCAGTCTTCATCTTTGCAATCTGCATTTTAATGATAACAGAATTAATTCTGGCCTCCAAAAGCTACTATGATATCTTAGGTGTGCCCAAATCAGCGTCAGAGCGCCAAATCAAGAAGGCCTTTCACAAATTGGCCATGAAGTATCACCCTGACAAAAACAAGAGCCCCGACGCTGAAGCAAAATTCAGAGAGATTGCAGAAGGTAAATAAATGACTTTCTGAGATCTCATGAGTATTACTAGTCAGGAGACTGTCTGGTTTTATGGATAATGGGAAGGTGGGGATTTTATAGTGATACTCTGAAGTTATTTTCTTGTTTTTTGAAGGAATGAACAGATCTGAAAATGTTGAAAATATATGATTTCATTCTGTTATTAATGAAATAACTTGTTTCAATGTAAAAAGGAATTTACTCAAAATTTTTACCAATTTTGAAACTTACTAAGTAGATTAAATATAAAAAAATGAAAATAGATTCTAAAATTACTTATTCGTTACATATTTCAAACCACAAATATGCCTTAAAGGGAAAGTATGAAACACATTCAGACTTAAAACTACTACTGTAGTTCTAAAATGAATTGCACCTACTGAACATAATTAGTGGTAGGTGGTGGTAATTGACAAGGGAGTTGGAATTAAACATTTACTTCAACTAGCAAGGAAGGGGAAAATCTTAATTCCCTTTAATTGATTATACAGTGTTTGACCATTTAGTTCTTTAATACAGGTAATAGTTTCACATAAATATTATGAAGGTTAAAGAACCTTCATAATATTTATGTAATTATTGTTTGCATATTTGTGATAATGGTCACATTCATTTAACATACACTTATTGGGTGTTTACTAGAGGTATCATTGTGCTAACTACTGGTAATACAGCAGTGAATAAGATGAAGTCCCTGCCTTGTTTTAGAACTTTGTAGTGTTTTCCTTTTACTTACATGAAATCATTCCCTAAAATACAGAATTGAATGAAGTCAAGTGTTTTAAGAGGTTTGAATATATGTAATTTTGAATACTTTTCTTTTAGTTACTAAAATATTTTTATTTCTTTCAGCATATGAAACACTCTCAGACGCTAGTAGGCGAAAAGAATATGATACACTTGGACACAGTGCTTTCACTAATGGTAAAGGACAAAGAGGCAGTGGAAGTCCTTTTGAGCAGTCCTTTAATTTCAATTTTGACAACTTATTTAAAGACTTTAGTTTTTTTGGTCAAAACCAAAACTCTCGATCTAAGAAGCATTTTGAAAATCACTTCCAGACACGCCAAGATGGTTCTAGTAGACAGAGGCATCATTTCCAGGAGTTTTCTTTTGGAGGTGGATTGTTTGATGACATGTTTGAAGATATGGAGAAAATGTTTTCTTATAGTGGCTTTGACACCACCAATCGGCACACGGTACAGACTGAAAATAGATTTCATGGATCTAGCAAGCACTGCAGGACTGTCACTCAGCGAAGAGGAAATATGGTCACTACATACACTGACTGTTCAGGACAATAGTTCTTTTTCTGTTCTTATTAAACCCACCTGGTTGACTCTTTCTTAGTATCTTTGATGGAAAAGTTTTCTCTGAAATATTTTGACAAGTGCATGACTTTACTCAGAAATTTGATATTACTATTATTATACATTTAAATTTTTTTTGACAAATTCACCAACATACAACTAGTGAGTTAGACAAAAATCTATTAATTTTCTTGATTAGGAAAGGTCCTTTAAAAAAAGATACAACTGCTGGATCACCCCCCCCCCCCCCCCATGTGCCCTTAGGCTCCCCAGTGTGGCCAGTTTCATTACCACCACCACCAAAAAAAAAGATTGAGTTTGCTTGATACATAGATTAAACTTTGTTTGAATTTGAATGAGTTTTGCAGTGAAATCTTTGATAATTTAAAATTGCATGCTCTAGTATCTGTGACTTGGATTGTAATTGAGTCAGCAAGGAGAGCATTCAGTGGTTAATTGACACTGAAAGCTTTAGAAAGGATAATTTGTTATTTACCACAGAACCTTGTCTTGCCACAGAATTGGGTACAGGAAATGATGGTATTGCTCTTCGGCCAATTAAGCTGAAAAAAAAAACCTTACAAAACATTGCCAAGAGATTATTAGGTGTTTAGTCCCTGGCTAATGATTGACTTTATAGGGTTGAAATCATAGCTACTTAACACATCTTTTCACATTAGTGTCTTAGTTGTTGGCACTCGAGGTATTGAATTTATGTGGGTTTATGTGTGTATGTGTAATTCCTCCTCTTTGCATTTATCTTTAGAGATTGACTAATACCTCATTCTGTTTGTAAAACCAGCCAGTAATTTTTGTGCAGCCTTATGATGTGCAATATTTTTAAATCCTAAGAAATGTGTGCTTTTGTTTTCAGATAAAACTTCTTTAGTTCTGCACTTTCCACATTATACTCCATATGAGTATTAATCCTTTGGATGCATATTAAGACTAGTGATGTCTCATACAACATTGTGTGTGAATGGGAGAAATATAAGTATTTACAAGCTGATAGTCTCTGTTGTCATTTTGTCAAAATTTTATTATGCAGATCTGGAGACATAGAGGATATATATGTAATAGGTCATATGCTGATTGTAAGCTGTATTTCTTAACTTTTTTCTAATTTGATAGAATTTTGCTTTACTGTCATTTGGTAATTTCTGTTGCTGTCTTATATTCCTCCTTTCACAAATTTTGGTAGCTCGAAGACTTTATTAACTACATTTCCAAGGCAAGGATTCTGTCACCATTTCTTTCCTATTTAGGTCTGGTTGGGAAAACAGAGACTTTCCATAAAGCTGTAATCCTTAATCAATTTTAATTTGAAAAAATTTTTGTACTTTTTTAGTGTTGAAGATTGAACCCAGGATCTCATGCATGCTAGACAAATGCTACTGAATTATATCCCCAGCCTTTAATTTGAGAATTGTTAATACAATGAATTTATTACATTTATGTATCTTATTCCTGAAACTTACACTCTACTGCTTTTGTTTGATAATTAAAGAAGGCTGTAGGCTTTGTTTGGGGCTAAGGATATGTTTAATCTAGCCCATTAAACAAGAAATGAAAGATGATTCTCTCACAAGGGTCTCATTTTTAAATCAAGATTATCTTTAACACATTCCTGCTGGCTTGAAACACTGTGGCATGGATATGTGCATGACTGTCCCATCAAGTGGTACAAGCTGCTGGATGGGACAGTAGTGCATGTATGGTTGTTGTGAATATGTTAAGGATATATTACTTTCATATTAGCATGTGTCTTCCTTTTTTCCAAGGCCTGATTTATCTTCCTGTTTCCCCTGAATCATATAAATTTAAGATACGATTAAATAACAAGAAACAGACTTAAGTAATCTTAAGGGTGTATGTGTGAGTAGTTTGGCATGTAAGCTGTTGGAAATTAATAATCAACATATGTTTTCCGAGTAATTTATTTGTACAGACTGAATTTACAAAGAGAAAGTGGGGAACCTACATTTGAAGAAATGACCAATAAAATAGCTGACCTATACCTTCCACACAAATGAAGTCTATTAAAGTCTTTTTCCCCTTCTGAGTAAAGTAGAAATTTCATATCAGGACTTGTCTTCAACTAGATTGTATTTTCCTTGAGTTAAACGCTATCAGCATGTGGTAGGTCCATTGGTTTTTTTTTTTTTTAGCAAAATAGATGTCAAAATGACCTTGACAAGACAGTTTCTAGCTGGTGGTGGGGGTGTGCCTGATTAGAGCAGGTTTAAAACAGGGTGATAGCAAAATAAAGTGCTCTTAGTGACATTACTTTGTGGAAAATTTATACTGAAAACATTTGTGGCTGGGCCTGGTGGTGCACCCCTGTAATCCCAGCACTTGGGAGGCTGAGGCAGGAGCATCACTGAGTTTCAGGGCATCCTGGGCTAGTGAGTTCAAGACTGGCTTATAGTGAGACCTTATAGTGAGACCCTTCTCAAAAAACAACAAACTGCACATTTGTAGACAAAATTTTTAGCACAGACATTTTACTAGAGTTTTAGTTATGATTTCATCAGAGGTAACAGTTGGTTCTTCAGAATGGTGTGCTATAGGATGTTCATATGCTGTGGAAAAAAATGTTCAAGTAAATTTGAAACCTATGGTAATATTTGAACCTTGTTAAAGATACCATGTTTCTTTATAGTTGAGTATATGGTCTGAATTTTTACATCCCTCCAAAGGTCGTATATTGAGATTACTCCCAAGGTGATGCCATTATGGCCTGTGGGAGGTGATCAGGTCATAGGCCAAGCCTTTGAGTGGAATTGGTGCCTTCATAAGAGGCCAGAGAGACCACTGGCCGTTTCCATGCAGTGAGGTTAGAGTGAAAAGACAGCTGTCTCTGAACCAGGAAGCTGGCCCAGCAAATCTGCTCAGGCCATCATCTGGAACCTGTCAGCCTCCAGAACTGTGAGGAATAAAATTATTTTTATATAAGCCACCCAGATCATGGTATTTTGTATCAATCTGAACATACTTAAGACAATAAGCTTCTTAGTGCTTTCAATATGCTAATTTACATTGTGATTATCTGGTAGAGTACCAGTGTTGTTTGCCAAACTTAGCGGGCTGTGGAACCATTTTTGCCAAAGTACCCCTAACAATATCCAAGTGTGCCACAGTGAAAGTCAACAAATACTAGACTAACACCGTGAAAATTCATGTCATTAGGAGTATTTGGATCTACTTAAAACAAGGATGATAATACATATTATGCTGATACTTGTCCCACTAGCTATGGACAAGTTGAGGTTGGAAAAAATAATCCTATCAGAGCCCACTGTGGTTTTCTTGAGCCTGTAGTATTTCATCAACATGCTTTTCTTTTGATTATTGTTTTAGCTGCTTGAATAACCTAGCCTTGTTTCTTCAGGACTCATACCTATAATGATCCTGAGCAAGCAAAATTATGAGAGTATAATTTTTTTATGAGAGTACAATTTAAAAACTCCTTTATTCTCCCAAGAAAAAAGATATTAAAATGTTACTAAATTGTATTTCAAAAATAAGAGAGTATTTATGAGCAGAAGTCAAATTATTAGGTTAAAGCCCAAATCATTTTGACAGGCTAGTAATCATTTTGCACTTTAGACCAGCATTAGTAGTTAGTGGTGTCGGACAGGTTCTGAGAGTTGACTAATGACTCAGCTATTTCTCTTTGGAGACAGAACAAATGCTTACTCATATGCACCTATTTTTGGTGGAAATTTCTCCTGGCTATGTCTACAAAATAATGGGGTGAATGGGAATAGATAAAAATACTTAAGAGTCTTTCTAGAATTAAAAGTTTTTACTTTGCATATGTAAAAATAAGTATTGGTCTTATTTCTGATGTAAACTTTTATAATAGTTTTTGGTACCAGTGAAATGATGAGATAGATGGTCTCCTGTTGTAGGGGTCTGGCACATCTGTCACGTGTAGGGGTTAGTGCAAATGTGTGGTCAGGGTCCATGCAGCAGTCAAGATAGGGAAGATGTTGCTATACTTGATGGTTTTATGGTCTTATCTCCTTCATGTAACATTTTGTCCTGTGTTTTATCTGCTTGAAGACAGCACTGCCTTTGTCAGGAGAAGCCAGCACCACCTGCATCTTCTGCGCGTCTCCTGGGAGCTGTGGTTTTAACTGTAGCTTGGAATTAAACAACATATTCATTAACCAGGCCGGGGACATAGTTCAGTGGTGCTGTGTCTGTCTTGCAAGCAAAAGTCCTGAGTTCAATCCCCAGTACTGAAAAAAAAAAATTGTAGTCCATATTCATTAACCATTTCATGACTAAAGCCTGACACATATCTTTTATGAAAAGTAAAAAGTGTTTAAATTACAATGTGTAAGAAAGGGTACAGCATGGGAACAAGAGTATATACCCTGCTGAAAATGAAATAAAGTTAGAAAGAAATTAAGTGAACTTGAGACACTTTAAATTTTCTTTTTTTCCAGAAAAAATTTCTTTCATGCACCTAATTACTCACCATGAAGCTACTTGCATTATCATACTATAAATGTTTTGGAATCAGTGGATCTAATTACTGAATTTACAATGAGTCAGTCTACATTATAAATGTTTTCCAACCTATAAACAAAGTGCAAATGATTCGGTTATGCTGTTAGAATAATTTTATAAAACATACCTGACATTTTGGGAAATGGAAAGAAAGGAAATGGAAAGGTAAGGTGGAAATGTTAGTGTATTCTATCATTTTGTTTTAAGAGACATGAGAAGGATTTATTAGTGGTATAGATATAGGACGTGTAAAAGCAGAGTGTGAGTTCTTGGAGAAATGGGGCATGATACAGATGGGAACTGAGGATCTTTTGTGTGTTTGGGGTAGAGGGAGTCTGGAATTTGTTTTACTTATTTGTTTTGATTTTTTAGACTTGCTACGTAGTTCAGGCTGGCCTCACTATGTAGTTTAGGGTGGCCTTGAAGTCTTGGTGATCCTCCTGCCTCAGCCTCCTGAGTGCTGGGATTACAGGCCTGTGTCACTATGCCCTAATCTTTGGAATTTAATAATCTATAATCTTAGTCTTGTCTAGTGGATGGGAGAGGAAGGCCCACTCATAGTGAAATAATAGTCTATTTATATGGGAAATCCCAAAAGGGTGGCCCATTTATTGTAGGTAGGTAAGTTAATTTGTTATCTTGTAGGCAGGGCCGGTCTGCGAGGGGACTTCGAGGACAGTGGAGAGCCAACATGGAGGACAATCAAGACACATTCACTGAAGGCCAGCATTGTAGAAGAGAAACTACCACACCCATGTGCTTCCCCATTGGATCCCCATCTAATCAATATTACCTAAGCGACTATACTTGTCATAATCTTATTGGTTGACCATAGTTTTGTCCACCTTGTGATTTCTCATTACCTAAGCAACTGTACTCGCAATCTTACTAGTTGAACCCACCTCGTCTTGTGGCTTTGCCGCATAAAACACCTTTGAGAAGTAGGGTCGGCGGGCAACCCACTTTCCAGTCCCCCTTCTGTCTCTCTTAGAAGCTATCTTTCTCTCAATAAATTTTTCCTACTCTTAACCTCCATTGTTCCTAGAATTCATTCTTCAATTTTAGAGAACACTAACTCAAGCTTCGGATATCCAGCAGGTTTGGGAGTTACATCTATTCCCCCTATATCACATTCTGAGGTGAAACAGGACTATTTACAGATAAAAAGGGAATGGGCAGACCTGTTTGTAGCTGAAAGGGAGGTGCCCAGGTTTGCTGTTTTGGGAGAAGAAAAGGAAAAAAACCTGAGCTTGTGTCCTGAAGCTGCAGTTTTTCATTTAAAGTACAATTTAAAAAAATCTTGATTTCTTTGTCTCCTTTTAAACCTAGTTTTATTTCTTCCATCTCATTGCCCCCTTCCCCTGTAGTCCCTTGTTCTTAAGGGGGTGCAGATGGCCGATGATTCTGTCTGCTTCAGGGTGAACAGAGGCATTGATCTTGCCTAGCCAGGGACTGAAAGTCTGGTCCTGACTGGTCTGAAAGAGACAGGAATACTGAGTTCCATCTCTTGACGAACCTCATCTTTTAATAGTCTGAAAAAGTCCATCATCATATGCGACTTTAATTTGGAATTTATCAGTATAATGTGGGACTGCATAATCTTTGTTCCTTTTCTCCAGCCCCATTGTGATTAAATGTGAGTTAATGGATAAAGATGCTTGTTAGTTTTGGGACACTAGATAAAAATCTATAACAGACCTAAGGTCCCAAAGTAAACTACTCAACTCCTTGTTTGCCCGGAACTGATGTTCCGGACACTACAATCTATAGAAAAAGCTGCAAATGTCTGCTGACCATCAATACGTGACAGTCGACCACTAACCTTTGTCCCCTTTTCTTTAATTCTATATGTTAAGTTCCCCCTCAACCCCCTATAAGAACAGCCTCGGACTCTGAGCCAGTTGCCTCTCTAAGCTATTTTGCTTTGGGAGTGCCGTCTGGCCAGACTAATAAAGGTCTGTTTTACTTTCCAACTTGTCCGGTGTGTTCCTTCCCGGGTGTTCTTCGCTGCAGTCAGCTCCTCGGAGCGTTTGGTAAGGCCAACGGTTTTACAATAAGATGTCTTCTTCAAGTCCTACATCTTAAAAGATCTTTACACAAACCAAAGTTGAGATCTCCAGTTTCCTGTCACTTTTTAGGTCCCCTTTGGGTCGCCAAGATAAATGTCACCGGGCTGGATCTGAGGGTCCCAAAGGCTGAAATAAGGAACTTAACCCACCCTTTTAAAATAAATTTGCAGGTTCGCTGACTCCCATCAAGGAAAAAGAATGTTCGGGAGAGTCAGTGAAAGTGATATAGGGTTTATGATATATGGACCTCCAAATAATAAAAGGGAAATATTATAACTCCCAACCTGCTAGATGTCCTGCATGCTGAGTTCGTGTTCTCTAAAATTGAAGAATGATTTCTGGGAACAATGAAGGTTAGGAGTAGGAAGAATTTATTGACAGAAAGCTTCTAAGAGAGACAGAAGGGGCCCCAGAAAGTGAATTATCCCTGAGCCTCACTTCTCAAGGAAGTTTTATAGGGCAAAACCGCGAGGTGAGGCGGGGGGGGGGGGGGGGGGGGAGTGGTAAGGTGGGACAAAACTATAGTCAACCAATAAGATTACAAGTATGGTTGCTTAGGTATTATTGAGCCAATAGGAAATCATAAGGTGGATATGAGGTGGGACAAAACTATGGTTAACCAATAAGATTATTACAAGTATTGTCCCTTAGGTAATATTGATTAAACGGGGATCAAATGGGGAAGCAAGTCATATAGCAAGCGTACACGGACTGAACAAGGACTTTTCAGGGAAGGAATGGGCTAGGGAGGTTTTGATTCCTCACCCAAGGTGATTGATGCCTGTTTAGAATATCAATCATTGCTGTTCATCCCTAGGGGGAGTATGTAGGTATAGTCAGTTATCTTTGTCTTGAAGCCTGTCCTTCAAGGAATGAGACTCCAGCCTCAGTTGTGTTGTGTTCTTGACTCCAGCCTCAGTTGTGTTGTGTTCTTATCTTCTGCATTGACCTCTTTGAGGGCCCAGCCCTGTCTGACTGCCTATATTTCTAACTTATTTAGCTGTCTACAATGAAAGAGGCATGAGAAAAGTTTATCATAGGTAGAGATAGGAGACACTCAGAGAGAAGCGTGATACTCAGAGAAATGAGGCACCCTGTCATATTTCATGGAAGGTAATCAATCAACAGACTAAGCAAAAAATGAGTGATTTAAGCATATTATTTTAAAATGTAATGACAGCAGACACTAATAATTTCTAAAGAGTGGGACTGGAAGGCAGGGTAAGACTTTGCTTTTTACTTCAATCTGTAATGTTGGAATTTTTGTTTGTAAATGCACTTTGTCTGCTCTAGTATGTGTCATGCCTGGCCTGAATGAGACCTCCACAGCAAATATGCTGTTCTCTGCAAACAACAAGCTACTCTCAGTAAATAGGACAGATGGCCTTAATGAAAATTTAGGGCAGAGTATACAATTTCCCTGACATGGAAGAGCCGAGAATTTTCTGCACACCTGTGCTGACCGTCCTTGGATTCTCAATCATAAACATTCCACTCCAGCCAGATTATAGCCCCCTTTTCAAGCCCTATGTAAACTTAATTTCTCTCCCAGATAGGGGCTGATCTCTCTCTCTCTCTCTCTCTCTCTCTCTCTGTCAGCCCATCCACACATGGATGAAATAATAAATCCAGCTCTTCCCAGTTAGCTGCTGAAATCTGCCTCTGATTTCAGTCCCTTTTCACATCTGGACAGGAATAAAGCTTTTTCTCACATGAAGCCTGTGTCCTCGTGGCCTCTCACACCCCATTTATAACAGTGTGTTTTTAATTAAAGGAAGAAAAACAAGACCCTAGTATATCAAAATATCTGTAGCTGCAGGTAACATTAAATTTACCAATAATAAAAGGCTTATTTTCATCTCTAACAAGAAGTCCAAAGTTCAGGCAGCTCTAGGAGTTGGTAAGCCAGGAATCTGGCTTTGCTTCTTTGTAGTTCTCTTGGCACTGAGCTCTGTGGTGCTGGCTTCATCCTCACATGGCTGTAACCCTAAGTGCTGGGGCAGGAGATCTCCAAGAGTTTGAGGCCAGCCCAGGCTACATTGTGAATTCAAGGCTAGCCTGAATTACATAGTGAGACTCTGTCTCAAAACAAACAAACAAACAAACAAACAAAAAACAACCTCACAGGTCTAGAACATTTCTATCTATGATTTCTTCTTTATCATGAGATTATTTAGGTTTTATTTATTTAATTTGGTACCGGGGGTTGAACTTCGGACTTTGTGCTTACGAGGCAGGCACTGGAACCACTGAGCTAAATCCCTGGCCCGATTATTCAGGTTTTAAAAAGAGTATTTTTAATAGTGCATCCTCTTCAAAGGAGGAAGAAAGAATTCCTCTCCTTGTATCTCCAAAGGGCTGGTGAGTTTTTGTTTCAATTAGGAATCAACCTTAAACACTGTAGAATCTTGGTATTGGTAGATTTAACATTTATAGTTTCAGCTTTTTGGACAGATTTTAAAGTTCCATTAGGTAATAATATATGAATTTTCTAAATAAAAAATTGAATTGCATGCCTTGGATGTCTACTATTAATTCAGGTATGAAGTGAGCCTACCTAGCTTTTAGCATCCCATCTATTTATCAGAATATGTTTGAGTGGTTTATAAATTATGTAGTTCTTTTAAGAGAGAAATTATCTGCTAAGTGCTGTTCATTGTATAGGGATCAGAGTCTCTTGTCATCAAGGTCAAAGTCATTCTTTTTTTTTTTTTTTTTTTGCCTGGAGTTGGTTGCTGTCATGGCTCATTTATCTGATCAAAAATTTTTCTGCCCATCTCTTTCCACCTTGCCTCATGCTAGCATAGTCAAACTTAAATTTCCACCATTTATTTGAATGCTGGCTTTGAATTTTAAACTACTGGTATTTAGGAAGTCAAATCTACACCTGACTTATTTCCTTTAGCCTAGGCCCTGCAAACCTTTTGCTTTTACTCCTTTCCCAGCAGTTTATGTTACTGAGGCCCCAAAGGATGCCTCGGGGTAGAGTCTTTTTGAATTATGACACATCATGCATTTACCACTCACTGAATTAGCAATTTCCATCAGTATAGCAAACTTTTTAAATTATCCCATTGTTAAACTTAATCTCTGATTATTTAAATATAATTTCACATAATAATCACTTGAAGAAGCATTACATGACTCATTACATATCTATATCTATCTATCTATATATATATATAAGGGAAATTCATTTAATAAAATTGCTGACATTTCACAATTTTAGTTATAACTTAAATACATTAATACTCATGTAATTATTTAAAAGTCTTATATCATTTTCTTGTTGTAAATGAATTTTACCCTTACATTTTCCAAATGGTTGATAAGATTTATCTTATATATTTTATAATTAGAAATAGGAAGGACTAGTGTTTGCTAATGAATATTATTTGGTTATTTAGATAATGCTAATTCTTATTCCCTGACTCACAGATCGGTAATATATGCTCACACTTACCTGGGATATAAAATATGGAGAAACCATTTTTCTTTACTTCTCATGGGGAGGAGGGTTGTGATCCATTCATCTCTGTTCCCTTCTCTGTGCAGGTAGACCAGTATGTTAGTCGACATAGCCCAAACCCCATTAACAGCACCAAACCTTAGTGACTGAATGTTACAAGAGTTTATTTTTTATTCACACACAACCTACTTGAGTCCAGGGCAGCAGTTTTCCCAATGATGAGATACCTCTGCTGCTCTGTTAGCTCTATGTAAGTCTTCTTTGGTTGGAAAGAAAAGAGGAAAGAATCACATTGTCATAGGCATTGGCCTAGAAGTGAAAATAAGTACTTTAGCTGACTGTCTGGCTGTGGTCTTATGGTGTCATTCTAGAAGGGGTCTGAAAGTATAATCTTTTATGTGACTTTGGGGTAGAATACAGTGGAAAATGGTAACTGTTTGCCATATCTACTTTAGGGAAGCACTTTATTGGTCATACATTCTTCAGGAGACATGTTCTCTAATTTTGTACCATTCAGTGCACACCTCATAGCAGTTATGTGAAAGTAGGGCTATACTAATATAATGTATGTATTTTCCATGTACAAATAAAATAGGTAAAGGCAATAGGATGTGCTGAAGTATATTTCACATTCAATATCTTAAATATTAGGATAATATCAAAATATTTCTATTTTTTGTGGAATACTGTGCTTTTGCAAAAGAATAACTGCAAACCAATCTTTTGCAGAGTATATTTGTGTTCATTGAATAAGAATACTTCTTTACTAAAGTACAGGACACATTGGGTTTCAAAAGTTTCCTGATTATCTGAAGGCTTCTCAGAGTCTGTAATATGCTAATTCACATTGGGCATCTTCAAGAAACAGACAGTTCGAGGCATTTTAAAAATCTGTGATCAAGAAACCCTTTTTTCAAGGAACATCTCTCCGGACCAATTAAGTAAAGGAAGAATTCTGTGTAATGCTTGTTAGAAATCTGGCCTGGACATACCTTCCAATCTAATTAAAGAAAAACGTGTGTGGAAAGGGAAATTTAAACTTTATTATAAAAGTCACAAACAAGTCACAAACAAGGGCTGCATTAATGTCTCACAGCTACTATGAACACTAGAGCAAATTTACTAGAAGAGTGATTTGAAGGCTGTCATGGCCTTAAGGATGCAAAATATATGTGTAGAGTATTAGCTTCTTTTTGTTATTAACATTAGGAAACTCCAGGTTAAAGTTGGATATTGGTCATAAAGATTGAATACCTGTGATTTAAGAGCTATAATATTCACGCATCTTAGTGAAGCACCAAAAGGTCGTCTTTAAATTCCCAGAGTGCTCATTAACTTCTGTGTTTGTCCCTTGGAAAATATATAAAAATTATAATACCAAAGTTGGGAAAGTTAATAAGCTTTATCTACATAGAAAAAAAGTGCAAGTATAATTGCATTCATACTCTGCTTGTTTTTCTTCATTAAGAAAATTGATATCATCTGACATAGGCCCAGATTTTCCCACCATCCTCCTATAGGATGGTTTTATGAAAAGAATACACTTTATCTGCCCTTCTGTGAGCCTGCTGCCATCAACAAACTCTTCGTATTTTTACCTGTAGCCAACTGCACACTGAATCACATCACTCGGGGCATTCGAAGGTATTCTCCAGAGGGTCTTCCCCTCTCTTGTTACCTGTTTTCTTTCCTTTTAATAACAAAACCTGTTCCTGTTTCTGCCCTGTAAAACCAATTCTTAATTTGGCTCTATTTCTCCAACCAATTGTTATCTCATTTTTTTGTTCATGTTTGTAGCAAAACTTCTCTAAAGAATTTTCATTCTCACAACTTCACCAAAACTTCTCTTATTAGGGTTATCAATGATAATCCTACATGTTATGAAATCAATATCAAATAACAGATACATTCTCAGAACTTTTACACATAGTTCAGCAGTTTCCTCCTTGATAGTCTTCTTTCACTTCACTTTCCAAACACCGAACTCTTGATTTTTCTTGTTTTCCATTGGTGACTCCTTTTCAGTGTCCTCTGTTGATTCCTTCTTCTCTCATTTGCATCTTCTCAGTCCTGGTCCCTCTTGTCCTCTCTCCCTCCCGTTTTTTTTCTGCTTCTTTTTGTTCCATCTCCTCTATTCCTGACTATATTCATTCCCTTGGTGACTTTTTTTTTTTAAATTCATAGTTTTAATATTATCAGTATGTCTGCCAGTTCCAAATTTCTATCTTCAGCCAAGGTGCATATATTCAGAACTCCAGATTCATATATTCAGCTGTCTAAAGTACACCTTAACTAATAAGGAATCACTGATATTCCAACTGAAACCTGCTCCATTTCAACTGAATGCAAATCCATCCTTCGGTTGCTCAAGTTATAACCTTAGAGTGATTTTCTATTTCTTTCACACTCTTGGACTCACACCCTATAGCCAGCCCCACTGGCTATAAATTCAAAATATTTCCAGAATCTCATACCTTTTTATCTCCTCTGCTGCTGATACCACCATCATCTTGCATGTAGATTATTAGGTAAAAGCAAATTTCCACTTTTTGCTTCCTATATTCTATTATTGAGCCCACAACTAGAATTCTTTCTTTTCTTTTCTTTTCTTCTTAAATTCTTTTATTGGTACATTGTAGGTATACAACACAATTACATTTCTCATTGGGAATTATACCTTTACATAATGCATCTTGGTTCTTATTTTTTCCCCATTCCTAGCCCTCCCTTCACGCCCTCCACCCTTCCCTATTTACA
>NW_004624739.1:21149517-21159836 GCF_000247695.1 Heterocephalus glaber | reverse complement strand
GGTTGAGTATCAGAGTGTTCCATCTCATTTCCCTTTGAGGTTGCTGTAGGTGATCTGGAAGTCTGTTTTTGAGGCTTGTTTATGTGTTTTCTCATTTCCATGGAAGGGGGTGCTTCTGGCATCCACATGGCTCAGCTTCTCTGCCCTAGGAGCTTGGGATGGCAGTGGGGGAGCTTCCTTCCGGGTTCTGGGACTGGCTGAGGTTCTCTGCCCTAGGAGCTTGGGATGGCAGTGGGGGAGCTTCCTTCCGGGTGCTGGGACTGGCTCACCTTCTTTGCCCTAGGAGCCTGGGATGGTGGTGGGGGAGCTTCCTTCTGGGTGCTGGGACCGGCTCACCTTCTCTGCCCTAGGAGCCTGGGATGGAGGCAGGTGAGCTTCCTTCCAGGTGTGGGACCGGCTGAGCTTCTCTGCCCTAGGAGCCTGGGATGGCAGCGGGGAGCTTCCTTCCGGGTGCTGGGACTGGCTCACCTTCTCACTTACTCATTTGTTCATAAAATGTGTTTATAAACCTCTACAACCCTGGTCCACACTTCAGCAATTAAAGATAGCTAAAATGAATATTTTTTTGCCTGGCTCTTAATGACTGAATGAAACAGCTTGGGGCCTAGGGTGAAACTGAGGCTCCCTACCCAGCATTCACCAGCAATTACTAACTGATAACCATAAGCAGTTTTCCATGCACTTTACAAACATTAAACCTCGTAACATTCTTGTGAGTTATCTGCTTTCTACAGATGAGGAAACTCTTTAAAAATTTAAGAAAGTAAAATGCTAAAAGAGTAGCTGCCTAAGCCTTTGGCTTGTCACTGTCATATAGTAAGGAGGATGAGGACATTGTCTCTCCCGTCTTACCCCTCCTCCCAACTAAAGGGCTGCCTGGAATTTTAATGACATTTTGGAAACAATATTACCTTTTTTGCCTAGATCTTTGAAGATTTTAGAAATCAAGAAACCACTAGCCCTGTAATTAAAACTCGAAAACAAAAGCTATTTGTAGCAGGAAACCATCCCATTAATGTGATTTCCTTGTGGCTGATCGACAGATTCAAAGCAGTAATGCATGTTGCCATGGGCACCAGATTCTGTTTGCTCTGCTGGTTCATTTTACTTAGCTGCTGAAGGAGGAGGTTAGCGTTCAGCCATAGTCATGGAATAGATTTGTAATTTTTATGTAATACCTTCTTTTTATAAAGCCATACAGATAACAGCTGCATACTGTTTATAGTTGCTTCAGGGGCAGAATTTTCAGACTCTCTTAGGACTATGGACTGCAGAAGGGGAGCGGGAAGAATGCTTCTTTTCCTTTCTCAACTATTTTATCCATAACAGGCTGTTCAGAAATATTTGTCCAAAAGGTGGGGGATGGATGAATGGATCACTCATTAGCATGCACTAGCTGCTGGAGTTAGATTTTGGGTTTTGGGTTAAGGGGTTGGGACAGAAACTGCCGTGAAGAAAAGAGGGCAGGGAAGGAGAGGGGTTGGCAGGAAAGAAAAGCAGGCAGACATTCTGGAGTGCTTTTATAATCATTCAGATACAGGGTGCAGAATTAAGTCTGTCCTTTTGCAGAGCGAGGAACAAAACAGTTACTACTTTTCCTAAGAAACAAAAAGCAATTGAGTAGTGCTCATCTCACCCTCATCTAAGTCTCTTCCTTCATTAGATACTTCGAGCCTCTGATAGGAAGTAAGAAATGGGGGCGGTTACTCGCTCTATCTGGAGGTGCAGTAGCGGTTCCCTGGCGGCGAACCAAAGAATGAGGTTTTGCTTCATTTGCTCAAGTTATCAGGGCCAGGTGACTTTTGTTTTGAATTATGCATTTTCCTTCCCTGACAAATGAAGCCGCCCGCCAAGGCCTTCAAATCAGAAAAGGCTCCAGCTCCTCATGTGCAGCAGCAAGCATTTCACAATTTAAAATGATGTTTGAAGCATTGCAATGGAAGTGATAATCTTTCATAGTGATGTTTCTCTTCCTTTCTCACTTCTACTCCCATGTTCAGTGTTGTCTAAGCAAATTCTGGCAGTGTCTTTTGTATCTGCGTGATGCCTAAGTAAGCAAAAGGCAGGATAAAGCAAATGTCTTCCAAATCTCCATTTATCATGAACACAAATCGTAGTTTCAGCTCTTTTGCTTGATGCAAATAAGCTGACAGATGTATAACACTGGAAGCAAATCTCGTGACTGACATGGCCCTGTCTGCTGCTGAATATATATCTGCATTTTTCCTCGGAAGGAGTAAAATTATGAAATGTAATTAACTGGTGTTCGTGTTCCCTGCCCACTCCTCCCACTCACCCACAACACCTTCTCAGATTCCCCCTTTCCAGAGGGTTAGTAGCTCAGGTGCTCCTGGGCTTGGCTTTGCCTTTCAGAGTAATCTCTCTCTCTCTCTCTCTCTCTCTCTCTCTCTCTCTCTCTCTCTCAGGAGTTTCCCCCTCAACTCTCCCAGTCTGTGTATGTTACCTGTTACCATTTTCTCAGTTACTTTTTGGTCCTTGTAGGTAAAGGTTTGATAATGATTTCTGGTAATCTAATAAATGAGTTCATAGCAGATAGTAAGATAATAATAACACTGACTATTCGTAAGTCATATTCATAAATCCCTGACTATTCCCATTAAAATCCTTTCATGATGGAAAAAAGTGAGAATATCTCTAAAAAGGCAGAGATGCAGGATGAGAGGTAGAGGAGAAGGGCTGAGGAAAAGTGCCTAAAATCTGTTTTAAAATCTGTTTTGCTTACCTTGTCAGTTACTCAATGCCTCAACCCCTGACGGTGAACCTTGGAGAAGCTTTCAGTGATACAAACAGCCCACTGCGGCATACATGAGACTTGCCATACATTTGCTACCACTGCCTTAACCCTTCAAAAGTTTCCTGCAAAATTCACTCTAGAAAGATAGGTTTTAGCCAGGTGTGGTGGTGCACACCTGTAATCCCAGAGCTCAGGAGACTTAGGCAGGAGGATCACTGCGAGTTCGAGGCCAGCCTGGGCTACAGAGTGAGTTCAAGATCAACCTGAGCTACACAGTGAGATCCTGTCTCAAAAAAAAAAGAGAGACAAACAAACAAAAAACCCAACCAAACAGAAAAACAAAAAATAAAAAATAAATTAAAAAGAAAGAAAGATAGGTCTTGTTTATCCTGTACTTTTGCAAATTCCCCGGCACACTACAGTGTATATCTGAAGGTCAGCAGATGTAAATCTTTAATTCAGGATCTCCACTTATTATTTATCTTATCCTTCAGAAGTTTTATTACTGTAAATATAGTATGTATTTCAAAGGTAATCTTTGCCTTTGTAAACTCTTCAGATAACATAGAAGTGTGTGAAGAAAAATGTCACCTCTTCCCAATTCCAATTCTTTTTTTTCTTTTACACAGGGTCTTGGTATGTGGTTCAGGCTGTCCTTGAACTCATTATGTAGTCCAGTCCAGCCTCAAACTTGGCAGCCATCCTCCTGCCTCAGCCTCCTGAGTGCTGAAATTACAGGCATGCACCACCAGGCCCATGTTGGTGACACTAATATAATACAAGATCAATTGCAGTGCCTAAAGGAACAGAGAATTGGCCCTCCTCTGAACTGAGGTAGTATAGGCAGTTAAACTAGATAGAAATTAATTAGTAGACCAGGATGGGGGCTCAAGGAAGTCAGTGCAGAAATGAGAACGCATCACAACTGTGGCTCGAGGTGCATGTGAAGAAGGCATGGCCTCAAGATGAAGTCATGGTGGCCAGGCTTGTGTGGCTCCCTAAGGGATAAACAGAACCTTGAAATTGTACTGTAATTAGTACCACCCAGTCCATTAAGTCCAGATAGGCATCAGATGTCCAGGTGGTGACCAGAATGCCTTAGAAGTCATAGATAAGCCAAGGTTAGTGATGCTATCCATATACTCTTGCTCCATCCTCTCTTCCTGATTGGATCAATATCAGCTAAGCAGCTATACTTGTGATCTTTTTGGTTGATTATAGTTTGACCCACGTTGTACTCACCTTGTTATTTTGCTCTATCAAACATTCTTGGAGAAATGTGGGAACCCACATTTGGGGACCTCTCCTGTATCGCAGGAGCTATCTCTCAATAAACCTTTCCTATTCTTTTTTTTTTTTCTTTTGGTACCGGAGATCGAAGTCAGGTCCTTGTGCTTGCGAGGCAAGTGGCGGAACCACTGAGCTAAATCCCCGGCCCACTTTTCCTATTCTTAACCTCTTTGTGCCTTGGAATACATTCTTCAATATTCAGGGGACACGGACTGGGCACATCTGACATCTGGCAGGTTGGGAGTTGTATATCTCCTATTTCAAGGGGAGAGGTCTTGACTGTACCTGCAAATAAATCTTTATCTTCTAAGCAAAAGCCCCTTAGAGACTTGTATTCATTGTACCCCCTAGTGAGACAGTTGTAGGAAAAGAGACCGTAACTATCACCTACTTCCAATGTTTAGAGGTCACAACTGTCTATCAAAAAGAACCTAATGATTGTGAACAAATGTTTTTGGTCTGTTCCCAACATATGTATATAACATGAATATACAATAAACATAGATATTAAGAGCATGCTCATTTAAAAAGCAGTGAAAAGAGGAATATACAATCTATACTGCTTGTTCAAAATATACTTGGGGGTAAGTCTCTAATTATAGGAATTTTGGGTACTTACAGGGGACCAGTGGAAGAGATTTTTGGGAAAGAGAGGCTTTTATAAAATCTCAGATTTCTATCACCTAAGCGAATGTTCTGCCCATGAATGAATTATCTCTTCATAGCAGACCAGGCATTTTAAAATAGGTATTTTCTGCTTTTAACAGTAAAACATATTCATCATGGAAAGGTTGAAAAAACACAGAAGAGAATTAAAATCACCACTAATCCTCCCACTAGGGGATACATTACTGACAATTTAACGTGTCTCCTTCTAACGTGAGTGTGTATGAGTAGACATCTGTAGACACTGGTAGAGCTTAGTACGGTGATTCTTTCACTGGACATTACATGGTGAGCGTTTCTGCAGATCATTAGGATGTTTTGCAAGCATAATTCTATAATTGTCTAATAATTCTACCATCTATCTATAGCTAAGCCATTTTCCTGTCACTGGACATTTAGATATCTAGTATTCTGTTTTCATATTCTCATATTGTGATACATCTTAGTACTGAAAGCTTTGCTCCCATCGCTAATGCTGAAATCCTGGGTGTTATTTGGAAAGCATAGTTCATAAATGGCCTATTTTAACCTGCTCATTTATTTGTCATCCTCAGAAAGGAAACAAACAGATAACTCTGTGACCTCATGCTCTGCTGCTTAAAAATATTTGAAAAGTTCTAAGAAAAAAAAAAAAAAGCAAAATGTTCTGAATAAGGGTGCCATTAGTGCTACAAGCCATGCTTTTGTTTTGAAAAAATAAAATCTTCTCTTCATTCTCTGTTTGAAGGTTAGTTTTATTATGTGTGGGCTTAGGGCTCCAGCTTGACCTCACCACCATAGGAGCCCATGCTCAGGTTCTCTTCAGCTCCATCCTCAGCCAGTTCTCCCATTTTAATGTGGCTTGTGGAAGCACCACCCCTTCATCACTGACTTCCGGTCAGTTCTTCTCCTTCATTCTTGTTTTCTGAAGGGGAAAGAAGCATTTGAAACTGTGTGTGGTACCCAGCTGATGCTAGGGGTATCCACGGAGCGTCCTAGTGTCAAGTGCTACAAAGCAAGGGTGAGTGGAGTTGACCGTAGTGCTTCACAGGGAAACTGAGAGAATTCACAGCTGTTCTCTGCAGCCCTCTCATCTTGAAATCTGTGAAGGGACAGTTTCCACATGCTGGGAGTGGATGTTGGGAAGCTTTCTAGAGTCCTCTGACCCTGGAAGCTGCTAATTGAGTGTCACCAAGATGTTTCCAGGCACTCTGAGGTAGTTAGACGTGTTGAAGAGTTGACCTTTGCCCTTCCTAGCTCTGGTTCCCCACTGGGAGCGCTCTGGGTAGTCAGCAAATAATAACAGATAATAGACCTCCCCTGTTCTTTCCAGCCACCACAGAAATGCAAATCACTGCCTTCAGAAGGAAGCTCACAGGTGTATGAATTTTAGATCAGCAGGAATTGCCAATGACTCATGCTTGGTGTTGTAAAAACTATTCAGGTTGGAAGGCTAGTGCTGCAAGAAGAAAGTAAGATGGGGAGTGACTCCCCTTCCTGAATGTTCCATTATAGAGGAGCACAAAACATCAGCCATTCATGCATCCCACACAAACAGACAATTACATAAAATATTTGTCAGAATCACTGCAGGAAGGAAAATTAAACTCTTCAAAATCAAAATGGTTATCCCAGGGCCAAAGAGAGTCACTCTGTGAGGTGGTAAGCAGTGTTAATACCGGTGTGAGTGCTGGAACTCATGCAGATGTGTGGTGCTTATGCCCTTCATTGCTATTTCTGGTGATGCCTGACTGTTGGTACACAGGACTTAAGTACTGTAAAATAACAGATGTCACACATCACGGGAACAGTGGGGAGTCAATATAAGCATCAGTGGAAACCTGACTACCTTAGATACCAGGGAGAGGAAAAGCATGCAAAAACAGATGAGCCCTTGACTGTAATTTATAAAACAAACGATCTCATTGGAATATGTTCTGTAGTAATTATGTACCTGTCCCGAATACCCTGAGAGGGAAAAGGCATGTTGTAATAACAAAGCCTGTTTCAGTAATAAAGTTTCCCTTTATTCTTAAAAGGACAAAGAAAAAAGGATGGGGGGTGGGGTGGGGGGAGGGAGGGAGAGAGAAAGGGAGGGAGGAAAAAAGGGAGAAAACCAGCCTGTGACATTTTCTAGAGAATGAAGACTAGGACGAAAATGTTCCAGTGTCCTGGATGATCTGGCTGGAGAAGGTGCTCCGGCTGGCAGGGCTCAGTGTAGCCCCAAGTGATGGCGGGAGGATGCCACAGACTGAGCTAGTCCATAAAAGACATGAGAGAGCTCAGAGATTTGAGGAAAAAGAAATTAGCAAAACAAGATTCAGCTGAGAAGAGCAAACACAAACACATCTGGGGAAAATAATCTTAAATGAAGAAACCAAGTTGGAGAAAAAAGAACGTGTAAAGCCTGGATTTGGTGTGAAAGCAGATAGTAAATTCTATCTGAATTGCAAGGTATTACAACAGCTAGAAAGGTGAGAATTCCCTTTTGGGGTTTTAAATGCAGAGCTGCCTCATTATGAAGGATTGACAAAGGAACTCATGTCCCTCTTTCCAAACAGAATTCAGTCCTCATTACATATCTGAATAGATGAACCTTGTTTGCAAGGAAAAGCACATTTGGAGGTGTGTGAATATGTACATGTTGCCGGCACTGTTCTAACTCCAGCTATCATTTCTGGTTGAACAATATTACAAAAGCTTATCTATTCCAAACAGTAATCTTTAGATCTTATGGAGCAATTTGATAATAATAGCACCTCGTATGTGCCAGGCAATGTTGTAAGTCCTTTCCAAACTTATGTTATTAAATTCTCCTAACAAACCTTCTGAATAGTACAACTGTCTTCTCCCTAAACAGAATGAAACCAAGCTGCAGAGAGCTTCATGACCTTCCCAAGGTCACACACTGAATGCGTGGTGACTCTGGGATTCAGGCAGACTATCTGCTGAGTTCGTGCCCTTTGATACAACTCTAGGCTTCTTGGCTGTGGGCAGAAAAGGAAGCTAACCAGATAATTGCAGCTAATTTGGCACATAAACTTGATCTCTGAACGAGAGGAGAGCCTCTGCCCTTCATTCTGGTGTATCTCTTCCTACCTCTGCAGTCCCAAGCATCCAGTTCCCCTCCGAAGGTAAACCACATGGCCCTCAGGACATGAGCTCTCTGGTGTTTTCTGGCACCAGCCCCTGGACATTCGTCATCTTTGGCCCACTGAGTCACAGAGGTCTCGGAGACACATGGGTGTGCTGAAGACTTTGAAAAGGCCATAGAGATCTAAAGGTCCTTAATGACTTCTGTCATTTAGTTGAGAATAAGAACAGCTCTGAAAGGCGAGAACAGCTGAGAGATGTAGGGGACGAGACAGATGGGCACATGGCAATTATAAAATAATGTGTCAAGTGTGCTTCTAGTTCTAGGAATAAACTGCTATCACTTGTCGTTTAGTTGAGAATGAGAATGTAGTTAATTTTGGGAAATTGTTTACAATAACCAATGGATAATTTTTGAAAATCATTCTGCACAAGTATGTATGCTATTTACAAACTATTGATTTCTCTGGGGACTCTCCAGACTCTTAAAGCATAGATGGCTGTCCCATAACTGTATTTTGGAGGAATCTATAAGATCATGACAGGTTGCTGGGATTTTGTGTTACTATAATTGTGGGGAATGTATTATTGGACACAGATATCTTTTTCATATCCTTAAAAAGCATGACATCTTGAACATTTCTGGATTCAGCCTGTGCCTTACCTTGAGGCATTTCCAAGCTATTACGGAGAGGGGAAATAATGTCAATCAAGAGAAGTACCAGGCTTCATCTGGCTGCAGAGCAAGTCATGTGCTTCGGGGAGGAGGGACTAGAAAGCTCATTCAAAGGGTGTTTAGGTAACATGTGATCCTCTTTTATCTCTCCTTGGCCCCAGGAGAGGGCTTCAGCACATTCTTATGCTTTTACAATTCTACAAAGAGCTGCACCAGTTCATACGCACTTAGAGTTGAAGAAGAAGGGAAAGAAATTTACCCAGCAGCATCTGCAGGGAAACCATGAACTAATAAAAAGCAATAATTATGCTCTCAACTTTATATCATACCATCCACCCTAATTCATCAAATTCAGTTGACAAACATTTATTGAGCACCTATTGTGTGACAGGCACTATGCTGCTTATTGAAGAACATAATACATTAAAAGATGTGGTTCCTGTCTTAAAGAAGCCAGAATGTAGGGGATGAGACAGATGGGCACATGGTAATTATAAAATAATGTGTGAAGTGTGCTTCTAGTTCTAGGAAGAAACTGCTATCATACTATTGAGGCAAGAAGAATTAATTCTGTCTGGCTTTAGAGACATTTGGAGCAATGTCTCTGAACAAAGGAACAAAGTCTACAAGTCTGGAAGGATTTGAAAAATACCTGAATTTGTATGATCAATGAAATGATCAGCTGAATTTGTCAATTTTTATTTAAACTCCTTACTGCTTATAAAGCCTTGGCTTTTTAGTTCAGAAATGATGAAATTTGAGGCATTTGAGCTCAGTCTTGAAGGGCGAGATGGTTTCTTTTTTTTGGGGGGGTGCCAGGGATTGAACTCGGGTCCTTGCGCTTGCGCAGCAGGCAGCGAAACCACTGAGCTAAATCCCCGGTCCCAAGATGGTTTCTTGGTGTCTAATTAGGTTGGGATCCTGAATACAGCAAACATTTCATAAATGCCATTGCCTAATAATCTCAGCGATAGAGGAAAATATAACTCCTTGAAGGTTAATTGTTTCTCCCAGTTTTCTGCATGGATTGATAAGACCCTGGCATGGTTCTAGAATATTATCATTTGACCCAAATAAATAATGTTCCGAGATGATTAATCACACCACACTATGTAGGAGCCAGAGCTTGGCATACTACGAACACCTAAGTCGTTGCTGAAATTTCCCCTATTTTTTCCTTTTGAAGGTTTTATGTTTTACGTTTCTGGCCTTGACACCACATCTGTAACCTCAGTAATTCAACCCAAAGTGCATTCTGATAAATGATTGAAATTTATTGCTGTGGTAACACTTAGTTTGGCATCAATAAGAAGTCAGCTGTAAGTTTCAGATCTCATAATGAAATTTTGATTAAATGGCTTTTTCTCTAATGATATTTACTCTGTGAACTAGCGCAGTAGGTAGAAAATAAATGGTGAAAAGGCTACCACAAATTCTTCTGTGTAAGTCTGTATTATTAGCAAGTCTGTATTCAGAACTAATGATTGCATTGTCTGCTGTATTTAGTTACTGTTTTCAAGCATCCTGTAAAAACAGTGTTGTTTGAAAAAAATTGACTAGCTTTTTCATATTGGTTGTTTAGATGGTATCATATATCTAGATGAAAAGTAACAAATTCTACAAGTCTGGAAGCATTTAAAAAATTCATGAATTTGGATGATCAATGAAATGATAAGCTAGATTTGTCAATTTTTATTCAAATTTCTTACTGCTTATAAAGCCTTGGCTTTTTAGTTCATAAAAGGTGAAATTCTAATTTTCACCACAAGGGAGCAGTAGAACACTAAAAGTGTTCTGAAATGGACCCTAATGAAACGGTGTATGATATATATATATAAATATATATATATATTTATATAT
>NW_004624739.1:21074441-21149417 GCF_000247695.1 Heterocephalus glaber | reverse complement strand
TATATATATAATATTTATGTTAACAAAAACTGTACTCTGGAGCAAGAAGTAAGAAAATTATAGAAAATGTCAACAAAAATTTCATAATCCTCGTGGCTCTGTGTCACGTTAATTTCAGTCCTTGTAGTTTGTAGATTTCCTACAAAATTTTCCTTCAAACTAAATATATGTTACAAAATGGACAAAGAAAGGAATAACAGTTTTCAGAGAAGGGAAATACTATATACTTCATTTTGAATGACAACATGTGAAATCTTCAGGATTTAGGGGTTGATTACCAGTTTTCTCAAGATGACTGGCTGGCTAGCTAGGGAATGTATTTTACTTTATTTTACATGATAATCTTCCTGCCTCAGCACCCTAGGTAGCTGGGATTACAGGTTTGTGCCCTGTACCTGGCTAGGAGTGTATATATACAGGGTCTCACTATGCAGTTCAGGCTGGCCACCACACCTAGCCAGGAGTGCATATTTCTGAGGCTGTAATATCATTGGAAAATAGATTGGCCCAAGTTACTGTATGCTTTAGAATTTAGACAGATCCTAAACTTATTTGGTTCTTCTGGTCTTGCTTATTGAGCCTTTTATCAGGAGAGAAAATTGGGCAAAACTTCTATTTCTTGTCAAGTCTTACTCAAGAATTTCTTCCTTCAGGGAATATCCTTGATCTCATCCCGCCTGAAGCAGATGCTGTTTCTTTCATAATGGGAATCTTCTGAAGAAGTTGTGAAAACACTGGACCCCACCCCTGGGGTTTCGGATTCCTTAGGTCTGGAGGAGGGGCCTGAGATGTGTCCTTCCAACCAGTTCCCCAGTGAAGCTGGAGCCGCTGGCCTGGGACCTCCCTTTGAGAACAACTGCTTACCAAGCATGTGTGCAGCTTATGCGATTAACTGCCTTTGCAGCACAGTCTGGAGAATGTTCCTGGCATGTTTGCTATCTTGGAGTTTGATTTGACTAAATACTGTTTGCTAGTAGGTAGCTGTTGAGTGAAACTCAGAAAGTTTTCCTTTCCCAGGTCTGCAGTTGATTTATTAGAGTTTGACCTGAATATTGGTTTGCAGTTTTGAGTACATTGGTTTCCCAGGAGACTTTATGGGTGTGTGGTGTCCTTTTAAACACAAGCACACCAGGGGCTTTTGTTCCTATGCTGGTCATTTCCCCTACTGAGCTAACGCAGCACTGAGTCTACCGACTGTGTGCGCTCAGTTCCCAGTGAGCAAAGACACATTCCTTTCAGTATATGCACTATGAGTTGTTCTGGCCAGAAATATGAGTACTGATGAAAACGGGAACTAGGAAAGGACTTGGCTTAAATAATCCAACATGTATATATGTGTAGTCATGGTTGTCCAGAGAAACAGAATCAGTAAACAGTCAGCAAGCTGGTACAGTTTGTAATAGCTGAAACTTGGAAACAACCCAAATGCCCATCAGCTGGAGACTGGATCAAGAAAATGTGTGTTTTTAAAAAATAAAATGGAGTACTACTCAGCTATCAAAAATGAGAAATTAGAGACATTTATTGCTAAATAGATGCACATTGAGGCCATACTCTTATGTGAAATAAACAGGACACACATGTGTAAATACTGAATAGTTTCTCTAGTGTGAGAAACTGAAAGTGTAAATAAGGACTAAAAGGTATAATAGATAATGTGAAATAGGAAGAAAAAGGGGAAAGGGGAAGGGGAAGTGGGAGGGGTAGGGGAAAGGATAGAAGGGAATGGAATTAATATGAGAAAATGAAAAAATGGAAACAAAGTCTTTGTAAATAGGGAGGAATGGAGGGGTTGAAGGGAGGGCAGGGAAAAGGGGAAAAATAAGAACCAAGAGAGATTATGTAAAGGTGCAAATTTCCAATGATGAATGTCATTATATTGTATACCTAAAATGTACCAATAAAAGGATATACAAACAAAAAAAAAAAAAAAAGAAAAAAGCAAATGGAAAGACATCCCCTGCTCCTGGGTAGGAAGGATGAACGTAGTGAAAGTGGCCATACTTCCAAAACTGCTGTATAGATTCAATGCAATCCCAATTGAAATCCCAGCAGCATACTTCACAGACCTTGAGAAAACAATCCAAAAATTCATTTGGAACAAGAAGAGACCCAGAATAGCAAAAGCAATTCTGGGTAACAGAGACATGGCAGGGGGTATCAGAACCCCCAACTTGAAGCTATACTACAAAGCTACTGTGATAAAAACAGCATGGTACTGGCAAAGAAACAGACTTGAGGACCAGTGGAACAGATTAGAAGATGCAGAAACAACACCAGACACATCCAGCCATCTCATGTTTGATAAAAGGGCCAAACACCCTCACTGGAGGAAAGATAGCCTCTTTAATAAATGGTGCTGGAAAAAGTGGGTTTCAACTTGCCAAAGATTAAAACTAGACCTATCTCTCTCACCATGCACTAAACTAAAATCAAAATGGATTAAAGATCTAAATATTAAAATAGAAACTCTGAACCAGTTGGAACAGAGGTTAGGTAGAACCCTTGAAGAGATTGGTGTAGGAAAAGATTTTATGAACAAAACCTCAGTTGCCCGTGAACTAGCACAAACAATCAACAAGTGGGATCTCTTCTTATTAAAAGGCTTCTTCACAGCAAGAGAAACCACCAGCAGTGTGAAGAGACAACCCACAATGTGGGAAAAAATCTTCACCTGCTCTTCCTCAGACAAAGGTCTACTATCTATAATCTATAAAGAACTTAAAAAGATCAGACCTCCCAAATTTAAAGACCCAATCCAAAAATGGGCATCTGAAATGAACAGACATTTCTCACACAAAGAAGTAGAAATAGCAAAGAAATACATGAAAAAATGTTCAACATCACTGGTCATTCGAGAGATGCAAATGAAAACAACACTGAGATTCCACTTCACTCCAGAAAGAATGGCTGCTATCATGAAATCAAACAATAACCAATGCTGGCAGGGCTGTGGGGAAAGAGGAACCCTGCTCCACTGCTGGTGAGAGTGTAGACTGGTGCAACCACTGTGAAAATCAGTATGGAGATACCTCAAAGAACTAGGACTGGAAGTCCCATTAGACCCTGCTATTCCACTGCTGGGTATCTTCCCCAAAGAATTAAAAGAATCATACCACAGTGATATATGTGCACCCATGTTCATAGCAGCAAAATTAGTAATAGCTAAAACTTAGAAGTGGCCCAAATGCCCATCAACTGGAGACTGGGTAAAGAAATTGTGTTTTTTTTAAATAAAATAGAGTACTACTCAGCCATAAAAAATGAGAAATTACAGACATTTGTAGGTAAATGGATGCACATTGAGGAGATACTCTTCAGTGAAATAAATAGGCCACACATGTAAATACCGAGTAGTTTCTCTAGTGTGAGAAACTGAAAGTGTAAATAAGGACTAAAAGGTATAATGGATAATGTGAAATAGGAAGAAAAGGGGCAAAGGGGAGGGGGAAGTGGGAGGGGTAGGGGAAAGGATAGAAGGGAATGGAATTAATATGAGAAAATGAAAAAATGGAAACAAAGTCTTTGTAAATAGGAGGGATGGAGGGGTTGAAGGGAGGGCAGGAGGGGAAGGGGAAAAAAATAAGAACCAAGAGAGATTATGTAAAGGTGCAAATTTCCAATGATAAATGTCATTATATTGTATACCTAAAATGTACCAATGATTAGAATGAATAATTGATAATGCAAAAAAAAAAGAGCAAGCTGGAGACTCAAGAGAGCCAAGATAAGTTCTGATCCCAAAGCCTTCAAGATCCAAGAACAGCTGATGATGTTTCAGGTTGAGTTCAAAAGTAGGAAAACACCGATGACTCCGCTCAAGGACCAGGCAAAAGCTCCCTCTTATTCATCAAAGGGAACGTCAGACTTCAGTCCCTTCAGGACTTCCACTCCCTGGATGAGGCACAACACTTTAGGAGGGCAATCTGCTTTACTCAGTCCACTTGTTTAAATGTTAATGTCATCCCAAAACATCCACCTCAGCATATCCAGAGTAATGCTTGCCCAATATCTAGGCATTCCAATGGCCTGGTCAAGCTGACACATAAAATTAACCACACATTATGTATCTAACACCAGTTAAGTGGAAATTGGCTCATTGCCCATATTTCCTTACTTTTTTGCCTCAGTGTAGGAAAGAATGGGCCAATGCCATTGTGAGTGGCAGCTTCTGACTTTCACCTGTTGGGTCTCTAGTTTAGTGGGTAAATGGTAGCAAAGCAATCTTCAGTCTTTAGGAATAGGATGGAAATTGCTACAGTTATCCAATCAGATCCACTGAGCAACTATTACCAACCCCCCCCAAAAAACCCCCCAAACAACAAAAAAACCCCTCTTATAAACATATAGAAATGAAACGTTTGTTAAAGACAATCATTTCCATTTTATGGGTCTTACTGGTCATATATATTTCTTTATAAACCATTCTTCTATAAATACAAGCTTTCAGGCAGGAATGCACGGATCTACTGGGGACAATATAAAATGATGGCAACTGTTTAAAGATACTGGCTATTTACCAGCATGCAGAATGGGTGGACGACTTTATATGACATATGTTCTAATTACTTGACAAATCAACTCAGGCAAAGCAATCTAGTAGGTCCCATAGACTCTGCCACTGGTTTCCTGATTCACAGTAAGCAATGCAAACATTTTCTTCAGAGGTTCTGAAGTATGTGTGATCTCTATAGAACATCCTGTGAAATTCCAATTTCTAAATCATCATTGTCTTCTCTCTACAATACAAGGAAGTGCAGAATGCCCTAGAGGGCCATAGATACTGGATTCTTCTCTAATAACTCCAACCCTAGCTTCAGGGCACCAAATAATAAGGGTTCTTCTGCTAGGGTAGGCCACGGTGAGAGAGTTTATGAAATGTTTTGAGCTCCTCAGATAAAAGACATGGTATCAGTACACTCTTCTGAAGTGAGATTTTCAAATAGATTCCCAGATAATACTTTTTTAAAAAGTGAAGAGAAATAGAAGAATTGTTTTTGCTCTGCAGAATTTGCTTTCTGAGTGACACATGCTTTCCAAGGTGGCTATTTGTAGTTATATGTGCCCAATGGTGGCTTATGACTGCAGATGGTTAAAAGCAAACAGGTCATAGGCTTCGGAAGTATCATCAAACACCCCTTATCTGCCTTGGCTGTAGAACCGTGTCCCTTGCGTGTTTCTGTACCTGACTGTATTTACCCCTCCCTTTTGCCTACTGTATTCATTTAAGTTTCCTTCTCCTTTTGGTGACTTCTTCACTTTTAGACTGTACTCCCTAGGGATTCTGGCGAAAGCACGAACTATGGAGATTGCCTGGGTTTAATTGCCATTGTACCTGTTATTCTCTGCTTCTCTCTTTCATTCTTCCTAAAATAGAGATAGAACCTCTTTCAGAGGCTGATGTCAAGATTCCCTGAGATAAGTACAATCCCTGACAAACATTCATGCCCAGTTACAGGCCAGCTATTGTGTTGTCTTTGCTTTTAGCTTAGCCTTGTGTGACTTTGGTTCCATGGCCAGGTGCCACTTTGTCCTGCTTGATTCTGTGGCACTGACATCTTGTTCGGCATCCCTGAAGCTGACAGCACCCTCTGCTTCTCTTCCAGACCCTCACTTGCTCCCCTGGGGGAGGGTGCCTGGGGTGAAGGGGGCTTCGGCTTCTGCATTAGTGCTAAGTTCATGACACTTTAGTCTCAGACAACTGCAGCTCTCACCACATAAGAGACAGTCAGTGGCGGAACTGGCCTGCTGGTTTTGTCCTCTGTGTCAATGCCACAGACCACCTCCTCAATGATTTAGTTTTGGGAGTCAGTGTTCATCATGGGGGTGGCTAAAGTGATGACTCCCTAAACTATGACTCCACTTATTCTTCACTGGTTAATTGTGGGTGTGATCTCAGAATCTCCATTCCATGGGCAATTTTTCCAATATTAGCAATACAGACATTCAACTTCTTTTGTTTCTAGTCAGATTTTAGGTTGAATCTTTACTTCTTTAACTTTGAATGCCCTTTCTTAGTAATCTTCATTCAGTTATCAGCTTGGAGTATTTGCTGTCACCCCAAAGCCATGCTTTTTTGTTGTCCTGTAGGTCAGAGGTCAGGTTTTTAGGGCCTGAGGGAGGTTACAGAACCCTGAGAATTTGTTTCCTGCTCATATAGAAACAAATTCTATATGATGGAAGTGGATGGAGGGCTTCTTCCCTTACAAGATTTGTATGATACCAGTTTCTGAAGAAGTGGTTGGGGAGAAAAATGGAGTTAAATAATCAAGAAAATTGCATACTATGAACAAAAAAGCTTGAAAAAGTTTTTACCCATGGAATAAGGTGTAGGAAAGCAGCTGTATTTTTAGATGAATCAATCTCAGTCTGTCCTTTAACAATAAATAAGCGAGGAGCCTAAATCTCCATTAATTTTGAATACCTGTGGTACCTTACTGTAACCAATGGTTTGTTCTTTTGTCCCATGAATGAGCTGAGGACAGGGCCTGACTTTAATATGAAATATATGGATTCTGTTGCATTCTCATGCTGCTAAAAAGTCTTTTCATGTTCAAATTCTACTGTGTTTTCAATGTCAGGTTTTTTTCTTTCAAAAGGAAAAGGGTCCCCTGTGGAAGTTTATGAAAGCTGACACATTTTCTTGTAAAATATCCTTCTGAGACCATATGGTTTATCGTTAAGCACATATTTTTGGACCTTTTAAAATGAGTATTATGAAATTAGCGTGAGATGTTTTTAGAAAAGTGAATGCTATTGACTCAGTAGGGCAGAATGCCTTTCTTCGCTGTGGTTGTTAGTCTTTATAATTCCCTGCAAAAGACATTTTCAGATAATTAAAAAAGGTATTTTGGTCTGTGGAGCAAAAATACTTATCAAAAGAGGTTATATAACACACACATGGCAGCTACTTGTCAAAGTTAAATATACCCATTTCTTTCCCCCCAAAGCCATTAGATCTATTACCACCTAATTGCTTGGAAAATTCATTTTCTTTTTCTGAAATCACAGCCTTAATTGAGGTCTGAAAGCTCACCAACTGCCTCTTAAATCAGTAACCTAAGTTTTTTTTCTTCTTTTAATTCTTCTATAATTTAACTTTGTGGCTGAGGCCATATTTTATTCTTTGAGACAGTTATGGCAGTCAGTATTAGTGGGGAAACTTCTTTGGGAAATGAGAGAACTGAGGAGCATGTTTTCTGTTTCTGATCATGCACATGGGGGCCAAAAGTTCATAGCAAAAGGAATAGATATTAATGCAAGCATATTATTCAATCATGCTGAATTCAGATCATTTAAAACTGACGTATGTGGGTGTTTCATCCTAAATGTCAGAATGAGAAACACAAATCTTTGCTTCATTCTGGCTGTGGAAATCTTCCCTCCACGTGGCCATCTGCAGAGTGCCATATGTGTCGCAAACACAACCTTACGCCTTGTTAGACACATCCTAAAGAATTTACATAACAGGAAATAATGTCCAACTTTGGTTAATGACATATCAAGGTGCTTCAAGCATAAATGATGGTTAGAATATCTGAACCAATATCTGAAATCAGAAATAACTTTAAATATGTAACAGAAATGAAAATAAATGTCATTTAAAAATGAATGTAGATACAATCATTTGGGTCAGGGTTGCTTTTTCAGTCACCTTGGGAAGCTATGAGCTAATTTGAGAAATTTGATCATTCCTCAAAATGTTTTTGAGACTCCTCTATTAGAACTGCTTCAGAGCTAGATTTTGGTAAGCATCCTCTCTTTGCTTTAGAATTACATTACCCATTATATCCTCTTAAGGCATTTTATTCTCCAAACTTGAATCTGAGTGAATTATTGTTTGCTTAGAAATTTACAAGGATGTGGTACAAGCAATTCCAAAAAATTCATCCCCTCTGGAATGGTTATATGTCTTTTCCCATCCCATGATAATGGAGTTTTCTAACTGAGAAGTACTGAGCTGGGTAATTTAGTATATATTTCTCCTGTTTAATCTTCAAAAAAGGCAGAGAAAGCGGGTATTATCCCTGTTATTCAGGTGAGGCAAAAGTCTATTTAAGTGATTTAAGATTCCTTAGAATTGGTGAAGAATTGGAGTTTATCTGGCACTAAATTCCTATTTTTTTTTTCTCACACCTTCTATTTTCTCCTTCACAGGTAGGAACATCATTTAGGAATAAGAAGTCCTGCTGAGTTGGTGATATCTTCGTTGTGTTACTCTTTAATTACATCGTATGTGTACATACCTGTGTAAGTTTGGGCCAGTACATCAGAGATAATTTTAACATTCTGTTAGTGATTATGTAGTTTTAAGAGATGAAGAAAGGCAAACAAATGTCATTTGCTTATGCATAGCAAGTGCTGTGTTAGGAAAGCCAAACAATATTGGGTACTGTTGACAGTAATAATGTTTTACCTCCCATTGTTACAAAAATTTGCCTCATTAAACAAGCTCAAGCAAATGAGCCCATAAGAAGAAGCCCTGTTTCTAACCAGCACATGTTCAACAGTAAATAAACCAATGCAACTTGAGTTTGTGATTTCAGTGCAGCAACAATGGGAGGGATGGACCAGATGTGACTTGGGCCTCTACTTCAGATGGGATATTTAAACAAAACAAGAGCACATAAACATATTGAGTCCTTGGTTTAGGAGATTATGCATCCTGCTTGCTCAGAAGACTTGATTTTGAAAAATAATGGAAATTGGAGATAGGTAACAATTTAGCTGTGGTCCAGAAGATGTTAGCATCTTTCTGGGTACTATATCAATCAAAAAGGGCTACTGTGGATCTACTGTTTACTATGTTATGGGTGGAGTGACCAACTCATTCTGCGCTGCCTGGGAATTTCCTGATTTTAGCACCAAAAGCCTTAGCCCCTTGGGAGTCCCTAAGTTCTGGGCAAACCAGGATGATTGGTCTTTGATGGCAAGTTCTCTTCTAAAGTTTCTATTTACTAACACATTTAATTTGCACCACAACCTATTATTATGTCTGCTTTATGGATGAGGAAATGCTTGCATAGAGAGGTCAAGCAACTTGCCAAGGGTCCCATAAGCAGGAAGTGACAGAGTCACAATTTGAAATCAGGCAGTCTGGTACAGAGTCAGACTGCCCCTTAGCAGACTGCCTCCTTAAAGGCTGTCTTTAGGGGTGTCCTGCTTTGTATGCAAAGGAGGAAGAGGAATTGTTGGCAACAGAATGATGGCTAAAAAGTATTTCTGCTCTCACTGTGTTTCTGTGGGGTGATGCTGTGGTTTGTGTCTGGATGTCCCCCCAAAGCCTCATGAAGTCTTAGATGGCATTTTCTTACAGGTGGCTGAATCTAGAGTATGTGATTGATTCATGGTGCCTGCTGGGCTCAGGGTCACTAGGATTAAGGGTGTGAGAGCTACCCGCCCTAAGTAGTCTGCGTAAAAGGGGCAGAAAGATGCTGTTAGATTCTCTCGTTGCTTTTGCTACCATGTGGGCACCATGAACTGTTTCTCCTCTGCACTGCCCCTCTGCCACGTGCCACCCTGCCTTGGTGCCAGCCAATTATGGACTGAAATCTCTATAGTCTGTGAGCTAAATAAACCTTTCCCCTTTAACTTTGGGTGTTGAGTATTTTGTCTCAGCAATGAGAGAAAAGTAACTAACAGGTAGATAGTCAAGAAAACAGGCAATCACTAGGAGAGCAGTGTTATGAGAAACTAAGTAGAGTGATTTATTTGTGTGTGTTGGAAGGTTAATTAACCCAACCTGAATGGTCAGGGGTGACTTGAAACAATATGCAAAGGGTCTAGCCTCTGCTTGATGTATAGAGGTTGGCTAAAACAGAAATGTCTCATTAGCCTTCAATACTGGGAGCCCATAGAAGTGGCAACAATGAAAATGCCTGAGGAAAGTAAAAATAATTGTTAAGAATTGTGAACTTTGGCCCCTTCTGCTCCTTCTCTTTGCTCCCAGGATGTCATGAGGTTGACAGCTCCTCCAATACATGCTCCCACCATGATGTACTGTACCACTGGAGCCCCAAAGCAACAGTGCCACCAGATCATGGACTAAACCCTCTGAAACTATGAGTCAGAATAAGCCTTTTCCCTTATTACATTGATTTTTCTCAGGTTTTGAGTCACAGTGACAGAAAGCTAAGATACTTCCCTGGTATATGAAGCTAACCATATCAATGAGTTTTGATGTTCACCAAATATTTCTGGTTCATTGTTTGGGTACATGGTAGGATTAATATTAGGGTGACCATGTGACACCTTTGGCTAATGAAATGGATTACTAATGTGTGTTATATCCTTATAGAATCTTTAAGGATATAACATGGTATGCCACACTCTCTTTAAGACCCAGATAACAAAGAAAAGCACAGACTAACTGGCCCAGACTAACTGGAACAGACTACCTGGAACAGATGTGAGGCATTAGCGACAAACAAATCTTTGTTGCTTTAAACTGCTGAACAATTCTCGGTTTGTTACCACAGCGAAAATAAGCCCACACCAAGGAGGTGATTGGCAGGTCCTGAGGCAGTGCCAGAGTCATGGAGACTTGTAGTCAGCCAAAGCTGATGGACTTAACATAGTTAAAGTCCATTTGACTATAAACTTTTTGACTTTCAGGTGACTGCCTGCATTATAGTAGTGTGCCTGGTGGTGGCACATGGTACTTATGTTCTGTTCTGCCTTGTATTTGATTATTATTCTGAGGAATGCCTTCACTTGGACAGTCATTCACAATCCTGGATGCAACTGACTCTTCTGGGGAGCTTTGAAAAATATGTACATTGAGCTGTATTCTAGATCAGGTTATTTGCAGAAGATCCTCGTATGATTCTAATATACAGTAAGGGGTTTCAGGCTAAACCTGACCATTGACTTCTGATGAAGAGCTATGACCTGAAATTTCTAGTTATCCTCTTTACAACTGTTGTAAGAAGCAGCCTAGGATTCAGAGGGTACCAAGAAGGGGAAAAGCTGGGGATTTAGCTCATTGGTTCCGCTGCCTGCCTCACAAGTGCCGGGTCCCAAATTTGATCCCTGGTATCAAAAAAACAAAAAACAAAAACAAACAAGAAGGGGAATAGATGACATAACTTGGAGGAGGGCAGCAGACCATGGTACCACACAAGTGGTACGTATTAGCTACAAATGTTTACATCTTCAGAGGATGTGGTTTCTTGAAGAAAGAAGGGATCAGGGCTGGGGATTTAGCTCAGTGGTTCCGCTGCCTGCCTCGCAAGCACAAGGTCCCGAGTTCAATCCCTGGTAGCAAAAAAAAAAAAAAAAAAAAAAGAGAAAGAAAGGATCAGATGTAGGGAGGCGAACCTTGCTAAGGGAAATTCTGTACTTTCATAAAAAGGTGATCCTGATCTATAAGAGCTGTGCCTACACCTCTGAGGGGTGACCCTTGTCTCCTGCTGTTTCTTTGGCTTCACTTGTAGCTGATCTCAGCTCTCTGGCTGGACTACTCATTGTTTTTTTGACCCTGCTGTCCCCCAATTGATGTGCATCATTTGCACAGGCTCTAGGATTTTATTTCTGCCTCTACCCTCATTTGTGCTTTCTCTTTCTATGGTTTGGGGCCTCTGATTCTGACTGCTGGTGGGCACAGGGAGGCAGGGTTGCCTGCCCCTGGGAGCACTGTGCTTTCACTTCTCTTTGTCGCTTTGCCCATCTGGAATGTTTCTATTTTTCAGCGCAACCTGGCAGTTCCTGCCCACCCAGCTCAGTGGAGGCCAGAAGAAGGCGCGAACCCCACCCGTGCAGCTTTTGTTGTGCCCCAGTCCTTTGATACTAAAACCAACAGAGAGCTGCCTTGCTCTAGGACCAAGTCTTTGCTTCTCTCTGGCTCCCTACTTCCACCATCTTCTCGGAGGGTTTAAATAGATCACAAGCAGAAATTAATTGAGATAAAAGTTTACAGTGAAGCAGGAAGATTGTAGCACAATATCCGTATAATCTAAAGTAACTGGGGCTCTCTCAGGGCCATTGAAATGTACAAAGGTATCATTCCAATGCATTTTTAAACTCTAGATAAATTGTGTGTCATATAAAATGCATTATAAAAGGTTCCAATTGAGTCACTGGATTAAATGAACCTTTCAACACCTTGTAAAAGAAAAGAGATGGTACTTGGTGTGATGGAGTAGTCAGTGCCTGGCTACATCTTTATGCGATGCTGCAATCTTCTGGGAAGACTTTATTTAAAAAGAGAAATACAAAGCATGAACCAATGAACTCCTGACTCTATTAGATATAAAGTGTTCCTTTAAAAGAAAATCAAGACCACCAGGATCTACTCACAGGATCGTGATGGCTAAAGCTCCTACCTTCCTTTGCCTCGCTGCTGAAGGGAGACCTTTCCTACCCTCCTGCCCAGCATCCTCTGCAGCCCATTTCATGACTGATTGCTCATTTGCTAGAAGCTGCCTGGATTACACTCCTCTTCCCCTAAATAGCAAGTGTTACATAATGTCACAATTAACAGGAAGCTGGATGCCAATCTCTGACCAGTAAGCAATATAGGCAAATGAGAGCAGATTCAATCAACATACTAATTTATTCTAAGAAAATTAAGATTTTTAGGAAATTGTTTCAAAGAGTCAATTTGAAATCCTTTTAGGTAGTTTCATGTTTGCAGAAAGAGTTTTGAGGTCATCCTTAGAGATACTTGCTTTCATCTGAGTGACACACATAGTACTGTTACCTTTATGGAGAACCACGAATGAGAGGAAACTTCTGATCCTACACCGCCTCAATCCCAAAGTCCCCTCCCTGCTGCTCTCCCTCCCTCATGTCACTTTCAGACTCGTTCTGCCTCTCAGCTCTCCCACTGATGTGTCTGTCAGGTCTTCACTTTGGTTTCCAACTTAAAGGTAATATTTTCTTCAACTATTCTTGTCTGCTTGTTCTTCTCATATCTATACCATGATTATTGTTTTTTAGAATTTAATTTATCCGAAGGTAGAAGGCTTGCTCTTGCTAGCATGATGCTCATGATAAAAAATAAGGAAGTACAATTTTTATCACGTTAAAATGGTTATGGGCAATGTTGAAATCCTTGGATAGAATTTATTATCATTTATGGCAGGACTTCTTGAAAACAATGTAGACACTGGTAAAATTAAAATTTATAAAACATTTTTTTCTTCTCCAGCCTTCCATTCAAATTTTCATTGAGCGACTAGTTTGTGCTTCATACTGACTTTAATTCTCCCAGGCTGTTTTCCACTCCACTCCCACTTGGACGAAACCCTAGATTTTTTTGGTAAGCCCTGAAAGGGAGTGAGGAAAAGGAAGTCGGCTGAGGTGAGATTCTGGCACGTGGAGGGTTGCTGTGGCAGAGTAGGGGTGGCCCTTTAGCCAAGAGTGACAGGATTAACCACTCATGCCAGTGTCAAGTGCCTCAATGAGAGAAGATGGTCTTAAATCAGACTATGGGGCCTTAGCAAAAGTGAAAGAGGTCAGGCCGTGAATCCCCCCATCTGCTGAATTTAACAGCAGATGCGGGCAGAGAGCCCACACACAAGCCCAGTGGCATTTCCGTGAGCGCCAGTCCAGCTTAATGATGGAGGACGCAAGTCCTAGGCCTCCTCTTCTCACTGTCAGGACTCAGGAAACACTTTATCCTCAGCTGTCCTCTTGGGGAGCAGAAGCCAGGAGAAGGCATCTGAAACACAGGACGTTTATCCAAAAAAAGACAGAGTTCTCTAGAGAGAATTAGATCCATTTACAAGAGAAGAATTAACTCAGTTTTTATTACCACTCAGCATGTGGGTGCTAATGAGGAAGATTAGATTGTTACAGATAAAATAAAGAAGTCGATATTTTTTGTTTGCACATTTGTGTGGAATGAGAAAAACTGAGAACTTCTGCTGTGTGCATGTGTGCGTGCTTGTGTGTGTGTGTGTGTGTGTGTGTGATACATGGGAGAAACGTTCAACACAAAACTCAGAGAGAAGTAGTGAGAAAGAAGGAAATATTTGGATGGTTCTGAGTGGTTTGGGCAAGTAGTGACCTGCATTTCTCACTCCCAGCTTAATCCCATTACACATGAACACTGTCAGCTGTTAGAAACAAGAGACTGACAAAGGGCTAACTAGAAATAGAAGTAACACACAAAGAGCACGCAGAAAAGATACTATTAACACTGGGGAATCATTAAAGACTTTATTGGAGAAATGGTCTTCGAGGTGTACTGTGAAAAATGAACAGGAGAAGAGTGAAGATTTTAAAAGGAGGTTGTTCAAGAGCTCAGAAGCAAGGGGATAAAGCAGGAGAGGGGACAATGAAAATCCACATTGTCCAAGTGGACAGAAGAGGGAGGGTTAGGACTATGGGTGGGGTTGAAAAGGCAGGATGGGGCCACTCTGGGAGGGCAGGACAGAGGGTTTGCACTGTGTCTTACTTTTATCGTCACTAAGACAAAATACCTGACATCCAAAGTTAAGGAGGAAAGGATTATTTGGCTCACAGTTTGTAGAGGTTTCAGTCCCTAGTTGGCTGGCTCCAGCGCCAGAGTGGTAGGCAGAGGAGAAGCAGTTCTTGGCAAAGCAGGGCAGACAGGTGCTAGCCAACAGTGACACAGCAAGCAGCAAGCAAACAAGCAACCACACCAGACCTCTTTCTTCCCTTTTTTTTTTTGCTCTAGACAATGGATTTATTGAAAATTGACATGGAGACAATAAGTAGCTGTAACACAGAGCAAGGCAGGTTCCGGAACACAAGCAGGCCACTGTACAGTGTCACTGCTCCACGTGTCCCCCACCAGGTCCCTCGGACCGGAAGATCATGGAGGGCAGCTAGGTATGTCACCGGAACAAGGCCCAGCACCTAGCAGGAGGGCACTAGCTGAGCTGGGGCTCCAGCCTTGCCTGGGGGCTCCAGGGGCAGTGGGAGGGGCCGGGCCTGGGTGAACTACAGGCATCTGCTCTGCTATGTCGTCGCTGTCACCGCAGGAGAGCACTACCTAGAGCTGTTTTGTTCCCAAGGACCAGAACACAGGTGACACAAGGAAAGTGAAAACTAGCCCTCTTTCTGTCCCTTGTATTTTATGCAAGCCACAGGCCCTTATGGTGGTAGTGCCCACATCCAGGATGGGGCACCCTCAATCCTACCTAGAACTATGCCAAACCAATCAGTGGACTGATTTAGTAATCACACACCTTTAATTCCAGCACCACACACTCTAGATCCAGACACCTCTGAAAAGCCCCACCTATGATTGCATAAGGCTTTGGGGGGACCTCTCGACACAGCCGTAGCACACTGTGTCCTAGTGGACCATGGGACCCACAAATGAATCTTCTTTTAACCTCAGGCTGCTGCTGAAACTGCTCAATGGCTCTTCTTAGAAAATAGCTTCACCTCCTGGATTGGTTTAATAGCCTTCCAAGGTAGTTCAATGGAGAGAGTTCATGTAGCTTTGGAAAATGCCCTCTACTGTGGTCTAGATAAGGTCTGAGGTCCTGAAAGGATCCACTGTGACTAAAGTCTTGGTCCCCAGGTTGGTGGACTCTACCAGATGTGGCCCTGTCAGAGACCTGGGGTCACTGGGGTCTTGCTCTTGGCTCATAATTCTCATGTAACCTTTGATTTTTGAGAGAGGGTTGTTATAAAAGGAGCAAGCTAGGCCCTTGCTGTCTTCTCTGCTCCTGCTTTAAGCAAGATGTAATCACCTGCTTGGCCCTGAGTGTACTCCACCATCAGCCGTTCACTTTGAGGTCTACACCAGAACTGAGCAGATGCAGGCACCATGCCCTTGGACCCCCAGAACTATGAGCCCAAGAATCCTCTTTTTGTCCATGCACAGCATGTGTCAGGGACTTGTGATAATGATGAAAAGCTAATATACTCTACATCAAATTCTCCATCATCAAATTCCTGGGAAGTCACAATACATATATGCATATTAAAAGCACCAAGAAGTCCTATAATAAAGGAACCTGTTGATCATTGTTTACTTTGGAGGAGAACTTCCTGGACCAATAGACTACGGAACACTTTTGTGTCAGTCAGTGTTTACTGGAGAAACACAAGATATACAAATATATTTGAATTTACAAGATTGGCTTACAATGGCCACCCACAGAGGTAGATGTGGAAGAGTGCAGAGGGTGTGTCTGCACACTGGAGAAGTAAGGATCTGGTTGGCATTCTGGAGCTCATGGCAGTGTCCCGTGCGAGTTTGTATCGGGAGGCCGATGGGTCTGTGATGGAAGGCTGAGGAATCTGTGGGGGAAGCCAGGAGATGATGTCCAAGATGAAGGTGAAGATTGCCTCTCCGCCAAAGAAAAAAGCAGATCCATCCTTCTTCATTTCCCCTTTATCCCCTTTACCAGGTGACAAGCCACCCTGAGGGTCTTCCACACCCTAAGGTGTGGAATTGCTGAGCCAATTTAGTTGAGCTTCTCTTACTTAAGTTGACACCATCAATCAGACGTCATAATTTTTTTTTTTTTTGAGACAAGGTCTTGCTTTGTAGCGCAGGCTGGCCTTGAACTTGTAGTGATCCTCCTGCCTCAGCCTCCTGAGTGCTGTGATTATAGGCATGCGCCACCACACCTGGCTGGTTTTTGTTTGTTTTTATTAACTCCTATTTACAAACCTTAAAAGTAGAATTTTATCTCTTTGACTTCCAATACTCTAATTCCTTGGATGAGAGTTAAACTCTTCATGATCTAGTCCTCTTTGTGAATGAACCTTTTCAGCATTTTCCAACTTGTTATATTCTTTTTATTTTTTGAGACAAGATCTCACTATATAGTTCAGGCTGTCCTTGAATTCACTATGTGGCCCAGGCTGGCGTCAAACTCACAATGATCCTCCTGCCTCAGTCTCTAGAGTGCTGGGTTCACAGGTGTGTGCCACTACATCTGGCTGACCTGTTATATACTTAAGATTCACCTGTTATCTCCTTTATTTATTTATTTTTTTGCAGACCAGGAAAGAATCAGTCTTCTTTTCTTTCTTTCCCATGATGCACCTTTCATAGTATATATGTATGGCAATTGGTTTTTCTATACTGTTGAGTTTCTTAAGGATAGAATAGCTACTCTTCTAATTTCTGCATTTTCATCATATAAGTGAGTGTCTAGCCCAGAGCAAGGACATGCTTTATGTTAAGTATGAAGTAAAAATTCCACTTGGGCTCTTCAGATAGCTGTGGAGAAGAGTGAGAGATGAATTTGAGAAGAGAAGACAGTGTGGGCAAGGAGACTTTTGGGAATCTAGTAGCTGTGAGAGAGGTTTGCACCAGAGTAGCAGCAATTGGGATAAACAGGAGGGCACCAAGATTCACTGAGCACCTGTTAGATGCCAGCCGCTGGACAAGCAGCACACATCTCGTCTTATCCTCACAAACACCTGCCCTGGGCAGGTCCTGTAAGCAAGTGTTTCATTACCCTGTCCTTCCTGAGAAACCTAAAAGGGCCTGCCATGGTAACAGCAATCTTCTGAAATCTTTACACCACTGTAAACATGCTTTGTCTTGTGTGAGCTGATCACATTAGCCAGGCTTGAGTGTCTCCAGGAAAGCAGCAGCTTCCTAGGCAGCCGTCCAGTGGGCACAACTTGATTCTCATCCCTCACAGATCACTGGCCCCTAAATCCATCGGACCCCGCCTCTTAGCGTAGTTTAAAAATGAAAGACAAAGAAAGGGATGCCATGGGTAGTAGATGAAGAGAAATACACAGAGAAGGGCAACAGAAGTAGGAAGTTAGCAGGAGTCATAACGTGGGGGATAGAGAGAAGTTAGTTGGTGTGGAATCGAAAGAAGCAGGTGGAGAAAAGGAAGCAGAGAAAGAAACTCTCACTATTTTGGCAGAGTTGCTAGTGCAGGGAGTAGAAACTCTCATCTTTGACTTTGGAAAGGCCACTGGATCAGGGCAGCACCCACCCAGCTGGGTGTCATCACCAGTGTCCTGGTTGTCTAGCTGGTGACTGAGAGTTTCCTTTTCCCCCTGACTTTCTTTATAAGAGCCTAAAGAATAGCATTATGATGTTTGATACAATTGGAACATCTCTCTGTTGAACTGAGAGAACCTAGCACTACATTACTCTGACTTTAACAGGTGAGAACACCAAGGCTTGGGGAGAAGAGGTGTTTTGTTCAAGTTCATAAAACTAGGAAACACTGGAGCCACAAACAGAAGCCAGATGTGTTGACTCAGAATTGATAACATATCTAATTCAACAAAAACCTTCCTCCAACTGGGGAGCAGGGAATGGGTTTGAGAAACACTGCAGAATTTGCCTCCATGGTGCTTGGTGACCTAGTGACTCTTTCACTTGCATATCCTTAAACCAAAGGTTTTAAAACATTTTTCTTCCCTCAAAAAGTTTTGTTTTAAACCTCCATTTGCACTGTGGGAAGGTGACACAGAATTGCAGACTTCAAGGGGCAGGATGCTGTTGAGTCCAGCTCTTTTTCTTCTTTTAAAAAATGTTCTGAGGCACTTGTGAATTTGCATCAGCTTAACAGCAGAGACTTCTTAAATATAATAGCTCTTGATTTTTGGTACTTGGGAAAAGAGAAAGCTTTTCTGCTGCCCACTAGTCTAAGTGAGAGGAAGAGGGCATCCACCTCCACAGAATTCACAACACTCCTTGCTCTTTGGCACTTCTGGGTGACATTGTGGTTGACAAGCCTCAGCCTTCAAAGAGAACCCCACCCACTCTGCCTCTCAGGGGACTGCCAAACATATTTTATTATTTATTTATTTATTGGTACCGGGGATAGAACTCAGGTCCTTGCGCTTGCGCAGCAGGCAGTGAAACCACTGAGCTAAATCCCCGGCCCTGAAACATATTTTATTAACTCATTTTCCACAAACGTAAAGATGGACCAATCAGATACAAGGCAGTCTGAAATTTGTCCTATGTATGTGTGTGTATATACACACACACAGTCTGCCGAGAAAGTATACACATTTCAGTAAAAGAAAAACTTGTATAAATATTTTAATACTTTTATTTATGGCAGACCCTGAAGCCTGTCATATGTCGAAGAATATCCACTATACTGCCAACCCTTAGAGAAGAGATGGAAAATCCATGTGCAGGGCCAGGGATTTAGCTCAGTGGTTCCGTCACCTGCCTCACAAGCACAAGGACCTGAGTTTTATCCCTGGTATCAAAAAAACCAAAAATAAAACAACAACAAAAAAGAAAATGCATGTGCAGCAATCTCAATGGACCCAAAGGCACCCAAGCAGCAGTTTGCCATGCTAACTGTCTGGAAGCTGACGGCCACCATTTGAGCACCTGCTGTAGTTGTAGAGGCCCAAGGTAACTTGTATTAATCTCATGATGTCTCGATAAATTTAGTATTAAAAGTATATATATATTTAGAAAAATCATGGTGTGAAGACAATTAGGGAGAATACTGTGCTTTATGTAAGTAGTGTTGTGTGTGAGAAAACATGAATGTATTCAGTGTGTTTTTCCCCTAGAATATTGTAAACTCCATGGAGTCAAAGACTAGATCTTTCTTGTTTGTCGCTGAGTTTCCAGCCCTAGTTTAGAGTCTACCTCATAATAGCTACATATTAGGGACTGAATTGTGTCACCACAAAATTTATTTTTTTTATTTTTTAATTTTTTTTGGTACTGGGAATAGAACTCGGGTCCTTGCACTTGAGCAGGAGGTGGTGAAACCACTGAGCTAAATCTCCGGCCCTTACCACAAAATTCATATGTTGAAGCCTTAATTCCCAGTGTGACTATATTTGAAGGTAGGGTTTTAGAGGGGTAATTAAGGTTAAGTAGGTCCTAAGTGTAGGCCCTAATCCAATAGGACTAGTGTTCTTATAAGAAGAGGGAGAGAGGGCAAGTGGAGGAAAGGCCATGAGAGGATGTGATGAGAAGGCACTGTCTACAAGTCAGACAGGGAGGGAGGCCTCGCCAGAACCAAGCCGGATGGTGCCTCAATTGCCAACTTCTGGTCTCCAGAACTGTGTGAAAAATAAATTATGTTGCTTAAACCGTCTGGTCTGAGGTATTTTTTTATGGAAGCCTTAACAGATTGACACTCTGCCCTGGTATATTTTTGGGATAAAGGAAAGAATAAAGGCAGGTAAGAGACTAGACTCTACTGAGTAGAGTGTGTGGTCTTGGGTAAATAATGCAGATGCTTCTATTTGAGCCCCTATTTCTTAACAGAAAATATGGATGAAAATAAAGGCCTCTTTGCTTCTTTGGGCTCTAGGGGGAGTAAATAAGGAACACTATGTAAACAAAGTATTAGTTGTTCTTGTTGAAGAAATGATTTCCCCCAACCCACATTAGTTACCTCAGCAAAAGGGCTTATTTAATGACTTTTTATTATGAATTAATGAGGACTTCTTGATGAACTATGAGGTCCATAAACATCACTTCTTGAGGTTTTTTGTTTGTTTTTTTGAGACAGGATCTCACTTTGTAGTTCAGCCTGGCCCTGAACTCACTATGTAGCCCAGGCTGGCCTCAAATTCATGACAGTGCTCCTGTCTCAGCCTCCCAAGGTCTGGGACTACAGGTGTGTGCCACCACGCTCTGTTTACTTCTTGAATTTTGACTGTAGAAGTAATGAGCAAATATTTCAATCTGTACTAGATGATGAATGTACTTTAGGGAATAACAAAGTTTTGATTATCATTTTTCTTGGACTTCTGTAGCTGGTTTCATGTGTTTCAGAAATTCACATATACTCACAGAAGCAGAGCGCCTCACACTTGAATTCCAGGCCTATCACCCTAAAAGTTGTGGGGCTGTCCCCTGCTTTCTGTCACATGCTACTGACAGTGAGGGGTAGGTGCCAGCCATTCTTTGTTTCTGGTATCTATGCCTTCCTTAGGTCCCCAAATCCTCATAAAATATGTAGATTAAGAAAACTGTCAGGTAGCCCAAAGCTACCAGTGGAGTAGGTGAAACTTTATGAAACAAGGTGTGGTGACTTTCATTTATGCAAAATGACCAAGGGCTAGAGGTCTGCCAGTCATCCTAGTATGTTCAGTTAAAATTATGGTGAGGATAGGTCTCACGTTAGCACACACGTGCTCACACACCCAAAACACAAGGAACATTTTGGAAGTAATGGGTCTATTTAGCACCTTGGGAGTGGTGATGGCATCATAGGCATATGCATTGAAATCCAACCTCATCAAAATTCATACATTAAATACGTGCAATAGTTTGTATATCATCTCTACCTCAAGAATCCTTTAAAAAACTCAAAGCGATGTGCTGTAGTTGACTTGTACTGGTTTGCCAAAGTCAATTCTTATATTTTTATGAATTTTGTGAATCTATTGCTAAGCACAAGTGTTGTAAAAAGGTAGAAAAAGGAGGAACAAAATGGTGGCAAAGTAAGATACTCTAATATTGTAGGCATGGTGCATGAACGGTTATGTCTTTAGTATGAAGACTAAAAGCAAAACAATATAAAAATTATAACAATATTGCTATATTTAAAGATAGGCAGTATAGAAAGATGTAAAATGAGATATTAAAAGTTTAAAATGTGGGGAGGAATGTAGAGCACATATAGCGTTTTCTTACCAATATATTTTCTCTTGTTCTGTTTGTTTCTGTTCATGATTATGTTCTTGTTATCATTTCAAAATAGCTTGTTATAATCTAAAGATGTTTTTTGTAAGCCTTATGTTAATCACAAAAAGTCTTTAATAGACAAATCAAAAAATAAGCAAGGAGTCAAAACACACAGTTAAAGTAAATCACTTAAGCACAAAGGAAGACTGTGAGAAAGGAAGAAAGAAAAGAACTAGAACAAAATTAGAAAAGAAGTTACATAATGGCTATATAATTTCCTGTCAGTAACTACATGAATGTAATGGGTTAAATCCTCCAGTCAAAAGACATAGAATGACTGAATGGGTAAAAATCACAGGACTCAGGTTGTTTACAAGAAACTCACCTCTGAGCTGGGGATTTAGCTCAGTGGCACCACACCTGCCTCGAAAGCGGATGGTCCTGAGTTCCATACCCAGTACCAAAAAAAAAAAAAAAAAGGAAACAAAACTCACTTGAATATGAGATCCAAAGTAAAGTGAGAGTAGCTCTAGTTATATCACATAATAAACTTTAAATCAGAAGCAGCAAAAACAGACAAGGAAGTTCAAAATATAACGACGTAGGGCCCACTCAGCAAGAGAAAATAGTAATTCTATACATGTATGCACTCAGTATGAAAGTACTCATGTATGTAAAGCAAGCACTAATAAATCTACAGGGAGAGGTAGACTCCAATACAGTAATAGCTGGGGACTATTATTCCTCGTACAGCAATGGGCAGATCGTCCAGCAGAAAATCAACACAGAAACAGCAGAGTTAAATGGCACCACGGACCAAATGGACCTGACAAACTCCTACCAACATTTCATCTAATAGCTGGCAAATATACATTTTGTTTTTCTCATCAGACCATAGAACAGTCTCCAGGATAGATTATATGTTAGGTCACAAAATAAATCTCCACAAATTAAAAGAAATATTGAAATTATATAGAGTATCTTTCTACATCACAGAACAATAAAACTAGAGATCAGTATGTAACTAGAAACACTTTAGTAACTATACAAATACATGGAAATTAAACAACTTCCCTTTGAACAACCAATGGATCAAGGAAGAAATCAAGACAGAAATTAAAAAGTTTCTTGAAACAAATGAAAATGGAGATATGACCTGCCAAAACCTGTGAGATACAGAAAAAGCAGTGCTAGGAGGGAAGTTAATAGCAATCAATACTCACACCAAAAGAGCAAAAAATCTCAAATAAAAATTCTGTCATTGTATATCAAGGAGCTCTAAAAATAAAAACAAGACAAACTACAAGTTAGTAGAAGAAAAAATACCAATTAGAGCAGAAATAAGTGGAGACTAAAACAAATACACAACGAAGCCAGTTTTTTGGAAGAGATAAACAAAAGGGACAAAATTTTAGTCAGATAAAGAAAAAGAGAGAGAAGACTCATAAATAGGATCAGAGATAAAAAGTGAGACATTCAGTTGACATCCTCAGAAATATATCAGAAGATCACTAGAGTTTATTATAAATGACTAGGTACCAACAAATTTGGTGAACTAGAAGAAACGGACAAATTTCAAGAAATATACACCTTAGCAAGACTTAATCATGGAGAAATAGAAACCCTGAACTGACTAATAATAAGTAATGAGATTAAATCAGTAATGGAAAGCTTCTCATCAAAGAAAAGCCAAGGGCCAGAGGACTTCTCTGCTGTATTCTATCAAACATTTCAAGAAGACCTATTACCAATTTTTAAGTTAGTTCCAAAAATAAAAGAGGAAGAAATTCTTCCAGATATGTTCTTCAAGGCTAGATAAGGACACAATAACAAAAAATAAGAAAATAGGTCTGTATCCTTGATGAACATGGGCAAAAATTTTTCAACAAAATACTGGCAAACTAAATCCAATAACACAATAAAAAGATTATTCACCATGACCAAGTGGGGTTCATTCCAGGGATGCAAAGATGGTTCAATATATACAAACTGACAAACATGATATACTATGTGCACAGAATAAAGGACAAAAACCTTATAGTGCAAAAAACCATTTTATAAATTTTAACATCCTTTCCTGATAAACATGATGAGTAAAGTAGGTATAGAAGGAATGTATGTCAGCACAGTAAAGTTCTTTTATAAAAAGCCAGTAGCTAATATTATACTGAATAGGGTAAGGCTGGAACAAGAAAAGGATGCTCACCTTTACCATTTTTGTTCAATATGGTGTTGGAAGTCTTCAGCCAGAGCAATCAGGCAAGAGAAAGAAAGAAAGGGTATCTAAACAGGAAAATAATTTTAATGGTCACTCTTTTCAGGTGACATGATCTTCTGCATAGAAAAATCCCCCAAACTCCATGAAAAAAAATCAAAAAACAAAAGCCAGAACTAGTGTAACTAATAAATTGAATTTGGTAAGGTTCAGGATATAAAACACAAGAAAATCAATATTCTTGTTATAGTCTAATAACAAATTATTAGAAATAGAATTCAAGGGAGCCTGAATTCAAGGAAGGAATAAATAAAATAGAATTCAAGGAAGGGCCCTGTGTTGTTATATTTTAGCTATTTGCAATAGCTAAAAAAATAAATATCTAGGAATAAATTTAACCAAAGAAGTGAAATATCTCTACAATGACAATTATAAAACAGTGATGAAAAATACTAAAGAGGATCCAAAAAAGTGGAAAGATAGCCCATGTTGATGGATTGGAAGAATAAATATTGTTAAAATGTCCACACCCCCCAGAGTAATCTACAGATTCAGTGCAATGCCTTTCAAAGTACTAATGAGATTCTTCATAAAGCTAGAAAAAAATAATTGTAAATTTTTATGGAATCACAAAAACCTCCAAATACCAAAGCAATCTTGAGCAAAAAGATGAAACAGGAGGCATTATACTACTTGACTTTAAAATATACTACAAAGCTGTGGTGCTCAAAAGAGCATAGTATTGGCAACACAGACAAATGGATCAGAATAAAGAGCCTAGGAATGCATCCATAGCCAACTGATACTCAGCAAAGGCGCTAATAATACACATTAGAGAAAGGACAGTCTTTTCAATAATGCTGTTGGGAAAATTGAACATCCACATGCAGAAGAATGGACCTAGGTCTCTCTTGCAGGTTACAAAAATCAACTCAAAATAGATTAAAGACTTAAATGTAGAACATGAAACTATGAAAGTACTAGAAGAAAATGGGGAAATGCTTCAGGACACTGAAATAAGCAAAGATTTTAAAAAATAAGGCCATAAAAACACAGGAAACAAAGGCAAAAATAGACAAATGGGATTACATCAAATTAAAAAGCTTCTGTAGGAAAGGAAACAAGACAGTGAAGAGACAACCTATAGAATAGGAGTATTTGCAAGCTATATATCTGCTAAGGGGTTGTATTAAGAATATAGAAGGAATCCCAAAACTCCAATAGCAAAACCCCCAAATAATCCAAGTAAAAATAAGCAATAGATCTAAACAGGCATTTCTCAAAAGAGATATAAAAATGTCCAACAGATACATGAAAAAATACTCATTGTCATCAATCATAAAATAAATACTTATCATATCACAATGAGCTATCATCTCACCCCAGTAAGAATGTCTACAAAAAGAACTAAAGACAAATGTTGGTGAGGATGTGAAGAAAAGGGAACCTTTGGACTCTGCTGGCGGGAATGTCAGTTTGTATCTTTCTGGAAAACAATATGGAGGTTCCTCAAAAAATTAAAAATAGAACTACTCTCTGCTAATCTCATTATTGGATATATTTCCAAAGGCATTGAAATTAGTATGTGAGAAGACAGCTGTACTCCAGGGTTCATTGAAGCACTGCTAAAAATAGTTAAAAATAGTTTAATAACACTGTTAAAATCAATTGACGAATAAAGAAATTGTGATAAATGTGCACAGTAGAATACTATGCAGCCATAAAAGGAAGGAAACCTGTTCTTTGCAGCAATATGCGTAGAACTAGAGATCATTATGCTAAGTGAAAGAAGCCAGGCACAAAAAGACAAGCATCACATGGCCTCCCTCATGTGGAATCTAAAAGATTGTTCTCATAGAGGTCGAGAGTAGAATGGGGGTTACCAAAAGTCCAGGAGAGTGGGGTTTTGGGAAAGGTTGATCGATAGGTACTAAGCTACAGTTAGGAGCAAGAAGTAGGGTGTTTGTGGATAACAATAATTTACTATACATTTCAAAACACTAGAAGAAAGAATTTTGCAAGTTTTCACCATAAAGATATGATAAATGGGGCTGGGGATTTAGCTCAGTGGTTTTGCTGCCTGCTGTGCAAGCTCAAGGACCTGAGTTCGATCCTCTGTACCAAAAAAAAAAAAAGATATGATAAATGTTTGAGGGAAACATTTAACCCGACTTAAACATTGCACAATGTATACATGTGTTGAAAGGTTACAAGGTACCACATTAATATGTATAATTTTTATGTTTTATGTGTAGGTTAAATAATACAAACTTACAACTAAGTAAATTAAAACCACGGTAATACCCAAAATGCCACTTTCTAATTATTGTATTCCATTTTATGACCATCTAGAACCTTGAAGTTTTTTGTTTTTTTACGTTGTGTCTATATGGAGAAATACATTACAACCTAATGGTGAGCTATTGCATATCTCTTGCCAAGTCTGTGTGCAGTTATGTCACCTCGGTGGCTTGGAAATGACCACAGCAGGCTAATTAATAGCGTGGCCGTTGGACTTCCTCCCTGCAGCGGAGGAATGGTAATATCTCATGTGCCCCCGTGTTTCCGGGAGCAGAACAGCTGGTGTTTTCTCCACCTACTGTGAAGGGACGGCACTCAAAACGCTGCGTGGGTGGGGATCCTGGGCACGCTCCCTCTGACACTGCGGCTTCCTTATGGTGCCCAGTGAAGCAGGCAGAAGGACGCGGGCAGGTCCCTGAGCTGGAGCGCAGAGCCCCACTTCGGGAGCAGCGGAGCTTAGGCCTCTGCACGCATCCTTGTAAAGTTTCAGAAGAAACAGGAGGATGAAGGCTTCTCTTCTTGCTGCTACTGTTTTTTTTCCACCCTCAATAAAGCCAGCCATGTAACACCATACTATTTGTCCTGAATTCTGGTGCACGTAAGGCCAGACCCAGGTCCAGCAGCAGAAAGAAAAAACATATGCCCAATGACTTTGGAGGCTGCATTAAGGGGCCACCCGTACACATAGCGCACATTTCATTTTTGGATCACATGCTCTATAAGCTCTTTGCTGATTAAATTTTCAAAATTTGTTTTACCTAAAGTAATGAAAACATGGTTAGCAAAGACGTGGAGAAGACATCATGTTGGGATTAATTAAAATTATTGAAGGAGCTTGGATTAAGGGAATAGGAATAATAGGAGAAGGATCCATGAGTATACAAATGCAAGTCATGTAATCCTCCGTCCTTGCAAGAGGTAGTTAGTTCACAAGTTTTCTGTAGCAGCCATAGAGACGAGAATATACTGTTATATTCATAGTATCCTTAAGGCCCCCCAAAATAGATTGTTTAGGAAAAGTGCTATTCCCGGTTTTTCTGAGAATAGGACAGGTTTTGATGTAATGAGCAGTGTACTCACTAGCATCCTATAGTTAGTAAAACATTTAATTTCACCGTGCTGTTTCATGTAACGGCTTGATCTAAGCTGATATTAATTCCCATGGTCTTCTTGCTCATGAATTGGCAAATGATTTAGTTAGGCTTCTTTACAGATGTTACAGCTCTCAGGTTTTTTTTTCATCATCCAGGTTCTGCTTGATCCTCTTTTTCATATTCCATTGTTATTTTGTGTTCTCCCCTGGTACCTGTTGCAACAATCACTTACATTACGACATTTCTTGGTAACTGCAGAAAACATCAATCTTTTGGTCAACAGAATAATCGAAGATTTTAGATTCAAGGTAATTAAGTTTACATCAGTTGTATTAATAAGAAAGCTTGATAGAGCTTTGCAAAATATTTTACTTTAACAACTTGTTATGTGGATATGTTCCTCCTCCCAGGGTTCTGGTCCTATAGCTGCCATGTCCTGCTCTTAGCTCCATGGGCCTTAGTCTGTCTGAGTAGTCAGAGTAACATTTATATTTGTAGGCAATAATTAAGTATTACTATGTACCAGGCTTTACATCTGTTATTTCATTTAGCCCTCATAACACCAAAACGGCATAGTATTTATTCCCTCTGTGTTACAGACAAAGAAGCCGAGGCTCAGAGACGGCAAAAGGAATTGCCTACATGGAGTAGTATCAGGATTTTAACTAGGCTCTCTTTGACTCAAAAATGCATGCTTTGAACTTCTAGCTGTATGTATTACTTTTGTGTGTGGGTGTATGTGTGTGTTTTTAAATGAAGCTTTATGTTGTAGAGCAGCTTGTGTTCACAGCAAGACTGAATGGAAAGTACAGAGGTGCTAGATGCCTCCGTGTCCTGATGCACACAGCTCCATACTGAGATCACCCCCAGCCCCAGAGTGGCACATTTGTTCTAACTGGGGAACCTGCATGGACTCACCTTTCTCACTCAGAGTCCATAGTTCATAGCAGGGGTCACTCTCAGCACCATGATTCTGTAGGTTTATACAAATACACCATGATGTACATGTGTTACTTTTACCCACTTCTCACATTGGCTCAGGCAAAGTTTTTTTGTGGACTGAAGACATTTCTGAGTAGAGGATCCAGTTTCAAGAAATGTGATGCTATCAGTTTACTAAGCTTCTGAGGATTGACTTCAGGCCAATAAGTCAAATGGATTTATTTATAAATAAGGGCTACCATTAATATTCAGTGGGGATTTGCCTTTCTTTTCATAGAAAAATGCTTATCTTAGACAGCCCTTCCCATTATCAACCTCCTGTGGAATCCAGGTTGCTAACCAGGAAACTCTGAGGCTATATGAAAGGATGAGGTCAGAACAAAATCACCTAAGTAGTCTTGAAGGATGTTTCCTTTAGGTGGTAGCAGATTCACATCTACTTCACTGCTGAGTACCTGTTTCTAGTGACTTGTGCTATCTGGACTCCTCGCTTCACTGCATAAACTAATAAACAATTACTCTTCAACTTTCCATCTGCTGAACTTCTTGCAGGCTGCCGTGTTGATTGGTCTGCGTTTGTTACAAAGTGTGTTATCCAGGTTATCTGAAGACAAAGCCGAGACTGTAATGATGTAGTCCCCGAGGAGGCAGAGAGATCCAGGTCCTGCACAGCGTGTTTCAAAGCACCTGTCCCGGGCCACTCCACAGATGGTTGCTCACACCCACTTCCATGTTCATTAGTATAAACTTCGGTCTCAGAGGACCCCTCTGCCTCGTTAGTGACTTTTACTCAGGCTTTGAAGTATACACTGAATACAAAACAGGGTTCATCTGAGACAAGGAATATGGGTTACATGTGTGACATATGTGTTTAAAGTTTATTTATTTGTACTTGGGATGTGAAATGAAGGTTTCAGATGTGTTAAAGTTGTACAAATAATCACTAGACAAAATGGAAGTCCGAGAAAGAAAAATAGCAAATTATAATCATATAAATCCCTTAGTTTTCCTCAAAATCCCCATTGAGCCAACCCTGCCCCTGTCCCCAACTTAGGCTGCTTATGACGCTTGCTCTGGAGAATTTCATCTTGACTCGACCTCAATTGTGTATCTTATGTTTCCAGGACACTTTCATTCTCTTGGGTTTTTAAAACCAAGGCCTGCCAAATTAAGTGTCACCTTCTATTGAGTATGGGATGTGAACTACTACCTTCAAAGGGACGCAGTGAGAAGAACTCATTTCCCCAGTCTTCCAGGTGTCAAGACTTTCATTTGCTGGTATTAAATTAACAAATGCAATGTCTGAATTTAAACAAAAGAATGTAAGTCTGTTGCTAATGACTGTGGATTTTGTTCCAAGTCTTAGTGGCTTTCTTTCAGGCTATTCTTTAATTATGATGAATAGCAATTGAGATTCTTTTTAAAGAAGACATTTTAAAAAGAGGCTCCTCTTTATTTACTGGTTACAGTTCAATTTGAAGCTCTAAAACTCAGGCTTCATTCATATTCCATAATTGTAAAAATCATCATGAGAGGTCTGAGGTGTGTGTGTGAATATGTACATTTTTGCATAATGGGACAAAAATTACCCCTTCTGGAAGTCTGTTTTCTAATCAGAGTGATTTTGAGCAGTGAGACAGGCCAATTTAAAAATCAATCTACTGCATTTCTGAAGCACAAGAGTATAGGTACCCTTAAGTATGACCTTAATGGCAAAATTGATGTTTCCTTTTCTTTATCATGAGTCAGACTAATAAATATAAAGGGGCTTATGTTCCTTTTCTTCTCTTTAAAGCACAGGCTTGAATTAGAACTGTAAAAATGACAGTCAAGAACATGATTACACCTTTTTCATTGTTCTTGTGAGAGGAGGGCTTATAAATAAACTAGAGCAAGCCCAATGCTTCCAGCTATAATAGGATAGTCCCTTATGTATTTTCCTTTCTTTGAGCAGATAGCAGTTGAGGCAAATCCCATTTCACTCAATAACTGCCTGGATTAAGAAAGTTTTTTGAAGGGACTAATTTATATAATGCAAGCTGATTTGAATAATTGATTCTTCTTTGGCTACTGAAAATAAAATTCCTACTGGCAATTTGTAAAAGATTTCAGCTTGGCTGGCATTGCCTTAGGTGTTTCTTCTTACATCAATGAGGTGAAAGTCTTCTTATTATATTTATGTCAGAGAAAAAACACGAAAGAGAAATCTCCACACATATAACGTTTGTCAGTTAACCACTGGGCACTTTGCCTAACTTTGCCTAAAAGTCTGCACTGCCTTAAATTAAAGAAACATGATATCAAAGTTAAAGGAAGAATTAATTCTTCTAAAACTCAGGATTTAGTTTTTACCTTTATAAAATCCTGCACAATGGCTATTGATATTTAGTTCCATAGAAATGGATAAAAATCGTAATTTCTTTATACTTGAAAGTTAGTCTTTTTATAACTGTTCAATACATTTTATAAAAAGTTCTTCATTTAAATAATAATATAATTTCATAGCTTCAGGATGCTGAACTTTCGCCAGTCATAGCACTCACAGTGTCTAGTAAGTTTTTTCAGAGTCTCTAAGCAAAAGAAATACCTGACATATCTGCTTATTAAATAGTTAAACCCAAACAACTTAATAATTATAATTAAAACATAGAAGCCATTTAGAAAAATAATACACTTGAAAACAAGCAAAGATATTGCTGAAGTAGCTAATGACACGTGTCCACCTGTCGGCCACTGCACAAGTTTTCAGCCTTGGAAAGGGATGAACACCACCTATAGTTGTTTCTTGTTCCATGTTGATTTTCACTTGGTGCTTGCTTCTTATCACAGCAGCTGCTGAAAATAGTCCACAACAATATGATGTCATCAGGGGAAAGTAAGTAGCTCCGATGTTGACTCTGAACTACTGGTGAACTAACTAGTGCTTTGTCTTAATTACTTTGGTCTTGCTAGGACAAAACAGCTGACAGCTACAAGTTAAAGGAGGAAAGGGTTATTTTAGCTCATGGTTTGTAGAACTTTAAGTCTGTAGTTTGCTGGTTCCAAGGCAGGGCAGCATGGCAGAGGAGAAACAGCTCCTGGCATGGCAGGCAGGAGGCAGCAAGGCTGCCTTCCATCTTTCCCTTTCTATTCCATCCAGGCTACAAACCTATTGGTTGGTGTCACCCACACCCAGTATGGGTCTTCCTTCTTCAAGAAGTCCATCATCCACACCCCGAGCTATGCTAAACAAATCAGTGGATGAATCCAGTACCACACATCCAAGATCCAGTCATTCCTAAGAGCCCCACCCATGAGTGCATGAGGCTTTGGGAGGACACCTAGATATAAGCCAAAACAGTTTTGGTGGTGTCTGTCAGATAACACTGTGTTTCCATTAAAGCCAAGTACTCTGTGGCACCTTTCAAAATCTGCTGCAGTTTTCTGGGGGCTCATTACAGTTTGAGAAGGGCCGCACATAGAAGTATAGTGTCCAGAAATTTTTATGCATACATCTCTTAGTTTACTATCTAAAATTAGATTTCTTGTGTTTTCAATTCTTGGTACTGATGTTAACTGTCAAAGAAAAGAAAAACTAACTATTAATGCATTTAATAAACATACTTTTTTTTGTACCAGGGATCAAACTCAGGACCTTGCACTTTCGAAGCTGGTGGCAGAACCACTGAGCTAAATCCCTGGCCATAAACATAATTTTACAATGACTTCAATTCACTTCATGGAATAAGCTTATATTCTGTGACTCAGTGATTTTCCTTCTAGGAATTTGTCCTGTGAAAATGACTAGAGATATGCATAAAGATCTGGGCATGAGGCTACCTAACACCCTATTGGTTATAAGAGTGAAAAATATCAGGACTACTCAGTGGAATTAGTTACCAATCAACTGGAAATAGTCAATTACCTACTAGTGGAGGGAATTGCTGAATCATAGAGTCTGAGTATATTAAAGCTTTGAATATACTTTGTTGAAGCATCGAACGAAAAGGTAGTAACAACTGAAAGTGCACCATCAATGGAAGTGAGTGGACACCAAATGGCACTGTAATTTCCTATCAGTTAAATCTGTGCATAGCAACAAGAAGAGAGATTCTGCCGCCTCTTCAAAGGTCAGAAATTGAGAAGTATTAGATTTATACTGCCAAATAAAAAGTAAGTAGTGTTTACTAATAATGTTAATTTATAAATACTTCCAAAAGTGTGCTGATGCTCGCCAGTGAGATTTTGGCAGCAAGTTCTAGTTACTGCTCAAGAGTGAGAAGACCAAGCCTGAATAGCTGAAGCAGCGTTGTTACTCTGGTTTGGTCTGGATGCTTCTACCTGGTTTAACAGTCTTCAAAATACACTCATTATCTAAATTGAAAATCTGTTCTTCCTGAATTTTCTGAATAAAACTACCATCCATATATTTGGCCAATGCAGGCTGGGGAATGGTCCAAAAAATACCACTCTAAGCCCCTACCCAGGCCTACCAGCAAATTGGTCACCAGTTCCTGTCCATGGTGTTTCTGGAACATCTCTCAAATATACCTCAATTTAATGTCCCGGTTTGCACTTTTGTCTTTCTTCTGTGCAGCCTACATTCAGTCTTATTCTACTGTATCACACGGACAGAAGAGTGTGATTTCTGAAGTATGTATCAGATTGGATCATGTCTCTGCTCTGAATTTTAAATAGATTTCTGTTGCCTACAGAATAGACTGGAGTTGAGTTTTAAATAGTCCTAGGAGCCATGAAGCGCTCTGCATGTCACACAGCTGGTATCACAGAACCTCCTCATCCATTAGTCAAACCATGGTCTTGCTTTGGCCACATCCTGACCTAGCCTTGTCCCCGATAGTTTGGCTTTTGATTTATTTTCATGGGCATAGCCTTTCTCTAAGCTTCTCACATCATGCTCTGCACTGTGTCTTTGGCTTTGACTTTTTTGTCCTGTTCTATTTGTCCTTGCTGCCATCAGCTGCCGTGGAAAAGTGTATAGAGAATTCTGCTAGAATCAGGGCCTCAGTGCAGAGGGAAATAGAAGTGATGCTGACTCGATACCTAGTACCACTTCTTAGATTCACTTTAATGACGTATAGTGCTGCCTCAAAGCCAGGGTCAGGCTGAGCTTGTCAGAAAGGGCTCAGTTGCCTAAATGTCAAGAGTGAGGGTTACAGCCCTAGAACTAAGGGAAAGCTATCGTAGAAGCACTGTAGAGATAAGCTTTTAGTAACAGAATGTCTTCTTTACATTTCTTATCATTTATTTATTTATCAACAGATAATTGAATATCTTTTTTTCTGTACAGTGTGATGTTGAGGTATATTTGTACCTTGTATGATGATCAACTCGGGATATTTATGGTTTTAAAAATTATTTTATTAGTTTTTCTTTCTGCAGGTTAAGAAATATTTTTTTCCATTTTCTAAATTATTTGCAGATGGCTTAGGATTTGAAAAAAGCAGGCAATCATAATTTCCTCTCTTATATTTTAGTTTATTAATAAATAATGTCCATAGTAAGCTGAGATATACTAATTTTAAATTTTTTTATGCTGCTAAAATGCAATTGGTTAATGAAAGGAAATAAACACATTATTAATATAAATGACATTTAATTTATTAAGTTTTTAATATTTCTGATTAAAGAAAAATACCCCAAATAAACGCATTTTAAGCAAGTAAAACGTTGACAGTACTGTTATTTATTTTAGTAACATATGATTATAATATTTATAATATACCTGCTGAGTCTGAAGTGCTTTGCTACCATTTAGTTTATAAGAACTTACTTTTGAATGAAAATAAGATAACTTAATTTTCTTATGTGGATAGAAAATGAATATAAATATTGAAATGAGGTAGTGCTGTAAAATGTGTATAGGAGGTTTTACAGAAATCAAACTTGTATTCATGTCTTTATTATTGTTTTAAAATTATGATATATAATACTTTAGTGCTGGAAAAGGCTTTTATTGGCCTTCAGTCTTGCAGGGGACACATGAATGAGGATGACTGAATTGGGAAGATTTTTTTTTTGGTCCCGAGGATTAAACTCAGGACCTTGCGCTTGCCAGGAAGGTGCAGCACCACTGAGCTACATCCTGGACCGGAATTGGGAAGATATTTGGGACCCAAATAGGATCAGTGGGTCTATTTTGTCAGGGAGACTTGGGAGAGCAGAGAGGATCACTGAGTGGAGAGAGAAGGAATGGTCATGTAGATCCACGTCCTGTCTGAGACAGGCCACACTAATAAGATACTTTCCCTAGGTAAATTCATGTAAAAGTATGACTTCCACTTTCACTGAGCATCAAGTAAATATTCGCCAGATTCACCATTAATAAAATGCTAAAGAATAAAAGTTCAGAAGGTACAAGATTCTATTTTTAACGAAAAAAGGAAATATTTACATTTAGGCAAATGTTGATTATCAAACATGTTGTGAACATTTTCCGGACCCAAATAATTATGTCTCAGTAAGAGAAGCTTTCTGTGATACCCTACCTTCAGTAATAACAAACATATTGTAACACTCATCCAACTGATGAGTGGTTTTGGGCTTTAGGAGAGTTTTCCGTAACAGAAAGACTAGAACGGAGTAGCAGGGAGGCCATCTGTTTCAGTGTTGAATTTGAATTTTCTATTATTAATATAACAATTAGAAATTGATAAATTATTCTAGATAAAGCCTGTCTTCATTAATATTTAAAACCAGACAAGTGGATGGTTTGGTTGGAGGACTCGGATGGGGTTTGAATCAAGGCAGACCACAATTTAGTGGTTATATGGTTTGTGTTCCTTGTTAAATTCTGGAATAGCATGGGGATATAGGAAAACATTAAATTAATTTCTTTTTTCACTCTTGTTTTCCTGCAATTTACCACATTACACCCTTTGCTATAATATGTGCCATGTTCAATTAAGGTGTGCTAGTATGTGGAAATATTTTTCAACAACTCTGTTGAAATCTCATGAATGAGGTCAGCTCACAGGGTCAAACTAATACATGCTAAATACTTGTATGTAATGTTTTAGCTTCAGACAGGCTCTAAGGCATTTATTTGACATACTCATGAGAATAATTGGTTCTCCAACAACCTTGACAGAATAGGCTTTTTGAGAATAAAACAGGCCCTCTTTCATTCTTTTCCTGTAGCTCATTTTAAGTAGCATCTTACAGCAATCCCAATTTTAAAGTTACTTCTGTTCACCCAGTGAAAGTAACTTGTTCCTTTTGATTCTTTTTGTTCTTGGGTCTTTAAATTGCTTAGAGCTGTTTTCTCAAACTGTCACTGTTAATCATGTACATTTGTTTTGCCTTATGCTATTAGTGGGATGGAATTTACTAGCTTCTTTGCCTGATCCTGTTATACTGATACACTTAACATCTGCCATAAATGATTTATGAAGATTTAGTGAAAATTATATTTAAATATATTTAAGGGGCAAACTTTTTTGAAACCATAAATGGTTTCCTCACATTTCAGTACTCTGCAACACTTTCTAGTTATAATTAAGAGATAACTTCATTTCATTATTATTTTGGAGCCTGAAGCTGTCACAATTTATCTTTTATTTTATGCATTTTCCCTTTAAATGAATTCATAAAACTCTAATTTTATACAGGTGAGTGCAGGCCTTTGGGTGCAATTTCTTTTTCAGATCAGATGGATGTTTCAAAGTATGAGTTTGTGATTTTTTTTGGAGTAATGTAAAATCCTAGGCTAGGAATGTAACTTAACAGAGGGAACACGCACACACACGCGCACACGTGCGAATTTGATGCTTATTTATTTTTTTATATTGCTCATACCAAAGGTCATTTTATTTAAATGGGTCAAATCACTTGGGCCACTGAAACTAATGTAATAAATCTGGCTACTTACATTAAAGCATTAGCTTAATGGATTAATATGCTGCTTCTAAATAAACAGCTCTCTTGAGATTATTTCAGCCCAGGAGTTCAATAAATTTACCACCCCCAAATACTATGCTTAAATAGAGTTCAACTCTCATGGGAGTTCAGCCTTGCAAACTCAAAATCAAACTTTACAAGGGCTTTCAGCTGCATTTCCCTTCCTATGCTTCCTTTCTTTCCTTCCCTATCCTCTTGCTTTGGGAGACCGTATGACTAAGAAGACTCCTTAATGTAAGTCTAGACACTCAAGACCTTAAAGTCTGTAATTGCTTCCCACAGCTTACTGTAATATCTTAATGTAAGGAGCACCATTTAACCTCTTTTAGGGCAAGTAACCTCAGTCTTACAACAAGGGTTCTGTGTGTGTTTGTGGGCAAAGTGGTTTAAAGAAAATTTCCAGAGCTGCTAGGGGTAGGTGGATAAGGGAGAAAGGTCTTGTCAACTAAGATGGAGTCAGCTGACCTGAGTTCAGTAAGTACTTAGTAAGTACTTATGTTAGTAGTATTACTAAAAAAACCAAACAAAAGTAAATAAAAACAACTTTCAACTTTCTACTTGCTAGTGTATGCACAGCACCGATTGCTATACTGCGGCAGACACAGACGTTAAGGGAGAGAAGTGCATATTAGAAAGAAACCTCTATTTCAGCTTTGGTCTGTATATTCCTTTTGCATATATTTATTTCATTAATTAATTATTTTAGTTTATTAGTACATGTGTGGAGTATGTAATGGTTACATTCCTTGTGGGATGTTGGTACTTGTACATATATGTACATAACACATCTTCCTTCCTTTTTGCATCCTCCCACCTACCCCTTCATCCTCTTCCTTTCTTGTGTGTGTATACAGAATACATTGGCGCAAATACTTATAGATGTTCAGGAAGTGTTTTTCAAAACATACTTTAAAAAGCATTAATTAGACATGGTAATCTTTGGCCTTGAGTATATTCTTGCTTGACTCCCAGGATAGTTTAAGAGATGAGGACATGGATGACTTCTGGTAAGAGAGCTATCTATCCTTCAGTGCTGCAGGCTCCGCTGCTCCCTAATGTTTTGAAATCAGCAAGGTTTGTACCCTTCTATATCTTTCCAGGCTTTGCTGAGGATTGAGCTTACGCTCTCTGATAAATCAAGTCATTAAGTTAAGGGCCATTTTATCCCTTCACTAAGACACGGAGGAAAAGAGAGATGCTGAGCCCTAGCAGGAGGCTCTGTGAAGACAGGTAGAAGTGTCCAGACCAACCAAAGAGTGGCCACTCTTTTAGATCTTGCTTGGCATTCTTATTCTTGAGGATAAACTGGCCAATTACTGCCAAAATCTGATGTGGAAAATCCACAGATACTTAGAAGTTTTTTTTTTAATAAACTAATACCACTTGCAAACATTACTGTGCTTTTACTTTTTAGTATGAATGTAATATTTCTCAATCTCTGGCTTTTGAAGAGGTGGAGAATCCCTCTTCTGGTTGCTGCATATAGACCCAGCTGTCCTGGGTGGTCCTTGCCTGGTGCCCAGAACACCGTTTCCGGTTTCTGTTCTTGTGCACTGAGGTGGCCTTTCAGTATTTATTACCTTTCTGTGCAGTGATTCGACGGGGTCTATCAAAAGTCTTAACATGTTTATATTCTGTGATTCAGCAATTCTCTTTTAGGGATTCTTTTCTAGGAAATTATCAGATATGTGCACAAAGATATATTTATAAGAATGTTTAATAACCTGTTAGTCATGAGTGGAACTGAATCTTCTAACAAAATGACTCCTGGTTAAATACAGTCTAGTTTGGCAAATTGGAATTGACTCTAGTTGTGAGGAATTATTATTAGAATTTTTAGAAACATAGAGAAAATATTTACTACAAAGTATTTGGTGAAAAAGTTCATCCTGAAAGAATGTACACGCTGTGAACTAACTTGGACCTTTAAAAAGTAAGTACAAAATTCCAGAGTATTTAGAACTATGGCCCAAAAGGTTAACAATGGCTCTTTGGAAGTAGAGCTGTGGTTAATTTTAACTTCTGTGTGTTTTCCTTTTTCTTTTTCTTTTTTTTCTCCTTTGGTACCAGGATCGAACTTGCGACCCTCCGCTTGTGAGGCAGGTGGTGGAACCAATGAGGTAAATTCCTGGCCCTATTTCTGTGTATTTTTCTATGTTTTCTAAGTTTTATTGTTTTTTAATAAGAAAAATACTGATAGTAACTTTTAAGAGGCATTTGTGGGCTCTGACAGTGAGCAACAAGCAAGCATCATCCCATAAGGGCTTCTTAAGGTCAGGTCCCTGGCTCTTCTGCCTGTGTGTGCAGGAGGACGTGAGCATCGGTTCTCCAGAGTGCCTGTTACTCCACGTGGCCTAATTCTCTGATTTTAAGAGAATCAGGATTTGTAGATCTCTTGCTATCTCAAGCAATTTTTCAATTGTAGAGAAGTAGAAGCATTTTACTATCAGAGCTAATGGTCCATACCAGTACTGCTACCCTGTAGAATAATTATGCTTTTAAGGGGCAGATTCTCTGATATCCTGTGATGGTTAAGTGTGGGATTGTTCTCTTTATTTCAAGAGGAGGAGTGGCTCTAATGTAATGCTTCTGAATGATGGTGAGGGGAATGGACATTTGTCTTCAGAAGAGTTGTTCTTATAGGGTCATTGTCCTGAAGCAGTGTTCTCTTAGAATCTGCTTGATGTCTGACTGTGTAGCAAAAGAATTAAATCTTTACAAGATGGGTGCATGTATGTGTATGTCAATTCATTTTTTTTGACACAGGTTCTCCCTATATAGTTCAGGCTGACCTTGAACTTACTATGTAGATTAGGCTGGCCTGGAGCTCACAGTGATCTTCCTGCCTCAGCCTCCTGAGTGCTGGGATTACAGGTGTGTGCCACCATGCCCAGTATGAATTTATATTAAAATGGCTGAAATCAGCACAGATAAAGGCAGTGTATTTTTACCCTAAAAATTAAATTAAAAATATGTAACTTTTTTTTTTTTCAGACTAGGGATAAAATGAAAAGAATAGCCAATTATTAGAATTCTTTCAAATGTTTATGTGATGTGAAAAATGTACATCTAAAATATATAACTTTCAAACTCAATAAGTTTCAAACTATTTCTTACCCTCTATTCTGTGGGTTATATGAAGGAAGTAATACGTGCCACTGCAAATTTGCTGGCTTGGCATAAGAGGCCTCATATATATGATACTTTGGGGATGTAGAAAGGTAAATGAATATAAAATACTTATTTATATCTAGGCCTTTGATGAAGATTGTAAAAGGAAAAAAGAGAAAAAAAAGAGGAAAGCTTATATTCATTGATAATGACTCTAAACAGTCAATGAGAACTGCCAATTGGACTGGATTAAGAGTCTCCTGGAGTGGCGACTGGATTATGGGGTGCTGTGCCCATCAGTGGTGTAATCCACTAATGTTCATAGCTGGATGTGCTGTGGGAAGGTGGGGCCCAGTTGGAGGTGGGTCACGGGGGTGTGCCTTTGGACAGAAGATCTCTGGCTAACACACTTCCCCTGTGTGCTGCTTCCTGGTCACCATGAAGTGAGCAGCTTTGCTTCACCATGCCCTGCTGCCATGATGTTTGTGCCTTGGAGCTGGCTGACCTTGGACCAAACCCTCTGAAACCATGAGCCAGATTAAACCTCTCCTCCTTTATACTGTGTGTGTTGGGTCTTTTGTCTCAGCAATGGGAAAGCTGACCTATGTAATGAGATGGACAGACTGCACTAGAAATATAAAATATTATCTCTACAGGAGACAAACACATGAGTTGAGTATTTAAGGGGATATTGGAGAACATCTGCCTCAAGGGTCCTGAAAGTCCAGTATACATATATGGTAGAATATGTGCAAGGGAACTTGAGGATATAAACAATCAACTGCTGAGCATTTTTCAGCTGCTGAAACCTAGCGCTATCCTCCTGAGTTGTATAAGAATTGGATAGGGGCTGGGTGTGGTGGCACACACCTGTAATCCTAGCACTTAGGAGGCTGAAGCAGAAGGATTGCCATGAGTTTGAGGCCAGCTTGGGTTACATAGTGAGTTCAAGATCAGCCTGAACTACTTAACAAGACTCTGTCTCAAAAAGAAAAGAAAAGAAAAGAAAGAAAGAAAGAAAGAAAGAAAGAAAAGAATTGGATAGAGGAGCAGGGAATTCATTGGTTATATGAATTCTAAAAATTTCTCGGTAGCTCTTGCTGAGAACCCATGCAGTTTAACTTTTTAAATTTATGAATGAAATGCCAGGGCCTGAGAAATTAAGTGTTGTTATGTAAATTACCACACTAATTTTTTAAGAAAGCTGAGACTGAGTCCTCATCCAGAGTATACATTTTTAATACTAAATTGATAGATATTGCTTTACATCTGCCACCTTTTTTTGTCACTCGATTAATTTGCTTTCTGAGATGGGGTCTCGCTCTGTTGCCCAGGCTGGCCTTGAATTCCTGGGCCAAATAATCCTCTTACCTCAGCTTCTCAAGTAGTTGGGACTACAGGTACATAGCACTGCACCTGGCTTACTGTCATTTATTGATGAACTTAGTTGTCAGGACTGCTATTGGCCTAGCTTGGGTCCTATCTCTCCATGTTTGTCCTTTGGGGTAGGCATGAGTGATATTTGAGAAGATGCCCTCTAGGAAATCAAGATGTAGATCTGTTCTATGGTTAAAGTGAGCTGGGAAATAAGAAAAAGGAAACAGCATGTGTAAACTATTGCTTCAGAGGTGTTGTTGAGAGAGAAGGGGCAATGGCCAGGTGAGAGAGAAAGGATGAAAGCCTTGATATGATATGGTGAAAACAGTGAATGGAGAAAGTGCTGTAGAAATAATTTCAGCTGGTATTGATTATATATAAGAATATGTTAGGATTTTGCATTAATGCTGCATAGCAAACAACTTCACAATTCTGGGGCTTTTTACAGCAGGCATTTCCTTCTTTCTAATGGAGTTGGAGGATAGATCCGACTTGGGTTCTGCTGTGCTTGGTGGGGCTTGGATGCTTGGGGTTGATGAAGGTTTGATCCATGTGACTGTCTTTCAGGGCCCAGAGGCAACAACAGGCATCTCTTTACAAGGCAGATGACAGAAGTGTCAGTGGTCAGCCAAGCTGCTACTGCATATTTATATCCTCTGTATCATGCTCCTTCACAGAGTCCACTGTTCGGAGAAAGTCACAGTGCTCAGCCCGACATCACTGGGCCAGAGAGGTGCACACCCCAGTAGGATCCGCAGAGAGAGCACATACATTTTGGTAATGAATAGCAGGGTTACACATGACAAGGCGTAAGAAGCCACTGCTCCTCACTGGCACCTTCCTTCTGCACAAGGACTGTGATATATTGACTCCTAGTCTGGAGGGATGCTCTTCTGGGTTCCCACAGCTGTGTTTGCTTACTTTACCATAGCATTTATACTTTCACTGTACAATTAGAGTGTTCACAAAGGCTTCACTGAGAGGCTGACATTTGGATTAAGCCCTGACAGAGGTAAATGAGGGGGATATCTGGGGAAAGGACACTCTAGGCAGGGATAAAAGCAAGTATGAAGGCACTGGAGGAGAATATAACTGCTCTGCTCAAGGGTCATGGAGCAGGCTTGCATGGTGGGGACAGAATGGGGGAGCAGAGTGGGAGATGAGGTCAAGAGTGTAAGGGAACAATGCCAGATGAAGCAGAAGAGTGGCATCTAGTTTGCTTTTACAGGGTCATTTCTAGTTGTCGTATTGAGAATACGCCTGAGGCTTGAGCGCACAAACATGGCCGTTGTTGTACTGCTGAGAAGAGGTGATGGTGAGGTGAACAAAGGTGATAGCAATGGAGGAGATGAGAAAGGGACAAGTTCTAGACATACAGTGTTTTATTTTTATTTTTATTTATTTTTTATTTTTTTGGAACCAGGGATTGATCTCAGGTCCTTGAGCTTGCACAGCAGGCGGCAAAACCACTGAGCTAAATTCCCGGCCCTGACATATGGTATTTTATTTTTATTTATTTATTTATTGGCACTGGGAATCGAACTCGGGTCCTTGGGCTTGTGCAGCAGGTGGCGAAACCACTGAGCTAAATCCCTGGCCCTGACATACGGTATTTTAAAGGCCGAGTCAATAGGATTCGTTGGCTATATGAGAGAAAAAGAGCCAGTAATGATTTCAAGGCTTTTGGAACAACTGGAAGGACAGAATTGTCCTTTGCACATATGGGAAAGATGGAGGAAGAAGCGATTTTGGGCTAAAATCAGTTTTGCTCATGAGATTTTTATTAGAGGTCTAGGTGAAGATGTTGATAGAGATCCCAGGCAGTAGATTATATTATCTGTTCACAATTCTTCCCACTCTCCTATCATTGTTGTGGCTTCTTTTGGGTGGAGATGCTTCTCTGCCTCAGTGGTGATGGGCATGGCCATGTTTCTGGCTTTGGCCAATTAAGTGTCAGTAGAAGCGATACTGCAGCAACTCAGCTGAAGTCATAGATAGTAGGGCATGATATGGCAGCCCCTTTGAAGATTTTACTCTCTGCCACGGGGAGAGTTTAACCTTGCAAAGCTGCTGGTACCCGGATGAAGGATAGGGAAGCGGACCTGAACTGCTCCTGTAACCAGAAGCTGAGGTGCCTCAGCAAGCCTGCAGACAAGTGCAAAAGAAATAGATATTTGTTATTGGAAGGCACTGAGCTTGTGAGTTGTTCGTTACAATGTGTTAGCAAAGCAGAAGCTTGACTAATGCAGTTAGATATGTGAGACTGGAGTTTATGGGAGAGGTCAGGGCTAAAAATATAAATGTGAGAGTCAGGAGCCTGTAGATTGCTAGATCATCAAGGAAATGAGTGTAAAGAGATAAGAGATCCAGAAACTGAGTCACTGTGAAGCTGTCACAAAGGGAGGAGGAGCCAACAGAGGAGACTGAAGAGGCTCTTGGCTGGGAAAAAACCAGGAGAGTGTGTAGTCCTGGAAGCCAAGGGAAGGAAGCCTTAATGAGGAGGGTATGATCAGCCAAATCAAAAACTGCTGCCTTCTCATGTAGGTGGAAAAATGGACCTAGTTTGCAACCTTAAGGTGACCTTGACAAAGAAGTTCTACTTAGTGACTGTGTTTAACAAAATGATTTAGCTGAGACTATAAACCTTGAGGTAAGAGAAAGGGGAGGATTTTTGGAGTAATATAATTTATTTGATAAGAGATTGTGGGATTCAGCACTCAAGGAGGAGTTCGCGTTAGGTGAAGACATGGAGAATTAACCTGCAGCAATAGAGAAGAGCGGAGGCCATGCAGGCTGCTGGGTGGAGGTGGTAGAAATAGTTTCTAGAGCTATTCTTTTCTTAGAGATATTGGAAGCAAAGTCATTACTGAGAGTGAAGATGAGTTGCTGGAATTTGGGGTGGAAGAAGAGATGCGAGAAGCTTTTAGGAGAATGAGAAAATTAAGTAGAGAAACACAGTTTATTCTCTTGGTAGCCCTAGAAGTATTTTTGAGATCAGTGGTTATGATTTAAAGATACAGCAAGAGCCAGGGATTTAGCTCAGTGGTTCCGCCGCCTGCCTCGAAAATGCAAGGTTCTGAGTTTGATCCCGGTATCAAAAAAAAAAAAAAAAATACAGCAAAACAGTTTTTCTCCATTCATATTCAGCTCCATGGGTGTTGTGACAGAGTAAGTTGAGATTCAGAGTTGGCAATTTCACCAAGTTAGAACCATGATGTAAGAGGATATGGGAATTGAAGTTTTGTGCAAAAGAGATAATGACAGGACTGGGATGTAGCTCAGAGCCACAGTGCCGGCCTGGCAAGTGCAAGGCCCTGAGTTTGATTTCCATTACCAAACCAAACCAAATAAAAGAGACAATGAGCTATAAGACTTTAAACTACAAAAGGAGGGCAATAGATATATGAATAATTTGTGGGAAGAAGGCATAGGTCCTGACTGGGAATAGGATATGAGAGGGAAAGAGCACGGAGGACAAGAGGTGGTGGGGGGAGGGTGCGGCGCTGGACATCCAGCACGTGAGGAAGTGTCTGTCAGAGATGGCCAGGTTAGGTGGAAGCCATCAGAGATATGCTCCGGGGTATCGGAGGGATTGTCCAGGTACATCTGAAGTCATCATGACTGATGAGAAGTAGAGGGCTGGAAGTGACAGTGAATGAGGAGCTCAATCCTTCAAAAAGTGATGGAAAAGACTCAGGTTTGTAAATAATTGCAATGAAGAGGAGTAGTGGGTTGTTAATCTGAAGACGTGAGAGGAAACCATATGCTGTTGGGATACCCAGGTCAAGTTGAGGCTATTAAGGGAACAAGGGATTTGACTGATGACTGGGTAGATTCCAAGGCACACTGGAAATGTTTCAGGATTTGGGGATGAGTTCATAAAAGGGTAAGTACAAGATAAGTGGTAAGAAAAGTTTGGGGGATAAAGGCATACTGAGTGATCAGTAAATCAAGGACAGAGAGAGAGAAGTCTGTCCAAGTCCCAAGGCAGGTAGATGGTAAGAGTTGGGGTAGTGAGTGGGAATTTAGCTGGACCCATAATTTGGTGACCCTCTTTTTCATGTCAAGGACAGTATGGAAAAGGGGGAGGAGTGGTTTTACTGGGGTGTGAAGAGCCCCAAGGCATGGATTTGGGATGTTGTGGTGTGAGTGTGGAGGCAGACTGAGTGTAGAGCCACCTGGCATATGCCGTTACTGGGACACTGTTTTCAGAGCCTTTCAATTTAGAACAAGAGCTCTGCTTCCCTCATCATGATAACTCTTTTCTGATTACATCCTGAAAGCCATGGTTCAGTAGTCAGGTCTTTGCTAGGTTAAGAAGCAAAGGGCAAAATAACATATTGAGAACATGGACACAAGACACAGTTGCAGGACAATTGGATCTTATCTCTTCATCCTTTTCTTTATTGTGTGAGGATAAGTTGGCCAACACTGTCCCTGACTTCAAAAACACTTCAAAGAGAAATGAAAGAGTGCCCAAGCTGTTTAATATGAAAAGAATAAATGTGGTGAGGGCTGTGTATCTTCATCCTCCTGCCCTGACCATGTTATATCCATGGGTCAACTTCAGAGCGGAGGAAGAGATGATCTAGGAGTTGTCCATTCTGACTCTTAGGGGACTCTATTTGAAGTTTCCCACAAGATCCTATGGACTAGTTCCCTTGGAGAAGATTAATTCACATTCTGCTTGGCATGAAGACTCCCTTTTCCCCAAATGGAAGGCTTCAAAAAGATCAACGAAGTCATTTTGGCTGTTTTACTGAAAAAAATTTCCTTTACTTTTCTTAGCAATTGGGACATAAACATTCTTTCTATAAGGTTCATTTTAAAAGCTACTTCACTTACTATGGTTAATTTTATGATAGAATTTCACTTTTGGCCACTCTAATTTATGGTGTTAAAGTGTTACATCTGAGTACTTTGCTTAATTGGCTTCCAGAGAGTGACTGACAGGCATGGGCTATGTTAATCCGCTCTGAATCTCCATAGAAAATTTCTTTTACCTTCTATAATAATTTTATGCTTAGGGGCTGTCAGGAAATAGCATAAATCCTATTGGGAATCCCACATTCTAGAGAGGCTATCGTGTGGAAAGGTAATAAACCCCATAGCGCCTGGATACTTGTGGCCGATCCTCGAAGATGGGATTCTTGAATAATTTTACTATGACAGATTGAGAAGTACCACTCTACTGCATTTAGAAATGAGATGCATTTTCATTCATCAGTAGAATCCTTTATTTTGGAGTCTTGAGACAGGTGGTAAAAGCCTCGTTTATCCTTTTGCCATTCCTGAGGAAAACCACGTCAGATTTTTATTCCTTCTAAATAGCAAACAGAGATAAAATAACCACCAGAAAGAGAATAGAACCTAACAAGCTGTGGCTAGAATGGGCCTAAGTCACTGTGTATCATTTCATTTTTCAGGTGGAAATGTTAGCTGATTAGCGTACGCGAAGTGGTTTCTCCTCAGTAGTAAGCAAAGCTGTGTCATAACTTAATTTTAGATAAATTAGGTTCATACTTCTCACTTGTTTTCAGATTGTCACAGAGGGCTCACAGTTATTTTTAGAATTTTGTAGCAAATTAAAATGTACCATATGTGGCAATTTACATGGTTTATCTTTTCATGCTTGACTAAATAAGTGAAATTTAAAATCCCAAAGTCTATATGATTTTCTAATTTAGTAGTGTACATGGTGATTTCAGCCAAAAGGCCGTCTAGTAGAACGCGACAGGAGAGCTGTGTATAGGAGGGCTGCAGTGATACTCAGTTTCCGCCAGAGCTACGTAGATGCTTTTGGCTAATTTAAGATAAAATAATATCAACATTTTTTATTTGTTATTTTTTTCTCAGTTGCTTCTAATCTGTCTTTGGAAATCTACTACTAGATAATTTCCAATTGCCAGGGAGATCACCCACATTAAAAAAAAAATTTAACTAATGGTTGCATTAGTTTGCTATTGCTGATGTAACAAGTTACGCAAAGTTGGTAGTTCAGAAGATGCAGATTTATTATCTATAGTTCTGGGTCAGGAGTTCAATATGGCATCTGCAGGTCTGTGTTTGCTTTGGCAGCTCAAGGAGAGGAGTGAAGCTGCTTCTTTGCCCTTTTCAGCACCTAGAGGCCACCTATATTCCTTGGCTCAAGACCCTTCATTACATTTTCAAAGCTAGCAGCTTGGGTCTGGTCTCACAGAGTCACCCTTCTGGTTCTCTCTTCTGCCTTCCTCTTCTACTTGGAAGGACTCCTGCACCACCTGAATAATCCAGGATTATTGTCCTATCCAAAATCATCCGGTGAGCAAACATATCCCACTGAAATCTTAACTCCTCTTGTGATGTAATCTAACATAGTCACAGGTTCTGGATTAGTACTTAGACAGCTCTGGGGGTCAGTCTGCTTTCAATACTGATTAGGACAGAAAATATCCACAAGAAAAAGAGACCTTGTGGGTTAATGACGGGTCTGGGAAAATCCAAATAAAGGCACAAATTGTGATTATAGTGTCTTTAAAAACAACAATTCTTAGCTTTCACATCTGGAAAATACAGGTTTTGACTTAACTATTTTTCAAATTTGTCTTTCACAACTACCTTACTGGTTTTATTGTGTTCTTATAATATATATATTTTTTACATCAAGTAGCTTTCAAAACAATCTTTAAAAATAGGAATATAGGCTGGGGATTTAGCTCAGTGGTTTTGCCGCGCAAGGACCCGAGTTCAATCCCTGGTACCAAAAAAAAAAAGTAGGAATATGGCAAGAAGAAAGGAAAAGTACAAAAAAGTAGAGAGTACTACAGCGGTGAATACATGATGTTATAAATTGGCCCAAAGCCACAGCAGTACAATTACAGTTAACTGTAATGTAGACTTGGACCCTGGGTGGTAACAATGGGTTATCAGTTGTATTAAGCGTGCCACTCTGGTGGGGGCTGGTGAGATGGTGATTGTGAATATCTGGGGTGAGTGTGTGAATGTGTGTGTGTGTGTGTGTGTGTGTGGTATATGTGTACTCTTCTTTTAATTTTGCTGTGAATTTAAAAATAAATTCTTAAAATGTATGATGGTGCAAGAGATCAAAGGAGAGAGTAAAAGAGTAAGAGATCAAGCTCCCTCCAGGGTGAGCGGAGAGTGTAAGTGTGAGGCAGAAGGAAATGTGTCTGGGGCTGGCCGTGCCCATCCGAAGGGACCCCACCCTGCCAAGGGAGTGCTTAGTGAGGAAAGAGGGAGCCAGCGTAGGGAGGATTTGAGCAGGGCTGAGGGTGAGAAAGGACGTGTTTGGTGGCACCAAAGGCGAGGTTGTAGGTAGGAAGCCTGCAACTGAAGAGTAGCATTGGGAGCTAAGTCAAGCAATTCTGCCCGTTGGCTGTATTTCCAGGTAGGTGCCTTCGTGGTCACCAGAGACAGCCAGCGGCAACCAGGAACCCCAGCTTCACTTTGCTTCCTTCAGGAGAGAGAAGACTGGAGAGACAGGCAAGTGTAGGCTGTCGAGGGGGAGCTGGGATGTCAAGATCAGAGCTGGTCATGAACCAGAAAAGCCTTAGGTTGGAGGAGAGCAGAAACAGGGAGGGACAGGATGTGGGGAGAAAACAGGTGATATCCAGAGACGTTTCCTTAAGCAGAAAAGAGCAGTGGGCTGAGAGCCCATGTTCAATGGAAGAGGTGACTGTCAAGCTGCCAGTTTCCAGGTGAGAATATGGCCAACAAGGTCAGAGACTGCAGAAAGGGCGAGGAAGATGAATGAGGCTGGCATCTAGGGGGACCCAGGGCTGTAGGAGTGCATGTCGTGACTGAGGGTGCCCCACTGCCATGAGATTTCTGTATCCCTGCTAGACTCTCACTGATGTTTGGCGTCCTTCTTTCCACCCATCTGACTATGTGCAGGTTCCTCCCTTGTGTGAACAGTGGGTACCGGCTGCACTACCTTCCTACAGGCCACTGCAGCAGGCCAGGTGCTGCCTGACATTCATGCAGGTGCTGGTGATGGCCCAGCTCAGACGCTCAGGAGAGACAGTAACCCTTGGACCCAGGAGTCCCAGGTGGGTGGGGGCAAAGGTAACCAGCAAGGCATAAGAAGAAGTTGTGTTCCAAGGTAATTTTGGTTCCAGGGATTGAGCTCAGGACTTTCTGCTTTCAAAGCAGGAGAGAGAACCACTGAGTTAAATCCCCGGCTCTCCAAAATTATTTTGGAGAGCTAAATGATTGCACTACTATCATCCAGGCTTTTGAATGCATTAAATGCCACCAAGTCATACAGTTTAAAAGAATAAATTTTGTGGCAATGGAATTATGTTTCAATTAAAAAATTATAGACAAACACACAAAACCAGGTACTGCTTTTGGTGTTGGGAATTCATTAGTGTGTGAAAGAAACAAAAGTTGTTCCTGAGTGGAGCTAACCCTGTTAGAGGAATTCTAGCGGACTTCATAGTTTAAAGAAGTCCAAGGGTAGAGGACAAAAGAGGCCTGAGGAAAATTACAGGTGCAGGGAAAGGAGGTGGGACAGGAGAACAGAACTGAGGAAAATGGCAAACTTGCCAATATTGTGAGAGAACGACTCTTTTCTGAAACAAGAAGAAACAAAGAAAAGGAAGGACCAGCTATTGCAAAATCCTAGGTCAAAGTACAAGAAGAGAGCACTGCTTCTGTCTGGTAGTGTTGTTTCATAAAGACTGATGGAACTGAATTCCTGTACTGACTTCCCTTTACTGCATAGAGAAGGAAATCCTGGTTTTGTGCAGTCACTTCGCCCAGGATGAGGGTCTTCTGCATCTAAGTATTTGGCTCTATTAGGCTCTGATGGGTGTGTCCGCCTGCACAGCTGTTCTTACCTAAGGCTGTCTTTTCCACAGAGCAACTGATGGCATAGCTTTCAGCAGCGGTGTGGTCTTCTCTTTTAGGCTGTCGGTTTTTGCAGAAACCAGGCCTACATGTTCAAGGGCCTTGTGTCCATGCTCTTCATAATAACTCAACAAATATTTGATGTACAAACAGTTTCTTAAGAGCTACTTCATTTTCAGGAGAAGAATGTGTTGTCAGCGAATGTAGTCTAGTATTTCAGCTAGTAGGATATGGTAGAATATCCTATCATTTATTGATGGTTGCAGTTATGAAATACAACTTACTGATAAAGTGGAGGCGTGTGAAAGGACTCTCAAGGGTGAAAATAACTTAAAAATCCACAAGAGGGCGCTGTATTGCCATTGAAGTAAAGAGCGGAGCTAATGCGATCTCACCTAACTTTTCCAAGCAGGATATTTTAATGTATTTCCCTAGTGAAATATGAGAAAAAAGATAGCGATTCTTAAGTTCGTCTTTACGGTTTTCTTTTGGGGTGGGAGATTAGATTTAGAGATGCTCAGTTATTCGCAGGCTCCTGGAATATGTGTGATATGTCAAAGTTGATGATACATCGCTAGCTTCAATGAGCATATCTAAAGGCTTTAAGGATTTTTGTTTGGTTTTGATCTCATTGTGTCGCTTTCAAGGATGGATTGCAAAGCTGCCTCTGCTCGGCCTCCCTTGTCCTTTTCTGGGTGGTGGCCATACAAAGTTAGTGGTGCCCAGATGGGCCAGACTTCCTTGCTGTGAAGTCCTCTCACTACTGTCTCCACTGAGCAAGATTTCCCAGCGGAATAAAGCATTTGGTTTTCAGTGGCTTTTTGCCTACTGAGAGGCACAGCCAAACTGCAGGTAACAGTACAGAAGAGAGGGAAAGATTGTTCTAAATAATGGCTACTTGTATTTGGAGATTCACACTCATTGGTTTATGTGGTCAGAAGGGACGGAAACTCTGTTTCCATAGAAATGCCTGCAGAATTATTACTAGATTACTTATAAGTTTTACTTGGTTTCTCTAGGAAACTTTCTCTTTTCTTCCCATATGATTACAAATCGTATTAGCTAACAATATTTTCAGGGTTTGGCAGTCCTGGCCTTTCCTTCACTCTTAAAGCTGTTTGTTCCCTTGAGCTTGCCATTCCCCTTTGGTGGCTTCTCACTCTGAATATTCTTCAGCCAGTCCTCTTTTCCTCCATGTCGTTGTTGTCCAAGCTGCTTCATGGTCACACTCCCATGGGAAGGCTGTATGATTAAGATTAAGAGCACAGGAGATATTTCTTTTGGGTTCACATCACAAATCCAGCACTGACTGTGTATGCTTTTGTGTAAACTGTTTAAATGCTCAGGGCTTTTGTCTTACAAGCTGTGAAATGGAGATAGTGCCAATGCCCACCTCACTGACTTTCTATAAGGACGAGAGGAGCTGGTATAGAACTTGGAGGAAGTCCTGTCACATAGGAAATATCCTTTAAGATGTGCATGGTTAGCAAAACTGGCTCTCTGGATCCAGGGGTTCCACACTGATGCAGCCATATATTTGAAAAAACATTGTGTCTGAAGAGGAAGGGAATAAAGGGGACTGAGATGTAAGAATAAGGGAGGGTATTGAGGGGATGGACATGATCAAATTATGCTGCATGGATACATGAAAATACCACACCAAACTTGTTATTTTGTGAAATATGCACTAATGAGAATATGTTAAGATTGTGTCTGTACTGAACATGTATGAACTTATTTTTTGGCATTATTTCCTAGACAATACAATAACTCTGTATAGATTTTATGATTCACACTATACAGGAGGATACACATAGGTTATATGGCAAGTGCTATGCCATTTTGTGTGAGAGACTTGGGCACCTGTGGGTTTTAGTATCCTTGGGAATCCTGGAACCAACCACTTATGGACTCGCAGGGATGGCTATTATTATTATTATGCGTCTCTTTCACTGTGGACTTTGCAGGAGCTCATCTGTACCCAAAGTCTCACCAGTCCCCTTTATACCTGTTCTGAGGTCCAGGCACATTTCCTAGGGCTTTCTAGATATATCCACAGGGGCTGCCTCAGACACAACATGGCCAAAATCCAACCCATCATCTCTTACTCCTCTCCATGAAGGCTAGTTTTTTTTCTTTTTCCTTCTTTTAGCTGTATGGCACCATTTCTTGTCTAAGAGTCAAAGGCAGGAGATAACGAGTATTCTTGCCTTCAAGTCTTTACCTCCAATTCATTGTCTCAAATTACTGCGTGTACCTAATGATGCAGCCCCACACTCAAACCTTTCATCATTTCAGGGATTCTGAACTCAACTCCTTGGCACTACCTGGACCTCGTGCTTTCTACCCTGACCAGCATGACCTTTTACAAATGCAAATCTGATTCCATATCTCCTCAAATTAAATATACTCCATATTTTCCGTAGTGTTTAAGGTTATTTTGTGGCTTGACACACAATTATTTGATGATATGGTCCTGCTTGCCTTCTTGTAGTGGCTGGTTGTTTCTCTCTGCTATATAGAAAATGTTGTTCCTACATCAATACCTCACTGTCTATGTAGCAGAGAGATATTATCATTTAAATCCCTTGTGTTTAGTACACGTCTTTGCACACACAGAGTAGACACTGAGCACATGTTAATATCTATAGGAATAAGGGCCTCAATTCTATATGAATGGGAGTTTCTTTCCGTACATAGACTATAGAACTGTCCTCAATGTGTTGATTGGAATCAGCATGTTCCACAGCATAATTAAAATGTGAGAAATGTTTTTAGCACATCAGTAATACAGACAGTTTCAAATAATGTCAGAGGAAATGCAAGCCCATAGTTACAAATAGCCTTTTACATAAACAACCCTCCGAGGTGCATTTTCTTCTTAATGCATGCACATAACTTCCATTAATGTTCTCTCCCTCAGCGTTTAGCTTTTATTTTTATGTCTGTTGTATAAATTTGAGTCTTGACACTTTAATGGAAAGATCTTGCTTTGTGATGACATCATATCAAATTTAAAGCAGAGGTGGTTAGATTGTTTGGAAAACTTTCATCTGAGAATGTTTATCTTTAATCCTGAAGAAAAAATATTTTAAATCAATGCCATTCCACTTGCCAACTGAGTCTTCCCAGTCCACAGGTTCGGATGCTACCTTCATCCCTCTGATTTACATCTCCTGGCTTATTTTATAATGATAGCTGTAGGGACATGGCTTGCTGAGGTCCAATTCCATTTCATAGGTAAAGCACCCAGGTTGGAAATAAATTCGAGAAGTCATTATGGCTTTTACAGAAAGAGGCTTAGGTGCTGCAGGGAAGGTGATGAGGAAGAAGAGTGTGTGTGTGTGTGTGTGTGTGTGTGTGTATTGAGGTTTTTGTGCCCATAGTTCTGGCATAATTGATATGCTAGAAACCACTCTGGAGAGGCTTTGTCCTGTATCCTACATTTGTATCTCTTCACACTGACTTTGCAGTGCATTAACAGTTTGGATGTGACAGTGTCTCCTGGGTTTTCTTATGTTCTTGGCTCCTGAAAACATGGAGGTAAGCAGAGATGTTTGATTCTTATAATTTTCTGTTAGGTCTCCTAGCACGGTGTGGCCCTGAATCTTGCTTGTATAAACAGAAGTCTGAAACTCAGAGTATTCTCTGTAATCTCCACTCACTTCCCACCCCAAATGCTTTTAACAAAGTGACTGCCTGTTTGATGATATGTGACCTTGACCTTGATGATGAATTGTGACTCTGATTGTTATTTTTCTACTTTGTTCACTGGATCAGACAAAGCCTGCATGTTTTAATTCCAGCATAATACCACTTTGCCACTTACCCACTGTGAACCTCAGTGGATATTTCAAGGATCATAGAATCCTGAGCTGGAAACTAGACCACTGTCCTTTTGGGAGGAGGAACTGTGACTCATGGAACTGAAGTTACTTGCTCCTGACACATTTAATGTTTGAGCTCAGTTCCCTGACTTTCAGCATGGACCATCCTTCCATTACCCCATTCCAAATTTCCCTCATTTTCTCTTTTTCCACTCTCCTCACCCACTTCCTTCTCTTTTATTTCTGTTACATGGAAAACTTTCCTAATGTAGAGGACACAGTAATTTTTATATCACAAAAATCCTAGTAATCATTTCATCAGTGAGGATTATATTTTATTAAAAGGTATAAGCAGAGAGTTTTTTTGAGGATTTTATTCACTAGTAACTTTTTTTAGATCAGAGAATTGAGTCTTGACAGTTTTGTCTTGACACTTCTTAGTCAGAAATGTTCACTCCTTTTTATGCCTTTTTTTTTTCTTCCAGTATTGGGAATCAGATCCAGGGCCTCAGGCATGCTGGTTTAAGTCTCTAGCAATGAGCTATAGGCCCAGGCCAACTTGGCTCATTTTTGGTAGCTGGATACTTATAAGGGAAACTGTCTGGCTCTCAGCTCAACTTGGCCTCTTGTGTGTGGGATACCTGCCATGGTACTTTGGGTGATGATAATTCTCTAGTTGTTGTAATTTTTTTTCTTTATAATTTAAAAATATTTCAAGCATGCCAATAAAAACAAGAGAAATATAAAAGATATCTACATTACCCATGATCCTGAATTAATGCATATCAACATTTTCCCTCAACTTGTTCAGATGTTTTCAAGGAAATAATGCTTTGCAGATACATTAGAGAGTCCTTCAGTGCCCAAACATCTTCACACATAGGCCTTGTCTGAAAGTTAACATGCGCCTATTTCTTTATGTCTCTATGTGCTTTAATATTTTGTAGACTATAATGTATGTGCTCTTCGGCACTTTTCCTTTTTTAAATTCTAAATTAGTTTCTTTAGATATAATTATACAGGTAAAATAATTTATTTTCACTAACCCATATATTATTCATTTGGACTGCTATATATAGAACCATTTAATGAAAAATACCATAGTACCAGTAAACATCTCTATATGTATGATTTTAGTGAACTTATGTGGGAGATTCTGCAGGGCACCTACCTAAGAGTAGACATTTGGTTTGTAGGGTATGCTTAACTTTGCTACTACTGCTAGCTCTCTGCTTTCTTGAAAAAGTTTGCAGACCTTTATTTTAAGTCACTGAGCTTCTGAGGTTGTTATTATAGGATAACACAGTACATCTCCACAGATATTTTTATCACTGTGTGTCAGACTGTACGTAAAACGTCATGGACCTAATAACTCTTCTTTTCTTCTAAACAGCCTTATTGAGATGTAATTATATACTATGAAATTCACAACTGAAAATATATAATTCTATAATTTTTAGTAAATTTATAGAATTGTGCAGTCATCTGTATGGGATTTAAAGTAGTTTTGGGCTGTATCAAGTCATTTCTTCTAGAAATCTGGTTTTATAGCAATTCCATCAGTTTTAAAGCAATCCCAAGAAATTCCCTTACCCTCACTTGCAGTTAATCCTCATTTCTACCTGCAGCCCTAGATAACCACTTTTCTCCTTTTGTCTGTATAGATTTGCCATTTATAGACATGTCAAAAAAGGGAATCATATATTATGTACTCTTTCACATCTGGCTTCTTTTACTTAGTATAATGTTTTTGAGATTATCCATGTTTTAGCACCAATTTTTCTTTTTCACTTTTATTGATGAATGAATAGTTTCCCAATGTGTGTATAATTTTACGTTTTATTTTTCCATTCACAAGTTGATGGAAATTTGAATTGTTCCTAATTTTTGGCTACTATGAACAATGAAGGTATAAATGCTTGTGCGCATGTTTTTAATGTAGACTTGTTTTTCGTTTTCTTGGGTAAATTTCTAGGCTTGGAATTGATGGAGAAGACGGTAAATTTACATTTCATTTTTAAAAGAAATTCCCAAACTGTTTTCCACACTCAGTAAAGCACTCTGTTTCATTTTGCTTTCCCAGGAGTAATGTAGGAGGGTACCATTTTCTCCACGTCTTCACCTAAACACGGTCGGTCTTTTTGAATACAGCTATTCTACTAGATATGCAGTGCTTCTAATTGTGGTTTTAATTTCCACATTGTGGTAATTTAATTCCCTTATTGTGGTTCATTTCACTAATGGCTAATGATGAACATGTTTTATGTGGTTATTAACCATTCATCTGTCTTATTCATGAAATAGCCATTCAAATCTCACTTTAAAATTGAGTTTTCTTTTCATTATTAAATTGAAACATCTAATATATACATAATTATATATATGTATTCTAGGTACAAGTTCTTTATATTGAATATATTATTTGCAAACATATTCTCCCAGTATGTGGTATGCCTTTTCATTTTATTAATGGTGTCTTCTGATACAAAAGATTTTCATTTTGATTAAGCCCATTTTATCAGTTTTCTCTTTTATAGATCATGTTTTTGCTGTTGATTTAAAGATTTCTTCCCCCAATTCAGGATCATAATTTTTCCTAGAAATTGTATTTACATTTAGGACTATGATTCATTTTCAGGTGATTTTTGTGCATGGTAGACCTACTGACTCTTTACTCCATGCTTTCTGGGGTGACTTGGAGTATCAGAGGTGAAAAACCAGTGCCTTACTGAGTTTGGTAAAAAAGCAGGGAGTTAGAAGCTGGAGAACGTGCTATCCAATTAGAAAAACTTTACAAATAGGAAAATGTAAAACATTTGGAGTATGAAAATACCTTCTTTCAGTGAAAAATCCATTTCACAACATGAATTGTAAGCTAGTAATTATGAGAACTAGTTTTACTCCTCATGTATAAAGTTGAGGATGTTTAAAAAGAAAGTAATCAAATTTGTGCAACCTTATCTTTTCTTCCAGTTTTACAGACTTTAAGCGAGTTATGCACGCCTAGAGAAACTTAAGTTTTCTTCAAAGATTTCAGGACATAACTCAGCAAGGAACACTTTTATGATTCTTTCATCAAATGAGAGGAATGCGGATTCCTTTCAGTAGGCTAATACTGCTCTCTGTGGAGAATTAATTGTACACATGGAGATAAGCTTCTTTTTTTTTAGAGGCAGCAGCTTGGGAGCTGAGTGGGAAGTTCCACTGCACTCACTTAGCTGTAGAATTATCCAGTGTGCAGCAGTATTTCCAACCTAAAGGGACAAACTTCAGAGTCATAATCAAAGTAGCAACATCAAAAAAATATACTCATAATCTCTACTCATTGGTAAAATATCCCTGCCCCATCCTTCCTTTATTGTTTCCCTCCTGGGCAGAGTCTTAGGTGCTGTCCCCTTGTCCACGCTGAGGCCCTTGGTTGTGTCCACTGTTGCCGTGAAGCCAGGCCTGGCAGATTTCACTTCAGATTTCATCTCCCACAGCACCCACAACCCTTGGAATCAAACAAACTTGGTTTGAATCTTGGCCTTGCTAGTGGCTCTGTGATCATGAGCCCTCTTGGAACTTTGGTTTTCTCATTTGTAGAAGCAAGATAATAACATTCTACTTTCAGGTTTGTTTCATGGACAGAGATAACATGAAGCCCCTGGCATGGTGCTTATCATAACTCTTCTTGGCATCCAACAATATCTTGTGGGGTATGTGCCATAAATGCTGGCCATCAAAACCCACTGTGGCTATAGGACCAGTAGGCTTATCTTTCTTCCCTTCTTCTGTCTCCTCTTCCTCTCTTTCATCTCCTTCCTCTTTCTTTTCCCTCCCACCTTGTGACAGAGAACACCAGTGCTGCAGATGTCAGGATGAGCACATCGAGCTTGGGCCAGCGTCACTGCCACAGAAGTCCTCTTCTCTCTGGCTAGCCACCATTGCCACCATCTCTGCTGGCTCCTCTGTGACCCTTAGGATGGGGTTGGAGCTGCCAGATCTAACAAGAGCTAGCCATACTTCTCATTTCAGGGCAGCATGGGCTGAAATGTTGCCAGTGTTGGAAGGGGTAAGACTTTTAGAGAATAATCTGGGGGCAGCAGTCTTTTTCTGCAGCACACATTACTGGTCAAGAATGTGACTGCATTATCTGGGAGAACTCAGCCATCTTCCCAATGTGGTTATCTGGCTGCAGTCCCCAAACCCCATGAAGAAATGGACATTTTTTCACCTCATGCTGTGGCTGCAGCTTCTTCCTTTTTCCTCACTCTGGTAAATGGCTTCATCTGCAACCCACATCCAGTGCAACCCACATCCAGTGCATCCATGGCCAGTCTCTCAGCACCCATTGAAAATAGCCCCTGGTCCTTTAACTTATCTCTTCGCTGGTGCTATGGATCCTTAAGAGTCCACCATGTCTCTCCTGCACAGTGGTCTCCTTATTGCCAAACCCTATAAAAATCTATGCTCCATTTGCAGCTAAAGAGATCTTAACATCTAAATCACTTCATGCATTATCTTACACAAAATCCTCAAATTGCTTTCCAGGGCTCTTAGCACAAGAGCCAAACCCTATATCATGACCTTGCCAAGTCCTATGTGTCCAGGATGCTCTACTTCTCTGGCCACTATCTACTACTTTTCATTTGCTGCAAGGTGCTCCAGCCACACTGGATGTCTTTCTGTTCTTTATCCTGGCCAAGTTAATAAATACTGTAGAGTCTTTACATTTCCTTTGCCATCTCCTTCACTAGAAGCCTCTTAGCTGGTATCCTCCCATGGCTATCTTTGCTTTTTTATTTAGAGTAAGCTCAAATGCTGCATTGGCAGAGGCCTTTCGTGACCACCCAACGTGAAGAGGCACCTTCAGTCCTGCAGTTGTTTGCTATTGCCTTACCAGTGCTTTAGCTGTGCATTGATGTACCATTTTTTATTTGGTTGGTATATACCTCATCCAACTGGTACGTGTACTAGCTCCAGGAAGAAAAGCGAGAATACTCTCTCTTTTTTGCCTTTTATCCTCAGTGTATCTGTGTAATAGCTGAATGAATATACAGTACAGTCAGGGTTGTTTCCCCTTTAAAAATCACTGAGAACACTTTCTCTTGTGCAGAATCCACAATTTCCCCCTCCTGTCTCTGAGGACAATCTCATCATGTCCCCCTGGATGGGAGCACCTGGTGAAGAGGCTAGTTTTTCCTTCAGGATATGAGGCTGGATGCCAACATTTGCACCTCCTGTCCTTAGTCTGAGTAAGAGTGTCAAAGAGACAGAGTATGGATCACTACTACTGGTCACTGGGGTTAATCAGGAAGACATAGCTCAGCATGGAGTGAAATTGGGTATTGGGATTGTGGCTGGCAGGAAGTTTTATTGTAAAAAGCAGTTGTGTGGGGCTCCCCAGTTGAGGTAGTATGGGTGAATTCTAGGGTTGGAATATTGATTCCCGAGGCCATCTTTATAGTAGCAGAGCATGGATTTAATGTGGCCAATATAGGTTTGTATAAGGAAAGTATCCTATGGGGTCTGAGACTCCCTTTGTGATCTGCCTGAGCCAGAATTTTATTATGCTCTGTGCATTTCCCTCTCTTCCTATACATTTTCTTCCTATACATCTTTTCCAGCTTTAGTGAGGTATGACTATATACTTAGGCGTCAACATAATGTTTTGAAATAAGCACACCTTGGTTAATGATTTCTGTAACCAAGCTAATTAACACATCCGTCACCTGACATGGTTAGCATGTGTGTGTGTTTTGAGGACATTAAAATCCACTCCCTTAGAAAATTTCAAGTGTGGAATTCCTTTTTATTAATACATCATTATTAGTTACATGCTGTACATTAGATCTTTAGTAATAATTCATCTTGTAACTATATTTTTATATTTGTTGGACAACATCTCCCCACTTCTCCCATCTCCCAGCCCCTCGTGACCTCCATCCTATTTCCTTTTGCTGTAAGTTTGACTATTTCAGATTCTACATGGAGGTGATATTAAGCAATATTTGTCTTTATATGACTGATTCATTTTACCTAATGGAATGCCTTCCAAGGTCATTCATTTTATCACAAATGGCAGGGTTTCCATTATTTTTAAGACTAAATAATATTTTATTGTGTGTATGTGCACTATATAAACTTCATATATGCGTATACATCATAATTTTCTTTGTCTGTACATTCATCAAGAGACTCTTACATTGTTTCCATATCTTGGCTACTGTGAATAATGCTGCAATGAACATAGGACTGCACATGTCTCTTTAAGGTGCTGATTTCATCTTATCCTATTTGAACCTAGAAAGGGGATTGCATATTCTCTCTAAAGTAGCCTCCCAATTATTTGTCCTCAAAATAAGGACATTTCTATTGCACTTTGTAATCAGATTTTAAAGAATGAGGCTTGGACTAGGTTTCCAGGCATATTTAACCCTTTGGACCAAATAGTGCTTATTTGTGAGAAGATATCATTGCTTGTGATCTATAGGACATAATTATTTGAGGCAGTTTTCAGAGATGTGGCCTTGAGGAAACCTACATAAATCTGAACTTGCTGAACTCTAACATGAATACTGGAGATAATTCTTTTACAAAACAATAAATAATAAATAGTTTTAACAATTTGGACTGATATTTAACTTGAAGGAATAAGATTGCCATACTCTTTCATTCCATAACATAACCACCGTCCACCGTAAAGTAGACTATTTATGGGCTTTTCTCAATTCTCCCTTCATAGACAGTGTGAATTCTGGTTGGATTCATGACTAGGCAAAGCCACTATTTGCTCAGGGTAGCAGTAGAGACACAAGTTTCCCTCAATTCTCACCTCCAAAATATCAACCCAAAGTAACAATCTCCCAAAGCTCCCTTCTCTGCATCTGGCTTTTTCATTTCTGCTTCACAATAGCCATGGTAGAGGTATTATTATCCCTGTTTTATGGGTGAAGAAATGGACGGAGCAACTGACTTCTTACAAATACAGCTGAAGCTTTACAAATTAAGTCTTGCTTTTTGAATAATGGTTGCAAATCTTACTTCAAATCAAAATCCCAGCAGGTTTTTAACTTCACCAATTTTCTCAGTGAGAAGAGAGCTAAACAATAAAAGTATGAGCAAGAATTCTTGCCTGTTGCTCTATACTTTTGCAGAAATGGAAAGATGCAAGAACACTGAATTATTTTTCCCCTCGACATATTTGGAAAGTCTATATAGACAATTTTGGGTGTGAAAGAAGATAAACTAAGAAGTGTGACTTTACTGTGCTGTTCTGGCCTTAAAATTATGTTTGTACTTCATTTTAACACACTCTCTCTCTCTTCTTCTCTCTGCATCTTTTTCTCTTTCTCTCCCTTCTAATGATTTTGTTTTTTGCCTATGAGATGTTTAACTAAAATTTCCCAGACAGAATTATATCACAGTTAGATTAGTTTAAAGTCAGAAAAATAATAAAATAGGATATCATTAGTTACTGTTAATTCTCTAATAGTGATTTGTAAGCATTAAGATGAAAAACTTGTAAGATTTAAAAGGACCATTGAAAAGAGAGAATTTTTTTGTTTGTCTTTTGAGACAGGATCTTAATATGCATAGTTCAGACTGGCCTTGAACTCACTATGTAGCCCAGGCTGGCCTCAAATTCATGGCAATCTTCCTGCCTCAGCCTCCCAAGTGCTGGGATTACAGGCATGCACCACCATGTGCTAAGATTATTTTTTATAATGTGTAAAATACCCAGTTAAGTTTCTTGAGCTTCTTAAATATTTGGTAGAAATTTACTGTCTTCTTCCTTGAAGTTACAGTTCATGAAAACATTTAATAAATATATCTAATCATATCCTACACAATTGAATTCTTTGCAATATGCTGAAGACCAAAAACTTTCTGGACCCATCACCATTTCTTTAAAAAAAATTTAGAGGAAAAGTAGATACTGATTTCTTCCTGGGAACCAACCTACCACTATTGAAAGGCAGTGGACACATATATTCTGAGGAAATAGCATTATGGAATGTTAAAACCTGGAAAAAGAGGGGGTCGAGTTCTAAGATCATGTATCTTTGGCTTGAGAATGTATTACAGAAAGCGTCGGAAGGGTGTTACCTTTTGCGTATGACATGTTTGGTAGACACAAGCGCTGGAGGGTGGGAAGACAGAAAGCAGAAGGTGAGGGCGCAGGTACTGAGTCTGCCAAAGCACCGTCCTCGGTAATGAACGGAAAGAAACGCGATCAGGTTTCATGGTAACGCCTGGGTGAATGTCGGAGATAATGAAGACAAAGTGTCCAGCGAGAGAGTCAGCCAGTCAGATAGCGCTCGAGGCTGCAGTCAGTCTCTGTGCCTGATTTAACCCAGGCAGGGGCCTAAGGACAGGACCCGGGGCTTGGAACATGAATGCACGGATGTGGTTCCTCTGAATCAGTTTCTCAGTGGATCAGGTTTGGGTGCATCACGTTAGCCTTTCAGAAGTGCCGTGAGATGTAGCTACTAAATATCCGGTGACAAAAAGTCCAGTGTCACCTAAGAGCTAACCAATTTTAATAAAACGCAAGTGTATACATCTAAATCTGTTTTCATTTTTTATAAACCAAGCTTCAATTCCACCCAGAAGAAAGGCAAAAATGACTAACTTGCTTTTAGAATCTAGTGATTAGAAATTATAGTCCCTTCTTTTTTATAACTAGCAGCAACACTCGGAGATGCTATCGAGGCAGGCTATCATGACATTTTCTTATTCCAATTTTTCAAAATCAAAGTATTGATTTCATCTTTAACAGTAATATCTTTTTGAAATGAAAAAGGGATTTCTCTCACGAAACAGCATAAGTACTTTGATTCTGAGGTCAGTCTGATCTAGAGTTTTAGGATAACACTGTAGAAAGGAGAGCTTCTATACAAATAACAGTTACAAGGAGGGAAGAGAAGCCCTACCACGTCCAATTTACTTTCTGGGTAAGGAGAGGCAAATAAGTTCTTGTTGACTTAAATAATATATAAGTATATATATAATACATGCACATATATATGCATAACATTCAAATGAATACAAATTGATAATGCCTGTTTTAAGTTCAAAAAAATTTTTTTTCTGGTACTGGGGATCGAACTCAGGACCTTGCACTTGTGAGGCAGGTGGCAGAACCACTGAGCTAAATCCCCAAAACTTATGTTCAAATTTTGATGAGGAAGAAGGCATAAATAAATGAACATACAGCACATCATGATTCTTGTCCTTACCAGATCTATATAAACTGATTTCTCATTACTTCTGAATATGTCCCCTCTGCTTCAGTTCTCTGCCTTCTTATTCCCAGTTCTCATCTGTAGGTAACAAAATTAAAGTTTCTCTAGATGTCTGAGAATTAGAAAAATAAAATCAATATATAATGATTAGAGACATTATGTTTCCCAGGCCTATATCAGAGAGAATAAATCAGGCTTACGTGTAATATAGTCAATGTATCAAGATCACGAAAGGAAGAATATACCGATGGGGGCAGGTGGTAGCAGGCAAGCAAAGATAAATGTGGAGCAAGAGCATCATCCTGGAGAAAATTGCTCTGAAACTTCATAGGGGTGTCTGGTCTGTGAGTCAAGTATGTATCTGTAGAGGAGATGGAAGCATCTGGCTCTCCATAGTGTCTGTATCAGTCTGAAATTGTACGGTTAGTTGTCCTGGTTCCTCACACTGCTTTCTGATTACAGTTTGGCTTCCTGTACAGCTTTGCTCCAACATCAAGACGACATCTGATCTAGCGAGCTGTTCCATCTCTCACTGCAAAGGCAAAGCTTGGCATTCTGACTGGTGCCTCAGATATGCTCTGTCAGCTGAGAGGCTGATCATGTGACAATGGATATTCTCTATGTGTGCACCAAAGGCCACTCTCTGAGCTGTTGGGCCCTCACTAAATGCCATCATAGGCACCAGAGGTGGAGAGGCCAAGCAGTTGTGTTTTTGCCAATAGTATTTCCAACCTGCTCCTTTCTTTTCAAATGATAGTGCCTGATTTGGTGCTCCACACTCTACCCTTTCTAATGTGTTTTCTTCTGCCAAGCCTGATTCTGGCTGAGGGAAAAATACACATCAGTGGTGGTGAACCTGTGACATGCATGTCACAGCAGGCTGTTTGTATCATTGAAAGCTCTAAAAGGGTCACCATTCCTGGACTATGTACATCTTTTAGAGCACTGGTTCTCAACACTGGCTGTGCATTAGTTACCCGAGGAGTTTACAAATTCTCAATGTCAAGCCCTCATCTTAGACTAAGTGAATATGAACCTAAAGGAATGGAACCCAAGGTAATTCTCATTTGTACCTAAGGTTAAGAATCCCTGCTTTAGAGAGGCACCTGAATTATCTCTTCTCCAAATTCCTTTGCATGCAACTTATTTTCATATCTTTGTGTTCTTTTGTCTTCCTGAATTGAAAATATAGTCCACATGGGCATGGAGATTAGTCTTAAATTATATACAATTTGTTAAATTATGACTGATATACATAAATACCTTGGACAGGTAGCGGTCTACCTTATCATGAACCTCTCTCTCAGATTGCTTAACCTTATAATATGAGTAGTATATAATCCACATGCCTTATACTTTGATGATCCTAATCTGTCGTGTTTAGCACAGGGTATAAGAGAGAACGTGTACCTGTGTGTGATTATGTAGGTGCATAAATAAATATACATATCTAATCATTGACCTCCAGTGGTTTGACTTCAAATTTTTGACTATACAAGGACAGGAAGGCAAAGTTTGAACTTTGATCTTTTCTCAGGCTAGTGGTATGTGGTGCTATCCATTCTCTCACTGCTGGGGGGAACAGTAAGCTGCAGTTCCCAGTCCACCACATGATCATGAGGGGGAATAACTGCTATTCTTCCAGGTGCTGCACTGATGTTCAGTAGGTTAACTGTGTTACATGGATTTTCAATTTATGATATTTTCAGTTTGTGATGAGTTTATTGGGATATACTCCATTGTAAGTCAAGAAGCATCTGTAATGGGAATTCTGCTGAAATTCCAAAGCTGCATATTAAGTAGTAGACCAAAAATTGATTTAATTATCTCATGTTATTGACAGCCAGCTTTCATGATACTATTTTTTCACTTTGTACAAGCAGAGGCTTAAGTTTGTATTAAAATTTATTAATATGCATCGTCAATGTGAATAATTTAATTCCTAGAATGATATTCTAGAATGGCATGGCTGATGAGTTTAACTGTATAATAATAAGCTCTTATCATTCCAAAACTGAAAGCCAAGATATTTTCAAGTCATAAATGGACAAAATAGGACAACTATAGCCTTGTAGTGAAAATGGTTGTCCTTGATTTCAGCTGAGCTCAATAACCTTCAATGGTGTCTTGGATCATGTGATTACTTAAAAGTGCAAAAGGACAAGTTTAACAAACCTTTGTCAAACTATTTCCCATTTTTATTTCTTGACTTTTTGCTCTGAATGCAGAAATAACCTTTTAGGGGTATGATTACAGGGAAACTTTAAAAGCTTAATGACTGACCAAGGTGTTGAATGAATAAATGCAGCTCAACCTAGTGTATTTTTTCCCCTTCCCTCTTTGGTTGTTTGGAAACTTACTTTATGATTTGCATTAGAGAAGCAGAAATTATTTACCATTTTTCCGGGATGGAAACCCTAATCATATAATCAATTAAGACTTAAAGACTAGTTAACTGATAAATTATATTTTATCCTTGCAGAGTTTTCTCAGGGAATCGGGTACCAATTCTACTTCTAACCTTTGCTGTAGCTGGATAGTTGTGGTGAAATAATGTCAGTCTGCATTTAAGGAAAACATTTTTTCAGAATGAAAGTGTTAAAGAATTTTAACTGATCACTTGAAACTGTCAAATTGCTTTAACCTTTAGATATTCTGTGTTGCTTCTGATTCACTGAAAAATAGCTCACCCCAGGTTGGTCTTAGAAAGGACTCCATTTTGTTCCTGAAGGAAGTGAATATATGTGAAATGCTTTCAAACATAACAATTATGAATATTATCATTAGATGTCAGGCAGTACTTAATGCATTTGGATTCCCTTTATGATAAAGTCTGTCATTTCTTGCTGGAATTCAGAGTGTGCCATTTCTTAAAATCAGATCCACACCAGGAGTCACTTTGCCAGCTCGTTCCAAGAAAAAGCACCTTGAGGAATATTTTGTTCTTTCCCACTTGTATACCTCACACAGCAGCACTTTTGTTGATTAAAGATAATTTGACAAATGGAATTTAAAAGAGGATTATTAAAACAGCTAGCAAAAAGTGTAACCTCAGAAATTCTGGAACCACAGAAATGACTTCTTAAATGCATTTTAAAATAATTTATATTAATATCTTAGATTCTGAGCAGCTGCTGAATGAGAAGAGAATTGAAATAGAGACATTGTGTTGTGTAAGATTTCACTTAGCTAGATGGGTCTGGGAAGGCATGTTCTAATTAGAGTCAATCTGGGGGCTTTATGGCAAGGAGGGAGTAAGTGGTAGAGACATGGTATGCAAATAAGGATTGCCTTGTAATTCTGCTTAAGCTTTGAGGTCAATTTGATTTAGAAATAGAGTGGTTTCTAATTATGTCATTGGTCAGGAGTATTTTAGTTGCTAGAACAGAGACACTTTTCCACTGTGCCAAACACAAGTAGAATTTTTTTCTACCAAGAACAGGAGACAAGCCATCAATGCTTCACCGGTGTAGTGATTCGGGATTGAGGGCTACCCTTACGTCTTTGTGTCTTTTTGCGTGTGCTCAGCCATTGCTGGAACTCAGCTGCCCTAAAAATGCCTACAACTTTTGGTATTGTGATCCAATCAACTATGGGACAAGAGGAATCAGTGGCCTACTGTCCACTCAGCAAGGCAGACAGGAAATGGGGAGGAAATAACTTCTGACAGTATGGCTGCAATATTATCCTAAAGTGTTTAAAAAATTTACCAGGTAAAAAAGAGGAATGAATCTAGAGAATTCCTGTGGTACTGTGAGGAGAAAATGTTAAATTTAGGATTACTGTACTGTACAGGAGTGTCTGTGGATATAAATTAGATATATCCAAAATACGTTTGGTTGGGTGATCCTGGAGCTCAGGACGGAAGACAGGGCTATAGAACTACCTTCGAATGTCATTAGCACATATGTGACAGTTCACATCATTAGCTCAAGGGAGATTATCAAAGGAAGACATATAGAGAGAAGAGCAATATGTGGAAAAAGTGAGTCACAGATAAAACTCGTGAAACACCAACATTTAACAAATAGAGAAGCTAAAATATTCCTACAGGAGTTAGACTAGTCAGACTGGGGGTTTACCAAGGAAAGAATAATGCCATGAAAACCAAAGATATACAGTTTTGGAAAGGAGTCAGTCTCTATCATTCTCAAATGGCATAGACAAGACCAATGAAGTAAGAATAGGCAGTGAGGGGCCAGGGATTTAGCTCAGTCGTTCTCCGCCTGCCTCACAAGGGCAAGGTCCTGAGTTCCATCCCTGGTACCAAAAAAAAAAGAATAGGAAATGAATAGGTCTGACACTGTGGAGATAGTTGTGGTCATTTATAGGCCAAGTTTTGCAGAAGTGAGGAATTATGTGCTGGTTAGGAGGTAAAAATCAGCTTTGTAAGACTGAGAGAGAATGAGAAATGTGTAGCAATGAGGTTACAAAGGTAGATGGAGTATGATATTTTTCCAAAGCAGCTCAAGAAGCAAGCATGGGTGGGCCTGGGTCAAGGAAGTGATATTTTTTCAGGATGGAAGGAACCTATTTATTATCTAGGAATAGAGTGGAGAGTCCAAGAGAATGGAAGCATTGAAAAATTTTTGCTGTAAAAATGGCTCAGAAAAAGATGATGTGGTAGAAAATTTCACTTTGATAGGTAGTTTCTGGCCTATTACAGTTAAACTGTGCTAAGTATCAAAACTAACTATGAAGCATGTACATATTTATATGTAAGTATGTAAATGTCTTAGTTTTATTTCTCGTTGCTGAGACAAAATACCCAATACCCACAAGTCAAAGGAGAAAAGGTTTATGTAGCTCATAGTTTGTAGAGGTTCAGTCCATCATCAGCTGGCTCCCGGGCAGGGTGGCGCGGTGGAGGAGAAATAGTTTGTGGTGGGTAGAAGGTAGCAAATCAAGCAAGCAAGGGCTGAACACAATTCTATCTACTCCTTACATCTTATCCAGGCCACATAGGGCGGGCAGCACTCACATCCTTAATCCTAGCACCCTTGAGCCTAGCATTGCACCATGAACGAATCCCAGTGTCACACACTGTCGATCCAGCCAGCTCTGAAAAAGCCCCACCTATGACCGCATGAGGCTTTGGGGGGACATCTAGACACAAACCATAACAGTAAAGTATGATGTCTAATTTTTAAATTGGTTATTATATTATTGGTATGTATACTCAAGTCTTTCTATCTGTAATCTCTTATTATGGGTGATGGAATTTCCTTTCTTTTTCTTTACTATAGTGTTGTTTAGAGATGACAAAAACAACTAAAATCCCCCCAAAATATTATAAACTATTTTAACCATTTTGATCTGCCTAATACAAAATTTAGCATCATTGACTGATGTATAACTTATCTTTCTTTCCTTTCCAATTTACCCCATAGGGGAAAATACTAATGAAAAAAAATTTCTAACATTTCCCTCAGCAAAACAACTTAATGAATCCTACCACCCACCTCTCGTAATTCCAACTAAGTAATGGAAGTGGCCTACCCAATGGGAAAAATCATAAAAGGAAAGATTTTATTATCAGGAGCTTTATGCCATTTCAAAAGTTTTAATGACTTCCCCATGATATATGGATAATTCTAGACTTGCCTTTAGATGTGAGTGGGAACTGAATCACGCTATGTCAGCAGGGCTGGAGAGTGGATACAAGGAGTTGGAAAGACATAGGCTGGGACATTTATACAGAATGAATGAAAGGAAATATAACCATGTACCATTTGCTGCAAAATAATTCACAGTCTCAACACAAATTTTTGACAGTGCACCTTGGATTCTTTGAGACATGAAGTCAGAGATAACAGTTAATTATTTTTTGGAGTGTTTATCATTAACAGCCTCGGTCAGCTATGCATGTCATGATCAAAGCTCTAAGGATCTCTGTAGACTTGTAGCAGGCAACATTTTTTTCTCTTTCTGTTACAGCAGTAAAAAAGACTTTGTAGCTCTACCTGACATCCTGGTAAGACCCAGGGTGTTTCATATCAACTCTATTTGATGCTTCTGGCTTGAAAAATTGACGACGACAGATAATATATGCATTGTTATCACTGGGAAACTTATAAAGTTTCTCTTTTTTGTACACGAAGTACTCAGAATTAAAATTTGAAACCAGGGACAGATAAGGACCCAAAGTAGTAGCAGAGAGAGAACACAAACTACTGAGAATTGGAGAAGTAAATAATAAAAACATGAAAATGGTCTACAATGTTCTAAAGAAGAGGAGAGATTAAAAGTAGGCTATTGAATCAAACTGGTTGAATCAGGCAGTGAAGTCTGAATGTAGGCCTAGGGCTTTACTACTGTACCTGTTATACAGATCTATATGCCTTAGTTTACCCATCTGTAAATGGGTTACTGTGAGCTTAAATGGAGAGCAAAGCATGATGTGTGAAATGCAAAGTGGGTGATGACTATACTGAAAGCTATTTATGTTAGAAACAGTCTGTTGCTATGTATAAGACTAGGAAATGCAGTTATCCTTTGAGTGAGGGGCAATCACTGGCAGCAGTGGTGAAGATGAGAATCCTTAACACTCTTTAACAAGGTGCGTCTGTTCAGGTGAGCTAATGGAATAAGGACAATGGCTCATGAAGAGTTTAAGATACACATATTCCCAGGCTGCCTAACGTCCCCCTGCCAACTTAGTTGTTAATAACGGGGCTGGGGTAGGGTTTTGGAATCTGCACATTCAAAATAATCCTCAGCGGTTCTGATGACAATCTAGGGACCAATGGGTTAGAAAGTGAAGACCAGAAGGACAGAGCTAGTTTAAAAAAATCCCTACTGTGGCAGTGATTTAAAAAAAATATTTGGAGGATCTTGAAGCCCTCTGAAAATCTGACGTAAAATCTATGGACACTTTTAAAAAATGTAGTATTTATGTACTCATGAAAATTTGCCTACATTTGAAAGCATTCTTTCACCTCGAAAGTTCGGCTACATATCACTCACTAAAAAACCCTCACTATAAGTGATTGTTTATGGAAATAGAAGTCTTTGTGATATAGTGAACAAAGAGTCTAATACAGGAATTCTTTCAATTGGTTCCTAGTGTGTTGTGACAGATAGAATCACCTTTTCACTGGAAACCTGTGTAGGACTTTGGCTGGGAAACTACTCTTCCTAGACTTCCTTATGTCTAGATGTGGCCATGCCAATGTCCTGACCAGTGAAATGTGAGCAGAGGTGACATGGGCCACTTGCAGGAGGAGAGGGTCAAAAATGAGCCAAGCCTTCTTCATTTCCTCCTTTCTCTGCTTTTAGGGTGGATGAATATCCCTAGAGTAACCTTGGAAACCACATGTTGAAGACAGAATGGTTAACTGGATGGAGATAGGGTTTCAGAGGAACTGCTGATCAGAAACACCCATTTTGTTTACATGCAGGAGAAAAACATTCAATATATGTTAAGCTATTGAGGTTTTAGCTCGTCTTCCTCCCTCCTTCCCTCCTTCCCTCCCTTCTTTCTATCTTTTAGAGCTAGTATTATCTTAAATGATCACTGCAAATATTTTGAACTACTGTGGAGGGTTTTTAGCCTTGTGCCATATCCCCCCTTAAAGTTAAAGACCTTTAAAAAGTTTATAAGTAGTTAAATATTTAGATGTATATAATAGGCATATATTATATATAAGATCTTTACACACGTATAGAACACATCTGTGTATGGAAGTAAAGGGAGATCACTGATGATGCCTTAATTAGAATGGCTGGAATGTAACAGTAAGAATGGAAAAGTGGTCCAAGAACCCGAATTGAGGGACAGGATGTTCAACCGTCAGGAAAGTATTTATTTATTTTAGAAAGGGCCACATTAGTTAATGGAAAGTGGAGGGATGGCTATGAATCAGAAGGAGTGCTCATATTTTTCTTTTTCCTAGCAGTGACCTGTTTGCTTACATGATAATGTTTGTGAGAATGACTTCTGAATTGCATCTTTTAAAATGAGGGTAGTGGATGGAAGGCTGACTCCCCTCAGATTAAGGAAGGCTCTGCAGAAGCTTCTGAGATCGAGATCCCCGAGCCACTCACAGCATATTCTGGAACACCTGTATCCAGCAGTGTGGATTCCATGAGCTCTAAAGTTTCTTTTGGATGTAACACAATCTCATCTTCTTGGAAAGTAACAAGTTTTCCCATTTCTTGTTTCTAACTGTGAGGTTGACAAATAACACTGAATTCTGTTTACACTTTCCTTTTTGATTAATGGTAACCTAACTAGACCAAACTGATGGGAATCCAATGATATTTTATCTTCTTCTCCAAGGGACCTGCATTTGAAAACACAATGTTCCCAGGAGTCTGACCAAATTGCAATCTAAGATCTGTGTCAAAACTTTTGTAATTAATTTTATAGAAGAAACTTTGAAATCTGCTTTTGATGATAGAAATATTGGTTTTAGTTAGAGTTGAATTTTATTCTTGTGTATAATATCTATAGCAATAATTAATAACACATTTGCTTACTTCTTTAGATGTATGGTGAAATCTATTTATGTGTTAGTTTATGGTCTCAAACCTTATTCTCAAGTATTATTAGAAGAAAATTTTGACTGGTCTTATCAGTCAGTAAAGCAGATGAGATAATCAAACTGAGTAATAAATAAGGATAAGATACATGAACAAGGCGTAGCACAGTAGGTACCTGGAAGCGAATAACAGTGGGGGACCATCACTGTCTGTAGGCCTGCAGACAAAGGAAGAGAAGTTTCTAGAACTTGGAGACAGGAAGGGCATATGGACAGGACAGTCTGAAAGGAGCCATGGCCTATGGTTGAGAGAAACTGCTAGCTAACAGTGCCTTTAAGGAAGGAAACAGGGAGAAAATGCCCAACACGACTTCTCTCTCCTTTCTATCTGTAGGGAATTCCTGGTAACAAGCTAACCAATGGCTAAATGGAAACCGGAGAGCAGGGAAATGCACTCACATGATCAGTACATGTCAGCTCAAGGGGCCTAAGAGAACAGGAAGATGGAAACTTAATGTGGAAGAACAAACAAAACACCCAGCCTGCTGCCCATGGATCTCTGTTATGAAAGTCAAGAGTTTTTGTTCGAATTAGAGTAATTAGAACTCATGGTTAAAGAACAGCTCATTTACTTAAGATGTCATGCCATAGGCAAGATTATTCTTAATCCTAAAAATATAAGCACTCAAGTTCTTCTTTGTTGCAGTGTGATAGTGAAGAGCCACATGGGTAATGGTTTCATTTAGATTAGTTAAAATTAAATATGGTTTCAGATTTATTTCCTCAGCTCTCACTAATGTTCTGTGACCGCTGGTTTGGGCAGCAAATGTAGAAGACATTTTCTCCCTGCAGGTAGTTCTGCTGGATGGTATTATTCTAGTTATTTAATTATTAATTGCCTAATTTCTTTTCTTTACTTTGACCCAAGATGAAAGTAAAATGACCTTTGGGATTATTTATTATTTCTGAAAACTTAGACCTCTCAAATATTCTATTAATAGCACAAATTAAAATAGTCTTATTCTGGATGAATTAGAGTTCAGTACATACAGACAGAAGATATGGCAACTCAAGCAAAAAATAGAGTATACTGAAAAGATTTGGTAAAACTTTCATTTTAGTCCAGTCAATATGATTTTAGACCTCTAGCCTCTGAGAACTCTGAAAAATATTTGTGCTTTAAACTTCTAAATTGTAGTAATTTATTATAGTAAGAATAGAAAACTGATAAAGTATTTCAATGGTTTGCATTTCTCCAAAATTCAACACTATATGACAAAAATTCTCATTAGGGAGTATTTAACTTTAACTTTTCTCTTTGGGGTTGATAATGATATAAGTTGAGAGACTCTGATATAAAGTTTCAAAAATGCTCCCAACGTCTTACAACCAACCTAAATTGCACTAACTACTTTCCCAAAGGGAGATACTCCAAAATTATGATCAGTTCCTGCATCTTGCTCCAGATATGGGATATTGAGGCAGTGTTTATTCCTCATGTCACTTTCTTACAATCAGTTCTATTCTGATGCTACCCATATCATGGACTAAATGGCAATATTGATCACCATTGCTAAACACCATTTACAATATTGGTGGATGACCTGAGAAAGAGGAGGGAAGTTGCTAACAGAAAAATGGCTCAGTAATGAAGAAAGTGTCAGTGAGGGTTACGGTTTTCATTCCTTGCATTTATAATAGCTTCTATACTACCTACTCCAGGTGCCCTGGGAGGAGTGGATTTCCCGGTGATTATACTTCAAACATTCCCTCTTTAAATATCTGAAACTCTTGTGGTTCTTAGGTTTTACCATTAAGCCCAGGAATTACCTGGGTTTTAAGCCATTCTCCTTGATCTTATTTAATGACACTAGCCCCTTCAGGATCTTGATTAAAACTGCAGAGCTCCTTTTGCCCCAGTGGTGTGAAGATCCCTAAGTGGCCAAGTAGCAGTCTTAGCTTCCACTTCAGTGGTTAGTTGTTGGGTGCCTTTTTGGGGAAATTTCTTCCTTGTACAGAAATTTGCTCTCTTGCATAGTAAAAAGTCCTATGCAACTAAGATAATGAGGGGTTGGGAGACAAAGTGCTTAGTAGGTAAGTAATTTTGTGTGATTGTGAGAAAATTGAACTAAATTCGAGCTTTGAAAAGAAATGAAATATTTTGAAAGCTGGGCTGATGTGGTCAGTTTTGTATTTAGAAAGCAGTAAATATAGTTTCTTTCTTCCCAGGGAGGTTGGATGGGACAGGTGAGTTTCTTTTCTGTTCCATTCTATGCACCAGGGTTTTTGGGTCACTTGCCCTTACACAGTGGGGGTATCAGGGTCAACCTATTAGATTACTGCTTCTTGAGGACCCCTGAGATTTATCTTACTACCTTCTGAACCAGTGTCAAAATGGAAGCTCAAGATAGCATATCTTCAATAACAATCTTTAGGTCAAAAGTTAGCTTTGTATCTCCCAGTGTTTCCAGGTTACTTTACTTTTGAGGAACTGTTGTGCTAGCTCAGCGATGCATTAAAAAATAAAGCTCAGGGCGCGGGGATTTAGCTCAGTGGTTTCACCGCCTGCTGAGAAAGCGCAAGGACCTGAGTTCGATCCCCGGTACCAGGAGAAAAAACCAAAGAACAAAAAACAAAACTTAGCTGGAGGTGTAGCTCAGTGGTAGAGTGTTGGCCTACTGTGTGTGAGGCTATGGGCTTGACCCTCAGCACTGTGACAAATGCAAAACAAAGTAAAGATAATCCATCCCCAAATCCAAAGCAACAAAACAACAAAGCAAAGACATGAAACCGAAACAAACTTAAAAGATTTATCTGACATCTATTTGATTCAAAAGTGTGATTCAGGGTATGTATTCTGCCACCTTCTCAGGTATAGAAGTCTTCTACCTTTATAAACATAGACTTGGAGTGAATAAGGTGTTCTTAAGATCACAGAATTCTTTTGAACAACCACATATGCTTTGTAGACACTAATTTTAAGACAAGACTACAGTCAGTCTTTCTAACCATGGCCAGCACCTCGCTATTCCTTATATACTTAAAAGGGATCAATAACTTAATAAAAGATGATGCAGTTATGAGAAATAGAGTGTTAAAATATGCTAAGCCAAAAGGAAGTCTTGGGTTACAGAACTGAAAGGCAGGAGGTAGAGTCTGACCTCAGCTGGGGTGACATTTGCTTCATTCTATTTTTTCTATCAATTGGCTTTCTTTTTCTCATCTTGCATAAGATAAAAAAATAATAATTTCCTTTAGAATACCTCACAGCTCAAATGGTCAGCAATGGTTAATTGGGGTCTTTCAGTCCAAACTCTAATACAATTTGTGCAAAAAAATGTAATTGGCTTAGTTTGGGCTTTCCAATTAGCTGTGGTCAGAGTGTCAGGTTGGGATGTGATGGCAGATTCTATGAGAATGGGGCATAGAACTATTATTTAAAAAGAGAATACAGAGAGGAATGAGTAAAATGGAATATGTACCCATCTCTACTACACTAGGTCAGATATATAATCTTTACTAGGTATGAGTTACTGTAGAATTTTGGAGCAACTTGACAACCTTAAAACAATGGAATGACTTGTTTCCTCTTTTGTTCATGTAATATTCTTGGTAAAGTGGTATATATTTCCTTTCTAAGGTCAATAGGAGAGTCTCTAAATCGGTGTAATGCTACATTCTAGTCAGTGTGTGCCAAATATAAGATGGAAAACCCCCGAGAGAAGCTCAGCCAGTCCCAGCACTCGGAAGGAAGATTCCCACCTCCATCCCAGGCTCCTAGGGCAGAGACGCTCAGCCGGGCTCCCAGCACCCAGAAGGAAGCTCCCCTGCTGCCATCATAGGCTCTAGGGCAGAGAAGGTGAGCCGGCCCCAGGACCCAGAAGGAAGCTCCCCCACCGCCATCCCAAGCTCCTAGGGCAGAGAAGGTGAGCTGCGTGGGCTCCAGAAGCACCCCCCACCTCATGGAAATGAGAAAACACATAAACAAGCCTCAAAAACAGACTTCCAAATCACCTACAGCAACCTCAAAGGGAAACGAGATGGAGTAATCTTATACTCAACCACCTGGACTCGCTGAACTGGCAACAAAAGAGGATCTTGGAAAAATGAAATCAGAAATAATTACT